>JACGXQ010000002.1:0-670000 GCA_020137715.1 Talaromyces trachyspermus | reverse complement strand
AGATGAAATTTACCACCCGCTTAGAGCTGCATTCCCAAACAACTCGACTCGTCGAAGGAGCTTCACACGGGCGCCGTCGCCCGTCCCAGACGGGGTTCTCACCCTCTGCGACAGCCCGTTCCAGGGGCACTTAGACGGGAACGGCGCCCGAAGCATCCTCTCCAAATTACAACTCGGACCCCGGGGCCAGATTTCAAATTTGAGCTCTTGCCGCTTCACTCGCCGTTACTGAGGCAATCCCGGTTGGTTTCTTTTCCTCCGCTTATTGATATGCTTAAGTTCAGCGGGTAACTCCTACCTGATCCGAGGTCAACCGTAGAAAGAATAAGGGGTGACCAACGCCCACCAGTCCCTCCCGAGCGCGTGACAGAGCCCCATACGCTCGAGGACTAGGCGGGACGTCGCCGCTGCCTTTCGGGCAGGTCCCCGCCAAAGCCAGGGGACCACGCCCAACACACAAGCCGCGCTTGAGGGCAGAAATGACGCTCGGACAGGCATGCCCCGGAATGCCAGGGGCGCAATGTGCGTTCAAAGATTCGATGATTCACGGAATTCTGCAATTCACATTACTTATCGCATTTCGCTGCGTTCTTCATCGATGCCGGAACCAAGAGATCCATTGTTGAAAGTTTTAACGATTATCGTGGGACTCAGACAGCCTCTCTTCATCAGGGTTCACAGGGGTGCTCTGGCGGGCACGGGCCGGGAGCATAGCGCTCCCCGGCGACCGGAGTGACCCAGTGGGCCCGCCAAAGCAACAAAGTACGCAAGAGACACGGGTGGGAGGTTGGGCCCGGAGCGGGCCCGCACTCGGTAATGATCCTTCCGCAGGTTCACCTACGGAACAGCTTACACACGCACGAGCAGTGTACTTGCCCCCTGGTCTCCCAGGGGCCCGACTATATCTTAAGCAGGATTCGGCATCCCACCCACTTCCACTTAGTCTGTGAACGTTCCCCGTAGCCTTCCCGCCGCGCAGGCAGGAGGCCGTAGGGGCTTCGCTGCGGATTGCCCATTTCGCTGCCGTGGCAGGTCATCCGAATCGTCTGTAACCGTCCCCATGTCTTTCGCATGGGCCCCGTGCGGTTTCCCGGCACGGCTTGGTGCGTTCGGCGTTAGGGTGTCCCCGTCAATTCAAAAGTGTCGCCCACGTCCGGGAGGCGCGGACTTGCAGCGGCACCGGGTTGTTTAGAGTCGTCCGGGCCTACCACTTGCGTGGCTGCAGAGGCTTCGATAAGCGTACACCGCGGAAGGAATCATGTTCCCGCCGACAGGCTTGATCCGGAAACCTTGTTACGACTTTTACTTCCTCTAAATGACCAAGTTTGACCAACTTTCCGGCTCTGGGCGGTCGTTGCCAACCCCTGAGCCAGTCCGAAGGCCTCACTGAGCCATTCAATCGGTAGTAGCGACGGGCGGTGTGTACAAAGGGCAGGGACGTAATCGGCACGAGCTGATGACTCGTGCCTACTAGGCATTCCTCGTTGAAGAGCAATAATTGCAATGCTCTATCCCCAGCACGACAGGGTTTAACAAGATTACCCAGGCCTCTCGGCCAAGGTGATGTACTCGCTGGCCCTGTCAGTGTAGCGCGCGTGCGGCCCAGAACATCTAAGGGCATCACAGACCTGTTATTGCCACGTACTTCCATCGGCTTGAGCCGATAGTCCCCTTAAAGCCAGCGGCCCGCGGACGCGGACCGGGCTATTTAAGAGCCGAGGTCTCGTTCGTTATCGCAATTAAGCAGACAAATCACTCCACCAACTAAGAACGGCCATGCACCACCATCCAAAAGATCAAGAAAGAGCTCTCAATCTGTCAATCCTTATTTTGTCTGGACCTGGTGAGTTTCCCGTGTTGAGTCAAATTAAGCCGCAGGCTCCCGGTAAGAACCTACACTACGGGCGTTGTCCGCCCGTACCGGACTATATCTTAAGCTCGCCCGCGGGGCCAGGAACCCCAATCGAACCAACCCACCCCATTTAGTCTCTGAACCGTCCCCGTAGACCCCGGCATGCACCGGGGCCCGTAGGGGCTTGGCTGCGGATTGTCCACGGATCTGCCAGCGTTGTCACCGTACCCGAGGGCGTTACCCTGGCCACCACGGCCTTTCAGCGCGCGGCTTGGTAGCTGGAGCGTGAGGAGTTCCCCGCAATTTGGGCGTGTCGCCCGGCGGAAGGCCGGACTAGCATTTAAAACATAGGGCACCACATCACCCTTTCGGGCTGCTGTTCGGCGCAGAGTCACTGCGGCAACCGTGATGGTTTACGCCTTGTGGTGCCCTTCCGTCAATTTCTTTAAGTTTCAGCCTTGCGACCATACTCCCCAGAACCCAAAACTTTGATTTCTCGTAAGGTGCCGAGCGGGTCATCATAAAACCCCGCCCGATCCCTAGTCGGCATAGTTTATGGTTAAGACTACGACGGTATCTGCAGGTGACTTCCCAGGATTTCACTCTGGGCTTCGACTATATCTTAAGGGATAGATCCCCACCGACATCTAGTCTGTGAACTGCACGCATGGCCCCAGGGACGTTAGCGCTTGGTTGCAGGTTATCCATTGTTACATCCTGAACGTTGTTACCATACCCTAGGTCATTACCCCGGCCACCGACATCTTTCAATGTTGGCTTGGTAGTTCAGGCTTTAGGACGTCCCCGCAGTTTGACGGTGTCGCCTCACTTTTGACTGAGACTAGCAAGACACTCTGAGCTTACTTTTGACGACCAAATACCAGTCTACGCTCACCCTCTCAGTGGTTGCAAACTCTTCACTCGCCGTTCGATTGTTGCTATGCTACTCATTGCGCAGCCATGAGCCATGCTCTCACTTCGCACTTGCCATATGGACGCAGGCCCTGTGAGCGGCACCTGCTGTCTGACCGAGTTCTGTTTTGCTCCCACAATTGAGAAATGAACCCTAGACCTAACTTCTTAAATCGTCTTCGATCCCTAACTTTCGTTCCCTGATTAATGAAAACATCCTTGGCGAATGCTTTCGCAGTAGTTAGTCTTCAGCAAATCCAAGAATTTCACCTCTGACAGCTGAATACTGACGCCCCCGACTATCCCTATTAATCATTACGGCGGTCCTAGAAACCAACAAAATAGAACCGCACGTCCTATTCTATTATTCCATGCTAATGTATCCGAGCAAAGGCCTGCTTTGAACACTCTAATTTTTCACAGTAAAAGTCCTGGTTCCCCGCCACAGCCAGTGAAGGCCATGGGATTCCCAGAAAGAAAGGCCCATCCGGACCAGTACTCGCGGTGAGGCGGACCGGCAGGACGGGCCCAAGGTTCAACTACGAGCTTTTAACTGCAACAACTTTAATATACGCTATTGGAGCTGGAATTACCGCGGCTGCTGGCCGTTACTCTATTCATGTGCTTGTGGCTCATTCCTTCCTTGCTTGGTTTCAAATGCTCACGCGACCGTCAGAGGCCTCAGGTGTCAACTCCTGCCTCAGGCTTCAGCTTGATTCTAGCGTCACTTGACCCTGTCTTCAAGCCTCACAACTACCTTGGCTGGCGTGCCTATTTGGGACGTCGCACCTTCCTCATTTGTCGCTCCTGCCTCCATTACTGTATACCTAGCACATGATCATGCAGCGTTTACAATGGGGGCGCAGATTCGCTCCGTCGTCAGTTTGCGACCGTCCGAACGTCCTCATTCAATCAGCAGCCATGGCTCCTAAGCGCAAAGCTCTTGAAGAACTCGATTCAAACCGTCGAATAACCTCTTTCTTTCGGGCCAAAGACACTACAGATGCCGAGACATCAGAAGAGCCCCGTAAAGCCCCAACTCCCCGCTCCCGACTGTCCCTGCACGAAACGTACCACCGCTTCTCGGAGACCAGCTCCTCGTTATGCAGGCCACCCCAGCAGCATTGGCTGCATTTTGCGATATGCTTAGCCAGAATACTGCGGAGATCAAGTCAAGGAACCAGTCGCTGGCACCGTTTGTTAAGACACTTACAGACGATGATTTGCTGTTCCCCAGAGCTTAAGTCATGGCCACTGCCATGCTCTCTTCACAAGGACTCGCTCTGGGGACCGTGTTCAGACAAGCCTGAAACTAGTCGAAGGTGGCAGCAATAACGATTCGCCTCGGTAAGTTTCTAATGCCAAACGCTACGAAAGACCAGGCTAACAAACTGCGGACAGTACGAACCTCCTCCAGGGACTTAGAGGGAGGAAGGTGTACATTTACCATATACTCGCTGCGCGAAGAGCGCATACAGCCCCTCGTCCACCCTCAATCCCGACCTTCTAGCGAGCGTGAGTCGCTCAAAGCCATCTGATCAGAACCCCATGACGATACTCCACTTATGCGGGCATAAGTGGTGCATGAATCCAGAGCACTATGCAGTTGGGACCAAGCGACTCAACGATGAACAAACAAGCTGCCATCGCGGACTGCAGTCATCGGGAACGAGAGAGGAGTATGACCTTGTGTCACGTGCCTATTGCCGGCACCAAGACAAGTGCTGGACAGTCGTTTACAAGGCCCCTTATCGGGATACTATTACATGGTCTTAAGCATGTTATATAGCAGAGTATATTTAGTATATTTGAACCAAGCAAGGAACTTTTACCACTCCCAACATAAATATCCAGGTGTTTAAACCCCCGTAACCTTTACACGATGGGTGCTCTAGTTAAGGGTATCCTTTCGGATAGGACAGCACGTCCCTTGAGTCACACCCTTTCAGGGAGCGACCGGTGCCTTTCCGCGCGTTACGACGGCTAAAATAGCTCGTCACGGGATTACCATAGCCTGGTTTCTCAGGCCTTAGGCTTCCCGTACCAGGTCACCTCGCCGGCACTCACCCATCGCTACTGCGAGTGCTCGACTAGCGGGCGTACTTCACCTCCCAGAAGGGGAGGATGAAGCCCACTATCTCTGGCGTCAGCATGTTGGAACTGAATGTCCACCAGACTTGCCCTCCAATTGTTCCTCGTTAAGGGGTTTAGATTGTTCTCATTCCAATTACAAGACCCAAAAGAGCCCTGTATCAGTATTTATTGTCACTACCTCCCCGTATCGGGATTGGGTAATTTGCGCGCCTGCTGCCTTCCTTGGATGTGGTAGCCGTTTCTCAGGCTCCCTCTCCGGAATCGAACCCTAATTCCCCGTTACCCGTTGCCACCATGGTAGGCCACTATCCTACCATCGAAAGTTGATAGGGCAGAAATTTGAATGAACCATCGCCGGCGCAAGGCCATGCGATTCGTGAAGTTATTATGAATCACCAAGGAGCCCCGAGGGGCATTGGTTTTATCTAATAAATACACCCCTTCCGAAGTCGGGGTTTGGCGCATGTATTAGCTCTAGAATTACCACAGGTATCCATGTAGTAGGGTACTATCAAATAAACGATAACTGATTTAATGAGCCATTCGCAGTTTCACGGTACAAGAGTGCTTATACTTAGACATGCATGGCTTAATCTTTGAGACAAGCATATGACTACTGGCAGAATCAACCAGATACGACCCTGACGCGGGCGCCGGAAGACGCCCGGCCGCCCCCGAGCACAGGGAAGCGGAGAAGGAAGATCGTGGCCGGGGTGTTATCACCCGGCCTCGAGAAGCGCGACAGGCGTACCTGGCAGGCCCCGAGGCCATCCGATTGCCCCACTGAATTTCCCAGAGCGTGGTCCGCCACAGGCACCCGGAGCGCGCCAGTGATCGGCGGATTCCGGGGCTGCGACATACCGCCCCAAGAGGAGGCCAACGGGCACGGCACGCCCTGAAGAGCGGAACCCGTACCAGCCGTACCCCTGGCATCTCGCACGGAAAGGTAACCAACGGTCATCAATCCACAGATCCCACCGGTGCTGGTGACCCGCAGGGCCACCAGACTGCTCCCCGGCCACGAGTACGAAAGCCATTGGCCTCGCCAGAACTCGCTTAGAGGGAAAATCACGACGCCAATCCAGGAACGCTCCGCTCACTGAAGAGACAGCACGCCAGCCCGGATTGAGGCCGTGGAAATGCAAAGAAGGAACAATAGAACAATGTGGAGTTGGCCACGCCAGAGGCGACCAACCGCCAGACGCTAGTGCCGGTGGAAGAGCCCGTTAGGGATCCCAGGCCAAGCACGAGCACCACCACGCTCCGAGTGAAAATGGCGAGCGCACCCGTTCCGGGCGATCACAGCCGGTGGGAGGCCCTAAAGAGCCCCGGCACCGTCGAAGAGAACGCTCATCCAGGATGTGAGGCACCACGCCACCCGAGACGATGATGGCCAAGCCCCGAACCCACGCCTGATCCGGGCACTCACTGCCGGTGGGAGGCCCTAAAAGCCCCTAACACCGCCAAAGCGACCGCCCGGGCAGGCAGAGTAGGCGCTGTCGATTGTCTGGATATGAGTCCATGCGACCGATCAGACACCTCTCTTATGTATCCACCGACCTTTTCTGGACAAAATTTTGAGAAATTTACAAAAGTGATGTTGGGGAAACTTTTGTTAGGGTTTTGTGAGGTCCCATACAAAATTTTTGGCCATTTGTTAGTAAAAGTGCATTTTCAAGTGTCAACGCAGTCCGGAATTTTCTCACGGCGAAGTCCCACGATAACCGCCAACTGGCTGGATTTACCGCCAACTGGCTGGACTTAATGCCCACGCGTACGCACGACGGGCCTCCAGCACCGCCCGCAGCAAGGAGACCCACGCCTAGCACGCCCCGAGACGAGCGGCAAATCGCGCCCAGGCATGCCTAACATGCCCGCTGTGCGCAGGCTCAGACTGCCTAAAGAGCCCCGGAACCACGCCCCAGAACACGTTCGCGGCGCCTCGGCCCCGGCGCCCGCCCGGCTCCCACCGCTGATCACCCCGGGCGCCGTCTGGGTCCATGGCACCGCCCGCCGGGCCTCCCACCGGCAGCACGCCGGGAAAAGGGGTTGAAAAAAGTGGCGCCAAATCACGTGACTTTGGGATATGTGGGAGGCCCGGGTGGGAGCATGCCCGCCATGCTATCCGCAGGTCACGTGACCGAATCCTCGCCGAGTTTTGCCCGCTTAAAAATTTTCACGTAGGGGTCCTTGGGCATGCCTAATTTTTCACTTAGGCGTGCTCCATATATATTTTAGGCGTATTTAGGCGTGCCTAAATTGCCCCTAACGGACAATTCGCGGGGCTCGCACTCGCTAAATCTAGGCCTACTACCCCTAACTTTGGGCCTGTCCATGCCTGAACTTCAAATCGAGCGCGGTGCCTGCGGCCGAATCACGTGATTTTCGGATATGTGGGCGGCCCGGGTGGGAGGATTCCAAAATATTATCCTTATAGTCACGTGGACGTTCGGGCCGGCCAGCGCGGCGGTATGTTGTAGGGAACGCCAAAATCAGTCCATGGACGGGTGAGATAATAATATATATTTGGGTGGAAGTAGGCGATTGGTAGGGATCATATGCATGCAACTGTCCAAGCACACGCGATCACGCACCAGCGTACACTAGGCGCCGCCCACCGGCTCTGAAGACCTCCTGCCACCGGCATCCCACCGGAGCGCGCTTGCCCGGCCTCTGCCCGGCACCAAAGCCCCGATCACAAACAAGATCACGAGATCACGAGATCCGTTGGCAAAATCCTGGGCCCCGCCTAGCACGCCCCGAGACCAGCAGCAAATCGCGCCCAGGCATGCCTAACATGCCCGCTGTGCACAGGCTCAGACTGCCTCAAGAGCCCCGGAGCCACGCCCCAGAACACGTTCGCGGCGCCTCGGCCCCGGCGCACGAGCGAGAACTGTGTGCGACCGACCGGCTCCCACTGCTGATCACCCCAGGCACCATCTAGGTCCATGGCACCGCCCGCCGGGCCTCCCACCGGCGGCACGCCGGGAAAAGGAAGTCGAAAAAAGTGGCGCTAAATCACGTGATTTTTGGATATGTGGGAGGCCCGGGCGGGAGCATGCCAAGCATACCATCCGCAGGTCACGTGACCAAATCCTCGCCGAGTTCTGCTCCCGCGATGTTGGACCAGGCCTGTAACAGGAACTTTACAGGGCCTGGCCCCAAACTTAGGCCCGACATGTAGGCTTGCTCCCTAATCCTAGGCATGCCCAGCAACGCTACGAAGCCGTGAAATTCCCAAGTTCCCCGAAAACCACCAACTGGCAGCGGGCTATGTCCCGGACCAGGCAGATCTCCTCCCTAATCATAGGCCCTGCTATCCCTAACTCTAGGCATGCCCCCTAACTCTCAGCCTGTTCGCCCCCTAACTTGGGCATTCCTGGCGAGGCCCAGAATCGACCAAGTCCCTGGAAAATCGACAACTGGCTACACTGAGGCCTGCCCCCAACTTATGCCGCACTCTAGGCATACCCCTAACTCGTGGCCTAACTCGTGGCCTAACTCGTGGCCTAACTCGTGGCCTAACTCTAGGCGTACTATCCTCTAACTTAGGCCTACCCCAGAGTACTGCTGAAGCATGGAATCCACCAAGTCCTTCGGAAATTGACAACTGGCTACAGCGCGAAATGTAGACCTGCCCCTAACTCGTGCCCTAACTCTAGGCATGCAACCAGGGTTAGGGTTACGTGACTGTACCGCCCGTCCCACGATAACCGCCAACTGGCTGCATCACGTGACCGACAGAATCCTCTCCGCGCCGTGGAGAAACTCACTGCTAAGACACACATAGGAGTACGATTCTAGGCTCACGCAGCCACCCGCCGCCACCCACGCCGCCCGCGTCTTCATCAGGCCGCGTGAACTGCGCGCGCGGCACCTGCTCTGGCTATAGCGGGAGATGGGCCCATGGCCGGTGTTAGGGGCTTAGGGCCCTGAAGAGAGCCCGCCCCAACACCGCCCAGCCCACATCCCGCCTAGCCCGCACCGCCCACCGCCCACACCGCCCACACCGCCCACACCGCCCACACCGCCCACACCGC
Source organism: Talaromyces trachyspermus (assembly GCA_020137715.1). Classification (NCBI taxonomy): domain Eukaryota; kingdom Fungi; phylum Ascomycota; class Eurotiomycetes; order Eurotiales; family Trichocomaceae; genus Talaromyces; species Talaromyces trachyspermus. The sequence goes on along the minus strand of JACGXQ010000002.1, from coordinate 661,102 downwards.
CCACACCGCCCGCATCCTACTGCCCACACAGCCCGGAGAGACCGCACCCCACGAATAGCCTAACGCATAGCCTAAAGCCTATCTCACGGCCTAAGTCTTGCCTGCGGCAGCTCGAGGCATCCCTCTTATATATTCACCGACCTTTTCCGGACAAAATTTTGAGAAATTTACAAAAGTGATGTTGGGGAAACTTTTTGTTAGGGTTTTGTGAGGTCCCATACAAAAGTTTTGGCCGTTTGTTAGCAAAAGTGCATTTTCAAGTGTCAACGCAGTCCGGAATTTTCTCACGGCCAAGTCAACCGTGAACCGCCAACTGGCTGGATTTACCGCCAACTGGCCAACACGCTTAGGCGTCGTCACCCCTCATTAGGCACGCCTGATTTTTCAACTTAGGGGCACTGGGCATGCCTAATTTTTAGTTAGGCGCGCTCACGCCTAACTTTTACTTACGCACGCCTACCCTCCCGGCGCCGTCTCGCTTCATGGCACCGCCCGCGGGCCTCCCACCGGCAGCATGCCGGGAAAAGGGGTTGAAAAAGTGGCGCCAAATCACGTGACTTTAGGATATGTGGCCCGCCATATCAGCCGCAGGTCACGTGACCGAATCCTCGCCGACCGGTGCACGATTAACGAATTTCCACTTGGGCGCGGTATTCATAATTTCCCAAGTCCTCAGAAAACTGCCAACTGGCTCTCGCTTTGGCGGCCTCGCACCCCTCCAGACTCCCGGCCTTGCGGGCGCCTAATGGGGTGTGAAACACACAAATCGAGCCAAGGTCGGGCTGACGCTCAGCGACTCGTAACAACTAGGCTACTCGACCGCTCACACGACCCGCTTGGTCACTTCAGTCGTCTGCAGAGGATTTATCCCCGCGCGTGGTGACATTGCAATCCGCCAGCCAGCGGCCCAGGGTTTCTCCGGGCCGCCGTCGCCGGCCTGCTGAGGTGCGTGGCCCGGAGGCCTATTCGTATCCAACTACGACGTGCGGGGCCACATCGCCGCGTTCCGGCACGGATTCTGACTTAGAGGCGTTCAGCCATTATCCGGCAGATGGTAGCGTCGCGGCACTGCCTGGTCAGACAGCCGCAAAACCAATTATCTGAATCAACGGTTCCTCTCGTACTAAATTGAATTACCGTTGCGGCGATCTTCATCAGTAGGGTAAAACTAACCTGTCTCACGACGGTCTAAACCCAGCTCACGTTCCCTATTAGTGGGTGAACAATCCAACGCTTACCGAATTCTGCTTCGGTATGATAGGAAGAGCCGACATCGAAGGATCAAAAGCAACGTCGCTATGAACGCTTGGCTGCCACAAGCCAGTTCCGTACTACCAGCAGAGCCCCGGGGACGACTGCTCCAGCCGCTTCGCAATCCTGTGTCGATTGGTAGGCGGTGGCACCCTCTCGGGTGGGCGTAGCCCGTACCTTAAGCATGCCCGGGAGCCGGGCACACCCACATCTTACCGAGCGTTGAACCGCCCAGCGCCAGTCGGGGACTGGGGTAGCCAGGTCAGCTGCGGATTGTCTCTATTCACTGGATTATTACCCGCCTGTCCTGTTATAGGCTGCACGGCCGGTCGTTAACCGGGCCGCTTGGTACCGTGACCTAACGAGAGTTCCCCGCATCCAGATGTGTTGCCCTACAAGGGGCCTAGGGGCCAGCAGCCCCAAGAACCCCCTTAACTGCCACCCACACAGCCACGGTGACAGCCGAACTAGACCGCGATCAGGAGTATCGGGCCTGGGACCTTTAGTAGGTGTATGGTTTAATACGCTACTTCAAAAACGTTGATCCCTGTGGTAACTTTTCTGGCACCTCTAGCCTCAAATTTCGAGGGACTAAAGGATCGATAGTGTGACGGTTCGCCGTCACGTAGGCAGATGGCGGATGGCGGATGGCCTAGGGCTAACTCAACGAAGCCCTATCCCGTACGGGGCCGACTTGGGAATAGCCTCACGTTCGGTGCCGAATTGGGACTCGGGCACGTACGCACAAAAGGCACGTAGCCAGAGCGAGATTTTTCCTCTCCTCCTTCCTTTCCTCATGCTTGTTATTCTCGTGTACTCGTACCTAGTTCGTTAGTTAGTTAGGTTGTTAGTTAGCTATTCGAACTGGATTGGCACCGTCACACCTATTTGCATCCGTTCTTACCACTCCTACAGCGCCCCAGCGCGTATGTGAGCTCTCAACGGCTACGCACCTCTGTGATCTGCAGGCTTTCCCTAGGCCGTTTGGCATCAATATTCCCCTTTGGGGAATATTTGGCGCAGCTGCGCGGAGATTGCCAGCAAGCTGAGGCAAACGCCTACGGCCTGGTAAGGCATAAAGGCACGGTGCACCCCGGTGCAGAGCTGCTTCCTTTCCCTCTCCATATTCAATATTTTCGTGTATCCGCACCTAGCTGCATTCTTGTATGTAGTTAGATTGGCACCGTCACAAAATCAAGCATGAGGAGGAGAAGAAGGAAACCAGCAAAGATCCGCTCCGCTGAGAGCCTTTATATGTGCTCCTTTGTGTGGCGACCCTTCCTAATATAGTACCGCAGGCCTCCTTCTGAATACGGCCTCCGCTAGGGCTGCAGCCCTATACAGATCAATCAACCTCCCGACTCCGTCCCAGTGCCTTGCCACGTGGAGTCTTGCGACGCGCTGTCACATATTTGCATCCGTGCCTTTGTAAAGGGTCAACGCCATGCTGGGGGCTGTTCTTCTTCTTCTTTCCTTCTCCATGTGACGGCGCCTAACCTAACTAACTCCTACTGAGCAGCAAGGGTGCATGTACACGAGAATAACGAGAATGAGGGAAGGAAGGAGGAAAGAGGAACAAATCCAGTGTGCGTACGTGCCCTTATATGCGAATCGGGCGCACGTAGGCTTTTCCCTAATTGGCACCGTTACTGAGGCCATTCCCAGGTCAGCGCCGCCGCATAGGGTTTGGTCTCCCGTAGCCCTAACGCATGCGCTCGCAACGTCGGTAAAGCCTCGCACCAATCCGTCACACTCCATGCTGTTTCTTTTCGTACATAGTACTCGATAGATTCTCAATATCATTCGATTTGGCTGCCGTCACACATATTTCAGTGCACGCCTAATGCTGCATATTGTGACCTATGTCTCAAACTCGTCCCAGAGATAGACTGCCATCTCATCAAGGTATAGATAAGGTTTCTTGAGAAGATAGTCACAAAGGGTTTGAACCATGTACGGCGGAAGACTTCGTGGTCTTCCATCTTTGTTAGGAGGGACATTCACACTACCAAACAAACATAGATTAGAGCGTAGCCTAGTGATTGTCCGTTCACTGCAGCCTGCAGCTTCAGCCATCTAGGCCGCAGTCAGCTCGCTGCTGCTAATCATATCGTGGATTAACTCTAGGGTTGATGCGGCGAGGTTGGGTGCCATATCGCTAGTGGTACGCCGACTATAGCTAATCGACATGATCTTCCGGGAGAAACATTGAGCCATGGAGTTGGATTCGGTTTCGGATATTCTTATTCGCCGTCCCAACCAATTGATATCGATGGCTATACGGGAACTACATACCCAAATAGCAACGCAGTCGACTGTCAATGTGACGGTCTGGTCAAATGTATGCCTTGGTGCCTCGCACGTGATATCGCTAGATATCAACACCGCTCGCACACAACTGTTTCCTAGTTTTCTTCCTTCTCTCCCTGTCTTAGTATTCTCGTGTAAAGCCACCTAGATAGGGGAATCGATATTGATTTATTGAATCCTGGTTTCTGGATTGGGCTCGCCGTCACAGTTATCATCAAATCGAGTTCGCTATTTTCCTTACTAGTTGTTTTGCTCTATCTGCATTCAGATCTTCAACAAGTTAAAGCAGTGCACGGAGGGCGCTGCCAAACAGCCCTTGTTAGTTCAAGTTAGGTTAATAGACGTCGCTGACATATCGCTCGTTCTTGAGCTTTTCAAACCACTCGTGGGACTCAAGCTCGTTCTTTCCTGTTTTCTCTCCAAATGCGCCTCCACGTTTCTGCGCATGTCTTTCCCAGTTTTGCTGCACTGCCGCATGTGTAGATTTTGGCCCCAACGTTATACATTTCCCACAGGCGTTCGCACTGCTCCCACAGCGCATCGGGGACGTGTCGCCCCTTCTGGCCAATGCCCGGCTTGGAGAAGCAGTTAATTATCTCAACGAGTCCTTCTTTCTCCCATGCCTCAAACTCGGGCGGTATATGTAGTCTTTGTCTGTGTGTCGGCAGCCAAAATGAGTAGGGCAGGGCCCAGCTGCCGCTCGCCTGAGCGTTTGATGGCGGCGCGCTCTTGAACGAAGGCGCGCATTGGCGCAATACCAGTCCCAGCGGCCACCATGATGATAGGCACGCTGGTGTCACATGGGAGACAGAAGTTGGTATTGCCTGGGCGAATGAGACACGACACGAAGTCTCCTGGTTCGCAATTGGCGAGATAGGAGCTCGCGACGCCGTGGAACCTGCCGTGGCCACTCCTGGCCGGGGCTTCAAAGACGTCAATTGTGACGCTGGCAATCAAGCCGTCTTTCGATTTGCTTGTCGGATCAAGAGGAGAAGATGAGATGGAATAAACACGTGGTGCTAATGGTAGAAGAAAGTCTATATAGACTCCGAACGGTACACGAAGGCCAGGAACTTCTTCGAGTACATCTATAATCGAGTACCTCTTATCCAGAAGCTGCTGGTAGTTGGCATCATCATGCATCCTCTCTAAAAGCGATCGCCCCGGGCTGTCTTCTTCAGTCCATAGTGCCAAAGATGCCAGCTGCCGCTTGGAGATGGGTGTGGCCAGCTTGACATTGCTTCTCAGAAAATGCTCAACTGCCATGGGTTGGGCCGGCAGGAAATCTTTCTTGGTCGACTGAACACTCATCACGTCTTCCGCACTGAGGTCGAATATCTTCATCACGCGGAAGACTGCCTCGTCTGAATTGCGTCCCTGGACAGCCAGGTAGTCTCCTGATTTGTATTCACTTTCTGTGGGAAGACGGACTTCGATGTGGCGTTTTGCAGCACCAACAGAATCGTCGGCCAGCTCGCGATTCGCAACGACAACGCCAACATTCACTTGCTCGCCTCTGAGGATTCGAGGAAGTGTTTTCAATTTGTTCCTCTCTATAAAACTTCGACGCCGACCATGTCTGCGTGACCCGGCTTGGTCATGCCGGATAGACTGAGGCACAACTGCTTACTCCACGCCTCCCATGGGCCGACAAGATCTAACTTCACATTGGCAAAGCCAGCATCGATAATACGCTCAGCGCCGAGCTTTTCAAGGGTCTTGTCAATCAAGCGGGGATTCTATGATAAGTGCTGACCCAGTCACTGTTTCCCAAGCCAAACACGGCGAATCTGGTGCCCGCAAGTGATTTCTGCCCCTTGGACGCCAGCTGTTCGAGCCAGGACATAAATTTCTTGCCGTTGTAGTAGTAGTAGTAGTAGTAGTAGCATTGATACTGGCTAAAGCAGCTAAGTCCTAGAAGCCGCTATCCCAGGTGTGCCTGAGCCGGCAGGCATCCATACAAAGGTGGCGCAGCCACGGGAGGCGCACCACGAGGTGAGCCACAGAGAATGTAAATAATACAAACGAGACAAACAACGAATGCAAAACAATCAAACAGTGCAAACACGTACACCCAGCGGATACGTCAACGTCCTCAATCTTGCCCACTCCCTCCATTCCGACACCCTCATTCTCACGTTTTGCCAACTGCACCAACGTGAGCACCTTCACGTTCTTGTATACGCGCCAACATGCGCTCAATCCCACAAGTCAATCGCGCGAATACGCGCTCCAACCGCACGTTCATCCCCAACGTACGAATCCTCACCGATGTGTACGTTTACAGCTTCTCTATCCTCCTCCTGTGGCACGTCTCCGTCAACTGACTCACCCGATTGTAACGATCCAAGGCCCGTATCCGTGCGGTTATTGGTCATTACTGACGAGTGAGCAGACCTGGCGCTCACGTCATCTACTTGCGTGTTTGTACGTGTTTCCAAGTCAGTGTCCCGTTCGTTCGATTCTTGTTCATACGTGCCCATTGCTTCAGTGTCAACGCCAGCGAACTGCGCCAACATTCCCGTATCGTGGACAAACTGCGCAATTGCAACTGCAGCCTTCTTTTACCAAGCAACGCTTGTAAATCAGTCGTTTGTCGGAAGCCCTTGATTCGCGTCCACATGAGGTCCCGTTCATCCGCGTACAACGGACAGTCCAGCATGACGTGCTTGACCGATTGGCCACCCAGGCCACATGGACAGAAGGGATCGTCACGTCGATTGATACGCCAGAGGTAGTGCTTCAACGCGACGCGTTCCGTACGGATCTGGATCAGGATTGACGACGTGGCTTTGCGCAGGTACGACCAGTACTGGAGAATGCCGCGAGACGGCCTTGGTACGAGCTTCTTCGTAGGTTTCCCACTCTTCTGCTTGTCCCAATTCTTGAACCATGCCTTCTTCGTTTCCTGGCGGATCCGGCGCTTTGCCGCAGCACCAAGCATGATCAATTCTTGATGTCGCCCGATACGATTTGACGACGCGCACCTTTGAGCGCAGCACGCTTCGCAGCACGATCCGCTGCTTCGTTGCCAGGGATTCCTTCGTGTCCTGGAATCCAGTGGATGACCACGTCGATGTCGTTATCCACGCATTCCCAATACAGGTTGATACAGTCGGATGTAGGTCTGTCCGAGACTATTCTTGGATTCTGCATTGCTTCGAGCGCTGATTGACTGTCTGAAAGATCGCCACCTTCTGTAACCGCGTATTGTCCTCTGCGAATCGTAACAACATGCTGAGTGCGAACCTGATTCCGCAAGCCTCCACTACATACACTGTCGATGTCTCCTCCATACCGATACACTCCGTCATTTGGCGTTGGAATTACGGGATGACCATGGACGTGCCAATGAAGCCTTGATAGCCGCTTCCATCAGTGTATACCAACACGCGTGAATTCTCCTTGGTTATACGATCGTGTGCCTTGACTGCGACCTCACGTTCGTCGATTATAACATGTGGAGGCTCTTGCCAGGGTGGTTGGATATATCCTTCACGACTCTCCCATTCGCCGGCCAGGGTTCCTGGGGAGCACGGAGGCATCCGTCCGTTTTCAAGCATGAGCCTCCATGGGGTATAACCGCCGAGTGCGAGCTCTTGGTCAGTACGACATGTGAGCATGCCCTGAGGAATCCGTGTGTTGGTCCCGTACGAATCCGAATGGCGGTGGCCTTGACGAGTTGGTCCAGCTATAGCCGGATTGGAAGCATAAACAGTTCAGTATTAAGCGCTTCCGCCGCTGTAGTACAAAACGCGCCGCTGATCAGACACGCCGCACGCTTTTGAACGTTCGCGAAGTCACGTGTTATTGTCGTAAGTTGAGCCTTTGTCATAATTCCTAGTTGGTACCATGCTGCAGCGCCGTACAGCATCTGGGGAATCACAATCGCGTTATAGATTCGCCGCATGGAGCCAAGAGCGACTCCTCATGTCGATCCCGACAGTCCTCGTAGTGCTTCCAGACTAGTGCCCGCTTTGGCAACCGCTTCCTTACAGTGCGTATCAAACGTGAGCTCCGAGTCAAGCCAGACACCAAGATATTTGACCGCTTTGCTGGCCTCTTTTGCGTACCGTCTTGGAGGGTGATCAATTGTGAATTCGGCGTAACGTCACTCCGTGGATTCACAAAATGAATGAGTTGATACTTCTGCTTGTCAAAACTGACGCGTGACGTAGAGCCTATTGGTCCGCTATAGCGCTTGCACGTTGGAGCTTTCTAATGGTCTCATTCTCGCTGTGGCCCGCAGCCATCATTCCCACGTCGTCCACCCATCCGCTGGTTGATACGTGGCTGGCGTCGTCAGCGCAATCCTCGATCAAATCCGAATTGTAAATGAGATATAGAATCGGTGAGATTGGTGAGCCTTGTGGAATGCCCGTTGGTGTCGGAATCACGCCGGAGATGCCTTCTGGAATCTTGATTCGTGTACTCCGTCCTGTGAGGAAGGCTTCCACCCACAGTACGAAGTGGCCGAGTCATCGCTTCCGCATGTTGTATAGTAGTCGTGCGTGATGTGCATTGTCGTAAGCTCCGGATATGTCCAATAGTAACATGGAAACGATCTCAAATCCTTTACCCCATGCCCGCCGGATCTGATCTAGGATGATTTGAATGGCGTGATCTGTGGATATCCTTTACGGCCACTTAAGTGGCTTTTCAGGAGTAATCCTTCCACCTCCATGGCGTAGCTGATTCTGCGTGCAACAATAGCTTCAAGGAACTTACCCAACGTGTTGAGAAGAGCAATAGGCCAGTATGATTTGGGAATTCGGTAATCCCGATCCTTGCCAATCTTCCGGAGTACAACTGTAATCGACTGTTGGAAGTGGGATGGATTGTAGCCTGTTCGAATACACGCATTGTAGATCTGATAGAGCGTGTCCAGTACGACCGGAATATCCACGATTTTGTGCCAGAAGCTGTTCGGAATGTTATTATCTCCAGGTGCCTTATCTGCTGATGCGGAACGGATTACCCGTTCGATCTCATGACGCTTGATTTCTGGGAACGACAGCTGTTCTGGATAGACGGCGTTGTCGATATCCGCCAAATCCGCCTCCGGAATCGCTGGAAAGAACGTTTCACTGAGAAGCTTCGTTTTAGCCTCAACTGATTCTGCCAGATCCCCGGTAGCTGACGTCAATGTTGGCGTGATCCCAGATTCGTAGACTCCTTTACGCGTACGTGCCCATTTGGCCAACCTCCAGAGTCCTTGCGGGCCCTTTTCAGTGGCTTCTTGGACACGGCGTCGGTGGCCGAGCCTTAAGGATTTGTTGACGAGCCGTTTCTTCTTGTTGCGTATACGACAGTACGCGCGCCAGATCAAGGATTGTGGGTATTGGAGTGTATGCGGCGTAACCGACGGCACGTTTTATTGCTTCTTTGCATTCGGGTGTGAAATCTGGGTTGCTCCATTCACTGGGTTGCACCTATGGAACTGTTTTATCAATCGCATGGCGGATTGTTGAGGTGAACGCGATGGTGGCGAGCTCGATGTGAGATTTGGAAGTCTTCGCGAGATCCAGTATGACGAGGTCCTGTTCCAGTATTTCGGTGAGTTTCTTGATGTCGGTGGCTTTCCAATTGCGGCGTTGTGGTGGCTCATTGACCGGCGTCTGAATGTCAATCTGGGTACGGATTGGCCAGTGGTCAGAATCATGTTGTACAGTGTCAGCGCGTTCAATTAGAATCAGGTGGTTGAAGAGGCTCGCAGATAGGAACGTAAGGTCGATCGTAGATTTTGATTGGCCACGTTCCCATGTGATGATGCCCTCTTCAGTAGCGAGCTCCAGCTCATGGCGGTCCATAATTTCAAGCAGGTCGGTGCCTTCACTGTCGATTTTCGTGCCAGGGCCACCCCAGGCGGGATGGTGAACGTTCATATCACCGAGGACGAGATGTTCGACGGTTCCGGACCTTCCGATTCGGGACAGCTCCCGGTTGAGCAGATCGAGCGTTGGTGATTTGGGCTCATTGTAGATATTGTGAATATAGAGATCATGTGCTTCCTTGCCACGGAGGTGCTGTAATCGGAGAATCTGGTAATCCGGAGACACGGTGGTGTGCGCCCACTTGGCGGGATTGATTTTCTTGTTGACATACAGCGCTACACGCGCTCGTACACCATCAATGGCTCTCGGATAAAGTAACTGGTGGGTGAGCCTTGTGGGCTGGTGTGTGGTGTCGTCGTACTCGTTTTTCCACGGTTCTTGGATGGCGATGACGGAGGCTTGGAGGACTTCGGGATCACGGAGAAATGTTGCCATGACCTTGTCTTTTGATTTGTGCGTGTTGTATTGCAAGATCTCGAACGCACTCATTAGAAGAGGTCGTCCGTGCTGGTTTGTGTCGATATGCTGCTATTCCGAGATCTCCGGCTTTGAGACCGTCGTGCGGTGTTTCGAGTCCTTCGGACATGTCGGATTGTTACATCCTCGTCCTCCTCCTCGATTGGAGCATCACGGGGATAGTAGCTGCGTCCCTTGGTGAATTGAGCCAGTATATCCCGACGCGCATCTGACCCGAGCTCTCCGCTGTCGATCTCGCGGAAACTAGGCATGCTGTGGAGTACAACACAGTCGTCTTTGTCAATATTCATGTTTATTGGCGGTAGCGGTGGTAATGGTATATCGTCATACGATTGAGATTGAGAGCGTTCACGGCGGCGTTGTTCTCGAAGAGGCTCCTCGGGGTTGTAACGCATATCCACGTCGTGATCTAATCCTCACGAGCGTGTTGCTTTTCGTACGACTGGTGCGGTTGACACTGATGGACCAGGGTTGCTGAGTTCAGCTGGGTTGACAGTGGTTGGCATTGGTTGGCTTGCTGTGAGCACTGTGTCGATATGTTCGCGAGCCGTGGGCTCCTCGTCGTCGTTGTTAGACGATTTAGACTTGGGAGGACGTCCCTGGGGTCGTTTCATAGGAACCGGATCAAATGGTATCACCTTTGTCGGTTCGCGAGACGTCGTTTTTGACGCTGTACGAGGTGCTGTTGGTGCTTCTGGTACGGTGGCCTTGATGGACTGGACTGCAGTCTCTGGTGCGTTGTTGATAGGCACGGGTTCTGTTACTTCGGTCACAATTGGCGCTGTAGTTATTGGTTGACTGGTTGATGTGGTCGTTGCTACTATGGCTGGTGGCTGAGCCTTTTGCCACGCTTTGTGGCTGCTGTTGTGGTTAGTCTTCTTACTACCCTTCTTCGTGGTTGTAATCTGGGCGGCTTTACGCGGTGTCGGATCGATGTTCTGTTGCATCATTCTTTCTTGTAAGTGTTGAGGAACTCAATGGTCCCTCAATTAATATCAATACGCTGACGAGCACGCAATGCTTCCTTCTTCCGGACTTCGCAGCTGTTGCTCATAGCCTTATAAGGACCATTGCAATTGGCACATCTTGGCCTCAGATCCCTGCTTTCCTTGGAGGGGCATTCCCAGGTTGGATGCTCCTCCGCGCAAAGCGCACAACGGTATTTCGGATCTGGACACTGAGCTTATACGTGCCCGTATTTTTGGCACTCCTTGCACATCTTCACCCGTCCTTCTTTACAATAAGGCCTATTGGTGAGAGAATGGGAATGCCAGATCGTCCCCTTGTGCAAGGCGTTGTTCGCCACTACCGGGTTGGTAAACTCGACGATGAGTGACCCAGAATACCCTTTTGGCTTCACAAGCCACCCAACGTGCGCAATCTCCACCTCGAATCCCCAATCCTCAGTCGGTGTTTACGGCAATGAGCTCCCGCTTGAATTCTTCGCTCAGGTTATCTGCCAATCTCACTGGCATGCCGTCGATGACGATACCCCATGTCGGGACTCGTACATATGCCGATTTTCCAAACGTCGGGACCCAACTAGTGCAGTGCTGTCGGAGGACCTCCGCTTCATTGGCGGTCTTCGCCCGTAGGCTGATATCGCCAGAAGGGAGCTTTCGTGCGGCAATGAAGGCGTGTCCGGCAAGAGGCAGGCTTGGAGTGCTCTTCGCTGCTTGAGCCCTGGCCCTCTCAGCCCTCTTCACGATGTCCTCCGGTTGGAGCTTCTTGACGAACCGACGGTCTGACTCGTCACGCACTTTGACCACGATCTCGCAATCCATGCCCAGCTCAGCATGGGTTACACCGGGGTGGACGAACCAGCGCTTTGGGATTGAGGCGAGGACGCGCTTCGTACGGTGGCTTGCCACGCCTGCGTTTGGTGGACTCTCCAGCTCAGAGCGGAGTCGCTGGACATTCCGTCGTGAGGCTTGACGCTGTCTGTTCTGTAGTTGTACGGATCACAGCGATGTCCTGTTGGACCTGTTCAAGCTGCCGCTTGAATTCCGCGAGCATGTCTGCACGCTCGCCTTGCGAGGATGCAAAGTTCTTAACCTGGTGAACATATCCCCGAGAATCGGGTTCATGAGACGTTCGTTCGGGTTGTTCTGTATGTATTGAAGCATCAACGTGGACGCTTGTATCAGTTGCTCCATCCTCGCGAATCCATGAATTGCTTGGCCTTGCAGTTGAGTGACGATTTGCTGCTTCGTAGGCTTTGAGCCTACTTGTTGGTGGTGTTATTGATTTTATTGTGGTGCGGTCGCGTCGCGAACACCTTGCGGAACAAGATTTTCGCCCGTCAAAGGCGTTGCAACCACCCTCCGCCATTGCCAGCGATTCACCTAGTAAAACTAGGATCAATCGATAACTCTGGCTTCGAGGAATAAACTGGCAAATTTACAGCCGTTTCCGGCCGGATCTGGGCGCGCAATTTCAAAAATTCGATTCGCGCGGAAAGAGATGTTTTCTTCTGAATGTATATATTACCGAGTGACGATCAAGGCTAAGAAAGTGACAGCTGTCATGTGGCTTGCATATCATCGGCCCAACCAATTATTCCCAGTGAAGAAGCTTTTAGGTGCATTTTTACACGTCAATTATGCTTCGTATTTCGAACCCGGCTGGTGGCTCGCCTTTCAAATCAGAGCACGGCCTATCGGGACACGAACATACTACTGGTGTTAGTAACTGCCTTACAATACCAAACAGCTTTCGGTGGAGGGGTACGAATGCTTACGAATACGTGAGGGCACGGCAAATCAATGTCTCTTACAGTCGAAGTAATCTCTGAGTCTCAACTTTCATTGCATATCCTCGTCCCTGGGAATAAGACTATCCAAACGCGATTACCTGTTCACTATGGACTCCGCAGCCAGGAGAGAATCCGCGAAGAAGCATATCAAAGAGCTTAGGGAAAGGCTTAATGTGGACATTCCAGAAGACCCGGAAAACCCAGACAGCCGGAACACGGAACTAAGATATGCGCTCGAGATGTACTAAGTCCTTCTTGGGATTCTGTTAAGTGTGAGCGAGCCCAAAACTGACTTTTGAAGCTAGTGTCTCGAAGAATTTGTATAGCACATCGATTCATTTTCTCCATGAGATTCTTCAAAATGCGGACGATAATAATTATAAGTCCGATACGCCGACTTTGAAGCTTACGCTCGAGGAAGACAGCCTCCGAATCGATACCAACGAGGTGGGCTTCTCCAGGGAAAATGTTACAGCCATTTGCAGCATGGGGGTAAGTAGCAAGACAAAAGATCACGATAAGACCGGGGAAAAGGGTTGGGCTTCAAAGCAGTCTTCAAAGTGGCAGATATTATATGGATTGGTTCACCTCCCTACTCATTCAAACTTGACAAGAAGAAGAAATTGGGCATGATTGCTCCGGAATGGGTGGATGAATTCCCGTTCCTCTTCTGGAAGGCTATTCTTCCATATATCTCCATCTTTACGATTATAACAAGTCTGACCTTGAGAAAGTTATGGAATTGGATCCCGTGCTTTTACCCTTTCTGAGAAGGCTAGAGCGGATAGAGTTGCATCAAATCATTGGTTCAGCTAGAGTCATATCTCGAAGGAAAGAGGCAATCAGCAGTCGGTTTTATGACATGATTATTGAGGAAGGAGAAGGGAATCGTACGGAACTTCTGCGATACAAGGTCATTAAGCATACTATTACCAACATGCCAGTCGAGGAGAGGCGGTCTGGTCTTGACGAATGCGACATATACCTAGGTTTTCCTGTCCCCGGCTTCGAAAGTTTGGAGATGCCCACGCCGCAGCCCGTATATGCATATCTACCAATTGATAATTATGGGTTCGCAGTAAGCAATGATCCTCCTTCCAAACGTTTCTACTTGTCTTATCGCTAATCAAGGAACTTTTCTGAAATAGTTTGCCATCCAATCGAACTTTGTGCTCACTGCTAGCCGTGAAGACATCGATTCCTCATCTAACTGGAACTTGCAAATTCGTAAATGTATCGCCAGCTCGTTTTTAGACGCTGTCGAATTTTTATTACCACGCCCCTCCGATACAAATGGCCAAAGTTTCTGCCATGGAGTACCCAACGTTTCTTCGAACCTGTGGCGGGGAAATACAGGATAAGCTAAAGGGGAAACGATATTGAAGGCGAAGATGGCCAGATGCACGAACCTAGTGCTCTGGAGTATGTTGAAGATAAATATAAACTCGATGACGTGCCACTGATTCTCACCAACTTTACAATTTCACGATACCTATCTCGACACTACAAGAATATAAAAAGGAAATTTTCGGGAAGCTTGGGGTGAAGGAATTGACTTTAATACTTTCCTATGCGATCTAGAGGATTTTATGACGATGCCGAATAGCGAATTCTATGATAAACCTACGGATTGGTATTCTAAGCTCTATCACACACTTTGGTACAATTCTTACAGCGGCAAAGATAAAATCCCGTTTATGAAATTGATACCGCTAAATGATGGGACTTCAGAGATGAAATGGACTTCAGGGGTGGAAAGCAAAGAGAAGCTTTTTATCTTCCAAAGGACAGCACACAACTTGTGCCTAAAGGCACCGAGGTTATGTTCGTTCATGAGGATATTAGTGACTATCAGCGTTTCCTGTTTTCGGAGCTTGGAGCCCAGGCCTTCTCAATATAAAGATAGCGCCATTTGTTGTTAGCTTGCACAAGTCGCTTTCCTCTACTCCCACAATATCTGTAGAGGAATTGATGGAGCATTTGGTTTTCCTTTTCCGAAGCGGCTGGCGCAACCAAGATAGTGTGGATCTCTGGGTGGTGACAACAATCGGACCTTGCCATGCTTCAGAGGCGTATATACGTGCATTTGAACAGGATGGTCAAAGATTCAACTTTGCAGTTTTGCACGAAGGTTATTTAGATATCCTACAGGGAGATGACAAGGGTTGGATCTCTTGGCTAAAGGAGCAGCTAGATGTTTATGAAGTACCGCGCTTAGTCGAGAAGTGTGGCGAAGGGTTCGAGTTGTCGAAAGACATGAAAGTTGTCATGGACAGCTTACCTTCGGGGAGTTCCTGCGCCTCCTCAGGGATAATTGGGACAATTTGTATTCTAAGTGGCTTGGATTGGAACCAGAATCAGTGGACGACTCCGATGTTGGTCCAGTTCAGAACGATGCCTGGCATTTGTCCAAGACTAAACTGCGAACATACATCATGACCCGCGAAGTGAAATGCCACGGCTGTCTTGATCTCTTCCCTCTTAAAGCAACGACTCTCCCAATCGCAGGCCTTCTTGATATAGACGGCAACGACTCTCTTCGATTACTGGAGATCCCAAATGGCTCGGACTCATCTTGGTCATTCCTAGAACAATTCGGCGTTAAGACAGAAATCGGCAGTCATGAATACATCCAATGCTTGATCACATTGAAAGAAAGAGGCCGGCCAATGGTCTCCTTGTCTGCGTACGACGGAATTCAAAGACATCTTTCGACAGACGCTGAAGCAATACAGTAAGAGGGCTAAAGGGCCAATGATTTTTTCGTCTTCAGCCAAGTCCAAGTAGGTATATCTGTCTAACTCTAACTGGCTCACAGGAAAGCTTTCAAAGAACATAGTCTAATTTATATCCCACGGCGTGGGAAGAATCCCCATCATTGGGCGGCAGTGTCTGAGTGCGTATGGAGAGGTCCCAGTCTCTTGAAGCGACATTACTGCCTCTCAGATATTTATTCTGGACATCGAAGGCTTTTCACTCAGGTTCTGGATATCAAAGATGCAGACCTGGAGACCTTGGTCTCTGAGGCAAGGAGTATCAGTTCGGGTGACCCACCAGATTATATTATCCAGGTTCTGAGAAGATCAATGATCTCGGTGACACATCCGCGGATTCTATTGAATTAATTCGATCTCTTCGAAACCATGCTATCTTTCCAGTATACTCAAACATCTTGAATCGCGCCCTAGAACGGACTGAGGGCATGCGACTAGCGGGTTTAAATAACATCATATATTTGCCCAGTCCGAACGAGCTTCCTGAGGTTGACTCTGACACTGCCGCTATTGGTGGTGTGCAGATCCTTCCTGCAAGGTACCAGGTCAACAGAGAAAACCAAGAGCGTATTCTATATATTGCGTTAAACTCTAGTAAAACTGTTGACTTCGAACCCACTTTACTTGGGGAGGTTAAGGTATGACCAGAAAGGAAAAGAAACTTTTGTGCATAACATATGTGATGTACTAATATGGCGGTGTTTTTAGATTTCCCAATGGCTGGAAGATTTGCTAGGTGACGAATATAAACCGGATCGTCACTGGACAAGTCCCATGAGGAATCAACTGAAGTACAATATGTTCAATGAGTCTACCAAACCAACTGCTACCTTTACGCTTGATTGTGATACCAAGCCATTAACCGAGTTCCTTATCAAGAATTCATATCAGCAAGCCGAGCTATGGTTAAACCATAAGCCTCGATATCACATCGAAGTTCAAACTACCATAGGGGATTAGAGTCTAAATTCTCTTTAAACCAAGCTAAAATTGACTTGGTATGCTTTCCACAACCTTACGTACGTTAAGGGCTTGAACTGATACACTGATACTTTGGTCACGTCTATATAGGCATGGCAGCACACGATAACCAATATGATGCTCAAAGAAGTATTCATTCTTATCAGGATATATGACATTCATACTGAGCCCGGTATTTCCTTTTCGTCGATCCGTGGGAAATGCATAGGATTGGCCGTCTGAAGTTTCAAGCAAAAGTGAATTTTCGGCAAATGCTGTGAAACCACATATTTCACTGACTGAGCGGATACAACCAGCCGGTTATGCCCAATTGAATATAAGTTCCTCGCTTCAGCATCATTTGATGACTTCGTCGACAGACTCTGGGTCTTCACACACCCAAAACGCATGCACGCATGGAGCCCATTAGACGGAACGAGAGAGATAAGGCTCCTTCTTCTTTCGAAAGGCCAAAGAGATAGGAAACTTGAAGGCAAACTTGAGCGAGTGTCGCTAGACGACCATCCTCAATACGTTGCTCTATCTTATGCATGGGGTAGCCAATTGCAGCAGTTCACATTGAAAACCGACCAAGGCAATATCCAACTAACAATGTCATTATACCTCGCTCTTAGGCAGATTAGGAAGGCCGACAAGGATATCTATATTTGGGCTGATGCGATATGTATTAATCAAGACGACAAAGAGGAGAAAGCAAGCCAAGTTATTTTGATGCAAAATATCTTCCGGTCAGCAGCCCACGTAATTGGGTGGCTAGGGCCTGAAGATCCTGAGAGTAAGCTTGCTTTCGAAACGCTGCGTCAGATATATGAATTGCTAGTGGGACAGAACAAGAAAAGGGCTCCAAAATCAGGGGTCTCGAACGAAATTCCTCCAGTAGAGGATCCGGCATGGATTGCTATAAAGAAACTCTTTGACCGCAACTGGTTTCGTCGCGTGTGGATCGTACAAGAGGTCATTCTGGCGTCCGAACTAACCCTGGTCTGTGGCGAAATAATAATTCCCTGGGAGGAATTTTATCTAGCGGCCACTTACTGTGATGCTAATGCGTCAGATCCCCGCCTCGCTCTCATCTTCCCTAAAATGGCAGTCAAGCCGCCGTCGTAAGTCTTGGCAAATTTAGGGAGCTGTATAAAAATACAGGAGGTAAGAGCATGTATACTCTTCTTGGGGAATTCAAGCAGACAGAGTCAACGAGGCCGTGCGATAAATTGTTCGCTCTATTGAGCCTAGCGACAGATGGAAATTTAGAAGGCTTCAAGCCGAATTATAACTTCTCGCTTCGAGATGTGGTGTTAATGTACGCCAGAGTCTTTGTTGAAGAGCAAGGGAGAGGAATGGAACTTCTGTACCGAGCTAGGTATTCAGAAACAGACTCTAGCCTACCATCTTGGGTTCCCAGTTGGACATCATCCACGGCATATCCTAAGACATTATCGACCTGGGGAGGTACTGGCCATTTCCGCGCAGGTACGCACCAAAGCGTTGCGATCCAGATATCTCAAGATATATTATCCGTCCAAGGTCAAATAGTGGACTCCCTTGTGCAGGTGGGTCAGTCAGCTAGTTCCAGAGATGTGAGCCAGTACCTTGACGAGATTTTCCAATTCATCGAGCTCACATATCCACGCGAGGATGAACATCAGGCTTTGAAGTGGAAAATCCCAATTGGAGCAGCCCCTAATCCGGAGACAGGAGACTGGGGAATGATGGGGCCTGTCCTCGTTCAAAGCAATGGAAGCGTACTGGAAACTCGAAGATTCGGACAACAACTCGAGTCGAAAGATTTATAAGATTCATTCTAATGCTGCTGATCCTCTACCATCCAGTGAAGCTGGAAGGTTGGCAAAGATGTTATGGCCATACTTGAACACGGTCATGGCCTTTGCAGAAATTTTCTCGCCCGCTGTAGCCTGCTCCACAAGAGCAAAATGCGTAGGTATTGTACCCCGGGCTGCATCCAGTGGAGATGAGGTCGCCGTCTTCAGCGGATGTGCAGTACCCTTTCTTATTCGAAGGCATGGCGGAGGGGATGATCATTACCGAGTAGTCGGGGAGTGCTACATCCATGGTCTCATGCATGGCGGATTGCAGTCACAAAAGTCCATGTCCGCGAAAAACATCCATTTGGTCTAAGGAATTCTTCTACAGTAGGCACTACCTTCTTTTCCTATTCCTCCTATCCAAGATTATATGATTTCAGTGGATCATCATGTCCGCCGCGAGGGTATAAGAGCTTTTCCGGCTTGCTACTAAGGATATCTCATATCTTCTATACATCCATCTGCGGCTTGAATCCATAGATATTTTATAAGCCATTTCATGCTAATTTTAAAGTAAAAGAAGGGGATCTTATTAATTTGTGGTAGACTCAGATTTCTCTCCACTAAGCGGGTCTAAACTATCTTCTAGAAATACACCATTACAGGTCTACACCAACGTGGGCTATTTGACAATAGTATTCTTGGATTATACAAGGAGTCTTTGCATGGGGAACGGCATCGGTGCCATATTCGCTTCTGATCTGTCGTTCCACCAAGGATATTTGGATGTCCTGCACTATTACAGTGAGTGTCGGTCTATACCTGTATGGGATCGTTCTCCAGCGTCGCATCCGTGAAGTACAGTCTTGAGGGCCTAATTCAGGCCGTTGCTTTGGCAGTTAGAGTTAAGGTAGCGGGGTTCTGATTTCCAAATTGTTCATGTTCATTTCCCTGGGATGCAGCACACTTAGCATGATAGCGCTCTCAGCCACCTGGATAATAAGCTGACAAGATGTTGATTCTTTTAGCAGAGTATTGCCGAGCTTCCACAGATACCAATTATCGACAACTCGTAGCAATATGGTGATTAAATTGACTACAATGATTGCTGGCATAATTACATTGTGTATGTCCATGATGAGTATACCCAGTCAACTTATCCACGAGCATTGAATTGAAACGAACTGAATCATGGGATTGCCTATTCAGGAAGAAGGTCCCTTTGAACTGACTGCTGCTTTCTAGGGTACCTGTCCCACAAGTCATGGTCTATCCTCTTCAACAGAGTCTAACTAAAGAGCAATAAAAGGTACGCAGACGACAATACAATTATGGAAGTGCTCACTCAGTCTATTACTGCTTTAGTTCATATTACTTCCAGACTAGGGGTAAATTTTAAAGCATTCCACGCCCCCAGAATATCCTAGCATATAGCCCCAAAACTTATAATCAAGTAGAATACAATATCGCAAAGATCAAATAAATAGATTTTTAATTTTATTCTAGATATTTTAGTCTATAATCCTAGTCTGTTACTCCCTATAGAGATTACTATTCCGAACCGTCGAATAGCCACAGGGACTCCCGTATCTTTCGGTCTCTATCTAATTAAGCCATAGTGCCAAAAGTACGCTCCTTAGCACTCGCCAGAGCTAATTTCATATCCTTGTACTGGTCGTGACGCATCAAACCTTTTTCCAGCCATAGATCGCCTAATTCTCTTGCTCACCCATTGACCACCTCAGAAACTCTTTGCAAAAGATGTTGTTTGTCATTGGGTCCATCATCGGGGCCTGAGTAAATACCGTTTCTGAGTATTCCATAGGTTAGTCAACGGAAAATGACGAGCTTTCAATGTAGGTGGGTCTCCCAGTCATTTGTGATAGAAGATTCTCCAACAAAAGATAGACGACCACGGTTGTGAGCGGGCTTCTTTTGATCCAGGCCGCATGTCAGAATTTATATTGCGCAGATGGATCGCCAATGCCATGGCTGATCTGACCGTAATGCCGCATAATTTCCAGGCCCTGCGATATGACTGTGAGTGAGTAGTTCTACCATGATGTTGGTAATAAAGGTCCGTTGAGCTGGAATGACAGAAACATAAAGTGAAAGGGTTAACTACCGGTTGATTTGCATGGATAACATAAAATATAACGTCATAAGTGCTTCAACCTGCACTTGTTATAGGTCGGCATGCTCGAAGGTCATGTTGTCATCCATGCTAAGAGATCGGGCACGAGAAAAGAAAACATCATGGCAAACACCAGGTGGTAACTCCTCATGCAGAAACTGCAGTCGCCTGCAACCAATAGCAAGAATCATGTTGAGAATTGCGTGCCACTTCCGAGCAGACCGCGGGCTTTCGTTAGATTTCTAGATATTCTTGTATTGTTCCAGAAAGAGAGTGGTACGGACAATTGAAAACACGGGGTGCACATATTTAAAGTAGGAGTGCAGGATCCATTCTGCTAGACTCTTTGGAGGCGGTTTGTATTCACCGACGGCACTCGATGCGGGAAGTCTTTGATCGTCTAGGAAATAGCTAACAGAATACAGGTCCTGAGGAGAAATACCCCGGCCAGTTTGTTTTCTGCCCGCTGCCTCTATGTTGCGATTGGGGAGACCGGGTTTCCGCCGGCTGGTTCCTGGCTGCGCAACATGGCGTGAACAGAGTTCTTGCCCATGAAGCTAGTGGCTCTGGACTCTTTATTTCGGCTGAGGTTTTCACTTATCGTGTCTATCTCCTCTATGGAGGACGCTTCCGAAAAGGATAGGCTGGACATGAACGGGCTGCGTTTCGAAGGGTAAGAATCCGTGGACTAATAATTAAGAACAAAAACGCTAAGATTAGATGGATTGGGCTTTCACGTGATACTTGACACAACGGCATAGGGGCCTTACTCTTAAAGTTGACTGGATACGTCTCGCAGGTCCGGCAGGAACTTCTTGGAGAAGATCTCGCAGGAGATGTTCGTACTGGTCAATAGTACTTTTCAATGACCTCCTCTCCTGCTCATCTCGCGCATGCTTGTGGTCTGTGTAGAGGCACTCCGTGCCCGCGACAGAGCAGCCTGAACAGACCGGTCGGGCTCCATCGCACTTGATGTGCCTTCTCTGGCATGATACACAGGCGTGCTTGGCTCTGGCACGCATTTTCAAGAACAATCAGGCATAACTATTTAGTGAATTTAGAGAATAAAGGTGTAATCCAAACTAATCTCAAGGGCGCTGTTGTCAGTTCGTAGACTCAGTAATGAAGAGAACTCGTGCGAACTGGCGACACTCGGGAAATGGTAAGGTAGCAGTCAAGGCAGCGATACATGTAAAATTACGAGAGTACATATTCGACTCTAGTCGACCTTGGCACTTTACATCTGCATCTGATATGCACGATTCTCATTCCTTACTGGGTAAGTAAGCTGTGAAGGTCCCCGCAGACTTATTGCAGCGCCTATACCGGATAAAAGTGTGCAGTGTTATTGAAACCCGGATCCAGAAGTTTATCGAAATCGACGGTTGACCCGGTGTTCCCACGAGCCCCACCGGTCACCCGGGAATAGATGCCTGAGGCATCAGCAGAGCCGACAGAGCTACCTACTGGCAAGTGGATATGGGACCTGACCGGGTAAAACAGATCCAACTGTTAGGTATTGGATCTGAAGGCTATGATGGAGGAAAGCTATATAAGGACGCTCGTTTACCATGTATCTAGTTTTCTTCTATCGTCTTGAATTAACTGTGATAACTTGAGTATACGTTCTTCTACGAACAGGATATTCGAGCCTTATTCTCTTTTACTTTGCTTTTATAAGCCTTTCGTATTTCAGAAGCCTATTAACTTCGCCCGTTAATAGCTATCCTAGCTATACTCGACGGTAATCCAACTGTGACGGTGCCAATCCAGTTCGAATAGCTAACTAACAACCTAACTAACTAACGAACTAGGTACGAGTACACGAGAATAACAAGCATGAGGAAAGGAGAGAAAGGGAAAAATCTCGCTCTGGCTACGTGCCCTTTGTGCGTACGTGCCCGAGTCCCAATTCGGCACCGAATGTGAGGCTATTCCCTAGTCGGCCCCGTACGAGATAGGGCTTCATTGGAGTTAACCCATCCGCCAGCTGCCATCTGCCATCTGCCATCTACCGTCACACCAACCGAAGTTTCCGACAGATGTTATAAGTCTAAAACAGATAGCTGTTTTATTCTAGTTTCATTCTAATTCTGAAACCAGTAGTTGTTTTATCTTGTTTTATTCTAGTTTTGGTGTTGTTTTATATTTGTATGACTTTTCTATATGTGTTTTGAACTTTGTCCGAACTGCGGATGAACTATATATGAATATTGGATTGTATAGATATTCAGTGTTAACTTGGCCAGTTGATGTCACGGCATGCATAGTGGCACAGCCGGTGGAGGCCTGAGGCAGAGGTCACATGGTAGGGTTCCGGCGGAGGAAGCCCTAGATATTCCTACCTTTCCTACCTTTCCTACCGTTCCTACTTTTTGTCCTGTTTGCTCTGTTTGTCCTATTTGCATCCGTGCCTTTGTAAAGGCTCAACGCCATGCTGGGGACTGTTCCTCTTCTTCTTTCCTTCTCCATGCTGTTTCTTTTCGTACATAGTACTCGATAGATTCTCAATATCATTCGGTTTGGCTGCCGTCACAAGTTGCTCGAAAATTCAGGCGAATCAAAGGGAAATATCTATATAATACGCAACCATCCCAGGCCCTTCCTTTTAAAAATAGATTAGTAAATAGTAGAGTAGTTGAGAGTACAAAGAAGATTCAATCTATAATGTACGGAACCCTATGATAGAAACTCGCCCGTCACCATACCCAAGAGCAAGGTTGGCTTCCTTAACTGCTGAAGCTGTAAATTGACGATGCTCCATAGGGAGCCACAGTATATTTTCACCCGCCAAGGCAACCCAGTTATCTGCTAAAGATGCTTGAAGATTGGAATTAACCGAACCTGAATGGCCCTTGAGCGTTTGCAGTTCAGAGCCGGTCTTAGCATCCCAGAGCTTGATGGTGTTGTCACTGGAGCCTGACACCACTGTTTGGCTGTCAGGGAGAAGGCCACTGAATTAACCCAACTTGAATGGCCCTCAAACGTTTGTAGTCCTAGGCTCCAATTATCCTCCACCTGTGGTAGCATGTGTATTTGTTTGGGCCTGCAGTCAAGAAACATCTTTCTAATAGTACTGTGAGAACGCTCACCCAGCCCTACGCTGACACTGCACCCCAGGGCCGGCTGAGGCTCTCACCTGCAAACTATCTAACTACTCCGAGGATTAGCCGTCCGCTGGTATGGGTGAAAACTCTTATATACCGATATAGAACCGAACCAGGGAAGGAAGAGAAAACTCTTTACAGAATCTGATATCAAACCATAGGAATAGGATAGGAATCATGTATATAGAGGTGCCAGAGACCCTCTAGTGAGAAGCTAGCGATTAGTTTGCTAACTATCGAAGCCCTACCTTTGATAAATCCGATACTGCTACTTGCTTTCTGTCAACATCCTCACAAGTACTTCGCATTGGTAAAAACACCACCCCGGAACAGTAGAGTTGAAGTGGAGCAAGACTTGCCATGTAGGCATTCTTTAGAATAAATCGTTTTGCGTCACAGAGAAAGTTGGAAAATTTAGCATCCAAGTCCTCCTGTACACTTGATTTTAGCTATCAGTTGAGTGTAAATGCACAGAAACTTACCCTAGCGCCTGACTCAAGTATATCTATCATTGCCACCGCCTCTGATATAACACCCATTAGGCTCAGCGCCTCTAGCCAATGAAGGAAGTGCTTTTTCATAAAATCAAAAGCCATGGGCCTAGTGATATGACTGTGGCTATGTTCAAAATGATACACCCAATACCGACAGGAGTACTGTAGATCTGCTGAGAGGTGCTTGTTAATAGCTTGATTATCGATATTTGTTCTCTGTGTCCCGTAGCTTGACAGATCACAGATATTTTGCTTCAGGCCAGTGTTCATAACACGGAGGCAATGCAAGACTATCTTCTGGTGCGTCTCTTTTTCATCCACGTGGAAGGTGCTCGTTGTGTTAATGAGGAAGTCTCGGAATGATAGATGTAAGATTCGGATCGGTGTATCTGAATCAGTTGATATATTCAGAACTGAGTGCAATGGATCCAAAAGCTCAGTGATATCCTCTGCTGGTAGATGAAGAAGCCGTGCCAAGGAAATGATAGATAGTGGGGTAGCAAGAAGGATGATAGTCCCTATTATATCCTGAAATTCTTTTAAAATCTCTGTTAGGTCATCCTCGTCACTGTGTATGAGTTGGTACTGGTAGGTATATTTTGTCCATCTGAGATGCGGATGTAGCTGCTTGAGATGCAAGGAACTTCTGGAGTTGCTTTTTGGATGCCTTCCTCCATTGATAAAGCGGTATGCCGTGGCCGCGAAGATGAATAATGGGGTGGACATCCGCACCAACTCATTGACAGCCTCATCCCCAGGCCAGTTGGAGGCGAACGACTTTTCTTCCCGTATACTTGAAAACTTGTTTTCTAGGTATAGGCGAATGTCACGTTCAATCACTGGTTTGGGAAGCTCATGGAGCACCAAGTCCTGATGGTCATTACTCTGCCTGAAGCCAAGACGGATTGGAAGTTCAGGCCGGCTAGTCAAAAATATTCGCAGATATACTGACTTCACTTCCTGCAGTCGAAATAAAAGTTGAAGAATGATCCGGATATCATTTTCCCGATCACATTAGTCTAATGCATCAATAATAATCATAACTATTGCAGGTTGATCCAGCTTTAATCCGAGCAGAGGCTGGAGAAGAAGCTTGTCAAATTGTTCTCTGAGAGACTTGGATGAGAGATTTGGATTATTCTCGATTGCTTTCAAGACATCAGGTACCAGTTGCTGGTGTTTGGTGACCAGCTGCTTTGTGATAGTAGATACCAAATATCTTGCATTGCTACGATCGGCTTCTCCCCGTTTGAAGAAGAAAGTGGCACTAAGCTGTCCTTGGTCTTTAAAAGATCCTGCAACGGTTCGAGCAATGGTAGACTTCCCTGTCCCAGCCATTCCATTCAACCAGAATATGAATTTCCCGTCTGGTGACTCGGCCCACTCTGAAATTTGGGATAGAAGCTCGGTCCTGGTGCCTGGAAGGCAAAATCTTCATGCTGATCCGCGTACGAATCGAACTCAGCGCCATCCGCAATTAGCAGTTTGTCCAGGAGATCTGCAGTCGTCAATGATATTCCCTAAATTTAGCAAGACCTCATAAACTTATCTACCTGTATGCGAATTGAAGTAAGCATTGATTGTGCCGTTATTAATTCCTGTCTGCATTCCATAATTAGGGTTATGAAATGATATCGAAGACGCCATGGTCATAATCATAGCACGATGATGATAATGCGACAAGATAGTGTGATGATGCTATCACAAACAATATTTGGAAATGGGGATCTGAGGGAATTGTTTGAGCGGGTAGGCGGGGTAAGACCAGTCCATGTGACATCTCACTACCCGGTAGCTCTTCAACAGACGGACAATTTCAAACTATGCACTGCCAAACTCACTTATCCCATCAATACACAGTTAATGATCGGCGATAGTCAAGTTAGTATTGTAGCAAATAGCCCCTGTATTTTTAAGCTTTATATGGAATATTACTCACGAGGAAGTGGAGAACTTGTTGTTGGCTCTGCCGGGCCGAGCCATCTGAATCCAGTCAATCCCGCTCAAATAGCGCGCCAACTTGTACATCCCACCTTCTGATAATCGGTAGAAGAACCAGAACATAGATCGCAAGGCTGAGGCAATATATTTTTGACATGGCGGGAACTGTAACGGCTACGTATACAAGATACTGCCAATGACAAATTGCCAGGTTTACCAGGCATTTTCAGGATACGTGTTCAAACATAGAGTCGAATATTCCGGAATTGTATCTTATCACCATACCTGTATTGTAAATAAAAATCGTATCGAGAGATACAGTATTATTTCGGATTAATATTATTACAACACTATTCTATATTTGTTATGGCGTCTTCTTGGCACTGTTTCAGAGGAAAGAGGTCCTGAGGAATTTCATCCCTCCTTTCTCCGTCGCTATGTAACCACTATTATTGTCAGCATATTTGTTCACTATTATTGATGCTGTCACGGCTAGCCCTGACGGGGTATTCGCTAAGACGTAACCGCTGCACTAAAAGACCAGAATATTGAGTACGGTGGGGCTCGCCCACAACCGTACTAAATACTACGCTCTCACGTGATCTCGGCAACCGAGCCGTCACACTCGTGACGGGTTTCGGTTTCTTGGGCACGGAGGGTCCCTTATGAGAGTTCTCCAGTTCTTTCCTCATACGGTCCAGGTCACATTCATGTTGACGTCGATAGGTCCTCCCATGGGATCGTGGTACAGTCCGTTGTCGCTCCTTCAGATCCTCCTTGTTGGATAGCTCGTCTCGTCGGGCCACGTCCTGCTGATGCCGTATATCCACCTCACAGTCACGTAACAGCAACTTCTTAGGTAGGGGCACGAATTGCTTCGCTTGTATCTCTTCTCGGAGGGTCACTTCCCCAGGCCATAACAACCGCCTCCGCTTGTAGTCCACCAAGACATTATACCGCGCCAGCCACATCCTTCCCAGGATAACGTCATGCTTGCCCAACGCCACGATAAGGAAGGGCAGGTTGTACATAACTCTCTTGTCAACCACCAATGTTAGTATCATAAGGTGGGTTATCGCGTTTTCCGTCTTGCCATCGAATCCCTTCACTCTGCACGGTTGCTTCAAGGGTACGACGTGGTAGTGAAAATGGTGCGCTAGTTTCTCTGCGAGGAAAATATCTAAGAAGGCAAAGCCGTTGGCTCTGGTGTCCGCTAATGCTTGTGTGCAAATTGATAATCTATTCTTTGCTAACTGAATAGGTACAGTTAAACTATCCCGATCACTTCCAACTAATCGAGATAGATCCAAAGCACTAGTGGCACAGATCTCGCCTAGGAAGGAGTCTTCTCCTAGGCATCGTCGTTTTCCGATTCTGAACTCTCCTCCTTGACGGCTTCCTTCGCTGGTTCTAGAGCCTTGAGGTCTGGACTCTTGGTGGTATTGAACTCACAGTTTCCTGCCAGATGACCCGGCATCTTACAGATGAAGCACTTCCCTTCAGTCCATAGCTGCTGCTTCTCCTTCCAGGTAAGCTTTGGTTTACCCTGGCCATCCTTTGGCTTCTCTGCTCCATCCTTTTTGTTGTCCTTGCCAGCGCTGTCACGGTTGTCTCCCCGGTTCCTACGGCCCTTTGGCACACGTTTCTCGTTCTCAGCAATCATCTCTAGACGGTTTGCTGTCTAGTGGCACTTATGCACAAAGCTCTGGTAACTCATGGTGTTATCGTAGCTCTCCTTGACCAGCTGTTTCTGCATCTCAGGGGACAATCGCTCGTACAACTCGTCTTTCCACTGAGCGGCTGGCAACTCTGATTCCTGTGCATTCAGCACGAACTTCGAGAGAAAGACCTGGAACTTGGTGTCGTTCATGTAGAGGCGTCGGAACGCACGCTTCGCGGAGGTGACACGGTTCGCGTCATGGTAAATAGTCTTGAGATGTTCAATGATGTCGTCAACGTCACGATACCGTTGTGGTGAGTCCTTCTGGAAACGAGGGAGTAGGTGTTCTGCGGCCTCACCCTCACACATGCTCTTCACATATTGCATACGCGCCAAGGCAGTTGGGAAATGATCAGCGTTGGCCTCCAGCTTGTTCTCGATGTCGATCAACCAGGATTCGAATTTGGGATCCTTCCCATCAGAGAGCCGCTTCCCATCCGGGAGCTTGGAGCTCTTCTTTCCATTTAGAGCTGGTGCAGGTGTAGAGCCTTTACGGTCATGTCGATCCACTCTGCGTAACTGTTGCTGAGCCTCATCACGCTCCTGAATCAACTCAGCCATAGCGTCTCGTTGCTGCTTGACACGTTTGTTCAGCGCACTAATCTCCTCAAGCTGCTCGCTGATCAAGTCTTCATTGTCGTCTTGTTTCGCAATCTTCCCAGTCTTCATCTCAAGCTTGCTGAAATGTTCGTAGAGGCTGTTGAAAAGTTTGTCGGGTGTTCATTACACAACCATTGGAAGGTTGCGTAATCCAAGGAGTCTGTAACTCCTGCCATATCCAGTTCGTCGAGGATAGGGTTGTTCAGTTCGAAAGTCAGACGTCGAGAGACGCGTTCTCGCTCTCCGTCCTGTCGCGCTCCTGCGCTCGATGCCTCCGTGTCAGCACCGTCACGACCTGTGTCTACCACTCGGGGCATGTTGACGCGTCGTAAGAAGTAAAAAAGAAGGAAGTAAGGGGTCCCTGGCTCGAGCGTGACAGACGGTGTCGTGCGCTGTGCAAGCGTACTGGGATATGAAGAAAAGGGTCTCTCGATCAGAGCAAGACAGTGTCAAGATCCGCTGTACTGATTTGCGAGAGATCAAAGAAGAAGGAAAAGATGATGGATAGAAGAGGTAAAGAATGAAGAAGGAGGGGCCTTCTCGATCAGAGTATGACCTTGAGAGGTCTGCTTTACTAATGTACGAGAAGGTGAGGAAGAAGTAAGAGAAAAATGAAAAAGGTGATGCTTGATATTATGTGACAGTGCCAATCTCATGTATTCGAACTAGCTAACGCTGCATACGGAGGTGCGGTTCAACGAGAATATCAAGCATGAGAAGGGAAAGAAGAAGAAGAATAGGAATCTGCCGCGCTAGGGGATTTTATATGTCTCTGTGTGCACCCCTTTCCTAATTCGGTGTCATCTGAAGTCATTCCCAGTTCTTTGTTCCTTGGGCTTCGAAACCCTACCCCGTGACCTCGCAGCTCCGGTGCTTGCTGTGGCCTTGTCACGTCCAACTGTCACAACGAGGACATATTTCAGAATCTGGAGCCCTGATCCTAATTTGCGCTTTACATCTAGTCAGCTCCCAAAAATTTAGATCATAATTCTAAAACTCCTACATGCCCTAAGTTGATTCCACAATTTAGAGATGGAGACCAGGCTGTTATTGTTGGTTGGGAATACCCCTGTACCTTATCTCAATTAGTTTACATGGATGCAAGTGCATATCAGACGGCATTTAATTTAATACACATCATATTTGTCTCAGATTATCCAATAAATGTTATTCCCTAACCCTAATGCGTCCTGGATGCTCTATAAGGACCGCAGCTAGCGTAGCAATCTAAGTGATCACTTTCATCTACTGCAGCAGTATTATTCTGTGTAGATCAATTGGTAAGGCAAGAGAGCTACGATCATACACATCATATATTGAAGATTTCTATCTAATATAGCTCATCAATGTGGAGAATTATTTTCCTTTTCGGAAATATCACTATTCCATGGCAAGGGAAGCTACATCGGAAGTTGGTAGTTGTTGAAATTATAGCATATAATCAGGGTAGTTATAAGTGTGTGAATACTAGATAGAAAATTGTGTTTCGGGTTGGAGAATAATAACTCCGGTCCAGGAATAGGGGCTTTGGTTGATTATACTTCAACAGTAGTAATTAGTATTAATGCCTATTGAATCTAATGTGACGGCTCCGGACCTCTATACGGTGCCTGAGGCACCTATCTGATGTCGGCACAGCTTATTCATGATTCGGTTTGTCCCGTATAGGGCACAAGCCCTATCCTGATATCGAATTCGTACATGTCGGAGCTGGATACGGATTAGGTCGCGCGCACAGTATTTGTTGACCTGGAGGCCGTAGCTTGCTTGATTCCTTCCTTTTCCCATGCTCAATATTCTCGTTGAAAAGCACCCTCTTATTTAGTTAGTTCGATAGCTAAATCAAGTCGATTGGCATGTTGACATAATATTGAGCATCACCTTCTTCATTTACTTCCTCGTAAATCGACAAAGCAGGCCTGTCAAGCCTAACGCTTCGATCGAGGAAGCCCTTTCCTATTTCTATTATCATTCTTCCATCACATTCCTTCGGGAGCTTGCAAAGCGCCAACCGAACCGACGACGCTCGAGTACGAAGCCCAATACATCATCTTTCCGTACCTTTGCACGACTTGTGGGTCGTTAGCGATGGCAAAACCAGCTGGCCAGGGGCCGGGGAGCCATCTGATGCAGGCACGGGAGCAGGCAGCTCAAGCCGACGCCTTACACTTGATATTGATCTGAATAGGGAGGCTGCCGGTGTGCAAGGGCCTCTAGATCGTGAGACTTTCTGGCAGCTCTGTGAGAGCAATCCGGACGCGTTGTTTGACGGCCTATACGAGCACTTGGCTAAGCTGGAGGAAGCAGCTGGCAGCAGACAACCTGACAATGAGGAATATGAATTCATGCAGGAGGAGAACGTTCGTCTCCGTGAGCGGGTACAGCAGCAGAAGGCTGCTATGCTTGAGCTAATACAAGAGCGTGATGAAGCACGCGAACAGCTAGAGCAGCGCGGGCAGAATGAGGTTATCACCGAACAAGCATCGTCTAGCAACAGGAAGAGTACCAAACTTCCTGATGGACAGCACCTCACAGATGGGGTAGATCCCAAATTCGAGTCATGGCTTATCGACATTGAGAACAAGCTGGAAGCTAATGCTGATCATTATCCCACTCCTTTGGCACGTATGCAATATGTTAAAAGTATGTGCAAGGGTGAAGCTGCGAACCACTTGCTTCCTCGCTTCCGGAGGGATTCTCCACAACGTTATCAGGATGTTGATGACGTTATCGATCACTTGAAAACATTGTATCTGGATGAGAACCGGATTATCAAGGCCAAGAGCAAGTTCCGTCGTCTGTATATGAATAGCACAAGATTCCAGTCGTTCCTTGCAGAATTCACTTTGTTGGCCCAAGAGGCTGAGCTGGCTCCTGGTTCCTGGAGGGAGGAGCTCTATGAACGAATGTCACCAGCTATGCAACTGCAAATGGTAAAGGAGAGCTACGATTCAGAAATGACCTTCCAAGAATTCGTGAAGGCTTGTCACCATGCAGCAAATCGACTTGAGCAGATTGCCGACGTGGAAAAGCGCAAGCCTCGCAGCAACCAGGTCGGCGGAAGCAACAAGAATACCAGTGCATCTAACAAGAAGGACAACAACGGCGGCAGTGCCGGAACCGGCGGCAGGGCTAAGGATACGCTCTCCTGGAAGGAGAAGAAGCAGCTCATGGACGAGAAGAAGTGCTTTAACTGCAGGATGCCAGGTCATATGGCTTCTGATTGCCCTCTTAGGAAACCTGCCGATCTTAAGGCCTTGGAACCAGCAAATTCTACAACCTCGACCGCAACGGAGGATAGCTCAGAGTCGGAAAACGGCAACGCCTAGGAGAAGACTCCATCCTAGGTGAGATTGGTGTAAATGATGCTTTAGACTTGTCACAATTGTTAGGCAGTGATCACGATAGCCTAACTGTACCTATATAGTTAGCAAAGAATGGATTATCAGTTTGTTTAAAAGCATTAGCGGACACCGGAGCGAACGGACTTGCGTTTATAGATATCTTCCTTGCTGAGCGGCTGGCTCAATATTTCCAGCATCACGTTATTCCCTTGAAGCAACCATGCAAGGTGAAGGGGTTTGATGGGAAAACTGAGAACGCGATTACCCATCTTATAGTTCTTACCCTGGTGGTTGACAAGCGTGTTATGCATGATCTTCCTTTTCTTATCGTGCATTTGGGAAAGCACGATATCATTTTAGGCAAGATGTGGTTGGCCAAATACCAAGTGCTAGTGGATTGTCACCAGCGCCGATTATTATGGCCGGAGGACATTACATTGCGGGATGAGATTCAGTCACATCAATTCATCCGCCTGCCAAAGAAGCTGTTGCTTAGAGATCGGCAGGTGGAAATCAGGCACCAAGAAGATGCGAATCGACGAGATCAGTTACTGGAGCAGGAAATCAACGCAGAGTCTAAGAAGCCTAAGAAGTCGGTTAGATTCCGGGATGATCCTGAGGAGATTTCTAGGCGATGCCCAGAAGATTCCAAGGCGGTGCCAGCCCGAGGGATCCTTAGAACCCACGGTAGGACCTATCAAAAGCAGCACAAGGTCGAACTAGCGAAAATGGAGAAGGATCTCCATATAGAGGATCCGGCAGAGCCTACCCTAGAAGAGAAGGCACGTCCAAAGCAAAATCAGAGAGAACTGGTGCTTCGATTCAAAGATAAGCACCCAACCGCAGATATAGCACTGATTGGTGGAGCTGGATTCCTACGCCATATTAGGAATAGGAAGGCGGAGACCTTCATGACGAGTCTGTCAGAGATTGAGAAGGCGCTTGAGGATCGTACACAACCCTCTAAGCAGGCCGACGATGTGGCAGAGATTAAGGCGCGACTGCCAGAAAAGTACCATGAGTTTATTGATGTCTTCCTGAAGTCTAAATCAGACGAGTTGCCAGAGCAGAAGAAGTATGACCACCGTATCGAGCTCCAGGAAGAGGTAGAGCTTGGATACTGCCCGCTATACCGAATGACCGCAGAAGAATTGCAGGCGGCAAAGGACTACATCGTTGAGAACCTAGATAAAGGGTTTATTGTACCTAGCAATGCACCGTTCGCCTCTCCAATCCTGATGGCGAAGAGGCCTGACGGTGGATTCCGTTTCTGTGTGGACTACCGGAAACTCAACGCGCTCACCAGGAAAGATCGATATCCATTGCCCCTAATTGAGGAGGTCTTCGAGCGGATTAGCAAGGCCAAAATCTTTAGCAAGCTAGATATCCGACAAGGATTTCATCGAATTCGGATGCATAAGGATTCAGCTGACTTGACGACGTTCCGGTGCCGATATGGGACATATAAATATGAGGTCATGCCCTTCGGATTAACTAACGGGCCGGCGACTTTCCAGCGGTTGATTAACGACATATTCCTCGACTGCCTAGACAAATTTTTGATAGCATTCATTGATGACCTTCTGATTTACAGTGACAACGAGGTAGAACATGAGATCCACGTACGCACAGTGCTACAGCGGCTCCGGGATGCAGGACTCCAGGCCAGTATCAAGAAATGCGAGTTCCATGTTACCACCACGAAGTATCTGGGCTTCATCATCACGCCGGAGGGCATCAAAGTTGATCCCGCTAAGATTGAGGCTGTGGTCTCTTGGAAGGAGCCTAATACAATAGCAGGTGTTCAATCATTCCTAGGTTTTTGCAACTTTTATCGAAAGTTTATAAAGGAGTACAGTCGGATTACCCATCCACTTCATCAGCTCACCCGCATGAACGTCCCATTTGAGTGGACTAAGCAATGTCAGAAGGCCTTCAATACTCTAAAATCACGGCTTAGCTCAGCTCCAGTACTAGTTCATTATGATCCCAGTCGACCGACACGCGTGGAGACTGATGCCTCTGATGGAGTTGTTGCCGGAGTCTTATCCCAGCTTTATGAAGATAGCAAGTGGCATCCTATAGGTTATTACTCAGCTTCAATGTCACCAGCGGAGCATAATTACGATATTCATGATAAGGAGATGCTCGCAATCATTAAGGCTTTCCGAGAATGGAAACCAGAGCTAGTAGGCCTACGTCAGCAGGAGCGATTCGAAGTATTATCAGATCACCGTGCACTTGAATACTTCATGACGACCAAGGCCCTGAGCCCACGGCAAGTTAGATGGTACGAGTTCCTCAAGGACTTTTACTTCATATTGAAGTACCGGCCGGGAAAGGCCAACGTGTTGGCAGATACCCTCACGCGTCGGAAAGATGAGAATGCCCGAAACCTAGACCACCGGAATTTTACCTTCTTGCCGGCGGAGAGGCTAGATAAGAAGATCTTGGCTGAGATAGCTATTCTCAATGGTCAGGATGCCTCAGAACCTGAGGAGCAGGTTATAGATCGCACCCTACGAATCAATAAGGAGTTCGCGGATACCAAGCAGGCCAAGGAGTGGCTGTCTAAGAAGGATTCGAAGTGGCATCTTAGGGACAGGCAGTTACTGTTTCAGGATAGGCTTTATGTTCCTGATGAAGGGATTTGCGAGCCCGTCTGCTAGATGAGGTCCACCGACCCCTTCCACGGCTCACCCCGGGCGGGAGAAGACAAAGAGGCTTATTCGGGAAAGATATTACTGGGAATCCTGGAGCACGGATGTGATTCGGTACGTTGATAATTGCAAGACATGCAAGCGGACGAATACATGGAGAGATCGGACACCTGGCTTGCTTTAACCACTTTCTATTCCTGATCGACCCTGGCAACATCTGTCAATGGATTTTATGGAGCTCCCGCAGGATCAGCATGGCTTTGATGCAGTTTTGTAGTAGTTGACAGGCTGAGCAAGCGGCCAGTGTCAGTCCCATGCCATAAGACTGTTAAGGCGAAGGATATGGCCAAGCTGTGGCTATGATACGTGTTTCCCTGGACTGGACTACCGGATAGCATTGTCTCCGATCGCGGTGGTCAGTTTATCTCCGAGTTCTGGAATGAGGTATGCCGTATCCTAGGGATCAAGATCAAATTATCGACCGCCAGGCATGCACAAACAGATGGGTAGACCGAAATTGCCAATCAGTATCTCCAGCAGCGGCTAAGGCCGTATGTTAGCTTTGCCATGGACGATTGGTCTGAGTTGCTTCCGATTATTGATTTCGCGGCCTCTGCTCTGCCCCAGGATTCAGTGGGCATGTCCCGTTCATGATTAAGAAAGGATATCAGCCGCGAATGTCATTTGACTGGAAGCAGCCGGCGTCCCCGAGGAAGCTGACACTCAATAAGGCAGAGGCGCGGATTTGGACAAAGAGGATTCAGGACGTGTGGGAGTTTGCCAGAACCAACATGAAGCTCGCCCAGGAACGTCAAGCCCGGCAGGCTAACAAGAAACGTCGTCCAGTCAATTTTACGGTTGGTGATTCTGTTTACGTGAGCAGCGAGGGTTGGAATACGGGCCGTCCAGGACGGAAGCTCGATTATCAACAACAAGGGCCATTTACTATTGCTCGCAAAGCGGGCAATTCATTCGAATGGACCTGCCTCCAGGCCTCAACGTGCATCGTATCTTCTCACCTGATAAGCTGCGGTTGGCAAGTTCTACGGAGCCCTTAGCGGGCCAACTAGAGGACCCAGGCCCGGAGCTCCAGGTCAACGGTAACTCAGAATGGGAGATCGACGAGGTTTTAGAATCCCGAATCCGGCGGAAGAGGCTCCATTACCGAGTGAGCTGGATAGGCCGGGACCCTGATCCGGAGTGGTATCCTGCCGGCTATTTAAAGAACGCTCCGCTGGCGTTGAAAACCTTCCATGATCGGTGCCCCGATAGGCCGGGTCCGCCGAAGCGTTTGGAACTGTGGCTACGTGCTGCTGAGGAGGATAGGTTCGTTGAGGATCATCCTGAGGATGGCATACCAATTCGCTCGCTTGAGGGCAAGCGTATTCGAAGGGGGTAATGTGACGGCTCCGGACCTCTATACGGTGCCTGAGGCACCTATCTGATGTCGGCACAGCTTATTCATGATTCGGTTTGTCCCGTATAGGGCACAAGCCCTATCCTGATATCGAATTCGTACATGTCGGAGCTGGATACGGATTAGGTCGCGCGCACAGTATTTGTTGACCTGGAGGCCGTAGCTTGCTTGATTCCTTCCTTTTCCCATGCTCAATATTCTCGTTGAAAAGCACCCTCTTATTTAGTTAGTTCGATAGCTAAATCAAGTCGATTGGCATGTTGACATCTAAGTGGTGTCACGGCAAGCACGTAGGCACGGCCGGTTGAGGCCTGAGGTGTTGCAACGGTGTGGGCCAAGCTAGTCAATACGTGCCAATCGGGATCACGAACGTACGTAGGAAATCGAATATATTGAAGCTGCTGTTCCTAGCACTAGTTTTCCTACTCTATGTTCATTTATATGAGCGTCCCTACCTAACTCTCATATCCTCTAGAACTTTCTGCTCAGCGTATTAATAATCAAATGAGCGAATTGGAAGCGTTCGTTGTGAGGCCTTAATTTAGTGAGAGCGCTCGATTCCCGATAAATAACCAATCAGACTCCGTTTCCTCATTAGGACTAGCGCCCTTTTCAACACACCTCCAGGCATAGAAAAGTGAAGCTTTTATGCCTGCACCAAGTGGCTTATATCCTTCAAGCCTAGGTGGTTGACAAATCGTGTAAAGGGCTGCCCTGTCAAGATCTTTGTGAGCCCGTCTGCTGGCATATCGGTCGTCCTAATCCACTCGATCGCGATCTCCTTGTTTTGAACCTTTTGGCGAAGCCAGTGGTGGTATATGTCGATATGCTTCAGCTTCGTTTGGAACTGAGGCTCTTCCTGGGTCAAAAGTCTCACGGTTTGTCGATTGTCTCCTTTTATCTTCAACTCATGTCCGGGATCAAAGCCTACGGCCTTGAAGAGGCGTTTCCACACGTAGAGTCGCTTTGCTACCTCAGTGGTTGCCCTAAGCTCAGCTTCTGTCGTCGAAGTAGTGACTAATCTCTGTTTTGACGCCCTCCAATCAATTATTCCGCCGTATAACTTGCACACGTATCCCTCGGAGCTTGAGCGGTCCTCGTTGTCACCGAATGCGGCGTCTGCGGCACATATAAAAACTTCTCCGTTGGTGTTCTTCGGCGCTGAGTACTCTATCGCGAGAAATCTCGTGGCGTAAAGGTATCGGATAACCCCTTCGATAAGCTTCCTCTGATCTGGGGAAGGGTTCCTAGAGTACTCCGATAACTTGTTCACGATCTTTGCTTGGTCTGCTCTGGTCATAATCGTCGTATATAAAGCTGATCCAGTTCTTTCTTGATATTCGTGAATCTCTCGTGCGCTTGCTGTGCCGTCGTACTTCCTCAACATGTTCTTGCTGAGGCTGAGTTTCTTTGGCTTCTCAGTAAGTCCATATTTGTGAGCGATCTTCGAAATGTACTCATCCTGGCAGAGCCAAATCTTGCGGCTCTCTCGGTTTCGAATGATCCTCATTCCTAGGAAATGTTCCAACTTGTCCATACGCCGTACTTCGTATGCAGTGGCAAGGAATTTGTCGAACCTCCGGAATACTTCCTCGTCCTTCTTGTCGTACATGACTATAAAGTCATCGACGTAATACATTATAATGAGTCCCTTGCAAACCCAGAGGCACTCCTCGTCTCCCACTCTGGTCAGACCGAACTTTCTGAGTGTATTGTTCAGATCTTTCTGCCAAAGTCGTGGCGATCTCTTTAGCCCGTACAAAGCTCTCAGCAACTTGATAACCATCCCTTTTCTTCTAAAACCTGGAGGAAAGTAGATGTAGACTTCCTCGTCCAAAGGGCTGTTAACAAAAGCGTTGACGGCGTCATATTGTACAATCTCAAGGTCAAATGCTGCAGCCAGTGCAATCATCATTCTAAATACTCGTGCAGCGAGAGTTGCAGCTCTCGTATCGTCAAGGGTAGTCTTCTGGAGATCTCCTCTCACAACTAGTCTGGCCTTGAACTTATTCAGATATCCATTTTCGTCGAATTTGTAGCTGAAAATCCACTTCACTGGGATGACTTGCTTGTTGCTTATATCTTCTCGCATAATATACTCGAATGTGCCTCGTTTCTCAAGCTTGTCGAATTCGGCATTTGCAGCTTCAATAAAGCTCTTTCCATTAGGGTGATTCGTAAGCTGTTCCCATCTTTCTGGTGGTTTCCTAAGATCGTTCCTGTGAGGCTTCCTAGAGGTCGTGGCCTCGCGTAATGCCTGGAACATGGCATATTCTTCCTTAAGCCTTGTTAACACCAAATTCGCACGTCTGATTTTCTTTGCACTCATCTGAATAGGACTTCTTAAGGCCCTCTTTGAAGGTATTCGGTGCCTTGGGCCTTCCACAATATTGCTCTCGGAGAAATCTGCACTGATTTCTTGTGCTTTTGAAGCCTTTACTGGCTCGCTCTGAGGTTTGCCTATTCCCTGATTTGGCGTTCTGCCTACTTCCTCATTTGTTGGAGGCGGTGTCGGAAGCTGCCAAGGAGGATTTTGATTGGTCAATTCGAGGCTTCGGGGTGGATTAACTCTTAATCCGGAGTCAGGTGTGCTAATTTCTTCTCTTTGCCCCTCACTTTCTTCCTTCTCTCTCACCCTCCAAAATCCTCATGATGAGCTTTATGTTCACTATTTTTATCAATAACTTCATCAATTTTGTCGATATTATCACCATTCTTGGTCCTAGTAATCTCCTCACGATGACGAGAAGCTCCTTCAGCCTCTGAAAATGCATCGACAGCCTTTCTGTGGGATGGCCTCTGCGTGAGGGGATCACCAACACCAAGCCCGGGACGCAAGGACGGCGGTGAGTCTCTTGTATCCCTCATCTCGACGTCTTCACTAACTGGTTGTTCTAGAGGCTGGTGATTGCTGTCAAGAAGCCCAAGATTAGCTCCGTCGCCCTTTGTTGAAGTTATTGACTGGTTCCCTGGTAGGCTATTAACATCTGTCATGTCAATATCGTTGTTGACATGGTCATCTAGGGAATATGAGCTTGATGAGTCTGACTGTCCCCAGCAGACAGGTCACTTATCCTCGGAGCCGTCTGTGTAAGATTCAATTCAACGTCAAGTGATGAGAATTCCATGGTCTCTTCATCAATATCCTCAATATTAGGGATATTAAGTGCTTCAATGGTCTGTGTTCCTTCCTCAGTTGAGATCTTCGCCTCATTTGGCTTTTCTGGATTGTATTTTTCTGTCTCGTCAAAAATAACATCCCTTGCTAACACGACCTTTCCTCCTTTAGGAATCCAAATCTCCCAAATATTATGGGCCTTGTACCCGACAAGATATCCGATTTGTGCACGCGGGTTCATTTTCTGGCTCTTGGGTATGCCTTCAATTCGTAAGTATGCCTTTGCTCCCCAAAGGAAGATATTCCCAATATAGGGCTTCTTCCTAAATACCATCTCGAATGGGGTTTTCCAATCGTTTCTCTTCATCGGAGTTCGATTAAGAATATAAGCTGACGCTTTCATGGCATAGGGCCACAATCCTGAGGGTAATCTGGATTCGATTATCAATGCCCTTGCCCTCTTCGTGAGCATTTTTCCTGCGACCTCTGCTGATCCATTTTGCTCTGGAGTATAAGGCACAGTAATGGTCAACTCGATTCCTTCTTTCTGTACGAACTCTTTGACCTCATTGGAAACAAATGACCCTCGCCATCTGCATGTATATGCTCAATCTTGGTTTTGAAGTAATGCATGATCCACTTGAGCATTCTTACTAATTCAATCGCGAGATGTTTCTCTGCCGTAGTTTCAACTACGTGCATTCCAGAAAAGTGGTCAACTAGGTGCATTGCATATCGATGCCCATTCCTGGCCATATTCATTATCACCACGTCCACAAAACCCTCTGCCATGGTCGTACGGCGGGTTCAATGTGAACTCGACTAACTTGCTTATTGGCCTCTGTGAGCTTACACACCTCACATACTCTCTTGAATCCGTTGTCATCAACCTTCGGATTAATCGCTGGAAACACTACTGCTCCCTCTGTTACTTCTTGAAGCTTCTCAAGCGCTCTCACACCAGGGTGTCCAAATCGCTGGTGCCATGCTTCTTCAGGTGCCTTGAGAATTTTCTGTTCCTTCGAGGATACAGCCATCGCTAGGCTGGTGCCGCTCCTCTCCTTTTCTCAGTCTCTTTCCATGAGATAAAATAAAGTCCATCTTTCTTGACTTCACAATACGGCCTTCCTTGCTTCGTGAGTTGCTTCTTATAACCGTCATATACGATCCCAAGCTGATCCTCAAGCAGACTTTGTGAAATCAGATTTGTATGCATGCCAGGCATATACCATACTTTCTTGAGAAGTAAGCCTTTTCTTGCTTCCTTACATAGAGGCTTTGTTGGAAATATAATCGCTTCTCCAACACCCTGCAGCCACGCGGTCTCGTTGCCAAACTTCACTTCTCTTTTCACTTCTTTATAATTCAAAGAGTGCCTTGATCATTGACAATATGCGCAGTTGCTCCTCCATCTAGGATAATCATCTTCTTGAGATCATCTTCCTTTGCGAACATCATCAATAGAGGGTTCCTCGCGGTTATCGTCATATTAGAGAAATATGAGTCGTCTATCTCGGAATCTGACTCTGGGAGCACAAAGTTGGCTTTTCCAACCTTCTCATTTCCCTCCCTTTCCGTGAGTCTTCCTTCTTCAAATCCTCGTTCCTTTTTTGCTCTCTTTTCAGCTTCTTTATAAGCTTCTCTGAGCTTCTTTCCAAACGGGGATTTGGACTTCTTCGCTTTCTCGAATCTTTCTCTAATCTCTGGATCTTCTTTCCAGTTACTCCCGCGCTTCCTCTCGTCCACGTATCCGCAGTCACCAAAAGATGAACTATTCCGCAGATGCATCTCGGTATTGATTTATCCCTCTTATTATGGTTCTTGCCGGCCTTCTCTTCTGACGGTTCTTCCATGTCAGATTTTCCATTGAGCGTGCCAAAAGCGAACGTTGATCGAGTGCTTGGTTTCTCTTCTATCTGGGTCCACGCCATGAACGCCCTGATCATATTGTCAATACCTGGGATTGTTATCTTCATATCCTTGGTAAGGATCTCGTCTCCCAAATCTCGTTCCATAATGCGTGTTTTCCAGTTATCGTAAAACTTCGGCGACAACGTCTTTACTGACTCGATAAAATCTCTGACAGTTCGCTCCTTATCCATATCTAGGCCCATACCCGCCTCACGGTGGTCGTTCACCAATTCCTGCCATTGAGCCGCCCAATCTGATGGTTTTCCTTGCCTGATGGCTCCAATAGCTTCCGATACCTTTTGGTGAGCAGATCCTTCTCCCTGCCTTCATTCGGAGCGAATCGTTTCTTCAGCTCTAGCACAATATCTCTCACGCTGAGGTCTTCCTTGATATGCACATGATTTACCATGGCGACCGTTTTGTATATGTGAAGCTTTACTTCTCTCATACTCTTGTCAAATTTGTTGTACTCGTCCAACTTCACTTTGTACGTGTCGATTTGCATTCTTCTCTTTTCCAGTGCAAATTTGTACGCTTCTATGTCATATTTCAAGGGTTCCCTTTGTTCCTGGCCTTCTGGTACCCGATTCATGACAAAGTCCGATTCGTTCACCTCCGGTGGAAATATTGGCTTTGGCGGTTCAGCATTTGGGAGTTCTTCAGCAGTGGGTTTGATGTATTGCCATACGTCGTGAGATTGCCACTCCTTTTAGCTGAAGTAACCACTTCCTCCAATCATTTTGATCGTTCAAAATGACCGTTGTTCCTGAGGCCTTCGCTGACATCGTGATTCGTCCTTGAGCAGGCTTCCTCGTACGCTTCCGGATATTCGTATCGACTAGGATTGCACCGTTCGTTCAACTCAGGGAATTTGATGTGAGATATCGTTATTCAACACCAAGTGAATTAAGCCGGGCTCATAACTGTTGCAACGGTGTGGGCCAAGCTAGTCAATACGTGCCAATCGGGATCACGAACGTACGTAGGAAATCGAATATATTGAAGCTGCTGTTCCTAGCACTAGTTTTCCTACTCTATGTTCATTTATATGAGCGTCCCTACCTAACTCTCATATCCTCTAGAACTTTCTGCTCAGCGTATTAATAATCAAATGAGCGAATTGGAAGCGTTCGTTGTGAGGCCTTAATTTAGTGAGAGCGCTCGATTCCCGATAAATAACCAATCAGACTCCGTTTCCTCATTAGGACTAGCGCCCTTTTCAACATGAGGCAGGGGTCACGTGGTTCCTACCTTTCCTACATTTCCTACATTTCCTACCTTTCCTACCATTCCCACCGTTCCTACTGTTTATCCTGTTTGCTCTGTTTGTCTATTTGCATCCGGTGCCTTTGCAGAGGCTCAACACCATGCTGGGGATGTTCTTCTTCTTCTTCTTCTTTCCTTCTCCATGCTGTTTCTTTTCGTACATAGTGCTCGATAGATTCTCAATATCATTCGATTTGGCTGCCGTCACATATCCGGACAAGGATCATCTTAGCGTGGAAGTACACGGAGTACGCAGAGTGTACGGAGTGGAGGGAGTAGGAGGATCCGACAGATCCCACCTTTCCCACCTTTCCCGCCTTTCCCGCGGTTCCCACGACTCGCCCGAAATGGATGCCTTACGGGTAAGGCATCAAGGCGTCAGCAGAGCCAACAGAGCCCCTTACTAGTAGGAGGATATGATGAGACAGAACAGAGTAAACAGAGCCAACTTCTAGGCATAGGGTATGAAGGCTATGATGGAGGAAAACTATATAAGGACGCTCGTTTACCATGTATCTAGTTTTCTTCTATCGTCTTGAATTAACTGTGATAACTTGAGTATACGTTCTTCTATGAACAGGATATTCGAGCCTTATTCTCTTTTACTTGCTTTCATAAGCCTTTCGTACTTCAGAAGCCTATTAACTTCGCCCGTTAATAGCTATCCTAGCTATACTCGACGGTAACCCAACCGAAGTTTCCGACACCCTTGTTAC
Source organism: Talaromyces trachyspermus (assembly GCA_020137715.1). Lineage (NCBI taxonomy): Eukaryota > Fungi > Ascomycota > Eurotiomycetes > Eurotiales > Trichocomaceae > Talaromyces > Talaromyces trachyspermus. The sequence continues at coordinate 618,529 of JACGXQ010000002.1, read as the reverse complement.
TAATACTTTTGCTTACTTTCCTCTAGCTTCAATAACTATTCTAAAAGCCTCTACTTTACTGAGTCTATTCAATCATTCGTTTTTGATTTTTCCAGTGTTTTTCAAATATGTATATCTCCTCTAAGAATTTCTATAGTAAGCTATACTGACTTTAAATAGGTGCCAAACTTCCAAAGCAAGGACGAGATGGCCTGGTTTGAAACATCGCTCTTTCAAACACATCGGAAAGGTAGCAGAACTATAGGCTGTAAAGCAGCCAAGTGCCAACCTGCTCGAAATTGGAGTTGATACTGGAGGAGCTACTACAATCATTCTTAATTTGTTAAACAGTTCGGAGCAATGGCCAAAGTCGGGACAGGTTTGCTGGCCCATTACGACTTCACCGATTCCTTGGGGCCGTAAAGCAGAACTTCGCAGATTGGGTAGAATGATGGAGTACAATAAAGCTTTACATCGAAGACGGTCTAGTTGAATAAGGATTCAATCATAACTATACATAGCGACGATTCACTATTCACTCGTTGCAATCTTTTGTTGCACGCAACCATGGCCCTTCTAAAAACTGGGAGAAACATTCGAGAACTGCTAGAACCAAGCGGTAAACTGATATTGATGAAAAAGACATCGAGGACGCGGTTGATCTGAAATTTATATTTGAAACCCTTCCTAGCTGGTGGTTGAGAGAGGAACCACAGCGCAAACTGAGTCCAAGTGCCAAATTCGCTCCACAGTCGAGATAACGTCCTGACGACCAACTTTATAGGAATTGACTGAGAATCAGAAACTCTGATCCACGACATCATTGTAGCGCCCGTGAATCTTCAAGCATCATCCTATCGGTCAGCGCTATCTGTTATCTACAGTCAAGACTTCGTTTCTGCTCGGGCATGGTTAGGTGAGCTGCAGGCAACAATTTAAACCGATATGCCCGATTTCGAGACACTGGAAAGTACCCGAATGCTCTTCACAACAGAGCTGGCGAGGCCATTCGTAAATAACATCAGTAGCAGCGCGTTTGATAGGCTCAAGAATCTTCTGAGATTCGAGAAATAGCCTGATTATTTTATTTTATTTTCTTTTGGCTCGCTGGCAACAGCACTATCAATGCCACAAAAATACCGTACATGCACAGGCTCGAGGCATGCTGAGAATGATGAAGCACGAAATTGCTAACAAGCTGTTTATTCGACTTTATTATTTCTGGACACCTGATAAAACCCTGCATGTCATTCATGTACTCCAACAAAGCTGCGAGTATGCCATTCCAATGTTATCCCCAATCAAAAGAATGCAAGCGTCGGTAGGGGATCTAGTGGGATGAATTTGTCAATCCAAGTCGACAGGCTGCCCAACTTGAGCCCTTCTGGCAGCCCGGTCGAGCCCTCGTATGGTAAACTTCAAAATCCGCTTACCTGTAGTGATTTATGCTTCACGGAACTGTCGTGCTCCTTGCAATGATGTGTGGTGCGGAATGATCGAAATAGAGCCGAACCGTGAACGAGCTTGGGCTGAACTTTTGAGACATCCTCGTCAGCTAGGGCCAACAGGATGAAACGCTCATGTGTAATCATCCGCGTAGGACACAACACGGAGAGACTGAAAGTTGGCAATAGAGTTGTATGGTATCTTCCGTGGCTTCATCCCGAGCACCACGCGAGCATAATATACCGGAGTTACCAAAACCCGGACGCACATGTCCTGCGAAGAGGAAGCCGTGATTTTGTTCGACAATGGTACAACGTGTCTTGCGTTATATGAATTACAAGCCGTCAGAAGGGTGAAAGTATGCTGTACCGTGCTGTAGCTGATGATTTGGAAGAGATATTGGTTAATCTAGTCGAGCGAATTGGCACCGAAGTTTTTCTAGCTGTACTATGAGGCTAAGCGCTAGTCACTTGTTGATCAATATCGTATTGGTCAAGCTTGCGTCTTTTCAGCGCAAATGCGTCCTCGGCAGGCGTTGATTATAAGTTTTCTTTATTTTTCTGTTAACCCTGCCCAACTGTACATAGTGTCATATTCTCTCAAGTGGTTTTCTATATGCTTACTTCGCGACGCTGAAGGTTCTAAACTCTCGTCTGACCATTACTAAATATGGCCTGGGATTGCATATCTCAATTTAGCCGCGTTGTAGAAACCGGAAGAACAGTGAAGCATCAAGAATGCTGGACTTGTCGCTATTCGAACGCTCTGCTACCCTTGTTTGTATAGATTGTTACAGTATAACACACCAGGCGGGTCCTTCGACTGGCCGAGGCAGCGAAAAGTAAAAACGGAGCTGAGCCATCGCATGCATTGCTCACTACGAAGATATAAACCAAAGCGCTGGTGTTGAGAGAAACCGGCGCTTTGGGACGCTGCGGCTGGGCAGTGTGGGAGCAGTAACGGCAAAATCGCTGCAGACTCTCACACACGCTCTGAGGTGACGGACTTGGTCGGAGAGACAGTAGTGAACAAACTGACAGTGCTGTTTGAGATTCACGCCGCTGAAATTGATTGTCTCCTTGCCTCGGCCACACCATGCGTCGACATAAAAGGTGTTGTTGTGGGGTTGAGGAAATGGCTTAGTACACTGTGTGTTGAAGGCTAGAATGATATACCACCGTCTGCTCCAGTGTCTGCTTCTACTGAGATGCTGGCGAAGCGAAGCAGACTGGTAAGGAGTAAGTTCATACGTTGAGCGCCGGATGGCTTTGAATTAGCGTTTTTATTCACGATCGAGACATTGTTATGGCCCTATAGATCCCTGTTCATTGCATGATTTGACGTAGCCTGCACTGGGAAAGTTCCCTGGTGGTCTGACCGCCCGGTGGAAATAGGTAGTTCACCAATGGAATGTCGGCAACGTCGGTAACTGACTAACTACGGAGTTAGCACTTTTGACAACAGCAGCTTCGTGACGTGTTCTTGCGTTGCTCTGCCAATGAGATGGCATACAGCAGGCTGCAAGCAGCGAGCATGAGGCTTGAGCAAGGAGGGGAGAGAGTGATGGAAGAGAGGGTTGACTTCATCGTTTGTCGGCCTGACGTGTGGGCCCGCTTTTCCCTGGCGCTGTCCAATCAAAGCAGGCGGTTTAGTGGCGAACCCAAAAGGTCTCCCACCGTTGGAACTTGGAAGTCACAACTCAACCTCGATCGGGAGCACGGTGGCATGAACGACCGAGAGTAATCGCATTGAATATTCCTCTCATCACTCGGACCGTACAGGCGCGAGGATTGTCTTATCTTCCTTTGGCAGTCGCCTGCATACTCCGTCGCTCGGCCGCACTTCGTGGCACAGCGCGATTAGACGGGTCGAGTGCTTTCGTCTGTTCTCATTAACTATCGTTTCTGCTCGATCACCAAATTCTGGAATGTCATATTGAACGCACCGTCTATATGCTCAAACACCTTCGTGCATCGCCGTGCTACATCCGGAATAACAACCTCGTATCGGATAATACATAGCGGGAGGTGGTCTCCGATCGGATAGTCCTGGCATGGCGATAAGCTTGAATGCCGAGGGCGTGGCTGGGTCGGGTGAGTCGAAGGGACCCGAGATGCACCGTTTGCGAGCGGACGAAACTCCAGTCAACGTCGACTTTCGTTCCTCAAACACATCTAATGGCACCAACGAACTGGAAGTATCGACAACCCCAATGGAATCCTCGTCGGAGCAATCAAACCGTCGGAAAAGAGTGCTCATGTCGACAGAGAGTGCCTTTGCTGCCAATTTTCTTCCGCTCCTTCTCCGCAGTCCCGACGTCGAGCTTCGCCTGATAACCGACGAGGAGTCGTCAGCCATACTGACCGGGGCAACAAAAGTGCCGCATTACATGGACTCGGTTGATAGCCACACATTTGACAACAAAACTGGATCTCGCAGATGGCTGAGAGCCAAGGCGGCCGAGCTGTGCGAATGGGCCGATCTCCTTATCGTAGCACCGATTGATGCTGGTACACTGGGCTCGATGTTATATGGTCTCACCCACACGTTGACACTTTCTTTACTCCGTGGATGGGACTTAAAAACCCGTGTTACTCGTGCCTGGCATGACCGTGTCGGAGTGGACGAACCCACTGACTGAACGACAATTGGAGGAACTCGCACGGTTATGGCCATGGATTATGAGAGTCCCGCCTTTGCTATGGAATTCAACTGGTCCGGAGGAATTGATACAACAACCATGGGAGGGAAGTGCGTTTCGAGAACTTACTCCGGAACACAATTGGGTTGAATACGACCTCAATCGGAAACAGTGCAAAGAGCCAAAGCAGAACGAAGCCGCCAAGGGAAAGCTTGTTGAGCCTAGAAAAACGGGTAGTTCAGTAGCTATTGCCAAACTCGCTCAGCAGGCGGCGCAAAAGCGTGAGGAATCCCAGAGTGGACGCCCAAAATCGCTACCACTGGAACTATGGCTGAGCATTTTCGAGGACCACCTGAAAGACTGGGAAATTGCGAAAGCTGTGGGGATTCCAACAAGACTTCCTGTTCCGAAGGAGTGGCAACCTCACATCCTGAAGATGTCTGCCCCTCCATCTCTTGAGTACACAATTCTCCGAGGATCCTTTACAGCCATCACTTCGAAAATCAACGAACTTACCCCGTACAAGCCTTTGCCCAATCTCGCATGCCATTTGATTTTCAAATTCTCCCGCACCGATATTCTGACATATCTATTGGAGAAGCATCCTAGTCTATACAGCACAACCACCCGCTTTACAAATTTACCGTATCTCGCCTCCGCTATCTATGGAAACCCGACTATTCTGACTTGGTGGCGCGACTATTCCGATTCATCCACCAAAGTGTACAGCGCGGACGCCATGGATGGAGCATCCCGAGCTGGACATATCAACGTTCTGGATTGGTGGCTCTCGTCCGATTTGCCACTGCGATATACGGAGCGTGCCTTGGAGTCAGCCAGTGCCGAGGGACGCGTTGACGTACTAGAGTGGTGGAAGAATGCGTCTTTGAGCGCATCGTCGTCCTCAAAACCCATCCCTCTAAAAGTCGGCAAATCTGTGCTTCTCGCCGCCCAATCTGGAAAAACAGAGTCCCTCGCGTGGTGGGACGCATCCGGCATTCCGTACACGCACTCAGAGTCTGTGGCACGAATAGCCAGTACATACGGCCACATTCATGTCTTGCAATTATGGTACCGACTGAAAGGCGCGAAAATGATATTCGACAACCAAGTGCTTGTCGGGGCCACACGAAGCGGACACGACGAGGTTCTCGAATGGTGGCGCACTAGCGGGCTGCGTGTCGAATTCAAGACCTGCGATATCGAAGAGGCCCTGGAAGATGCCGATCCGTCCTCTGGCGCTGAGCAGCGTGTGCGGCAGTGGTGGGCGCGCAATGGGCTCAATCTTGGTGTGGGTACGAGTGAATGGATGAAGGTGAAGGTGTTGAGTTGATTATATTGATTTATCTATTTATCTCAAATATATATACCCCACTAGTTTGTTTGTTTATTATGTTTGGGAAGCATGAACAGAATCGTGTACATGGACATGGCACAGCATTTCAGGTAGTTGTGAGTCATACATCAATGATTGAACAATGGGATTAATTATGTTATAGGATGAGGGACAATTCTTCTTTTAAACAAATAAGCAATGCTTCTTTCCAAGGGCTCAAAAAGGCTTCCATAAGAGGTCATCCATAAGATTAAGAAGACAACAATGCTCTCGATCAGGCAATCTTGGAAATTCACATCCCAAGCTCTCGGTCACTGCAAATTCGCAACCTCTCTATTCTCGCTGAAATATTCAAATGTACGCGGTCTGAACACCTCCAGCGACGAAATTATATCCTCTCGTTTGCAAATATCACCGGTCGGGATTTGGGTTGCCTATGCTTGCAAAAGCCGTCCAAATGCCCTGGTACCGCATTGGTATAATGTATGTCCTCGTCGACTCTCACGGGCTGCTCGAATATATGTCATACGTGCCAAATGCTTGGTACAAGTCGCCTGAATGGCAGCGGTAGTATGGCATGTCTGGCCATCCCACGGGAATGTGCAGAGGTCGTAATAGCTATAGTAGCTTAAGCTGTAGGCGCGCTGGTGGGCGTATGTCCAGAGGCTTTTGAAGGCGGGTTGAGCCTGGTGATGAAGATGAGGAAGAAGAAGCAGCGGCGAAAAAATTCTTCGACGAGACAGCATTAAACCGGTATAGGAAATGGATTGGGATGGCCAATGCCAGTGCAGAATCAAAATTCTCGCCAGGGTATGCGTTATGCACCGGCTCAGAAGGCTGGTTTTACATGTGTAAATTCAACTCAAGTACTTGGCACTGTAATCGAGAGATTGTTGATTCAACTAAGCTTGGAAATACACCCGATATGGGTTAGATAGTAGCTCATGCATATTAGTATGTTATCTATTTAGACCCGAGGAGATGGGGAATGGATGTCTATGAAAGACGCTCTACAAGTTGTTGGATGCAAGCTGTATTCTGCGCATAGCTCAGGAAAACTTATACGCGAGCGCTTAAGCAGGCGCTCAGCAAGCTCTGCCGTTACGTTCAGCTTTTGAATCTTCCAACTCCTGCTTTTGCAAAGCAATAAAGTCCTCAATTGACTGTTGGACGGCTTGTCGTTTGCTAGACTTCCTCTTGTGGACTTGCACGGGGACAGGAGATTCAATGTTGCTGTTATTTTGTATGGCTTCTGCACCTTGAGGTGAATTGCCAGTTATCTCGACGTGACTCCCAGGTAATGCGCTCGTAAGTAATTTGCCTCGTCAGGACTGCCTGGACATCCTCTGCCTTCCGTTGTTCAGCCGCCTTCTTCTCTTTCTCAACGTTATGCAGGAACTGAAACCACGAATCAATAGCTTCGTCTAAACACGTCATATTTTGCCCATTTTCGCCTGTAGCGAGATCTTTGCGACTGGCCTGCCTTATTCTGCGACATAGCGTATAACCGTATTTTGGCAAGATCGCGAAGTATAACTGCGTCGAATATGTAGCTCTAGACGGGCTGTCACCTGCGACCAAAAAGTTGCTACTTTTCTATCGATACACCGTTTTGAGCAGTAAACAGACGTTGAAAAGATGAAGTACGTCGCCATTGTTGAGAGGTTTTCGAGAGCCCTGGTGAGCGTCGACAAATCGTATATTGTTTGACTCGACTGATTGAGCGTTAGATGGTGGCATAAATATTGTTCGAGCAGGTGTAGGGTTAAGGCTCCAGCTGACGTGGACGGCGATTTGATGCCTCGACGCAGCTTGGGCGGTAAAAGCTAGCGATGCTTGAGAACCCATGGGCAAAGAGGAACTTGTAAAATTCCGTATCAATTGCTAAGGCAGATGGTAAGTGATAAGTAAGGATTCTGTTGAAGTTGAGGCTCTCCACTGCCACTTTCCAGTCCTGAGGAGCTTCATGGAGCTTTGCTAAAAGTCTCCACTCAGTGCTCAATGCTCATAGATGTTAGGGATGCTCATTTGAGAGTGTAAGGGGAAAACATACTTTCAACCAAGCCTTATAGAATGATAAGCATTATTTGCAATAAGTAGATACAAAACGGTATAAATATATTTAGATCGTGAAAATGTAAAACAAATCTCCAAATCCATCCCTCAGCGCTGTCATTTGCAACGCATATCTCTATTAGTGGAGAGAAATGTATGATGGTTGTTGATTACTTAGTAAAAGGCTGGAAAATTGAAGGGAGTTATATAGGAAAGCGCTCTGGAGACAACAACAAAACCTGGAATGGGACGCGTCAAAGATGTGTCATTTGAGAACGGTGTAGAACGACTGACCTGCAATGGCAAGCGTGATTACGGCGACCTTCGGGTTTTGAATCGCAATCACAGAGAAAAGCAAGGAAAATGCAGTCCAGGCGTAAACTTTTATGCCAAAGAGGCCATCTAAATGCTGTAGGTCGTTGAATCTGCCCGCTGCTTCCTCCAAGCTAGCCTCAAGGTTGGCTGCGCGAGTAGTGAGCTTTTCGAGCATGGTAAACACAATTTTGGCGCTGGCGCCTAAGGCTTCTTGAGCCTGTGCTTGTGATTCGATGGCTTTGGCATGCATTTTCTGAGTTTCGAGCAGTTCTCTCGCCTGCACCTCGGATTTATTTAGATGCGTTTCGAATGCGTGCAATCTCTATGTTGTGGTTAACTTTAGAATACGTTGGATCAGATCCGAGAATACGGAACAACAAACCTCTAGAATAAGCGTTTCCTGCTGGTGGATTGTTGCAAAGCGTCCGACCAACCACTCCTGTAGCTATGTCAGCAAGATAATAAGTCACATTCAATTTTATCGATTACCAGAGCCCCATCCACACCAGCGACCCTCTCATGAAGACTGTCCAGCGAATATTGCACAAAGAGAGCTATCTGCCGGTTGGATTCCATATCCCTTAGATCTTTGTCCTGCAAATTTTTCAACTCGGAGTTGCGGCGTTCGATATCATTGTATATTTCGCTTATTTGATCTCGTAAATGGGAAATATCTGCGACGGAAGCACGAACGCCCTGTACTAGTTAGGCATGAGCTCCAGTGATCACAATCGTATGCAACATACCTGACTTAGGGAAGTACTGTCTGATTCAACGTCTTTCAAGAGCGAGAGAACCTTTGACACGCTCGTACCTACAGCGCTTTCAACCTCATGGAGTAGACCGGTGAATATAGTTTTCAGTCGACTGCGGTCTTCCCGGAGCTCCCTTGTTAGTTGATTTCTTAGCTCGTTGACGGTTTGTACGAAGGCCTTGTGTTGCTCATTCTCAGAAACAGCATCGCGTAAGGCCGAGTTGAGGTTCGCTGTGTTCTTTGCGAGAGACTGGTGTAGGTCGAGCAGTTCCTCCTTCTCTATCTCAATGCGTGCCGCTTGGCACATTACAATGGCATTTTGTCTGCTATTGCTATAACTCGTCCACCATTGAGGTCTCGATTCAAGACCGCCAAGGCATTTTTCAACAACACCAGGAGGAAAGTCATCCGCAATGTGTATCAAATCCACTGAAGAGTCGTTATGCATTGTGTCGGGTGTAATTTGAATGGAGGAACACGAGAGGGAATCGAGGCGCCGGCTCCTGAAAGCTCACAGAGAGCAAGCCTTGCCGCGTAGATTGACTTCACTCGGTCGAGTGTTTTCGCTATCTCAGCTCCTCTATGGCTTTCGGAGCTGGCAAGGCCCTGACAAGATGTGAGGAGCTTCATGGCAGCAATTCTACTGCACGATGGGGATGATTTCATCGATTCCAGGAGTTGAACAGCATTAGAGAAGACATTATCGTGTTGAATTGTTTTCGAGTGGATCAAATTCACTAAATCAGGACCTTCAATCGACTTTCTCGAACCTGCTATGGTCTCCGGTTAGTCCTCTGAGAACGTCGGCACCAGTGAAGTGTAGTGATTACCCTTTCGCATGGATGCTGGGTAAAGGTCGATGAACGACGTTCTTGCGAAAGTCATCAGAGCAATAACGATGACATATAAGAGTAACGGCGACATATTCCTCGGTATCAACCTGATTAGCAGCCAGGAGATGATGGCTACTTTTTCCCGGATGGCTAGGCTAGCGCTGAGGTTGTATTGGCTAGGATCTCAGGATCAGATCATGTACGAATGATATGGAGATGGCAAAAGAGAGCTTGGTAAGCGTGTAGGGTGAAGAAGATGTTTTTGTCGAGGAGGGAATGTTTGCAGTGAGCAGTAAAGGGAAGGTGAGGTCCAGCAGGAAGGAGGGAGGGAGTGTGCCTTCCTTCCAAAGGGTCATCCTGCGCTGCATTCAGTCCGCGCATTCTCTTCAGCTGCGATGCCCGAAAAGGCACTTATTTCAAGCGATGTATACGTTTAAGACAACCTGAGTATGCTTCCGCATTTACTGCTCGCAGTGAACGGTGAACATAGTCTGGCGGGAGGCTTATGTCGTTTACAGTACAGCATAGTAAGTCACGTGATTTATTTCCGAGGTAGCCAAAGAATTTCTGACGAACAAAACTTCCACGACGATTACAAGCAGGATCAGCGACTATGTCTTGCGCGGCCTCGCAACGCTGTCTGGTGCAGCTTTTGCGCGAACCCCTCTGTCGAAATCGATTCCCACATTCCTTGTTCCAGCTCTTTCTCGGCCATTGAGCGCACGATACTTCTCAACAACGCCTCCCGCCCGGTCTCGTGTTGGCGGTGCACCCGTGTCAATCCCCAGAGGTCAGCTTGAAACTCATTGATCTTCCGCAGACTCAGGTCCGCGGGAGATCAAAGGAGGCCGCAAAGCTGGCTATTGAGGTCAATGGACCCTTAGGTTCGTTTTCTGCATCGTTGCATTCGTCAAACACTTCTGCTCACTAATCCATGTGGATATCCAGGCCAAATGACGCTGAACATCCCTCCATTTGTCAATATTAACCACGACGAGACCGCGAGAAAAGCCACTATTTCTGTTGAAGATAGCGAAATCCCTCATCAACGTGCTATGTGGGGTGTGTCTTTACCGCTCTTCGATTTCTATTTCACAAAGCGGAATCTAACACAGTGTTTCTATTACCATGCAGGGACGACGCGTGCTCATCTGCAGAATTACATCCTCGGCGTTTCTGAAGGCCACATCTGTATTCTGAGTTTGGTTGGTGTTGGTTACAGGGCGACTGTTGAGTCAACTGCAACCACCGTAACTCCTGAGTATCCAGGCCAACAATTCGTGTCCTTGAAGGTCGGATACTCACATCCGATTGAGCTGGGCATTCCACAGGGCGTTAAAGCTTCAACTCCACAACCGACTAGGATATTGCTCGAGGGTATTGACAAGGAAGTCGTTACTCAATTTGCCGCCGAGATCAGAGCGTGGAGGAAACCGGAACCATATAAGGGCAAGGGTATCTTCGTGAACGGTGAGACGATCCGTCTCAAGAATAAGAAGATCAAGTAGTCGACTCGATTTTCATTTTGGTTGTGCTTTTCTCCTTGGATGTATATTTACTCAGGATATCTGCTTTACGTGGCATTCTCATGATATTTTAGATTCCTCCGTCCCATATTTGTACGCTTTGGAAAGTCTTCTACTGGATCCAGAAACGTCTATTTCAAGTTTAGGACTGTCTGCACTGCATCTATAACTTGGCCTTGGAGAGCAACTGGGGCAGCCACAACGCCCTTGTTGTCCTTCAGGGTCCTTCCCTTAGTAAAATCAAGACGTTTGCCATAAATGTCGGTGACTTGGCCTCCGGCTTCGCGAACAATTAGGTCTCCAGCCGCATGATCCCAAATCTTTTCTTGGTAATCCTTCCTTACAGGTAGGCGGAGATAGATATCTCCGGCACCCCGAGCAATCGAGCAATATTTGGCCTGAGAGTCCAATCGCACGCTTGGAGCGCTGATTCCAAGGCGTCGCGCAACTGCGGCATTATCGTCTTGGTTGGAGTGAGCAGCCTCAACGCCCTCACAAAACACGGCCTGAGAGACGTCTGGAACTGGACGCATAAAAATAGGTTTGCTTGGCGAAAGTCCGGCACTTGTCAGAGGTCGGCTCACGGCTCCCTCACCCTGAACTGCTGAGAAAAGGACACCTTTGCCTTCTTCATCTGACTGATGGCTGCCAATACTGACGGTAAGAGACTCGGAGTCGTCGACTGGAAGGTTGGGGCATCCAATGACGCCTACCTTCACATCACCATCGACTATCAAGGCAAGACAGACTGCGTATTGACCCCCTCGCAAAAGCCCTTTGTACCGTCAATGGGATCCAGTGCCCAAATACGGCCCTTTGCGCCACCGAGGGACTTCCCTGATCGATCACAGCCAGCATAGCTTCCTCATTCTCCAATGAGCCACCGAGCAGTTCATCACTAGCCAAATCATTCAATTTGATGTCCTTCACCAAGCCCCAAATCTCTGATCGCAAGGCTGGGTCTTGTCTCAGTTCACTCGACTCTTCCTCTGCTACAATCTCGTCCTCGGGGAAATTCTTTGAAATGGCTTGGATTATCAGGGCCTGGGCGCCGAAATCGCCTTTGTGACGGGTGATTTGTCGTCTTTGGACAATTCTCCCTTGGCTTTTCGCGAAAGACTTTCTTCGTAAGCAGCGTGGCACGTTGGACAGCGAGTTCGGCGACTCGACGTTCATGCTCGTAAGTCATAGTTACGGCAATGCTCGAGGTGAATCGGAGGTGGCAGAGAATTGCGGAGAGACGGAGCCGACAACCAGCGACGACGATTGGGGCCAGGATGAGCTGAGAGGTTGTGCCCCAAGATTTGACAACACTCGTATCAACGCAATCGTCGCAATGACGGCCTGACCATAAGCAATAAAAATGCGGCTCCTACGACATACGACATGGATATCCCCGAAAGGGCTAGTCGGCAGCGCCAGACGCAGCTGTCCCGCACTAAGCCTAATTAGGGCAAGCGCAAGGGCCGGCGGGGTCAGTCAGTAATGACTGCAGCGGTGGTGACTGGCACTGACCTGACTGCTGTTTGTCGCGATCAGCCCAACTCAGAACTGTGTCCCTCGCTCCAGCTGCTGTTCCTCTTGGAGTTCTCGTCTTGGACTGCTATCCTCGCATTGCTATCCTCAGTCGTCGGCCTGTGTCGCGTGTCATGACTGCAGTGTTTACCAGTTTAGTACCCTCGGTTTCGACGCAGAGCGCCTGATAAGAGATTGGGACATTCTTGTCGCCAGAACCTCCGAGCTGCCTTCTATACCTAGGTTCCAAGGTTTCTTTTCTTCCTGAGTCACGTACTTGCTTGACTATACACTTCACTGTGGCTATATGTACGGTGGATATCCGCAAATCACGCTCGTTTATCGCCCGTCATGTTCAGATCAGACGTCAGTGAAGAGTCCCATAATTGCAATGCCTCTCTTATTCTAATGAAAAGGAGAGAATAGTCCAAACACCTCGCTAATCCACTTTGCAGAAACCTTACACAGCCGTCACGGTGCAAATTGAGAGTCTCACGAGCGAGCATTATGAAGTCGATGACTCTAGTGGGATCGTCGATTTAATAGAGGTCGTCCAAATACAGGCAACTGGGCCATCCGAGGCTAGTCGGGCGTTGCGGAAAAAGCTGTGGGTGTGAAGTGTCTGACAGTAGCAATATACCCTCTAATATAAGATACGTGTTTAGGAAGTACGGCAATCTCCACCGGCAACTGCGGGCCTTGACAATCTTGGATTTCCTCATCCAAAATGCAGGCGAGCGATTTTTGCGTGGGTTCGCCGACGAACCGCTGCTCGAGCGCCTTCGAATCGCCGCTACAGATCCCGTGTCGGACCCAGAAGTCAGAAAAAATGTCAACAACTCTTTGGGCAGTGGGCAGCAACTTACAAGGACACTCCGGGCATGGGTAGAATTACGGCTCTTTACAAGCAGCTTCCAAAGAGGAAACAGCCGGCACAACAGGCTCAAGCGAAAGTGCTTAGGGAGACAGCACCCACAACGGAGGTGCCGATGGGTCACTCTGCCTCGGTATCAGTAGGACAAGGGCCTGCGGTGGCATTGACTTCTCCCAAGTCTAAAAATCCAAACGCTCCTCGACAGTGTTTAGCTCTTCAAGCTCAAAAACCACAAAAGATCTAACACCAACACCAGACCATTCAACATGGAAAAGGACAAGCCCGAGATCCTGCAAACGATTGCCTCTGCATCAGTCGCCAGTACAAATCTTCAAAACGCGTTAAAGCTGGTGAACCGAGAGACGCACCGGGTAAGCGAGGATGAAGAAGTCATGGTGCAATTTGAGAAATGCAAGAATCTTCGACACCAGATCTTACGTTACATTCAGAATATCGAAAGTGGCGATCTCCTTGGTAGCCTGATCCATGCCAATGAGGAACTTGTTACCGGGCTGATGGCATTTGAAGTACTGGACAAGAGCGTGGACTATGATAGTGACAGTGAAGATGACGACATTCAACTTCGCGGCATTGACGAGAGCTTCTCGGGTATATCGATTGGGCCCCTAAACCGCCTCGTCCACCTAGACCGACAAGCATACCGGGTTTTCCTAGTAACAACAAAGCGTCGCCTTTCAATGTGAACGAGTTAGAAAGTGCCAGTGAATCAGAAGAGGAAGATGAAAATGATCCCTTTGGAGACAGAAATGAAGTGTCAACTCCAAGCCTCGAAAAGCATCAGCCAACCTGGTGTGTATTCAAATTTCACTGAGATATTGATCTTGCATCAAGTTGCGTGCAGTCACTAACGGTCTCTTAGGAGAGGTTTGACAATTGTAAGCTATGTCTACTCTTGCTTGTTGTTTCACAGAACCGTTCAGGAAGTTTAACCTTCCTACATCCATGAATGATATACCCTGTTTTCGTGAGCATATGTACTGCAATGTCGGTTTTCTATCCTTGCTGCGTTTATATCTGACAATTGTAATGATGATATTTGACATGATTTTTGGGATCTGGATCATCTCGCTGGCAATACCTCATTTCGGGACTTCCATAGCATGACTTGAAATAGTCTTAGGAAAGCAGAGATAATCAATAATCTTATATACCTAGGACCAGCCAGCCCAAGTTTCATACCCATAGATTTGCCGAACCGAAGGAAATCGCGATTACAAACAATCAAGCTCGGTCGAATCAATCTCACAGCCTCGTTGATGGATTCGACTGTTTAGCACCAAAACCAGGGCATACTTCTCCCTCCAGCCGCGGCCTTGATATGCAGCGCGACGAATCGAGAAAAATCTAGCATGATTAATTCCACCAGTTATGTATCACATACCAGTTTCTATATGGCAAACGAACGTCAGTGAAAGAAAAGAAAAGTACAACTGTGATAGTGGATAATGTATATCAGAAGAGACAAAGATATAAAAGCTCTACTTTTCATTATGTTCAGTTTTTATTTCGAGTTTTAGTTTATGGTTATGCAAAGTGCTCATAGTCAGATGCTGTAGCAGAGCAGCTACTAGGTAGTGAGGTACTGTACATAGTCACGGGCACTACAAGCAAGAAAGAGAAGGTGCTTGGACGCCAGCATCCAAACACGCTCATCAGGGTTAATATAATAATAGAATTAATGATTTGATCACTGCCTAGGTAACACGTCGTGTTTTAAGAACTATAACTCATCAGGAACCTAGGTATAGAAACATAATAATGGATATCAATCACTCAGCGCCGTAGAGATAGCAAACATTATCTCACGCTTTTATAGGGTGGCATTGAACGACAGAAAATAGACCACTACCCCAAAAACGAGGCCCCGTTAGAGGTCAACTATCGGTATTTTAGGTGGTATTTCGGTCTGTTTTCCGGCTTTCAGGCATTCACTTTCCTCCGAGGAAACATCAAAGGGGCAAAACGTTCAACAATCTCAGCTGTCGAGCACTCAGGTCCATAGTCCCAGCACCATGACGTAATGCCAAGGCCCATAAATGCCCTTTTCAGGAGAAGCGAGCTGGCCGCGGATTGCATTGAAAAGCTATCAGTCATTTCAGAACTATGACAGGATTTGTTTATGAATGCTACATAAGGGTCACTTTAACCCGAGCAATATCGCATCAGACTACCAAGCTAATTCACTTCCCTCAAAGTAGAACAATTTTCCACTATGTGTCTCACGGGTCGAGGCATCGATGACCTTGACCACCCGGCGGCGCTATCATCCACTGTGACATGGGCTTTGTCTACTCCGAAAGAATGGGCGCCTCGATTACCCATGTCTGTCTGCACCCAACTGATGAAACGCATTAGACGTGCACCGTACATAAGTTGCAGTTCACTTGAAGACTCACCCGGGATCGATGGGAAACGCGCTCAGCCAAGGATCTTCCGCTGAGATGGCCTTGGTGTGTGCTGTCGAGTTTGTGTTTCCATATCTTGGTGAACTCTGGAGCCTGTATTCGAGCGTGTCATTTTAGGTGGTGGGCTGCGTTCGCGTGAACGCTCACTGGGTGATCTCTGTCTTTTGTCACGTTGACTTGGAATAGTCTCATCGTGTTCGCTAAGTTTATGGCTCTCAGCCTGATCAGGAAAGCGAGTAGCAAAATAGAGGTTGTATAGTTCCAGTAAGTCAGCTCGCCCTTCTAGAAAACCACAACGTGCATTTCCAAGTAAGGGAAAACATCGTCGAAGTATTGAAAGTGGAGCTCCATGCCATTCATGAGGCTGTAGAATAGATTTGAAAGCCATATTTACGAAGTACTTTTTATCAAAACTGGCCTGTAAAGTCCACCAGCAGCTTTATATTGTTCAGCAGTCGGTAGTGTTCTTTGAGGAAAAGATTCTCCTTTCTTCACAGCAGCTAGTCTCTGATCTTGATCCCTCCTTTCAAATCAATGAAGAGTTGTATATCTGTAGGCATGATGACTAGGCCTGGATCACAGTCTAAGTCAAAGTTTGCGTGTGAGAGCCAGAAAATATGACCAGCCTTGGAAATACCACCTAAAATACCGATAGGAGACACCCCTAATGGGGCCTCGATTTTGGGGTAGTGGTCAATTTTCCGTCGTTCAGCGTGGCATGCTGGGCAAAGCGGAATTGCGTTTTAAGCGCTTGTGAACTCCCAGTTGACTAGGCCTTGGTCGAAGAAAATCTGTCTATATCCGACTGGTCAGTTTAGAATAATAGGCTGAATAGAAAAGCCTACCAGAGGATCTTTTCTGCAACTACAGTGTGGGTGCAGTAGTGCTATGTGACGGGGGTGTGCGAAGGACGTGAAAGCTGCGAGAATCGAATCGATTCCTATATACACACGAAGGCCTAGCAAGCAACGTAGGGATCGATTCGTGGGCACGATGGCACCTGAAGTCTTACTATGTAGAGGCCTCTGGTCTAATAAGCCAACACGTGAGCGCACGTGGCGACGGAAGCCGATTCGCATGCCGCCTTAATGTTAAAACTTAACACCCTCCCTAAATATTAACTATGCTGTCTACTAGTAATCACTTATCAATATTTAGAGCCCTTCCTAGGATATTACAGACAGATTCGAAACCTCCTTCATGTTGTTACATTCTCTCTCTCATTTACTTGGCCCCACTGTGGAGAGACTAGCTAAGCCTAGTGTAAAAATGTATTTTACACTTTTAGCGTATTGTTCCGTACGTACCGTTACAATTCAACAAGTGGCCGGTCCGACATTGACCCGAGATATCTTGGCAGTGGGTCAAGTGTACACACATATAATCTGCCCTTTTATTTTCGCGAACTTTTTCGTCCATATCCGACAATTGATTCCTTAGTTACTTCTAAAGCAGTGCATCTTTTGTCTGACTCTTAAGACTGATCGCACTTTCGGACAATTGCCGCAACGCCAAAAGATCAGAGCAGTCAGAATTGGAGGTAAATTTCGGAAGGTCGCGGTATGACGAGTATTATCATAATATGGTAAAAGGAATAATTAATTTGCATTCGTGACACCTTCAAACTCGATGAAAAAGCGACGAAATCAGCCTGCTTGAATGGCTACTGTGCTTTCTAAACCTCGTGTTCCACTGAGCTTTGAAGCACCGCGCCTACACTTTCTCTCTGCCAGCGAGTGCTCGTCGATGCATGGTCTCTGCTTCCTCATATTTCTGATTTCCAAGTACTAAGCCAAGATTACTGACACTAGTCAGTGTGTCAGGATGTTCAGCGCCTAGCACTTTCTCACAGCCAGCAAGATCTCGTTGATACATGGCCTCTGCCTCGTCGTATTTTCCTGACTCTCAAGCACTGAGCCTAGATGACTGACACTAGTCAGTGTGTCAGGATGTTTAGCACCTAGTACTTTCTCTCTACCAGTGAGTGCTCGTCGATGCATAGCCTCTGCCTCTTTGTATTTTCCCTGACTTCTAAGCACTGAGCCTAGATGACTGACACTGATCAGTGTGTGGCGATGTTTAGCGCCTAGCACTTTCTCATATCCAGCAAGTGCGCGTCGATGCATCGCCTCTGCCTCCTTGTATTTTTCTTGACTGTCAAGTACTGAGCCTAGATTATTGACACTAATCAGTGTCTCGGGATGTTCAGCACCTAGCACTTTCTCATATCCAGCAAGTGCGCGTCGATGCATAGCCTCTGCCTCCTCATATTTCCCCGATTTTGAAGCACTACGCCTAGATCATTGACACTGGTCAGTGTGTGAGGATGTTCAGCACCTAGCACTTTCTCTCTGCTAGCGAGTGCGCGTCGATGCATCGCATCTGCCTCCTCGTATTTTTCTTGACTGTCAAGTACTGAGCCTAGATTATTGACATTGCTCAGTGTGTCAGGATGTTCAGCGCCTAGCACTTTCTCATATCCAGCAAGTGCGCGTCGATGCATAGCCTCTGCCTCCTCGTATTTCCCTGACTTCCAAGCACTGAGCCTAGGTGACTGACACTAGTCAGTGTGTCAGGATGTTCAGCACCCAGCTCTTTCTCATATCCAGCAAGTGCTTGTCGATACATATCCTCTGCCTCATTATATTTCCCTGCCATTGAAGTGCCGAGCCTAGATGATTGAGACTGGCTAGTGTGTCAGGATGTTTAATGCCTAGCTCTTTCTCTCTTCCAGTGAGTACTTGTCGATACATATCCTCTGCCTCATTATATTTCCCTGCCATTGAAGCGCCGAGCCTAGATTATTAAGACTGGTTAATGTGTCAGGATGTTTAACACCTAGCACTTTCTCCCGGCGAGCGAGTGCCTGTCGATGCATCGCCTCTGCCTCCTCGTATTTTCCCCGACTGTCAAGTACTAAGCCTAGATTATTGAGACTGCTCAGTGTGTCAGGATGTTCAGCACCTAGCACTTTCTCTCTGCCTGCAAGTGCCCGTTGATGCATGGCCTCTGCCTCTTCATATTTTCCCATAAGGTAAAGATACCAACCACATCGGTTGGTAATAGTCGACATGTTTAAATGACCATCCTCATCTAACCCCTCAGTAAAACGAATTATCTCTTTCATATGTGGAAGAAGCATTTGACAAGATGCTGATGTTTCATAATCTCCACTAGGAAATACTGCTTTCATCACTCGTATGCCTTTTGAGGCCAATCGATGAAGCTGGCCCTGTTTCTTCAACCACTGTCGAGCCGATAATTGCACTAGACGGTGCAGGTCAAATGACTGTCCGCCAGATTCGACACGGACCAGGGAAAAGCTGATTAATGGGGCTATCGCATCCTCAAATTCTAATTGACTCATCCCATCGCAGAGTAACTCTGTCGGAATGCCTTGTCGGTCAAACATACTCATTAATGTTAGCAGATCTGTGGCTTTGGGGTACATGCCGCGAATCTGATCAAATGAAATCTGCCATGTAGTGATGACGGGATGGCGGATGCTTCGATCTCGGCGAAGATCATGAGCATCGTTGTAATTGAGAAGATGCTCTTGATTAGATTCACTTTGTTGAAAAAGCCGCAGGTAAGTCGATAAACCCATTTGGGGTGAGCGATTCAAAATGTATGCACCAGCTTGAGTAATCGCCAAAGGAATGAATTCGAGTGCTTCAACGAGGAGCTTCGCTTCGGTTGCAGATGATTGATCCACCGTGATGCGGGTTTTCAAGAGGGTAATGGCATCACTAGTGCTCATTGGCTTCACTGGTATCACCTGACCGCCAGGTCCCACGATATTCCGTGCCGCGGTCTGATTCCGGGATGTAACCAAAATCGTTCCATGGGAGGCATGAGGCAGGTAATCCACTAAAGGTAAATTACCAAATGTGTTGAAAAGGTGTCAATATCGTCTGCATTGTCCAGGATCATCAACCAGTTGCCATTCGTCTCGTCACATAGCCATTTCTGGACCAGGTCGAGGATGTCGCATTTAGGATCATCGCGTCCAGGAATCTTTGCTGCTGCAGCAATATCGCGATATCCTTGCTCAAATCTCGTTGCATTACTCGCATGAACCCAAAATGTCGATATATTCGGCTCAGATTCCCGAACACGATATGTATACTCGATCGCGATCTGAGACTTTCTGGGACATCTTCAGTTTGTTGACCCTCAATTTCTTCCACTTTACTAACCCTACGCCTCCTAAGCCAACGAGTGCGGCACGCTTCCAAGTCTGCCAGCTTCTTCCTTGAACGGCGTCACTAATACTCATGATGACGTCTTCTCGACCAACGAACATCTGGTCTCTCCCAAAGGGAACTGTTGAAGATGGCTTGGGATGACTTGAGGTTCCGGCTAAGAATGAGGCTCAAATCAGAATTTGCAGACAGAGACCCACATAAGCAATATCAGTCGCTCTGCGACGGCTAGAGATGAACTTACGTCGTTGATACTGGAAAGCGCTTTCCCAATATGCCAAGAAACCTTTCGCGCAAGATGCCGCCGTTGCCGCAGCATAGTTCTGCCATGCCTTATTCTTATGACTGTCTGCGTAATCGCAAACCCCTTTGATGATCACGCAAGGCAGGATATCCCATACTCCAGCAGCTTCCATCTCAAATCCAATCACACCCTCCTTTTCAGCGAGTTTATCTCGACGCTGACCGGATTTCATGACAAAGCTCGCCGACGCAATCGTGCCGAAGTGAATAAGTGGCGATGGGCGATCCGCATTCAGTCGGTGTCGCTGGACTAAATGTCCTACGCATCCGACCTTCTTGCAGTCGCTCTTCAATGCTTGCTCACATACTGGATCGAAGGCCGAATGACAGCCAACACAGATGCACTCAATCAGAGATTGTTGCTGATAGTGCTTGTGGCGATAAGAGGCTTCAAATAATGTATCGTGTGAAACACCGGGATAATTCCATTCATTGCCATCTATTTCTTGCAGGATTTGCAGGTATTGTGCGGTATGCTTTTGTACTTGGTTTCTCATCCGGCGAGTTCGTAAACGGCTTAGGAAGGATTGGATTTCTTGATTAGGCGATCCAAGTGTCTCCTTGACACCGCTTTTCCGCTCGAACCCGTGCGGGTACTGTCTGCCAAAATCATATTCAATCACACTATCACCGATAATGATATCCCTAAGACAATCTCCGTTCCATCCAATGCGTATGGTACTCCGCCGCAGATTCCGACCAGTAAGGTAAGTTTGATTCCCTGGAAGCTGACGAGCAAGCCACGAGCAACGCCGGCGGACCTCCGATTCCCCATACCCGGCATAAAGGCCAACACGACATCGTGATTGTGGATTCTTCCCGTGATGTAACTGTTGGCATCGCCCACGTGCTTGCCATATTTGTGGCCCACTTCGTCATAGTGCTCATCGAATAATGCCTCCACCGCGTCAGCCTCTAGAGGAAGGGCACAGATTATCGCGATTTCAAACTCATCCGGGACTGTGGATGCATCTCCGCAAAATACTCATAGAAAACAAAGCTGTTCGACTGAGCTTCTTTCGTATAATAAGAGACGGTTGTCAAGTTGGTCCGCAATTTCAGCCGACCATTTTCTGGAAGTTGAGATGGGTCGAGCGGGGCATAAGGCAGAGAGCGGGACCGCCGGAATTGATTGGTCTTGGATGCAAACATGTCAACAAAGGAACCGTCACGTGAACCAACCATAGAGGACTTATTTGGCGTTCCTTTCTATTTTAGGTTTAGTGAGAACCATCTCTCATTGATTATTTTACTGGTTCCGGGAGAGAACCTAACTTAATCGACACTGATCGACAGGAAACGTGGTCAGATCTGGAGCATTATCCTAATACAGTATAGACCATCACGTGAGCGTCCACACTGCCCCTCGAAAGCTTAACGGAAACGAAATGCAGCTAACACGGAATCCCACATGAACTTATCTGCAAGGGACACCACGACCGAGAGATCATCTGCAGGAATGGCACCCCACCTGACCGACTGGCAGCATGAGTTGATCCGTGGTATGATCCAAGGCGGGAATAGAACGTCTGAAATTGTAAAAGCAGCGAACTGTAGCGAACGATCTGTGATGAACATTCGGTCAAACCTGCGATACTTTGGCACAACCAGAGCTCCTGCGAATCGTGGAGGACGGCCGCCTTCGATAACTGCACCGATGTTGGAGGCCCTCTGTAGCCACCTACTGGACAGACCTGAACTATACTTGGATGAGATGGCGGTTTCTTATGGGATGAGTTCGAGACTCTCGTCTCAACATCCAGCATTCAACGGGCTTTAGCCAAAGCCGGTTAGACCAGGAAATTATCTCGTCAAGTAGCCAAAGAACGAAATGCCGATCTGCGAGATTTTTACCTCCATCACCTATCTGAATATCATTCCTATCATCTGGTATATATTGACGAATCGGGATGTGATAGAAGAATTGGCTTCCGACGCACTGCCTGGTCACCCATCGGTGTGACACCAGTCCAGATTTCTCGCTTTCGAAGAGAGCAGAGGTATCAGATTTTACCTGCATATTCTCAAGATGGAATCATTCTTGCCCGTGTGTTCCAAGGGTCTACTGATGCAGCAGCCTTTGAGGCCTTCGTGGAGCAGCTTCTGCGACACTGCAATAGATACCCAGGCCCAAAATCCGTCCTGGTGATGGATAATGCATCGTTCCACCGTACAGCTCGGCTCCAACAGCTGTGTTCAGAGGCTGGGGTGAAGTTAGTATATCTGCCACCTTACTCCCCAGATCTCAATCCGATTGAGGAGATGTTCGCGGAGCTAAAGGCTTTTATTAAGAAGCAATGGAGTATATATGAGAATGATCCAGACCAAGGTTTCGATACTTTTCTAGACTGGTGTGTTCAGATGGTTGGTTCCAAGAAGGAAAGCGCAGCAGGGCATTTCAGGCACGCAGGCATTGAGATTGAAGATCCTCCGCGCATGGAGAGCCCACCGTGTGACATGTAGAGAGCGTTGTTAAGAAAAATGAATTTAGACTCCAGTGATGTATTCGAAAACCAAAACCAATTGCACAATAATCTACCTTACTTGGCGTACTGTGTCAGAGTCCGAGCCTCTTCCAAAACAGGCTAGAAGATTAACCTCTGCCCCGCATCGCCGCCATGAGGTACCCTTGATCCGCATGCTGTACCCCGCCAAATTAGCTTTGAAGCCACAATATCTCGTATAACTCGGTGAAACTAGATCAGAGATATTTTCTACTGTGATGATCTAGTTAGAGTAATATACTGGGACTTTGCTCGTTTTATGCCCGTATATAATTGATGCACGACGATGCAATCACGTGATATTGATGGCTTTTGCTAGAACATTCCTAACCAATGAGCGTGAGGTACCTGGGCTAGCGTTAATCATGCGGCTTGGCAGAGTCGATTCAAAGAAACTCGCAGTGACACTGGTCATGGACAGCACTGTTGTCTACTGGCAAGCTTGAGTATGTGTTTGGTGAGCTGTGAAATATCACTAACATTCAGTGATCTTACTGGAGACTCCTTTTGGACTGGAGCACCTGGTATTCTCCAGCTTCTAATGAGGTGTGGTAAGTGGTGTCGAGACTCGAAGAGATACCATGACTGCCTTTCTTTGCGTTGTACACACTCAAGCTGACAAGAGGCTGTGCAAGTCTAGGATAATCAAAAAATGGCCCAGAACGACATCGATTCCCGCGAAACGTCGTACGATCCCCAAGAGAGCTGGAATGACTTCAGTCCGTGGCACACGGAAGATGGTCTCTCGGTATGGCAGGCACCAACACCTGGCTTTCTCAGTTCGGCTGCGTCGATTATATCACTCACCGATCAAATCCCATCTCAAGCCGAGTCATCGTCGCAGTCCTTTATCCCTCCACTTCTTCAGTTGGATAGCTTGGGTATCCATTATGCAGTCAAGTGGAAGGTCACAGTAAACAAGCGTCAAGTGTTACATGAGACCGAACAAGGTTCGGACATGAAACCAAGAAGATACTGGGAGTCATTTCTCAAGCCAAAGATAGATGAAGTTCTGGTGAACAAATTTCCGGATAAAACTCTGAAAATTGAGGACACAAACATCATCGTTTCCGTGGATGAACGTGGGTATAAAACAAAAATTGATCAGGCGCTTCGATAAACTCAAGATTGAGTGGCACGACATAGAGGCCCAACTATCTAAGTGGGCTGAGTTGCTGTCCGGTAGGGAGCTGCTGGTCCATATTACCATTAACTATAAAGGTAGTAATAATCAGGCATTGGCCAATAATCGAGGACGTGTCAATAAAAGAGGAGCGTCTTCGGCTACACGGCAAATGTTAGCGGAGCGCGATGCACAGATATGTGCCGAGGAGGAATCCTTGGGCGCACCTTCTCCCTGGAAGGACGTGTATAACTTAATGCGATGTCCAGGTCCGCCATGTCGCTCGGGCCCACATTGTTGGCGTGATCCGAAGGACAAAATGCACCACAAACTCACCCCAACCGTTTGAAAGACATGGTTCAATATATGGAGCAAGGTGGCAAGATACTGAGTCATGAAGACGTCCCTGACTTTATCCGCGAAGATGTATTGGAAGCAGAGAAGCAACGGCAAAATTAACCAAAAATTCTCACCATCAAGCTGCCTCTCATCCACCAATTAATATCACAAACGTTTTACCTGCACGTTCTTCATCAGTCTCTCATCAAATGGGTTCAGATAGTGCATCTACCTCTGCACTACCAGCAAGGTCCAGCTCAACAGATCGTTTGAATGTGCACGGATTCTTGGATCAGGCTGTCACTGATTACACGGAGTATAAGATTTCTCAAGTGAGCAGTGACATCTAGAAGGACGGCTTCCGTCGCTGTGGTGTTATCGCCTTGCAAAAGGCCTTGATCTTGAATTGCTCTATAGAGAGGGCCACAAGGTTTTCGATGGCCATGATATTATAGAGAGTTTGGTGAAACAATATGCACGTGACATCAAGTTCTGGATAGAGGAATATCATTAGAGTGGTGAAGAATGCAGTGTGCAATTAGTCAATCATTGTTGTTGTGTTTTTGTTTGCTTACAGTACAGTATTTTGCATTTCCCTAATCCTGTTGATTTCGTCGTCTGTTGATATTTATAATATGCAACTATTCATGAAAGCCGAATACCTGGCTGGCCAGAAATTTCATGTCGTTTGACGCTTTTGTCGTATCTCATAATAAAACAATATGAATTAACCCAAATGACCAGTTTAAACCCGAACAAACGGGTTGGGAATAACATGAGGCTGGTTGTGTCACATGATTTTAACACTAGCTATGTGTGCAGGTGATCAGTCTGCCCCGAGCCTTGAAAGGACGAGGTGTTAGGTATTGTAACTAAATGACCATTTCAAAATACATTCAACGATGAAAACTATTACACTAACTGGATACAGTTAGATTATCTTGGCAGTGGGGCAGAAATTAAAAGCGATAGTGTAAAAGAATGAAGGAGGTTTCGAGATCGTTCGAAATTAAGTGCAAAACCCGAAACCTGCTTCACTCTCTCTACTTCTATTCTGCCCCACTTAGTTGAGAAAAGTTGGTAGCTTAGATTGGAAATAGTTAGCTCAATACTGTGCGTAATGTCAACGTATCTAATCATTCTTGTTTTATCTTGTTAATGACAAAACATACTCTATTCAAGATGTAAACTAACCTAAAAGGTTTAATGGTTTAAAGTACGTCACAAACAAAACACAACACGACTAATTAAACACCAAAAATACTGAAGCTAACTAGAGCGCCTTGGCAGTGGGGCAAATAAGTCAAAGAGTGTATTTCATATGAAGGAGGTTTCGAATGTCTCTGTATTATATAGAAATATTATTTTCTTTATATAGATTGTAGAAGGGCTTCAAACGCAAGCGTGGGCCTGAGGCAGCAACGCATCCGATTGTTGGAATAGAAACAAGTTAGAAAATTTATTTATTTGCCCATTTCTGCTGCGTACTATGTTACTTCAATTCTTGTATAACCCCATGCTGGCCTCAGGAAACTCGTTGTGCTGGTACGTACCTAAGTACATGGTTACCGCTTTCAACTTCGAGCCCGGCGATAGTTAAATACTCACGGCGTCTCTTCTCCCGTTTTCTTTTCCAATAGTTATACCCTTGCATATGTATAAACGCCCCACGATTTTTATTTATTTCTCTCTTTTGAAACCGCGATCAATTATTCCTTCCGTGCTATCCTTTCGCCGAGTTTCGATTCCGAGCGTCCAACCCCTCCGCGAACTGTTTTCTCCATCGCGCCGTCCCGATTCGATGACATACACAGAAATGGGCGACCACGCGGCGGACGCTGCTATTGCAGTGGATGAATTTGCCCAGACTCGCGGGGTTGACGATCTGTTTGACGACGAAATCATCCCTATCACAGGCGAACAGGATGTTCAACATGTCGATGAGGAGACGCCTATTGAAGAAGCGCCGGAGCCCACGGATGTTGGTGTACAACAACCCGCCCCTGCAACGACAACGACGACGACGACGACAAGACATCGAGGAGGACGCGGTCGAGGGAATGCGCCTGCTGATGGCGGTCGTGGTCGGGGTCGGGGCCGAGGGCGCGGTGGCCGGGGTAGCTCAGACACCGGGCCCAAAAGAGAACAACATGCCCCAGGGAAGAGAAGACAGCAGTGGAAGTAAAGGGTACTACTGAATCTCCTGAGCAGGAGGAGCAGGCGCGTGAGGAAAAGGGGACGACAATGAAGGCAAATCAACACCACCCAAGGCGGAGAGTGCGCGAGTTCAGGCGGTCCGCGGTGACCGCAGTGGTACCGGTGGAGTTAAAAGGCACGACCTTGAAAATCTTGAAGAAGAATGGACATTTTATGATATGAGATGAGCTAACGTTATTATGATAAACAGCCAAAACTCACCGAGGAAGAATTAGCCGAACGCATGGCGGCTGCGAAGCTCAACGCTGCTAAGAAAGCAGCCGCGCACGCGCGCAGAGGCCGACGAAGCCTCGTTTCAGGAAGAGAGAGGGTCGCGATTGAAAAGCGACGTCAGGAACTAGTGAATCGCAGGGCGATGGACAACGAGCGCGAGCGCAACAGGATGCGCAAACTCGGCGCTCAAACAGGGCGGGAATGGGATGCTGAGAAGAAGGAAGAAGACTACAATGGCCGTCGAGGTGGTGGAAGCCAATTCCGTCGTGGAATGCACGGTGCTGTTTCTGGGTTTGCACGGCGCGAACAACACAGCGATGGTCCAGAGTCCCTGGACGAACTCCCACCTGGTTCTCGAGACCGTGGTAGGGGTAGAGGCGGTCGTGGACGAGGACGAGGGGTGCAGGCCGAGGCGCTCGAGGCGATTCTTCGTCTCTGAGTGCCAATGACCGTCCAGCACCGCAGTCAGCACCGGGAATCAACAGTGAAAGCGAGTTTCCAGCGCTCCCAGGTAATAATAACACTCTCCCTAAAGAAGCTACGCCAGCGCCGAATGGAGACAAGCCCAAGTCGCCTGGGTTGGAAAGAGTTCTCTCGCCCGCCACATCCTTGTCGCCAGTAGAAGGGAGCTGGGCAGAGCAAGTCGAGAAAAGCGAGGAGCGATAGTTGATTGATACCCTCCCTACAGTTGGGAATAGCCATGTATTAATATTTAATACGCACGCATAGCACATGTATATGAATATGTCAACGCCATTTTGACGAGGATGATAGTACTAGCTGCAGTTATGAACGAGCCGTCTAACTAATTTCCAAAACGAATCTCTCATACGAATTATTCAATACCTACAGTCTACAGACAGAGCCCTCTAAAAGCGCTACAAACAAACACTCAACGCTGGTTGGATCAGAGTCCGACATCTTTGCTCACGGTGATATCATATCACATGACAAGCCCTACCTCCTCACCTTTTGCCATGCTTGAACATCTCCAGTCCTCTTATGTCCTGAAGCTAACTAGGCAAGGCCAAAATGGGCGGCATGAAAGAAAACAGCAGCAACAATACCAACAACAGCAACACCAAGGGCGTAGAGGATAGCAGCAGCTATCTAGGCCCAGGGCATACGAGCGTCCTCAACCCGGCCGAGTCAGCGGGCGAATTTCTGGGCTTGCGAAACCAAAAGGGCGCAGCGCAAGCACACACGGCCTTCCGAGTGGCCGAGTCGGGGGCTTGAACAATGGGAAGGGTACCGGCGAGTTCAGGAGACTTGTGACACGGAAGATCACAGTTTTATGGGACGCAAGCCTGGTGGCCCGGACAATTTGATGGGGAGTTTGAAAGATGCTGTGGATCGGTGAGTCGCCTCCTTTTCCATTGAGTACTGGCGTCTGGCTAAGTCCATAGATTTACCAAGTGAGGAAAGACCTACGTGAAGCGAAGCGAGAAAGTGAGTCACAAGGGATTCGTGGTACATGTTAGTTATATTATGCATCTATTCTGGTATTATATGAATATGCAACCTCAAAGCGGCCTTTTTGAAAGTGGCTAGTCTCGTGACTTCGAGGATTTGCCCCTTATTCGATCACGTAGTACAACGAGCCGACCTGCCAGACGAGCTTTCAGGCTGTAAGCGCGCAAGGCCGGTTCGTCTGCAGGAACGAAGCGTCGGACTAAGAGATTGAAAATACTTCCGAACCCCAACGCCATGACAGTGCTCGTTAAAATGATGACATTATACGGCATGCTGAAATCTGGCGTTGGGAGTGACAGTAGCAGGCCTGTTGTCCGCAGGTAGACTGACGGGGAGTGGTTTTCTCGACCGAGGATTCTGATCACAGCTGGTGCTACGTTGAACCCCCGATTTGCGTCGGGAGGATACTCTGTGTAGCGTAAAATAGCCTTTTCGATGTCGTATATGAGCGTGACTGTCGAGTTGGCTGGCACTGATAGCACCAACTCTAGTTGGGTGCCTCTTTCACGATCGACAGCAGGGCGATAGTAGATTCCCTCCATGATCTCCGACACAGGCAAATGCCGCGAAATGCCGTCGTTGCCAACCACCGTAGCCTGGAGAGTATGTAGATACGGACGCATAAACCAAGGCAAAGACTCAAAGTAGATAAAATCAACGCTTTCAGCCGTCGAGGGTTTTGAAAATCACGCGCATGCCGCCCCGTTCCTGTCCGTGTCCAATAATAGTCCGCTCGGCGCGCAAAACTCCCTGCCGTAAAGGGACTTGTGCCTTGACTTCCTCTTCCGGTAATATGAGGTCGAAGTCGTTGGAGACTGGCAAGATATAGCACCTAGAAAAGCCGCTGCCGTCGCTTACTTCCGCTGATCCAGGTGTCGTAAACACGGATCTGTCGCTAGGCACTTTTAAGCACACTGTTTGTGTACTGGCACCTTCGTCATCGGTCAAGGGACAATGCCCTCTAATGGGACGACCGAATAACTCGGAGAGTGTCCATCCAGCCTCCGACTTTCTTTCTAGAGGAAAGCAAGTATCATGAGAGTTATATGGCTTTGTTGGGTCGCAAGCTAGTTGCTCCTGTGGGACAGGACGAGGGATAGGGTTATCTGATGACTCTGTTAGCAAATTATACTCCAACATATGAACATAGATACGTACCCCGAGGACGCTTGGACCGATCAATATCCAGAACCATATCGACTGTCTGCTCAATCTCAACTAGACATTCCTCCCTCTCAGAAGGGCAGATTGGCCTGACATCGATAGACATGCTCTGCCATGATGCATCAAATAACTTGTGTCCATCAAAGAGACTAGAGATACCCGCCTTTCCTTTGCATGGGAGCATCTTTAAAAAGGGCGTGAGGTTCTCTGTACAAACCACTTCGCCGGGCAGCGTGCCATGAAGAAGATGCAACTGATTAGAGCCTGCGTGATCTCCCAAAGGCTCAAAAGAAACAACCGGGCTTGTAGTCCGCGTCGAATCGATGAAATTCATGGAAGCGCAAAAGAGGCCGGAAAGGGACTGGGTCAAAGAGCTCCAGTGTGCATAAGCACTGAATGGTTAAATAATAATCAGCATACAGCGCCCGGCTAAGAGCAATGCACAGGATCTTTACTGGATGGCACTCACTCTTCTTGGGATGCAGAGTCAATCCACGCCCATAACTCGACGCCGGTTGCGCCCTCCTTATAGCCTTCCCACGGTCTGGCCCCCAATTCTCGTCATCCCAGCGGCCAGTGGTGAAGCGGATGTGTAGCTCTTTGTGTGAGCATGCTGTAGGATTTGGCCAAGAGACCTGGGAAAATAGCGGAAATGTTGATTCTCGAAAGCAGAGACGGACGAGTTGCTACGGAAATTGAATGAGGCCAGCAGCGATGAGCCAGGGAGCGGTTGGAGGACAAGCCGTTCGTAGTAGTCTGTGGCAGCAAGACAATGAGCGACGAACACCGCGAGAGCGGTGAGCCAGAGAGAAGAACACTTCATTCCAACATTATACCACGAGCGATAGAGTCACTATTGCGTGCGAGGAGCATCGAGCATTCTTTTGATCGTGGGAGCACTGGGAGGTTCAAGGTTGGTAGAGTCAAGATGGCGGACTACCCGAGAATTTAGAATCTGGACAGCACAACCACAGTCGCCGCCAGTATCGACTATGGTTTAAGCAGGCACAATTAAATATCATGCGATCCTCTCCTATTTACACACAACAGTCGTACAATTGCTGTACCTACTTATTTGGGGGTTTCTGCTGGAGTTTGCTAAGGTAGAGCTCCAACTTCCTGCAAGCACGCCAGAGCTTCTCTGATTGGCCAGAACTGCCGCAGCCGCCACTAGCGCCAAAAAGCATCGTCGCATTCCCGCGTCAAGCTTCAACCAGCGAGTTGCTCGACACGCACGAGTGAACGCTGTTTGTGGGTAAAAGCAAAGAAGACCGAGACTTTTACGGAATATATATCTACCTACTTCAATATGGCGGCAGAACAGAGGAAGCTGTTAGAACAGCTCATGGGAGGTATGGCACTCCAACTGTCCCTTCTCAAAAGCAACCACATACTGATTTTCTCCTACCTGCAGCCGACCAGCTCATGGGCGTGGGAGCAGCGTCTCGCAACGCGCAGCTCACCATCACTGATCCCAAGGTCTGTCGATCGTACCTTGTTGGCACGTGTCCGCACGATCAGTTTACCAATACCAAGCAAGATTTGGGCCCGTGTCCGAAAGTCCACAGCGAAGGCCTGAAGGCGGAATATGAGGCTGCTTCCGCGTCCGATAAGGCCAAATGGGGCTTCGACTACGATTATATGCGCGACATACAGAAGTATATCGATGAATGTGACAGGCGCATTGATTCTGCCCAACGCCGGCTGGAGAAGACCCCGGATGAGATTCGCCAAACTAATAATCTGGTACAGCCCCCTCCTTCTATTTTCCCCAACGTTTTCTCTTTGTTTCTTTTTTTCCACCTGTGCTAACGAGTGCAGTTGAAACAAATATCCGAACACACCAAGACCATCAATTCCGGTCTGCTGGAGGTCTCAGTGCTCGGCGAAATGGGCTCAGTGTCACTCGCCCTGAACGAACTTTTCCGGATCCGCTCCGCAAAACACCAAAAGGAGACGTGCGAGCGCGAACTCAAGATGTTGTCCGATACATCAGGGCCTTCCGGGCACCAAAAGCTCCAAGTTTGTGACGTTTGCGGTGCGTATCTCAGTCGTCTGGATAATGATCGTCGACTGGCGGACCACTTCTATGGGAAAATGCATATGGGCTACTCGGATATGCGCAAGACATACAGGAAACTCAGTGCGGAACTGAAGGGGAGACCGCCCGCCTCGAGACATGATGATGGATATGGCGATGAAGGGGTTGGGGAGGCCGCGGGGGCGGAGGAGGCGGTGGTAGAGGATATGGACGATCTGGTGGTGGAGGTGGTTATAGAAAGAAAGGTGGAAACAGATGGTAATTCGTCAAATGTCTATTGCCTTTATGATTCCAATCTTTTCTTTTCTACTTTTCCCCTACTTTGAATATTTTACAGAACCGCATAGCGCAGGCGTCTCACGGAATTCAACCCAGTTTCTAGGACTTTCTTCTCCTTTTTCTTGTCTTCATTACGTGTGTGGCAGTTTGCAGGCAGAGTAAAATGGCATAATGTTTGTTTAAGAAGAACTATGTAAAATTCACTAGTTACCTAATGAAGCTGTTTGGTCACCAGCATAATACGGTTGTTGCTGCAGCATTTTGCTGAAATCCCCGCAGAGGATAGTACATTTGCTGATCCTGAGGAGGCAGGAAGCCATAGCCGTACAGTATGCCTGGGAAAGGGCTTGGAACCAAGTTTATATGGACTAGAGAAGACAGAATTAATTAGCGGAATTGTTTGTGTTCAGCACTGTTCAGTGTTCACTGTTCAGTAGTTGATGCTCACGGCTCTTCACTGCTGAAAAAGGCATGACTGGTACTCCGTAGAAATTGTGGAGTCAAAAAGCCGCTGTTTAGCGAGATTTATCCAATGAAAGGCGCTTATTTTTAAAGCTTGACTAATTACGGCTAAGCGTAACGGCACTTTCCCATATTAGGTATGATTTGGTCTAACTATTCCTATTCAAGTATCGCGTTCTTCAATGGCCAATAAGATGAGTCTACGCGTCAACACGGCGTGCCGAGGTTCTTTCTCAATATAGCTATGTAGTACCTTGTGCCCTTACAATCTCACAATCGATTCCTAATCGACTGCGTATCTACTTATTGTTAATAATGGCCAGCAGTCCTTGCACATGCACATCATGTTCTATAGCGCGCGAACCAGCGCAGTTTCTTTCCAAAACAAATCAAATCCTGAAGACATGCTCAATATGCCGAGACCGCCGTGGAAGAGTTTACATGAAGAGAAAGGCTGACGATGCCTAGCTTGATTCTAACTAGCATATGGAGTCCTCGACACTTTTCAGGTCTCACCACACCTTCTCTATCGCGGCTAAAAGTCACAAGATTCTCCTATGCATGTGGAGGCAAGGAAACGCCGGAATCTTGACCGATAGGCACACTGTGTAGCAAGACCGTGTGATGAGGATATTGCACCAACGCAGCCTTTGAGAGATTATCTCACAACTGTTCAACACGAGAATGGCATTGATCTGAACCAGGGTAACATCTCAATGCCTTAATCTAGTCAGATTGGGCTAGGTTCAATGCCTGCTTTTTGTAAATGTTTAATTCAACACCGTCAACATGAGGCCAGCCTCATTCAGGCTGTAGCATACGATCTCAGAATTGCTTTTCTTTAGGCTTCTTTATTTATGTCAGCTGTGAAGGGGCTTGAGATTATTCCCCAGGTGGCTGTGGGAGTTGGTTATTGTCAATATTATGATCCTAACTTTACTATCTCAAAAACTCAATATAAGTATTGCATTTTTGGTGGCCATAAAGCTGATATAGTAAGCTTTTGTGATGACATGGCTTTGAACATAATATTTGTAATAGTTGTTGGGCCTTTACTATTAGCTCTATTAATATCAACTCTCTGTTCAACTCCTCGGCTTCTACGCCGCCTTCCGGTCAACTTCAACAGGCGTCTTCTCCCACTGGGGCACATCCCATCTGTCATAATTACTGACGCAGGATATACCAAGAACTTTCACCGAGCTCTCGCCGACAAATGCATATAATACTGTATAAAATATCGAGAGAAGAGGTTCCAGATGAAATTAAACCGAGACGGAATTTGTGGCCGTTGCTCAAGAGATCGAGGGCGGGAGACCCCTCTATTTAATGTTGCAAATAATAGAGAAGCATGCGGATCTAGGGAATAACAGACCACGAAAGCAGAACTCCCGGCTAGGCTAGGGCTAAATAGTTGAGTTTGGACGAGATCGCAAAATACTGCCAGTTGAAGTGAGGGAGAGATTGTCTGGCATCAGATATAAGCTTTTCCTTTGGTGTTTTCGTTTGCTGTTGTTCCAATTAACTAGCCAGGGAAGGATTGATATACGAATTTACTACCCATACGTAACCTTGTGCTTTTCGGTTCTTCTTCAATTTCATATACAATCACTGGCTCTGTAGTCTATCTAAACTAGAAGCCAGGGTACCTAAGACCCTGACACGTACACAGCTCGTTATATAGCACGTACAGAAGATTTGGCTTACACAACATATCTTATGTTGAGTGGAAATACCTGGGTGGCTTCTAACTTAACAATACTTATAGTCAAAGAGCAATTCAATTTTTCCTCGACAAACGCAATGACTACATAACAAACCCGGCAATAATAACATTTGGAAAATGACACCGCACAAAGTAGAACAGACCGAGTAGATCGCATATGAACACGAGGGAGAAAGACAAAGAGGAATGCAAAATGGGATATCATACTCGGACTACATAGCTGACAAGAAGGCAAGCATTAGACAAACGTTAAACATGAGATAAGAGTAATCATTCTTAGGGTGCTCCCATTTCTCTGACTTTCTCCAGTGAGTGAGAACTAAGAAGTAGGTGATTGCAAAGGCGAGGAGACTATAGCCCAGGAGCTGGCTGGCGTTGTGTACCAGATGAAGAAGACGTAAACTGCTGGATAGAATTCATCAAAGCTTGATAGTCATTGGCAGCAGCCGGATTTTGATTGAGGATTTCACGAACAATACTCAACTGTGTGACGTCTGCTGAAGGAGCTCTTTGCAAAAGTTCTTTAATCGCCGGCGCATTTGATTGAGAGCCGAGTACGTGAGCTGCAGCCGCAGGTCCAACTAGCAAAGGCTGAGGTGGAAGACTAGAGGGAAGCGACGGCGTATGTCCTTGCTGTGGCAGTTGGGTTGGCTGAGGCAGTGCACTCACTCCTTGTTGCGAAAGCTGTTGTGAAGACGGCGAGATGGCCATGTCATTCGAAGGCGGTGATCCGGCCAGGTTCGTGGGCGGTATCGACTGTGAGTTTTGCCGCGTGCCTGGTGAAGGCGAGACAAACTGTGCTTGACTTTGAGAAAAAGGCGTCGAGTTCAGCGGACTGGCAACGGCCATTGGAAGGCCTTTTCCTGACCAGTGTGATACGGTGTCGCTTGCTCAGAGGGTGCGACGTCGCTGGTTTTGACAACAAAGACCATGAGCAGCATTCGATCGGGAGTCGGATCTTCCAGCGAATTATTCTCCAACAACTGAATGAACTCGGGTTTCTTACTCGCGCCAGCATCGATGGGAATAACGTATGTATCCTTGACAGCTGCTAACTGATGTTTTCCGACTACTCCATACCGTTTACGCTCGGTGAAGTAATTGAACAGCTTGTCAAATTCTGCACGCTCATTTGGCAAATGGGGAGCTGCTATTGCAACAACTGTCACGTCGGTTGAGTTGCTGAATCGTAAACCACAAAGATACTTGCTAGCCAGTTCCACGTCAATTCTGCCATCGATGACAAGTGTTGACGGTGCTAGCTGGCCCCAAGGTATTCTACCACTGAGGTCAGCGCCAGCAACGTGTCTGCCAGTAGAACTGAATTCCGCAACGGGGCTCATAACAATTTTTCCAAACCAAATATCACCGCTGCCCTGATAATCCTTTGGCGAATAAGGAGGAGATTCCGCATCATCGTCTTTAAGGAGGTTGTCTATATCCTCGTCTGCCTGGACCTTGCTGCCTACGGGCAAGGGTTGGTGTAGATGAGCAGGCACCTCGGGAAACAAGCCGTCCTGAGTTGGAGGCCCCGGGGAGTGAGAACGATTCGCATCACCATTCGGGGCTGGATGTTCTTGCTTAGCTGGAGGATGCTCGGACGGGGCCTGCGTTCTACCAACGGCGCCTTTCGTGCCAGTTGGACTTTCAGCGATATTATTATCGTCAAGAGTAGGGCGACGAACGGCCGCTGATGATGAGAAGATTGATTCAGATGTGCCTGCTTGGCCATCGCCGTCAACAAATTCCTCGCCCTTATGTGTGCGCCTGATCCGCGGCCCTTGGTCCATCATAATTATATGCTGTTTCTCAGCCGCTCTCTTGATCTCTGCATCTTTCTGCTGCTGTTCCTCACTAGCCATGTCCTGAGAATTCATTGTTGCTAGCGTGGAGGGAGCAAGACTTCCTGTGAGCAAGCGATCCCGTAATGAGGCATTGTTTTTACGTTGAACGTGATCGTTCGCAGCTGATTTCTGTAGGCATCGTTCGGCTCACCAGATCCACCGCATAGAGTCATATACATGGCATGTTCAATGGAAAGACCAAGAGGCCGTCCAACGTCATCCGCTTGTTTCTCGGACGGTAGATTATAGGTGCCCTGTTTTTGTGCCACGTTGATCTGGTCCATAAAGAGGCTTATTAGATACTTTGCACATTTGCTTCGAGCCTGGCTTTTGATGTCCTCAGGCTTCTCCGCCATTGCAAGCTGCGACTCGGCGATGCTAGAAGCCTTGATCGTTTTCTCAACGGACTTCCTCGGCTCTGATAATCTTTGCTGCTTCTGTCTGGGACCCTGTGTTCGTTTGTTAGTTATCAAATATGATACCGCGTGCACGTCTTCAATTTACTCACAACGTCAGGTGTGGAAGGTTCTTTGTGATCGTCAAACTTTCGCTTCTGAGTACCGAGTTTCGAATCTCCATGAGCCTCGTCAGGGCCAGGAGCCGGGGTCTTGTCCTTGTCTACTGATACAGATGGTGCAGCGGGTGTCTCTGAAGCAGCAGCAGCAGCAGGCGTCGACGGAGCACTACTTTCAGGTCTGATATCGCTTGCTCTGGCACCGCCCTTCTTGCCACCCTTTTACCCTTTCGGCGCTTCGCAGCCTTCTTTTCCTCGATTTCTTGCTGTCGCCGCCGCGCAACTTCTTCCCATGGCTTCTCACCGCGAGCCATCTTTTCCAGCAGATCTCGATGATTTTCCGGCTTGCACTGTTCGCAGAAGTACTGATCAGGTTCCTGGCCCTTGGGGAACTCCAGGCCCATACAGTCGTTATGTTGCCATGCCGAACACTGATCGCAGCAGATCATATCCCTCTCAACATCCTCTTCTTCTTCATATTTGCCACAGATGCATCGAATGATTTCTTCTTCCTCGCTCGGGCCTGGTGTGGGTTCGGCGGACGGTTTCGCAGACTTCTCTCTGGACTGGCTTTTCGCTTTCGACTTTTTGGTGGGTATGTCTTGTATCAAGTCGAGATTTTTATGCTGGCCTTTGGTGGCTCGGCCCGACCTGCGTGGTTCCTCTGTAGGTTTCTGTTAGCATGTTATCTCACAAGCGATGCAAGGGACTAGAATGACTCTCGTCTGCCCGGGGTAGATTGTTCTTCTGCGATTTCCCAATGAACTGGCAAATGGAGCCGTTGAATGAGCATGCTTACCGGCCATGACTAGTATATTGTGGTAAGGTAATAATTCTACGTGTAATGAAAAGAAACAAAGGACTTTGTAAGCCCTAGTAGCACTGAACACCACAGCTGACCCAGTACCTCTACGACATCAAGTGGCTAAAACAATACAAATCGCAATGCTAAGCGTGTGCGAATCCAAAACCCTCCCAGCGGACCGGCAACTATCCAAATCACAGCTGTGCTTTGTGCAATAACGACGCGTAGTTAATGCAGTCCGTCCTCGAAACTCCGGAGGAAGGGATGAACCACTTTTCCGTGTCGCGCAATTTGTAGTGCTTAACGCTTTCCGGTCAAAATAGTGTTGGTGCTGGCAAGGCCGAAGTTCGACACAAAGCTTAAGAGCCTTCTCTGTCGTGTATGTGCGTGTTGTTGAGAGGGGTAGCTTAATGATGTATTGCGATCGGGGATTGTTGTGGCGGTTTGGAGTTGGCGTGAGGAGTCGTGACAGAAGGAAGTCGAAGAAGAAGAAGAAGCAGGCGCGGGTTATGAGAACAAGGCTTAGTGTGAAATGTCACGTGCCCGCACCCGATTCCCCATGCGGAGAATCGGCTTATGTAAGACTCGGACATGGCGCGCACTGCCACAGATCGCGATCCTTGCGCGCGCCACATCTCGTCATAGCCTCGACCTTCGCTTGCGATTCATTCAATACCGTTGAACTGATAATCCACCCAAAAGAGACAAGAAATCTTCCTCGACCAGAATGGCTGATGTGCGCTCTTTGCTCCGCAGCGAGCTCGCATCTCGAGGGTCGTCTGCACAGAGCGGGAGCGCTGGAACGAGGGTAACGAAAAAGCGCAAGATAGAGGGAACTGACCCTTCCATACACTCTATACGCAAGAAATCACGGCCCACGACACCTGCTCATGCTCAGATACCAGGAGAGGACGATACCAACGAAGGCGAATCGGTTCGGTCGAATGAGGGCGCAGAATATGCCGCAGAGCAAGAAAAACCCGGAGCCAACATTCCCGAAATCGAAGTCGACCGGCAGGATACGAACAGTCTCAACGAGCAAAAGCCTCGATGATAGTTACCCCGTCTGATCAAATAATCAACGAAGATGAATGGGCAGCCTTTGAACGCGATGTTGTTGCTCCTACTCGTGTTCCACAGGCCCCTTCCGTCATTGCGGCACCCGCTACTATTTCGGCAGCTCCCATCACTGCTGATGAGCTTGCTATTCAGCAGCGAAAACGGAAGGAGGAGCAAGCTAGAGCACGAGAGGAAGATGTCGAAGGAGAAAAGAAGACGCCGCTCGGCTTCTGGAAGAAGAATTCGAGGAAATGGAGCAATTAGAAGAACGGGTCAAGAGATTAAAGGCAAAACGTGAGGAGCTGAGAAGACAAAACTTGACACAGAGTAATGACGCTACGATTGTGGACGCGCAAGACCCTGCGCAATTGGACGGCGATGAGAGTGAAGACGAAGGTGACGACGCTGATTGGGATGATTGGAGATTTCGATAAGCTGTCTTGTGTTAGGGAAGATCATGTAGCAATCGATGTAATACCCACTATTTTCTTTATACTGTAACAGTTGTTCATGAATATTGGTCTGTTCAGCAAACACTGGCCGGCTTAATTGGACTATGTGTATGACTTTGTATCTTGTGGCATGAATAGGTATAGGTACATAAAATGCAAGTTCACCCACTCCGGTGGAAGGAATTATTGGGGAGCATTATTGCCCAGTCTCATCTTCATCTTGATTCTGAAAATAACCCTTTAAGCCTTCCTTGCCTCTAATTTGCATAGCTTCTTGAATTTCCGCAGCCTCCTGTCGTAAAAGCTTCTTCCCATGAAGCAAGTCTCCCTTCAGACGTCGCTTCTCCTCTTCAACTCTGCGCTCTCTTTCAGCTAGGGCTTTTTCTCTTCGATCTCGTTCAAGTCTCTTTTGCTCGCGTTCTTGTTGTTCCTGGACTGATAGAGCAGATATTTCTTCTTCAGGGGAGGAGGAAGGGTGGATATATATGTTTCTATCAGTGGATCTCGAATTTTAGGAGGTAAAGAGATATAGCGTATGTCAGTCAAAATCGCCGGAGGAAGAGCCTGAATATTCGACGAGTTGTTTAATTGCTGCAAAGGAACTGACTTCAATAGTGCTGACAAGTCGGATTTTCGAGTGCTCTCGCTCATTTTCAAACGTGCTATATGATCACGATAAAGTTTCTCGCGATCCTTGTCTGACAAGCGCGTGCTTTTCATCTCATCCTCCTTTCGATATTTGCGTTTGAATTCCGGCCAGTATAGTTTTGGCGTGGCATGTTCTTGCAGGAAGGCAATGTATGTGATCCGGGGGTCTTTCTTCTCCTCTTTTTCTTTGCGTGCTTTTACCTCCTGTATACGATCGCGGCTCCAGGTAGCAAACGCTTCGCGTCGTGATTTCATATTTGGCAGCACGGTATATCTGGTGTCTTCAATAATGCGGCCTTCCTCGATGACTTTATCCCAGGTAGTGAACGGATTAATCCGAAAGTCGTCAAGTAAATCACAGAATAGTGCAGTGGCTTCTTCATCAGTCAGAGAAAGCCCTTCCACGCCCTCTTCCCAACCCTCCTCACCAGGCTCTCCGTATTCGCCGGCATCCAATCCGTATTCTTCGCCCATGGCCGCAAGCTGATATTCAATGTCCTCTTCATTGAATTCCAACAGACGATCATCGCCGTCTTCCTCCCCATTCACTCTGGCTCGCGTGGTGAGCTGTTCTTCGTCTTCATCGTCGGTCACCTCCACTTCCTCGTATTCATCGCTTTCCTCCTCGTTGGCCGCAGCTTCTGCAGAGATATCTTGAGCTTGAGGTCTCTCTTTTGTTCTTCCTCTTCCTCTTCGACTTTTTGGCCGGTATCATGTGACTGCCGAGTCTTAGTATCGCGCTCTTCTTGCTGCTTCTTTTCCCTCTCCACGCGGTCAAACTCTACCACGGCTTTCAGCACATGTTCCGGAAACTTCCAATAGCTTTCTTTCGTTTCTGGGTTATGTACAAAGCGCCGCCCATATTTTGTTTTCACCAAGAGCCATGGAGCGCAACCGGGGATGGCATGTTTTGACTTTGGGCGATCATTAGGTTCATGATATCGTCGGCCTCCGCGACTCTTGCCGCGATCATAGCCTCTGTGATACTGCGCGAATGCATTGTTCTTGAAAGGTATATCTGGCCGATTGGATCCCACTGACGGCCCGTAAGGAGTGGAAGAAAATGGAGGAAGATTCTCCGGCATGTAGGTAGGCTGGTTTTGCGCAGGGTCCGCTGAAGGAGCTGAGGGAACAGGAACCGCTGTTGGCCGTTTATACGTGGATTGTTTCGTTGCTGCATTGTAGTAATACAAATGTCCTAGGCTTGTTTGTCAGATCGCATGTTCACAGAAGCGTCTGCTGTATTTCCTTACCAGATGGCGCTTTATGTTCTGTCCACCCAGGTGGTAATGGAGGCGGAGGCG
The DNA here is from genome assembly GCA_020137715.1 of Talaromyces trachyspermus. Classification (NCBI taxonomy): domain Eukaryota; kingdom Fungi; phylum Ascomycota; class Eurotiomycetes; order Eurotiales; family Trichocomaceae; genus Talaromyces; species Talaromyces trachyspermus. The sequence continues at coordinate 578,154 of JACGXQ010000002.1, read as the reverse complement.
TATATGTCGACTTCAACATTTTCTCGCCGATAGGTTTAATCAATATGACAACAAAATTGAAATTGGAAGTGAGATATATCTGGAGAATTCGGAAGTCGCACACCTCGAGTGTAGTTAGAATAGTACGTAGCAGTAGTAGAGCGTATAATGCTGCATCACCATATTTCGATGCGATCTGCGGAGTGGCCCGAGCTTGGCGAACGCTAGCTCGGGCTGCCTAGTTCTTCGGGAGCTTGACAGCTACCACCATCTTCTTCGCATCTTTGCATCCATCCAAGCACCGCAATTCTAAGGATATCCTTGAGTATCCATCTGAGTGTATACTCTTGCCTTAGACATTTTACTGGGTTCTTCATCGGCCACTGCCATCCTCAGCAGAATGTCAAGACGCTACGATTCACGAGTGAGTGTTTACGACCTGGATGGTTTGACGATGGCTGACAGTAGGGTGCACCTTGACAGACTACAATCTTCTCGCCTGAGGGTCGTCTCTACCAGGTTGAATATGCCCTCGAGGCTATTTCTCACGCTGGCACGGCTCTCGGAATCTTAGCCAAGGATGGAATTGTGCTTGCTGCGGAGAGGAAGGTAACTAGCAAGCTCCTGGAGCAGGATACATCGGCAGAGAAGCTTTATATTCTGAATGAGTAGGTGATTTCTGACAATGGATGCCTTTCGTTTGACGAGAGCCTGGCTAACGGCCTATTGCAAAATAGTAACATGATCTGTGCTGTCGCCGGAATGAATGCCGATGCCAACATACTCATCAACTACGCCCGCCAGGCAGCCCAACGATACCTCCTAACTTACAACGAAGAGATCCCGTGTGAACAACTTGTCCGCCGTCTGTGTGATTTGAAGCAGGGTATACCCAGCATGGTGGTCTACGACCGTTTGGCGTTTCGTTCATCTACGCTGGCTACGATCATCTCCGACAGTTCCAGCTATACCAGAGTAACCCTAGCGGCAACTACGGTGGTTGGAAGGCGACCAGTGCTGGTGCCAACAATGCAGCTGCTCAGAGTCTCTTGAAACAAGACTATAAAGAGGACAGTGACCTCAAGGAAGCCTGTGCTCTGGCAGTGAAAGTTTTGAGCAAAACGATGGACTCCACGAAGCTGAGCAGCGAGAAAAGTAAGTTCCTTACCCAAACGAGTTCAAGAAATCTTACTAAGCTACATCTAGTCGAATTCGCAACCGTTGGAAAACCAAAGACGGAAAAGTCTACCACCACCTTTGGGGCGCCGATGAGATTAACGCATTATTGAGACAGCATGGACTGGCTAAGGATGAGGAAACCGAGAGCTAAGCAGAGAGTATAGAGATTCTTTTAGTCTTTCTTCGGAATTTAGGACCTTGAACCGCGCATTAATTTCGTGTCGAAGAACCGTGGCTTGTGATTTCCTGCTTCCCGGTATAACGATGGCAGCCCGAATGCGAGGCGAGCTTTTCGTCCTTGATTAGTCTGTCTGTTTGTTAGAAGGAGCATCTCTCGTCTTGAAATGTGACGTGGCAGACTTGTAATGACCGCCTCGAGTTTCCGATAGGTCTGTTTGCGCAGTAAATATGTAGTCCAACCTGAAATCCAAGATGCTCAACGCCAGAGTATCCCAGCCCGACAGCTCCACGTCAACTGATAGCGTGTCTTATTTACATGGGCCCTTCGATTAACGTCGTCGACTTGCCCCTGCCCTTTGATGCAAGAAACATTCATAAATAGCCCGCGGTCATTCACGGCGGAATTTTGCAGTTCCACGCTGCCTACTGAATTCCTGCCTAGACCAGCAAGCAAAAATATTCGCTCCTCGAGTAAAATCAGCCAGTATCGCCCACTTGCCCTGAAGCCAGGCAAGCGCTCGACTTTAGGCAGGATGGCCCACGGCCTTGAGGAGGACAGTTGACCAGAGACTTGCTTCCTTCCACCACGTGATACACAGAGGAAGGAAGAGACTACAGTTCTCACGTGGCCAAAGTGCTGGCCTGATGTTGCTGGCATATTATTCCTCGCTAAAACGGGCGACCTACTTACTGCTAACTCCCCAACGCTCGACTCCCAACTTCCACCACCTGGCTTTCCCCAGCGATGATGTTACAGCTGCACCCTCTTTTGCCCTGCCCCGTGTCTTAGATTGATTGATTGTATTTATTTTAACCATCACTGACGCTTTCGCCATTTTAGTCCGGACCGTCTCGTCCTTTTAACCGCCGTCTTTCCTAAACGTCCGGCTTGCTTGTGTGGTGCCGCTGATACACTGATCGCCCCGCTCTGGCCTTAGAGGGCGCTTACGTGCAACGAGTCCTAGAGCGAGAAAGCACCGTAGGCACCCAGACATGCCACAAAGAAAGGTTTTATTGGAAGAAACTGACTCCGTGGATATTATTATGTTACAAAAGCCCCTTGGAAAACAAAACAAGGTCCACCAGGGCTCACCCGACCGTGATTCCTCGGGCGCCGGCCAATTTGACGGTCGACCTTCAGCAGCTCTGGTAACATCTGTGACATCGGAGCAGACGTTTCATCCCACAAAGCCTGACATAGTCAAAAAGACGGAGCAGAAGAAGATGAGGAGAAGAAAAATCAAAATAAATGCGAAACAGAAAGTCAATCGTTAACTAAGAAAGGCATCCAATCATCAACGGTGTTTGCACGAGTTTCCGAAGGATTCCACTCCTGGGCAGCACAGCGTTGCCTGCCGTCCATTCGTTTCTTCAAGATAGAGCTTTTCTCTTACTGTCCCGTTCGATTTGAAGCTGGCAGATCTCGTTCTCGAGATCTGCGACCAATTGCTGCGAGCGGCTTATGGTTGCGACCAGGCTGCCTCCCTCCGTCTCCAACGGTCCAATCGCTCCAATTCTTGGCTGCGACGACGAAACTTGGTTTCGATTTTCTCACAGAGCCGACACTGCTTGGCTTCATACTCCGTGGAGTTCACCAGTCTCATGCCGCATGTTTCGCCAGTGCGATACTCATAGTTGCACTGCTGGGCGAAATTCGTCCAGTTCCAGTCACCGCAGGAGAACTTCTTTTGGTTGTAAAAGCACATGTCTTGACCACACCATCAGTACCTGGACGAGTTTCACCTTTGCATTGTCATCACTTACTGGGGTCTTGAGGAGCAATATACTCGGGCTTCTTGATATTTGATTCGTCAATGGCCTGCTCTTCTGCGTGTTGAAACAGGAGAAATTCGCAGAATCTGTTTGACAAGGGCAATATATATTTATCGTCTCGAGTTGCGAATTTGAATGGAGGTTTTGATATTTGATTTGTGCTCTGAGGCCTGAGAATTTGTTTTCTGAAACTGATCTTGAACGATGAGCTCGTCAACACGAATGCTGAGGAGCGGTTGGCCATATTTATGTTTTAGCAGAGGGACCTATTACACCAGCCTCGGAGATTGTTCTTCTTCCTGACCGACGCGTGTGTGTTTACACTACTTTCCATGCGACGACTATCTCTTCGTTGTGCAATGAATGCTGCCCATGTCTTGGTCTACTGCACTGATAGTGGACGCGTCACAAGACTTTGACACCCAAAAGCATCTAGGTTGCTACCGTTGTCTCACCGGCTGCCTAGTCTATGCATGTCCGTCGACATTTGATGCTATCTTGTCCACTCTTTTTGTCTCTCTGCTTCCGAATACCCCTCAGTTTGAGGCAAATATTTTAGTGTTCGGAGGAAATGCGACCTTAGTGCCATCAATTCAATGGACGTGGCTTGTTTACATCTTACATCAAGACTTATCATCGACTGACCCCTGTCCGTGGTGATATGACGATACACACGCTAAGTCCTTCGGAAGGCCAATATTTTTGGCTTCTGTGAATCATGCTTCCCGTTAGACTCTGTCCTATTGGCCATTACTGGCTACCGCATTCACTCCGGACATCGCTATGAAGAAGACCTTGAAGTTACGCAACCATGCAGGTAAACCAAGGACCCACCGATTTTCGCTGGAGGGTTTATATGCATGGCCTCCTTCCCATACAGGTAAGTGTACTGCAATATGGCTGCAGATTGCAAAGCTAGGGTTTAGCTCCCGTTGACATTTGGAAGCTCGTTTCCAATAGATTCTGACTACTACTGCAACGCGTCCCAATGTTGCTCAATCCTGAATATCAACATCGGCCTTTGGGTCCATGCATACGATACACGTCCTGAACTTAATGGTCGCAATTGCATTCTCCGTTTACCTCCAATCAGCGAAGATGATAGACTTCGTGCCCGCACCATGCAGCCATTGTTGCCATTTCATCTAATGTGACACCTACGATGTCGCTTTAGCCTCCTTGATCCCGGTTAGGAGTCTTCTATCTCTGCCTAAGCGCCTACTTGCTTCGTGCCACCTTTGCCTAGCAACCAATGATGAACCCCTGAAATGACCCAGCTCAGACGTGGCAGGCAAATTCCTTCAGCTGATCAGCGACAGATGCACTTGGATTGTCCCGCATTGACTTCTGTTCAGGTGCACGGTCTCACCTTTCATTTACCTAAGAAGGAGACCGGATCAACCGGGTATATCCATCCTACTTTGAATTCATGCTCATGCAACTGCATTACAGCTTCCATGTTCTCTGACGTGGCATCTTGCGTCTGGTCCAGGACGCATGATTGCTAATCTCTCAGATGCGTTTCTCCGTCATTGAATACGACAAAGATTCAGTCATTCGATGCCATTTCTGAATTAGGCGAGGATTAGCTTGCCACATCATGTTGCATTCCGGTGTGAAATTTCCGGTCCGCCGCTTGCTGCGAATTGACGGTTGCCTCATGAATCCCATGGGTGTCATCTCGCTATTCTCATAGTTCGGAGTCACGTCAAACATCCACAGTGATGAGGCTTTTTCATTGGCCATCTACTTGTTTATCCATGCAATGCGAGGTCGTCACTTCTACAAAACAAACACAAAACTTGATAATGCAAGCAGAGATACACACTCCACTCTTGATGCCACATCACGAATTTGCCACAACAAGTCGGGCCACGGGCCACTGGCCATCGAAAGTCTGTCGAGTTCTCGCGTTTTTTCATGCTGTCTTAGATTGCTGCATTGGTCACGAATCGGTGTTGCCATTCTGAGCCTTTTGCTATGCACGGTCCTCATAACATTTGAATACGCGCATGAGAGATTACACCAAACTGGCAAATATCAGTACTATAAACTTTATTTTCGCATTCGAGTCAATTGCATCCATTCATGAGATTTATTCTCGTGATTGAGGCATGACGGGACTTCCACAATTCCGCATACTAGGCCATTATTTGGGACAAATAAGGTGGCACAGCATAGCTTGCATCTTAATAAGGTGCTAGTGCATTAACATTGCCATCGATATACGGTCAGGGATTGGTTTCCGGCTTATGCTGGCCGCATGCCTTTTCGCCCCACGGCATGTATCCAATAATCTAGCTTTGGCCGTACACACGCTAAGCTGGGGACATAGAGTCCCCTGTTGAATGTTCACGCTGAAGGTGTTTTGATATGCACTGAAGCAACGATCGAATGTTTTCCAATCAGCTACTTCACCGCTTCTTATCTGTCAAAGACCACCAATAGGTGTTCGGGATTGTTGATCGGCTTCTACTTTTTATGACAAGGCTGGAGCCTGATGATTGTTTACTTCTTATTACGTGTCATCGGCTTTTCGAATTAGGACCACGAAGGCGAATCCTTCTGTGATACCACCTGCAGCACTGCATCTCGCCCATGCAGAGTCCTCTCAGCTAGCATTGAAAGGGGCGAGCTGAGACCCCAACGTACATATCTGTTTGTACACAAAAGACTCGATGTTCGGTCGTGCAGCTATTGTCAAGCACATGATTGATGCATGCTCCCTGTATTGATGAGGATCGGAGTCTTGAAGTTGATCATTTCTCACAATGTGTCTAGCTACTTGGCTAGTACCATTCACCGGCATCGTACATACATCTGTTCTGGGCTCGGATAAGGCACACGTTTTCTTACTGCGCATGGGCCTTGGTCTGTACGCGTAGTTACTACCACACCGAGCCGACTTGCCAGGCCTTGCAGCACTCACATGTGATATGAGCCTCAACCTGAACACGCTGATATCTCGAGTGTTTTATTGGAATGACGTGGCAAAGTGACGCTCCTCGCCATTCTCCGCCCAGTGTCCAGAACCTCCAGCTCTGAGCCTTTAATCTTTCGGTGTAGTACAGGACGAGTAATCATCGACTTCTTTAGGTAAGTGTAGTAAAGCGCGCTCCAGCCTCACGACTCTCAGATTTGCTCAGACTTGCGGTATTGCGTGGGTTTGCTGGATCAAATCACTTCCAACAAGGAAGAAATTCTACTAACCACTACAAGCTTCTCCTCTATATCACGCCATCTTTTCTTAACTAGTACGGTGCAAATTAGTCATTTCACTGTCTATACACTCCCATACCATGGGCGTACAATTCTTGACGTTATACGCATGTTTTCCGAATACTTACTAGCGCATGCCAAGCCTAAAGGTTATGACGTCAGGATGATTGTAAAGGAAGCATTCTTGGAAAGGAAGTTAAGATATCTTCTCCGTACAATGTAAAAAGGACACTTCCATCTCGTTCTCTCTTTTTAAAGGTCGCTCTTGAACCGACGGATTACGAATTGGCACCGACATGAACAACACTTCTCTCCGTCAAACAGTGCTCCATAGCACCGGCCTACTGAGACGAGCATTACCGAATCAGAACGTTATTCCAGTCACATCTCCGACAAGAATGCGCTCTCTCCAGCTTCCACTTTATTCAACCCAACAATGCCGTCGCCGGAACCTTCAAACATCCACGAGGCTCTGGACAGAACGCCACGAAATCGAAGCGAACGATCGTTTAGGTAGACGAGATTCATTAAACCCATCGAGAGCTGAGGGTACCCAGACTGGTACCGACGATGAAGTAGCCAGCCACGGCTCGTCCTTTGACCCGTCTAACACGAAGCCCGAGTCTGAAGTTGAAGCTGCGGGCAAAGAGTCTGCTGAGCGTCACAAGACCAGCAATCCGCTTGACGTCAGTCCTGGGAATAGAGAGGTGAACGCGACACGCGATTCTTCAAAGGACCCTCCAGAGAGCGGAGTTGAGAGACCGCAAAGTGCTAGAGGGTGGACTCGTAAAAGCAAGTCGGTGAATCAAGCGAAATAATTACATGTTACTTGTTCTCGGCGTCAATTTGGCATGCTTTTGGTACTTACATGAAATTGAAGTGTGATGGCATGGCGGGTATATATTTGAAGATACTATGCTTTGACATACTCAGAATCTGATTTTCGTGTCGGTAATATGAATTAAAATTTGCGTATGTAATTAGAAGTGTTGTCATAGGGCATATTCGAGTTTCCCCAAAACTCCAATACTCGCAATTTCTCTATTCACGTCCCAGACGGAGAATGTCTGATTGTTCGAGAATCCAGACTTTCTGACTGCCAGCAGGAACGTCACCGGCAAGGGCTTTGAGTCCGGCATTTATGCTAGCCTTGGCAATTGTATCTGCATCTTGTGCCCAGCTATCTCTCAGCGAGGAATGCAGCTTGCCGAATGAAGAAGCAAGAAATCGCAAAGCCGCTTCTGCTGGTCGGCTTTCCTCACGCTGACCCACAATCAGACCTGGTCGTACAATGACCGTGTGCTCAAAGCCCAGTTCCTTTGCTGCTTCTTCACACCGACCCTTGAGTTTCACGTACGGCACTATGGAAGACGGGTTCGCTCCGGAGCTCGAAATCAGAACGTAAACTTTCGCACCAGCCTCCCGAGCTGCTTTGGCGCAGTCGATATTAAGCTCTAAGTCGAGCTTATACTGGTTTTCCAGCCCACCAGCTTGGCTACGAGTCGTTCCCAATGCGGAAAGGAAAATAGACGGGGAGGGCTGAGTTGGGAGATTTGGCCAGCCCAACGAGACGTATCGGCTTCGATGAATGTGGTCAATTTTGCATTTGGAGACGATGCGGCAGCCACAGGGGTCCTGCGAGATACGGTATCGACACGAATAACAGACGGATGAGCAAGGAGGTTGGTCAATATGTTGGATCCCTGGAATGAGCAGAACAAAAATCAGACCATATCATTCGGATTGAGGCGTACACCTTGCATCCATCTGAACGATATGCTAGATGCCGTGCGACAAAGCTTACCACCAACCCTGTGGAACCCAGTAGGGCAACCCCAACTGCATCGTTAGCCATTATGTGAAGTTCGACTTGGCGACAAGGCGATTCTCCCTCGACAACTTGGGTAGTTAGTGCAATAGTTCCGGTAGTAGGTACGACGTCATGCGAACCGGCGAATAGAAATGTTTGCACTGTTTGGCAAGGGGTACTGGAGCCGCTATACCATAAAGAGCCAGGCCGCTAAACTATAGAAGGAAGGCGGTCCCTTAGTACTTCAACCCGTGTTGTTTAAGAACATATTTATGTGTACGCGACTACGCGTATATCGAACAAAGTCAATAACGGCATCTACCGTGTAGAAAGGGCACATAAATCAATATAGCCGACTCCAATTGGCATTCCGATTATGTGATTCGCTCTCACAGCGTTTAAAATCCCGATTTGAGAACCGAATTGGTGGAAACGCCGCTGCGACCACCCTCCATGGCTTCATGTTATAAGACGTTCTCATGGGCTCCACAAACGCCAATATCAACACCAAGCACCTCCCTGCCACCACCTAGTTCCTTGCCAAATCAACCAATTCATCAGGCGTCAACTATTCCCAATTCCAATGAGGTTAATCGTCAGCACGCTGCCCCGTCGTTTCTTTTCCATCGGCCAGAGGCCGTGGCCTTAATGATTATGAAGTCCTTCTTCTCTTCAACACCGCCAATGAGCTTCGACGCGAGTATAACGGAGGTGCAAAGGGCTTCTGGAAAAGGTTGAGAGACAATTTACACGTAAGGTTGGGCGCTCCTATGTGTGGTCATCTTGCAGAAACAAGATAGCCTCATGTATACGCGATCGCAAGGTCTATCTCCTAGAGCATGAGACTGGACGTGCAAATGATGATTATACATCGCTTCAAATGGCAGTTGATGACTGGATTGCTTTTATCGAGACGTACTCTACAGATAACGTCACTAAGGAAGAAAAAGAAACAACAAGAACGTAAGGATCGGTTAGCACTTGATTATCGGGATGCCTTGGTGGCTGCCATGAAGAATCAGTCAGAAAACGTCATCAGCAGTTCAATGAGATAGAAACTGACGATACCGATACTGCCTTTGCAACACCGGCTTCAACAAGGTCTAAGAAGAAAAGGAACACTGATTTCACTAAGGATTTGCTTGAGAGGCTTGTCGCCACCGCAGAGCAAGATTCTCACACGTTCGAACATGCACTTGGTGGTAATTCTTCGATTAAGGCCTTGTGCAGCCGTATTGACGAAATGAATAAGCAGGTGTCAGTTTTGAAGAGGTTGATCATGGAAATCATGGAACGCCTGCCAGCGCAGGCTGCGAACTCGCCGGAGGACCTCTAGGCTAAGGCGGTCAGCTATTTTATATGGGAATATGGCTCCAAACGACAGGGTTTTGTTAAGGCGGTGTGAACACCTGAATCGTTATTATCCTCGTTGCTTTGCTGATCCATTATGTCGTCTACTATCTCGTCACTTTGGTCGCTTTCCTCTTCGTTTTCGTCACTCCTTTCGTAATCTAGATTGAGATATTCGGCTAGAGTTGGTAAATCAATTTGATATCGCGCGCTCACACAATTCCTATGTAAACATGATTAGCAAAGCTACGCGGCAATAGAACGTATTTCGCATCCCCGTTGCTAAACAGTGAACACCTTTAATTGGCACAAGCGTCCGCGAGCAGCCTCAACAGTCAGGCAGCAAATACCTTGCCCGAAGCGGCAAGTCGGGCTTGGCGCCGATTTCACATGCCGCTAAACCGAATTCGAAGTAAGCTTATCGATAAGAAATTGCGTGATTTCCGCTAACCGGATTCGGAAGGCACCCTGTCGTTTTGGGGATTTTCGTTGTAAGTCTGAATTCGGATTTGATTCTTCTTCTGTGGCCATTGCTAGAATCCAATCCGCACGCTTTGCTCATTCTTGAAACTCCAGGATGGGCAGTGTTCTGGAGCTGCAGGCCATATCTGGTCCGACATACCTCACTGCTCAGGATCTCATCCAGCAGGTCACTTACATCCTTTCGGACAAGATTTTCTCATACTCCCCAGAATCGTTCAACCTTGACTCGGCTGTGAAATACTGGGCGTCTCAGAATGAACGAAATGCCAACGGCGAGGTCACTGCCGTGCAGTCACTTCAGACCCGTCAGGGTGCTGGCTCAATTGCCTTGGGCTATCTCTTCTCCCGAGACTTTGATTTGAAGAAGCGCCACGTCCCTCAAGGCATTCTGGCCTCGTCCGCCACTTTGACCTATCTGCGATCGTCCCTGGAGCAGCTTTCTCTGCTCTATGCCGTTGCTAACCCCGTGGTCGCTCATGTTGCGGCCGTCGACTATGCTGGGGGCAACTGGTTTCGGATTATGCGACAGCCTTGAATTTGGCCGAAGACCTAGGCCTCGGTCTGATTTCCAGTTCATCCGTGCACGAAGCACAGCATATGGCACTCTTTTCTACCCTTGTCGCTACCTTCTTGCCCACTCTTCACCTCTATGACGGAGTTCGCGTAGGCCGCGATAACACTCGCGTTATTGATGTCATGGACCAACCTGGCCTGTACCGTGTCTACAAAACTGTTCAAGAACAATACGTGAACGATGCTCGGACAAAGCATTTAGATGACCAGGGTAAAGTCTTGAACGTTTTGCAGGGCTTGAACAGCGAGCTGGGAACTGATTATGGATTGTACGAATACCATGGTCATAGCGAGCCAACGTCTGTGTTGGTCGTATTCGGCACCGTGGAGGCATCTCTGACCTCTCAAATTGCTCGATCTTTGAGCAAGAGAGGATCACGGATCGGAGTAGTGAATGTGCGTGTGTACAGGCCGTTTGTGGAGGAAGAATTCCTTCGTATCATGCCCAAGACCGCCAAATCTGTGGGTGTCCTTGGTCAAGTTCGTGACCAACAGTCCGTCCAGGAAGAAGGCGTCCATTCGGCACTGTACGACGATGTTTTCGCAGCATTAACATTTGCTACCGATCGTACCGAAATCCCTGTCTGCACTGACATCAAATACGACTGCTCTCATCAGTGGACAATTATCAATGCAGCTGCCGCCTTCCAACGCGTGTCTGAAAAGCCTATTCTGCAGAATATGCAACAGACCACTCCCCTTCAGCTCTTTGATCAGTCCGGCACGCAAGAGTTCACTTTCTGGGATTTGGATGATGGCTTGTCCTTCGGCGCTGCTGCCGCCTTGGCATCAGCCCTCTCAAAAGATCCGGCCGCCAACGTGACGACCAGCACAGCTTATGATAATTTAGTGCAGGGCGGTGTGGTCCGTATTGATATTCGCAGGAGCACAAAGATTATGGATGCGCCATATCCAGTCAGTACGGCGGACATTGCTTTTGTTGGAGATATTAAGATCTTGAGCGACATCGACATCCTTGCATCTGTGAAGGACAATGGCAGCCTTCTCGTGAGAGCACCGGGACTGAAGGACGAAGATTTGGAGAAGAAATTGCCTGTTAATTTCCAACAGCAAATTGCCAGACGAGGCATTGTGCTTTCTCTTCTAGATACCTCCGGTATCAGTGAGACCGCCAACGAGTCTTCTACCTTACAAGCAGCTGTCTTGCGTGCTGTTCAGGCCTCGTTCGGTATCGTAAAGGTCCAAGATGTTGAAGGTCTAGCTCAAACAGAGGATATTGTGCGAAAATTCGAAATTCCCGAATCATGGCTCACGGTAGAGGTTCCCTCTGACGCACAGGAGCTGCCTAAGGATATTGTTCCCTCTGGGTTTGAACCCTTTGACAAACATGAGACGGAACCAGCTTCACTCCTCAAGGATTGGAAGACCGCTGCTAAAGGGCTCGCATTCAAAGAGTCATATGGCACCCACAATGCATTGCGTCCAGATGTTAACACGAAGACATTCACTGTCCGCGTTCAAGAAAATCGACGATTGACGCCAGTTACTTACGACCGAAACATTTTCCATATTGAGTTTGACCTCGGCGACTCTGGCCTTAAGTACGACATTGGCGAAGCTCTCGGTGTGCATGCAGAGAATGACCCAAAGGATGTGATGGAATTTATCAAATTTTATGGCCTGGACCCTGATGAAGTAGTGGAGGTTCCTAACAGGGAAGACCAGAGCGTCTTGGAGAACCGCACGGTTTATCAATCGTTGATACAGAATGTCGATCTTTTCGGTCGCCCGCCCAAACGGTTCTATGAAGCTTTGGCTGAATTTGCCACTGATGAGAAAGAAAAGAAAGAACTTCTTACCTTGGGTGGACCGGAGGGAGCGGTTGAATTCAAGAGACGCGCAGAAGTTGACACTGTCACGTATGCTGATATATTGCTTGAATTTCGTTCTGCCCATCTCAGCTTCCACGATATTGTGCGTATAGTGAGCCCCATGAAGCGTCGCGAGTACTCGATTGCATCTTGCCAAAAGGTAACGCCTACCTCTGTTGCTCTGATGATTGTTGTTGTGAACTGGGTCGATCCACGGGGCCGTGATCGTTTCGGTCAGGCTACTCGATACCTCAGCGGACTTAAGCCTGGAACTTCTGTCACCGTGAGTGTCAAACCAAGCGTGATGAAACTGCCACCTCTCTCAACCCAGCCAATCATCATGGCTGGTCTCGGTACCGGTCTCGCACCTTTCCGTGCCTTTGTGCAACACCGTGCTCTCGAAAAGGCACAGGGCAAGGAAATTGGCTCCGTTCTGCTGTACATGGGATCTCGTCATCAGCGCGAAGAATACTGCTATGGCGAAGAATGGGAGGCGTACCAAGCTGCAGGTGTAATTACACTGTTAGGACGAGCGTTCTCTCGTGATCAGCCGCAGAAGATCTACATTCAAGATCGCATGCGTGAATCTCTCTCGGAGATCGCTCAGGCCTACATTCGTGAAGAAGGAGCTTTTACCTCTGTGGTCCTACGTGGCCAGTTCCTGATGTCACTGCGGTGTTGGAGGAAGCGATTGCTTTCGAAGCCAAGACTCAGGGCAAGAAGGTGGAGCCTCGCAAGGAGATTGAGAAGTTGAAGGATGCAGAAAGATATGTTCTGGAAGTGTATTAGACGACTGTTACCCCTCCCGCGACATGGTTCAATCACGGACTGTGATATAGTTTTCTACGACGATACGTGAAATTTTGTTTCCATAGCGATTGCATACGTGGTGATCTCTGAACTATGTGTTAGACTGTATCTAGGCTGACAATAAAATTTGGTATATACCCTATACTCGTCACATTCATTATATGTATCTATTAACTCGAGGCCGTCTTCACTCTCGTTGGAACATTTCTATGCACGGCCAGTAGCTCCCAACTTCGTCTTGCCATAAGCTCCGCCTTGTTCCTTTCTCATCTCTAAAGCTCGCCTGTACGGGGAGCAGTTGGAGGCTGAACAGGGTCAAGACTGACATAACCTTCAGGTAAAGTATACGATGCATCGGAGTCCCATGCAGAGAGGTCCCCGCAAGCAATAAAGGGCGGGATCCAGCGAGACTCGTGCGGTGGACGACGATGCGAAAGTTGTTCTTGGAGAGTAAGTTGATCGAGAGCCAGAGTACGGGTCAAGTCGTCGTTTGTATTCGACAGCTTGCTATTGCTAGTAGTCGTTGAAACAGGACATGCAGGTGGGATTTCCTCATTCTCGCTGTCATCTTCTGGAATATCAAACCCAATGGTACCATCATCATTGAGCTGAGGGGTAGCTGCGCCTCCAAACATGGGATTTTGAAGAGCGTGAGCAGAGTCAAAATCCCTTGGTGGCATGAAGCCTTCACAAACAACAAAGGCCTCAAGACTGCTTGCTCGGCTACTTCGCGGCTTAGCAACAGAGACTTTCTCAAACACGGTCCGCAATTGCGCATACAGAAGATCAACGTCGCGGCCTCGGAATATTTTCGCCACGAATTTACCTCCTGGGCGGAGAACCCCGATGGCTAGGTTTAAAGCTGCGTATAGTAACTGGGATTGAATGTAGATATCTAAATCGTGAAGACCCGTGACGTCCGGCGCGCCATCTGAGATCACCAAATCCACTGGGTGCGGGTGTCGTGATGGGAGTCTGGATGGAGCTTCTGCGTTGTCGCCCTGCTTCTCCGAGTTCTCTTCGTAATCTTCCGGATCTAGGGCGCGCAGGAGCAGAGGTATTGTAGATGGATGGGTTATATCTGCCTTCAACATGGTGATACCTTCCAATGGTGCCATGGGCTGAAGGTCGATTGCAACAATTTTAACATTCTTTCGTGGCTTTAGTACTGCAGATTCTTCTTCCTCTGTTTCGTCATCGTCGTCGTCGTCGTAGTCATCGTCTTGAGATTGTTTTCCTTCAACAACGACTTTCTGTTCCTCTTTCTTCTGTTCGAGTCGTTCCAGAGCCTTTTGGTCGCGACGGCGTTTTTCCAGCCACGCCCTCCGTCCAAAGCTTTCTCCTTTGATAAGCACACGACTTAAAACCTGGCTCCAGCTTCCAGGGGCAGCGCAGAGATCAAGCACGCGGGTGACGCTTTCGGGGTCAGCATGAGCAAAGAGGTCGAATTGCTCGTCGATCTGGATTAGCTTAAAAGCCGAACGTGCTCGCCAGTTCTGCTCTTTGGCCAGCCGATAATAGGCGTCGCGTTTATCTTTCGATGCCTTTCCCATTTTTCCAGATTAATGGCAGGGTCGCACTTTGCTCAAATTTCTATTATAAGTCCTCGATCATTTTTTCTCGTTGCGACTCTCATTATTGGCGGGGAGCAAAGAATTTGCTGATAAGATTGGGAAGGCGGCGGATCTTTTTTCTGCCCGCAAGAAAATCAAAGCTCCATCAGATCTCCGCGATCACCAACCAACATCCCTAACCGCCCTCGAGATGGGGACAAAACGAGAAAGACAAGGGCACGGTTTGCGTAGAAAGGTGTCAAAAGGGCAAGAGTGCAGGAAGATTCAACAGAGGCTACCGAGGAATTTGTCGGCATCGATCAACTTGCGTGGAAGGAAGTTCAGCTCCCAGATCGGCTGGGTGATGTCGGTGGGTTTTGGACTCGAAGAAATAGACGGCGTGGATATAGTACGACCGAAAGCCAATGGCCAGATCAAATTCAAGGCAAGTAGCATAAATTTCTGACTAGGAGCATACCACTGATTAAACCATTGTGCTATGCAGGTTACGGCAACAGACAGCAAACCGACGAAGTCGATACTCAAGAAACCAAACAACGCGGGGAGACACCGCTTGAGCGCACCGATGAATGGTCAGGCATCAGTGATGACGAGGAAGATGTGACAGCGAAATCGAAACCAAAACAGAAGCCGAAGCCGAAGTCAGTAAGAACGAAAAAGACGTCGCGGACGGAGCAAAGCCAAGTGTTAAGAAACAGCGGCAACAACAAAAGCCAACTGAAAAGGAAAGTAAACCGGGCGATAAAATACAATCCTTACCTTTACGGCCCTTGAAGAGGAAGAAGCGGAGGGAGTTGATGTCTCTGCATGGGATTCATTAAGATTGTCTCCGGCGATACAGACAAGCATTTCTAAGCTCAAATTCTCGACACCGAGTACGATCCAGAAGGCGGTCATACCAGAGATCCTTGCCGGCCATGATGTAGTCGGCAAAGCGTCGACTGGCTCTGGAAAGACCCTGGCGTTTGGCATACCTATCCTTGAATACTACTTGAACACTAGGGGCCAGCATGACGATATGAAAGACAGTAAGAAGAAGAACAAGCACTCACCTGGACCAATAGCACTTGTACTTTCCCCGACGAGGAGCTGGCACATCAACTCGCCAAGCATATCGGAGAGCTCAACACACATACCCCAGCCGCAAATGCAAGAATTGCGCTCCTTACTGGTGGTTTAGCGATTCAGAAGCAACAACGGTTGTTGACTGACGCGGACATTGTGATTGGCACGCCGGGAAGAGTTTGGGAGATTCTTAGTTTAGGGACGGGCCTTATTCAAAGAATGTCCAAGGTCAAATACTTGGTCCTTGATGAAGCCGACAGACTGCTCAGTGACGGGCATTTCAAGGAATTGGAAGAGATTCTAGATGCTCTTGACCGAAAAGAAGACAACGACGAGGCAGAAAGCTCTTCGGTCTCAGAAGGGGAGGCGGAAAAGGAGAGTGAGAAATCTACATCGACGAGACAAACTCTGGTCTTTTCCGCAACGTTCCATAAAGGGCTGCAACAAAAGCTGAGCGGAAAAAGCAAATTTGTCAGTAGTGATCTCATGAACAAAAAGGAATCCATGGAATATCTACTACAGAAGCTTCAATTTCGTGAAGAGCGGCCAAAATTCATTGATGTGAACCCAGTTTCGCAAATGGCACAAGGCTTGAAAGAGGGAATACTGGAATGCGCTGCTATGGAAAAGGTAAGTCTCTATAGAATCAGTACAATACATCATATTCCAAGGTTCTCTAACAATTTTCAAAAGGATCTCTATCTTTACACACTATTACTCTATCATCCCGGTCATCGTGTCTTGGTATTCGCAAATTCTATATCATCAGTTCGTCGTTTATCGCAATTTTACAGAATTTGGGCATACCAGCGTTAGCCCTGCATTCGAGTATGGAACAGAAAGCGCGTCTACGGTCTGTAGAACGATTTTCGTCTCCCGAGTCTGATCCCAGCTCAGTCCTGGTGGCTACGGATGTGGCAGCTCGTGGCCTTGATATCAAAGGCATCAACATGGTAGTCCATTATCACGTACCGCGAACCGCGGATATGTATGTCCACCGATCCGGACGTACCGCTCGTGCAGGGGCATCTGGTAAAAGTGTCTTGATCTGCGCACCCGACGAAGTCGTCGGAGTAGCTCGACTTGTTGGCAAGGTTCACGCACAAGCGGGAGCAAGTGTATCTGTGAAACGCAACCCCTCGAATCCCTCGAACTCGATCGCCGGGTCGTCTCGCGTGTCAAGCCAAGGGTGACACTAGCCAAAAGATCACAGAATCAATCTAGCCAAAGAGAAACTCTCAGCGGAAGACAATTGGCTGCGTAACGCCGCAGAGGAGCTAGGCGTAGACTACGACAGCGAAGAATTTGAGAAGCAAGGCAGTAAAGCCAAAGGTCGGGGTCGCGGCGGTGGTCGTTCGGAAAAGGAGAAGCAAGCCGGCGGTATCACGAAGGCAGAGATGGCGGCCTTACGGGGAGCTGAAGCAGCTCCTGTCCAAGCGAATCAATATTGGTATCAGTGAGCGATACATTACGGCGGGACGCGTCGATGTTGAGGCATTACTGAGCGGTGAGGGACACAACAAGGCGTTTATTGGATTGGTGGATAAATTGGAATTCTAGTTGATAGATGTATCATGTAACTATAGCATAGTCTTTCTGACTGGGACTCGGTGCGAAAACTACGTTACTGCCTGGTTTAGTGTCGATCTGGTTCCAAACTCGATACGGATATGATCCCATTGGCAAAGCCCCAGAGTTCTTTTCTACTAGCACGTGCATATCGCATTAGACGGTCATTAGCCTTGAAATGTAGCCGGTTTTTCTCCTAGACAGGGAGCAGTTAAGTCTAGACCTTCGAACCTGCACGAGTCCAACAGTCCAACAGCCAATGCCCGAAAGCAATACAAGACCAGAAGCGCCGGATGAGCCATACGGTTCCGCCTAAAATATAACTGTATTTGTCGAGGAAAATGGCCAATGAACGGGCGTCCTACCGAGAACTGACAGCCTGACGGTCCAAACTTCAACGGTTTAATGCAGAGCGAAACTAGCACGATTGTCATATCCCTGCATCTTTGGTGGGGATGCAGACATCGTTCACTCGGCTGCACGGACTTCAGAGCAGTCTGTGGATCTTTGAACTAGCACGGGGCAGTGATACTCCTCTGTGAATCGGTTGATAAACTGACTCTTCATAGGTGGAAGACGGCGACCGTGAACTGAAGGCTGGACGAGTCCGGGATATCAAGGCCATGCAAGGATATAACTACTTGTAGTTTTCAAATCATCGTTTACTCGGCGTCACTTGTGTATTGTACATATGCGCCGCGCCCGGATATAACGAATAAGGCGCAGTTTCTCCAATAGTCAGGCTGATGTCTGCAGGCTGCCTCTCTGGTCCGATATCTTAATTCGTTCTAGACTTCGAGGTTACATTCAGAGCTCCGAGTCGCCGACTGACCATGGCTCAATGTTTTGTTGCTTGTCATTGACGTGTCCTGTGCGGTAAGACGTATAATCTCATCAATATATATATTAGTACATACGTACAAAGTCTGGAGGATCGGCGATTCAGTTGCGATCCCTGAACCCATATCAGCAACTAATCAATGTGGTACCACCACTGAATGCTAGACTCCGGTAATTATTAATCACTGGTCTTTTGCGCATGTACTGTACGTATGAAATGGTCATAGCTGGAATTTCTGTGGAAACGCGTTCACTGTCGCTGGGCGAACTGTCTGTCAGCTAACCGAATAGACCTACCGCCCTGATATTGATTGGTGTGGGAGTTTTGGCATGATAAGATCAAGCGTCGTCAACTGTGAGTAGTAGGGAGTACTGAGGATGGATTCAGATGGCTAGATGTCAGCATTCTCACAGAAAAGCAGGCGTGTGAAGTGAATTATTTGAGCAGCACAGCCTGAGAAGTTAGGCCGCCCGTCCGGGTTTGAGGTTGTCGTATGCCAAGCTTTGCCAAGCCGCTAAATATTACTAGCTGAGTCAGCACCCGCCTGACCAATCACGTGTCGACTGCCAGAAATGGAATTTGGTCAATTTTCGACTTCTGAAGCTATTCCGACTTCGACAAATGCTATATGACTACGCCCTACGAATACAGTTTTATACTTGTGTTTTTCCGCCTTGTTTTACTGTTCTTTTCATTTTGCTTTGCGGGTTCGCTCTCTTGCCACCAACCAGGCTCTCGTTCACTTGAAGAGGTGTTAGTACATACGTATGTACCCGTACCTGCCAGCCAAATGATGACACCAGGTCCACAAGGATTGACGTTGTCCCAACAGAATGGTACGAGCAAGAAGGGATCGAAACCCACAGTGGCGACAAATGTGAACTGTGAACAGTGACTGGCGGAAAGAGCTTCCACTATTCGGTATTTGAGCCTGGGAGACAGATACAATTGGCCAACCCAGGACCAAACGAACTGCCAAAAGGGCTCCGCTTCACAGGCATAGGGAAGATCCTAGCTTTGAGTTCGTGCTCGAAGGGCGTTATGATACTCCAGTCTACCACTATAAACTATAGGCTCTTCAAATTCCGGATATCAATCTGATGCTTAAACTGGATATAAATAGCCTGGGTCTGCCCTTCACATATGTCTCGATATCGATAAACAAATTCTACTTGTCTTCATCATATTGATTGATATCTGCACCTTTCTCTTTCTCTCTCCTTCCGGCATCCTTTCAATGTCTATTCGGGATGTCGCTGGCGTAGCATAGAAGAATGCTAGCTAGAAGTTCAACATCTATTCCTTCCACGGCAAGTGCAGAAAGAAATTGAAATTATTGATACCTATACTGTCGCCAAACTCTTTCACCGTTCGACATATCGTCGTTGCTTCCATTCAGTCGCATCTCCTGCAGTGCCATCTGGAGATCAGCTGCGCGGAGTTCGCTAATAAAATAGTGCCCTGCTTCCTGCTGGGGCAGACCTATCAAAATCTACATTGTAACGGGTAATTTAGCCGGACCGTTCGTCTGATTTCACTCGTTGAAGAGAGTGCAAAATAAGGAGCTATTTAGTATTCACACCACCAAAGCTGTGCCAAGACTCGCTTGGACGACGATTTTCATGTCTAAGGGCTCTCGGCGCATCTGGTTTGTCGGATGTCGCATCCGGCCTCAAACGACCTATTTGGGAAAGACTCGATGCAGTCCACCAGCTGTCACGGCGTGACGCAGGCTAAGACTCTCTTTTGTCACTTGTGCTTCCAAGTTCCATACCGGGATACCCCCACCATACGCTAGCTGGACCCTAGGCTATCCTGACACTTGTGCACGCTGTGTGCAGTGTGTGGCATCGGCATCTGGCGCCTGTAACATTGCCATGCAGTTTTGTTTTCATACCGTTGTATGAATACAAGCGGGTGTTGAGAGTGTGATACCTTCTTTCCCAGCAACAAGTTCTTTTCTGCTCCTGCATGGACCAGGCAAAAGTTCAAAGGCCTGCGGTCGGTGGGCTGAATGCGATCTGTTTGTTATTCACATTCGATACGACTTCCTGAGCGTCACGTCGCCTAATGTCTCAATCTGGGGTTCGGCTAATTTATCATATTGAACGACAAGCCCCTCTCGTGTATTTCGACAACGCGCCCCCAAAGTCCACTGGGACCATCATGGAAAACCAAGCCGATCGAATGAAGGGATATCGCTATATTGCGCCCCGACATGTCGACGCACAGCGGATACAAACGTCGCAACCGTCAAATCCCGAGGAAGGAAAGACTAAGCGCGCGTCGATGGCTTGTCTAGAATGCAAAAGCGGCGGACAAAGGTATGCATCACATGATATTGCCGGAGGATCCCTCACGATGGTATCTTGTCCTTCATATCGGCCAATCTAATTCTTCTTCTTTTTCCCGACATGTTCATTGACATATCTCTGTTGTCTTTTGTAGTGCAGCACAGGCAGGCCCTGCTCAGAATGTGCGACCCACGCACGCGAATGTATATATGACGAGACGGCCGACAAACGTCGCAAAGAACACGTTATGTCAACGAAGAATCAGTTGCAAGCTACTGAGGAAGCCCTTGGCTTTTACCATAAATTTTGGAGGATCTTTTGGAGTCTCTTCGCCTAGGCAATAAAGACCAGCTGGATGAGTTAGTGGAAGTGGTCCAAAACACTGCTAGAAATCACTTGCCGGACGAACAGGGTGTCTATGAGAGAATCAAGGAGACTGTCTATTCCATACTTGCAGACTATGAAGATGCGGAAGGTACTAGTGATGTAGAGATCGGTCAGGGTAAGTCTGGATCGCACTGACAGTTTCATCTTACTTTAATCGGTTTGATCGAACTAATGGCAGCATAGATATGATTTCTTGAATTCGTAGTCAGGCTCTGCTATTCACTGAGATGCCGATCAACGAGAAAGTGGTTGATATATATGCGTTGGCCGTAGTTTAGTCTCTTGAAGCCTACTACCCTTTCGCATTGAATCCATGGATGATATGTTTATGGTGCCGGCACTGTGGTCCCTATGAAACGGCGGCATTCGTATCCGACTGGAATCGTGGATAGGTCTACCGCACTAGGGGATCAAACATGAGTCCAATGTCCGCGTGTGAAGACTATCGCTTAGAGAGAGCGACCCATGTCAAGCGGCAATCAATCTCAAAGCAAGTTCCATACCACTGGGAGACGCTGGCATTTGATCTCTTCCCCGGCATCTTTTACTGGAAATTACACATAGGTGAAAGGCAAAGTGGCTCTTCGTGTGATTTCTTTTGATATTGCTTGTATTTAGTGGGGTTTCATCCAAAACAAGCAAACGAAATTTAGCAATACGTACATCTTTCACCTTTTGCTCTCGTTTTTGCCGACAAGGAACAAATTTTAAGACCCAACACCGGCCACGAACTTGATGCTCCCTCAAGGTATTCCCATAACCGTGAGGGCGTGGACTTTTCAAATTCTTCAATGAGAACAGAACATGCTCGTCCTAGGTTCCCATGCTTTCGAGTGAACCGCCATAAATAAAGGCTGGAATATCGAGATACCTCCAGACTTCGCAGTCTGTGACTCCACGCAGGTCGTTGACCCGTCACCGATTCTGCGACGTCAGCTCTGGTCTGGACGATGAGATGTTCGGCATTACCTACTGTCCGGTGCTGGATTCCTATGGCGTGCTGAGGTAGCTTGTATCTGGATGAGGAGCTAAAACACCAAGCACTGTCCCTCTGCCTTCCACCCAATCTGCAAATACAATGACGGAAGAGGCTGTGCCTGGACCATAAATTGACTCACCATCAATATACCCGACCATGGATCGCCATGTTTCCAGCCGTCCGCATCTCCATATGTCCGTTGATGGCAACGCGCGGGCCGGAACCAGCTTCTGCAAATTCGCGGACCATGTCTGGCATCCGCTTGTCTGCACTGGCATATAAGATTACAGTACGTTCCTGTAAATAATCGCCAATCACAGTAGCAGCCTTAGAGGTGTTGCCAGGTGGATGCTCGAACGAGTCTCTGTAGGAATGCGATGTTTGTCTGACCGGATGTTTGTATGGAAACTATTTATCACGTTCTTATTTTCTTGCTGAATTGTTCGACAATAGCAAAGACTCGTATCATTTGCATAAGAAGTGCGCACTTAGAACTAGCTACCTAGGTAGCTGTCTCGGTGACTCATCGGCCCAGATTCAAGTGTCAATTCGGACTTCTGGCCGATCTCGTACTGACACCAACACGCAATACCGGACGAGAAGAATTGGAAGCGACAACAGTAGTCGACTTGATAATAGTGTCCTTTACTGGGAAAGACATCCCAAGACAGGCCTGAGAGAAGAAAGGGCAGTCGTCTTCGTCTTCGCACGTGGTGCCCCGTGACGGAAAGTTCACCCCGCTTTGCACTCCATCAGATCTTCATCTTCGTCGCCATCATCGCACTGTTTCACCACCGCCAATTGTTCCGAAAACGGGCCTGCCCTTTGCAGAGGTATTCTTAAATGCAATGCCCGAAGACGGTTCTGCAGGCCTGAAGCGCAAGGCCTCGAAATCCTTGGCCAAAGCGACTGCTGAACGTCGGAAAATAACCCGAGCCTGTGATTTGTGCAAATTGTAGCCACTCCCCACGCAGCCACTGTCGTTCAAATGCGTTGGGTACGGTTTTCGATACAAATTGCTGACAGAGTGACCAGGAGAAAAACCAAATGCTCCGGAACGCTGCCATGTGTCCCTGTGCCAGATTGTCGCGTGCATGCGAGTACAACGCTGTATATACCAGAGGAACGCCGCCATCTCCTCTTCCCGGTCCAGGTTCCTCTTCCTCTCCTTCTACTAAGAGTCAAAATTTCGTGCGACGCTCGACACCTTCGGTTGCCTCTTTGGACTGGAGAGCGTCAAAGTCTCCCAGATCATCTCTCGTAATATCATCGGCGTCTCCAGAACTAACCCGAACACGGCTGCGTGAAGGAGATTCATCATCACTGGCTATCTTGTCTCCGAGAACCAGCTCCCTGAACCGGAAGCTACCGATCTAGAGGGCAACTACCTGGGACCTTCCTCAGGCATATCCTTTCTCTCAAGGAGCTGGAGGCGTTTGAAGCAAGACAATATCTCGGCAACACCCAAAATCCCGGGAAATGTCCCGTCCAAGGACACGCCTGTGCTACATTTCGGTGATCGACCCTTTTCCGATATAGCAGACTGGTCTACTCTAGAACTGCCCCCAAGGAACGCGCGAAGAGACTTCTGACATTGTATTTTGATTTTTCGATCGTGACATATCGTTTCCTCCATAGAGGCAATGTAGAGACATTACTTGAAATGGTCTATGAAAAAATATACTGCCATCAAATTCTACGCCTAGTCACTTGGCAGCAAAAGTTGGTGTAATCTACATGATTTTTGCAGTGGGGATGCTTGGCGAGGAGCAAAGTAACGGGAACGATGAGATCCATCCCGAAAGCGAAAGGTGTGTGTGTATATCACTCCTTCTTCCTGATAATGAATACTAAATACCGGAAATCTATAGTGAACGATGGTATGCTGCAGCTAGACATATGATGTCTATTGAGACTGGGCCACCGGCCTTAGAGACTATTCAAGTGCGATTGGGACTGTGCCTGTTCCTCTTATCTTCTTCGCGAGCGAACCAGTGCTGGTATATGTTTGGGACAACCATGCAGCTGGTGACAGCTCTGGGGTTGCATCGAAGACAACCATCCAAGACAACACGTGGGGACCGGCGTATGTAGATCAGGAGCTACGCAAGCGTATTTTCTGGAGCGCTTATACTTTAGACAAATACCTGAGTGTTATGTTTGGACGACCACGGCTGCTAAGTGACGAAGATATCGACCAGGATTTCCCAGATGAAGTGAATGATGAGGATATGTTCCTTGAAACACCACCGCGGATTAAGGATGCCATGCATGGCATGGATGGCATGATGATTGCTTCTATCTTGCACTTTAGGTCAGATTACTCTTCCAATATCCCACGTAAACTAATCCACATACTGACAGCCCATTCTCAGGCTCGGGCTTATAATGGGCGAAATCTCCAGAAGGGTGTATCCGATCAAAGCAGCATCTACAGTCGCACCATACGAGGCGGCAATAGAACTTGTTGCCGAGTTACGGGAGTGGAAAGCAAGCGTCCATCCCTATTCGGCAGTGTTCGGCCTTCCAGCCTGATACCACCACTTTGTCGGCAGAGCCACGTTCTACAGTTGGCATATAATCATGCCATGATACATGCAACTCGGCTATTCATCCTTAACGACTTCACCGACTTAACTCGCCGCCCGCTGGTACCTCTTGACCTGGTTACAAGCCACGTACAAAATTGTATTGATGCCGCTAAAGATGTGATGCAACGGGTAGTTGCCCTGGCCGAGCAAGGGTCCATGCCGGAGTCTTTTGGTTCACCCATTACATCTGTTTTGCGCTATCATCGTGGTATATATTTACACAATCCAACAACATCAATCATCACCTCGTCCGACAACGCCCAGTGTTTCCAGCACGTCAGACGATGTGCAGGACCTATTTACCCTTGCAGAGAAATGTCAGATCCATCTGGCAGCTGCTACCCGCAAAATTGTCCTAGTCGAAGATATGGCATCATTTTGGAAGAATTGAGACTCGAGGTGCACAGGCAACTCTTTTCTACAAATATATATCCTAATCAACCAAAACGGTTGATGCTGAAATAACAGAGCAAAGTTTACAACCTGGCAATAAGACATATCAAGCAGAAGAATCGACTTTTGATCAGCCGACCACGTCTATGAATACTGGCTTAAATTCGTTCCCAGATCTGGGTCATACATCTGTCCCCGGCGTTGAAGATTCTAGTCTTATGAGGGATGATGATTTTGATTTTCTCAATACCTTAGATGGGTCTATTTGGTGGACCCAGTTGGACGCTTGGGTATGATATCCCCCTTTCCTTCGCCCCTTCCCTGTTGCTATGCCATTTCTGGAAACTAACTATGCATGCAGGCTTATTCGAGTCTGAACAACGATTCATCAGAGTTCAATTTCTAAGACCCAAACCATGATATCCCTTGATTAGCTTCTTGTGCTACACTCGTGATGAACCGCTTGTCATAACCTAGGTTTTCGAAATATTGAGTGGATATTGCGTTTTGATTTGGGTTAAAGATGACAAAACGGTGTGAACATCAAGCATAGTCCCGTATTTATTCTAATGACGTCCATATATAACTACTTCCATGCGACCTGCTGCACAGTGATAATTATCCCGACGACTTCTATGCCATTCGGAATACTGGGCTAGGCGTCTGGAAAAATATCCGAGTCAGATTTAATTCGGTCGGTCCGTTTTCCGACGTGAAATCCGACTCTGGGCAACCCCACTGTATGAAATGCAAACAATCCAAACCAAGTATCTTGTTAGACAGAGCAAACAAAAGATTATGTGGGCGAATACTTGATGCCTGGAAGCATCCTTCTAGCCTGTGGAATAGCGAAAGACGAATCTGGTGATTGACATATGTCAATGCTCCTGTGCCGAGAAGAGGCTCGACGTGGCTTCATGAAAAGAGCAAGCTTTTACAGCGGAGCGCGGATTTGATACTACATAGCACATATTTCTCCGCAATTCCAGACGCCCAATGACTCCACTTTTTCTGGAGAGTAATTGTTTGAGTCCGGGGTGATCTGCTTTTC
The DNA here is from genome assembly GCA_020137715.1 of Talaromyces trachyspermus. Lineage (NCBI taxonomy): Eukaryota > Fungi > Ascomycota > Eurotiomycetes > Eurotiales > Trichocomaceae > Talaromyces > Talaromyces trachyspermus. The sequence goes on along the minus strand of JACGXQ010000002.1, from coordinate 552,222 downwards.
CATCTTGATGCTTTTCCGGGCCCTGGAGGCGAGAAATATCCATGGAGGTATCTCTTCTCTATCCCTATATAAAGGGTTGAGCCTTCCCTGCCCAGGTGCCCTCTATTTCTACTACCTACGAATTGACGAGAACTTCGCCCCTTCAATATCTGGGTACACCTTGATCACAAATTGATCTTTACCTCGCACAGAGCTCTTCACGCTCACACAGACAGATCATGGCAACAATTGTACAGAACACAGCATCAGGGACATTCCACGGAAAACAGGCCACCATTGTCAAGCATATTGAGACGACGGAATTTGGACCAGAGCCAGAAACAATAGATGGTCTAATCCGACATCGCGCAAAGCTCCTTGGAAATACCCTCTGGTGTACTACCCTCATTCCGGCATTGAATATGTCGGCTATAGTATCAGACAGTTGGACTTGTTTGCCTACAGGGTAGCAAAGAGGCTTTCTTCGAGACTTCCGGCACGAACATCATCTTCACAAAAGCCTATCGTGGTGTCTTTCTTGGGTCCATCTGATCTCAATTACCTCGTGACGTTCTGGGCTCTGGCTAAATTGGGACACTCGGTTCTTTTTCTGTCGACTCGTATCTCCATGGAAGCTTATGCCTCCCTGCTTGAGAGGACAGAATCGAAGTGTATCGTCATAGACAAGGAATATCAGGATATTGCTTATGATTTGGGCAAAAGAATTTCTGGCTTGCAGGTTGATTACATTGCTCAAGAGGACTGGTACAATTTCGTCGTTGACCACGAGGAGGAAATTGATACAAATTTGACTCCTACGCTAGATCCAGCGCAAGAAGCGAAATACGTGTCTTGGATTATTCATTCAAGCGGGTCAACTGGGTTACCAAAGCCAATATTTCAGACCCAAAAGGCCGCTATTAAGAACTATGCTCAAAACATGAACATGCGAGGCTTCATCACAGTTCCCTTATATCACAACCATGGGATGAGTTGCTTGTTCAGGTCTATTCATTCTTGTAAAAGCATCTACTTGTATAACACTTCCTTGCCGCTAGCCAGAAAGTATTTGCTGGGTACTATGAATTCGAACGACTTCGAGGTGTTTTACGGCGTGCCTTATGCTTTAAAGCTCCTCGCAGAGACGGAAGAAGGCATTCAAGCCCTGACGAAGTTCAAGGTTGTTATGTTCAGTGGCTCTCCATGTCCAGACTCTCTCGGGGACAAATTAGTTGCAAATGGTGTACATCTTGTTAGCCAATATGGCTCAACCGAAACGGGCCAATTGATGACTTCTGCAAGACCCCGAGAGGATAAGTTATGGGACTACCTGCGACCCTCTGAAGCTGTCAAGCCCTTTCTTCGGTTTGAGGAGAGAAGCCCTGGCTTGTACGAGTCAGTTGTACTTGACGGCTGGCCGTCAAAAGTGATGTCGAATAGGCCCGACGGTTCTTACGCTACGAAGGACCTCTTCACGAAACATCCCGATTTCGAGGGATACAAATTTTGCGCTCGTCTAGACGATACCATCGTGTTGGTAAACGGTGAGAAAGTGATACCTCTTGCTCTTGAAGGCTCGGTAAGACAAGACCCTGCCGTTGCCGAGGTGGTCGTTTTGGCGCACAAAGAGCTAGTATCGGTATGCTTGTGATCCTCACGGAAGACGGTGCGGCGCTCTCTAGACACGAACTCATCGAACAAATTTGGCCGCGCGTAGAGGAGGCGCAAAGTGAAATGCCTGCCTTTGGGCAGCTCTCTCGAGACATGGTTGTCCTTCTTCCACCGGGCACCCAATATCCGCGAACTGACAAAGGCACCGTGATCAGGCAAGCAGTTTATCGCACATTTACTGATGTTATTGAGAACACATACAATGATCAGGCTACGGGTGAGCTTCTGGGTCTCACGGAGCCGGAACTCAAGGAATTCTTGCAAGAACAACTCCAAAGTATATTGCCTTCCAAGGCACGCAGTCTCTTGAATGAGAACGCGGATTTCTTCAACATTGGCATGGACTCGCTACAGACCACGCAACTACGGTCAATAATAATTCGTCGAATTGATACAGGTGGAAAAGAGCTCGGTCTGAATGTAGCATTTGACCACCCTAGTATCAACTTGTTAGCCAAGTACTTGGTATCGCTAAGATCCGGAGTGTCAGACAACCACCAATCTGTTGAAGATTCAATGAAAGCTCTGATTGAGAAATACTCTGTTTTCCAACGACACGAGCCAGTGCCAAACGGCTTGGATGGGCGCTATGTTGTCGTTACAGGTGCCTCTGGGTCTCTAGGGTCCCACATAGCGGCAAAATTGGCAGTCCAACCTGATACTCGTCTTATATATTGTCTGATAAGAGCCGGATCGGTGGTGGAGGCATATGAACGTCTGATCATGTCACTGCGCGAACGAAGACTCTATGACAACCTCTCAAATACAGCACGCACCAAGCTTGTGGCACTTCCTGTGAAGTTATCCGACCCGAAATTAGGCCTTGATGAAAGCATGTACAACATGATCACCTCCCAAATCACGGATCTGATCCATTGTGCATGGTCCGTTAACTTCAACTGGCGGCTGCCTAGCTTCGAGAAGGATAACATTGCCGGTGTCAAGAATCTCATTGATCTCTGTCTAAGATCGCAACGGCCTACCCCTTCCTCGTTTAATTTTTGCTCTTCTGTCAGCACCGTAGTTAACACGAGCGAAGATGAGATTGCAGAGTCCCTGCCCAAAAGCTTATCATACGCTCAAGATATGGGATATGCCCAGTCGAAACTTGTCGCAGAACATATATGCCTGAAGGCAGCTGAACAAACAGGTCTCCGAGCACGAGTTCTTAGAATCGGCCAAGTTATCGGGGACACACAGCATGGGATCTGGAATACAACAGAAGCTATCCCACTCATGATACAGTCTGCCAAAACTATTGGTGCGCTGCCACGTCTTGACGAGACTCATCGCTGGCTGCCCGTCGACATCGTAGCTGAGAGCATAGTAGAGCACTCATTCTCTACGTACACTTCTGGCGTGCTCAATGTTATCAACCACAACAGCTTCCACTGGACGCGAGATCTTATCCCATTATTACGGCAAGCGAACCTGAAATTCGAGGAGACGGAAACGGCCCAGTGGTTAGAGAAGCTGCGTGCGTCGAATCCTGATCCAATAGTTAACCCACCAATAAAATTGGTGGAGTTCTGGGTGACAAAATACGGATCAGTTGAAGGACGAAAAAGTCATTCGTCTGGCATACTGAGAAGGCAAGGCGATATTCCAAGGCACTTGATGAGACTACAGGTCTAAGCCGAGACGATGTGACGAGGATGCTACACTACTTCAGGACAGTCTGGTAGATTGAGCTGGTAGTTAGTTAGTTGACGCGAACAATGCGATGTTGATAAATCCAATCTCTCTTAATTTAGATGACTTCGCGAAGTGTGCTAGTTGCAAGAGAGGTTTTAGGGTTTGCTTTCCCACTGATGTGACTTGGGAAATTCGCTAGCTAGGTAGGTCTGGAAATCGAATGCTGCCCTCGCTGGTCTCGGGCGTCTTCTTAGTACAGAAGGGAAATGGATTAGACTGAGGTAGATGTAGAGTGTTGCAGAATTTTGAGATGGTGTTGCGAGAATGCCAAATATTCGATCTTTATAAACAACCTGAGAGTGGTAATGTTCCTGCAAAGACTTGAGATGGTCTGCTTCAAGGAATTTCCAGATTCGGTAAATGTATGGAAAATTCCCGAACATAACCCTAATCGGCTAATCCAGGTTTGGCTAAAATCCTATAGTTGCACGTGACTCCGTGTCGCGCGTTTCTTCGCCACACGTCATCTCTCCTCTCATCGCATCGCATCGCACCGCATCGCTGCTCACCCCAAGACCGACCAGTCTATATAACGCTTCTCTTCGAGGAATGAATATGTGTTGGTGTGAACATGGGCTCCCGGCTTCAAGCCAACTCTGACGTAGTTCGCAAAAGAATCCAAAGTCGTAAGTGCTCTTGTTCCCAAGTCGGCCATCACCTTATCAAGCTGTTTAACTTATTTATTCCCACGTACATAGATGCCTTTGATGATGAAAACGGAGAGGAGTACGAGGCTTCTGCGTTTGGAGGCTTCGGAGATTATTTTCGACGGAAGAAGCTGAAGCTGCAGAACCGCGATGCCGATATTCGTGCAAATTCCGAAAATAATCCCCAGATCTTTCGGGGTGTTGTAGCCCACGTGAATGGGTACACACAGCCTTCGCTAAGCGACCTGCATCGCCTCATCGTTAGCCATGGTGGAGGGTTCCTACAATATCTCGATGGGAAGACTAGCGCTACTCATATAATCGCAAGTGCCCTAACGCCAAAGAAGCGCGAGGAGTTTCGCAAGTACCGCATTGTAAAACCGGCTTGGGTCGTCGATAGTGTTAATGCTGGCCGATTGCTTCCGTGGGATAACTACCGTGTCGTTGACGAAGGCACTTCGCAGAAGGTACTAAGGTTTGAAAATGGTGCTTTGCAGTCGCAAACCAACCAACTCGAATACAGTTACAAAGATCAAACAGAAAAAGTTGGTATACGTCACAATTAAAAAGGCCGAGAATGGCGCTGCTGCGGTTTCACCGACCGCCGAGAAGGCTGATGTTGCATCAAGTCATCCCAACTCCACCGCAGACACCGACTATGGTGATTTCCCAACCTCAGCTTCCTGCCTGGAACTATATCTAAGCCAATTCTTTCCGACGTTCATGATGAACCCGCATTAAGTGATTCGCTCCGTGCGCCTGATGATCAGGTTGAGGGGCCTGGTCAATTCGAAACTATACCAGGGGACCAGGACGTTCCCGCCGAAGCTCAACTGGCGCGAGAAACTATCCAAGTAAAGCCAGACATGAGCCCAGAGGAGTACAATGCCTTACTTCTCTCTGATCCCCGTATGAGACAGTCAAGCGTTGTTAACCCTGACTTTCTGAACCAATATTACCGACAATCTAGGCTTCATCACCTGTCAACTTGGAAAGCGGAACTAAAAGCCAAGTTGCAAGCGGCCACACAGGAGAAAGTGAAATCAGCTAAAATGTTAAACCTCGTGTGCCTGGTGCACGCAGATACGTATTGCACGTTGACTTTGATAGCTTTTTCGCCGCCGTATCGATACAGAAGCATCATCCAGAATTAATCGACAAACCGGTCGCCATCGCTCACGGTACTGGCAGTGGCTCGGAAATTGCTAGTTGTAATTATCCCGCGCGTGCCTTTGGAATTAAAACGGAATGTGGATGAAAGGAGCCCTACAACAGTGCCCTGAACTGCAGGTCTTATCGTATGATTTTCCTGCCTATGAAGAAGCTAGTCGCCAGTTTTACAATTGCATCCTTGCTGTTGATGGGGTTGTGCAAAGTGTCAGCATTGACGAAGCACTTATTGATGTTACTACTCAATGCCTGCAGGCAGGCGGTTCCGACGGACGAGGCATCTCTGAAGGCTCGATCTATCGAGAGCAGGCTGAAGCGGACGAAATTGCTAAATCGCTTAGAGACACAATAAAAGCAACAACTGGATGCGCTGTATCGGTGGGCATCGGAGGTAACATTTTACAGGCAAAGGTGGCACTACGCAAAGCGAAGCCTGCGGGACAGTTTCAACTTAAGCCTGATGAAGTCTTGGATTTTATGGGAGACTTAAAAGTTCAAGATCTTCCTGGCGTTGCCTACAGCCTAGGAGGCAAACTCGAAGAGATAGGGGTCAAGCTCGTTAAGGACTTACGTGATATATCACGCGAAAGGCTTGCTTCTCATCTTGGTCCCAAAACTGGCTCAAAGCTTTGGGACTATGCTAGAGGCATTGACAAGACAGAAGTAGGAACACAGACAATGCGTAAGTCGGTGTCTGCTGAAATTAACTGGGGCATACGTTTCGTCAATCAGACCCAGGCCGAGGATTTTGTGCAAAATCTGTCAGATGAATTACATCGCCGCTTGGTTGAGAATTTGGTGAAAGGGAAGCAACTCACCCTTCGCGTCATGAGACGTTCTGCAGATGCACCCTTGGAACCAGTCAAACATCTCGGTCATGGGAAATGCGACGTGTTTAATAAGAGTGTATTGCTTGGTGTTGCAACTAACGCAAGCGATATCATTGGCAAAGAGGCTATTTCCATGCTACGAAGCTTCGGCTTCACACCTGGTGATCTGCGTGGATTGGGCGTCCAGATGACTAAATTAGAGCCAGTAAAACCGGCCAGCGGCGGTGGTCTGGAGGGCAGTCAACAACGATTGAATTTCAAAACATCGCCGGCTGCTAAGAGACCAATTCAATTTGCTGATCCGGATCTGATTGACAGCCCCATAAAGGAGATCGAGCCAGCATTGATGCTGTTGAATCGCTTGATAATCGGCCTGCATTTGATAACTCACTAAAACCTCTGAACATTTCGGGGACGCAGTTCATCATGCCGACTCAACCGGATCCCAAAGTAGTTGAAGAGCTACCTGCTGATATTCGGACCATGTTGGTAGGCAAGTCTTCTACGCACCGCCGAGATACCTCACCATCTCCAGTACCAAGGCAGCAACCAGGACAGCTTCCCTCTCAATCGCAAATTGACACTGATATTTTGAAAGCTTTACCGGAGGACATTCAATCAGAAATTTTAGGATACTACGCGCAATCTCCAGATGAACCAAGGCCCGAGCAATCTCAGGGCCTCCAGTCTCATTCTCCGCCTCCGCCGTCACATTCTGTCCGTGCAGCCCCTGTTTTCAAAAAGCCAACGACACCAGTTAAGAAACGGCGTGGCCGACCACCTAAGTCGTCTGTCAATCCTGTCAAGCCGACTCGTCCAGGTTTGATGCAATCTAGCTTCAACTTCACCAGGACGGGTGCAGCTGGAAATGCGATTAATGATATCGGTACCTCGAACACAGAAGAGACATCTGGAATCTCAGAGGACTTTCTGGCGGCTCTCCCTGACGACATAAGAGCAGAAGTACTGGAAGAGGAGCGACAAAATCGTCTACGCCAGCGATCGAATCTCGTTGCACCGTCTGCTTCCCGCAAGCCAGTCGTAGCTGCTAGACCTAGTACTCCTACTGAATCTAGTTCCGGGGCCCCTGAGAGGCAACTTCAATTGCCACCTCGCCCGGATCGACCAACTTTACTAGCCAAAAGTTGACGGCGCTACCTGATCTACGAGAAGCAATCACTGCTTGGTTCTCCGCTTTTGGAAAAGAGACCCCGTTTGTCGAGGACGTCGAGGCATTGGCAATTTACCTGAAGCGCGTTGTCCTTGAGGAGCGGGATTTGGAAAAAGCTATTTCGGTTGCCGAATGGCTGGGATGGTTGGTGACAAATGAGGGAGCAGATGGAGTGAAGAGTAGAGTGGAAGAGAGTCAGAGGTCACAATCTGAAATGACATGGCACAAGGCTCTCAGGACTGTGCAGAGCAGTGTCACTGCTGCATTTGAGGAGAGAGGCTTGCCTCCACCGGAATTCTCAGTATAGCTTTTCTGCCTGCTCTTTGTTAGATGATATTTGTATATATAAACAACACTATCCACAACTGTCTATTTAGTGATAGATCCAAGTATCATTTTCACGAGCATGAGGCACATAATAACACAGCATTGCATGAATGCATATAATCCCTAGATAAAAGTGTAGAGGCATCAGCCAATGATGCTAGAGCTTTTCCTATGGCTGGAGACTGGTGGGGCCGAAAAAAGCTCCCAGCAACAGCACTCACCGCCTTTGTAGCTTTGCTCACATTTGTTGATCCATTAAATTTTTTTTTCTGTTTCCTGATTGGGGACTTGTTTAATTCCAGTGTCTACTTTTCTCTTTCTTCTTCTTACATTCTTCCCCTTGATTGTAGATCATATATATTCAGAAAAGAAGTATACAAAGAAAAGAGAATCGCAATGTCTGCAGTTCAGCCTGTCGCTTTCTATGCTGTCCGCGTGCCGCCTGGCGGCATCATGGTGCCTTCACTGCCTCGTGGTGCAGTTGCTATGGTAAGTTTAACTGATTCAGACAATGACTCGAGTTCTTCGAGAGTTTGCCAACTGACAGTTAATTGGTATCAAAGTTGCGTCTGAGCATGGCCGCCATTGATCCAAATGCCACACCTGAGTACGAAGATGATGCCGATTCAAGCAAACCCGCACGATCTACCCTCAAAATCGTCCGTATACCCGACGAGTTGGACATGGATGATGAGGGCGACGACGAGGATTATGAGGATAACGATGAAGAGGACGGTGAAGATGACTCTGACGACGAGGAAATTAACGGTGGGCCCAGTGACAAGGAAAAGGCCAAGAAGCGCAAGGAAGCTGCTGCCCTCAAGGACATGGAGGATGCCATGGATGAGGATGAATCGTCCGAGTCGGACGAGCCAGCTAATATCAAGTCAGTTATCTCTCAGCTCCTCAAAGGCAAAAGTCCCGCCACTGGGGACGAGGATGAAGATGATGAAGATGAGGAGGGTCTTGAGCTTGACGATATTGTTGTTTGCACTCTAGACACCGAGAAGGTAAGCTTTTCGGCCGCTTTAATTTCATATTTTGTATAACGAGGAATCCGAGCTAATGACGGTAATAGCACTACCAACAACCCCTAGACATAACTCTTGCCGAGGATGAACGCATTTTGTTCAAGGTCGCAGGTACACACACTGTCTATTTGACCGGTAATTACGTGATGCCCGTTGACCGCCACAAATATCTGGACGAAGATGACGAGGACGAGGACGATGAGGACTATGACCTCTCGCCTGATGAGGATGAGCTCGATGCCATGGACAACTTGGATTACCTCCTTGCTGGAGGTGAAGAGAGCGATGACCTCGACGACTTGGACGACCCTCGTATCACTGAGATTGACTCGGAAGATGAAGCTGAAGCTCCCAAGTTGGTGGCAGCTAAAGGAAAGAATAAGCGTGCTGCCGAAGACGAGGCTGCACCTGACGAGTCCGTTGCCAAGGAAGCTACAAAAGCTACCAACGGTGACAAGAAGCAGCAGAAGAAGCTGAAGAAGAACAACGGTGACGCTGCTCCAGTTGAGCCTCAGAAAACTGTAAAGGAAACGCCTGCTGCCAAGACGGACAAGAAAGTACAGTTTGCCAAAAATTTGGAACAGGGCCCTACTCCCTCTTCTAACCAAGACAAGAAGGCTGCCGAGAAAACAACTGGCACATTGGGCGTGAAGGAAGTCCAGGGCGTGAAGATTGATGACAAGAAACTTGGCAAAGGACCAGCTGCAAAGAAGGGAAACACCGTTGCTATGCGATACATTGGAAAGCTTGAGGATGGAAAGGTCTTTGACTGTAAGTTGGGTATCCTGTATGAACATGGCCTGCGTGGCTAACGACGCTCTTTCTCTCTTTCTCTCTTTTAGCCAACAAAAGGGAAAGCCTTTCACATTTAAGCTTGGCAAAGGCGAGGTTATCAAAGGCTGGGATATTGGCATTGCTGGTATGGCTGCAGGCGGCGAGCGCCGCATTACCATTCCTCCTCACCTTGGATATGGAAAGGAGCGCATGCCTGGTATCCCACCAAACTCCAAGCTTATCTTCGACGTGAAGCTGCTGGAAATCAAATAAAGTCGAACGTGTCTGTTGAGTTCACTGCCAGATTCTCTTCCGGATGCCTTGTGTGATACTTTTTAGTCAATGGGTTTTCTTTTCGAGTCTCCTTTGAAGTGACGTTTCTTCTCGGATTCCAGAGTATCCGCACATGTTTTGTGTGTTTCTGAAGAATCTGTTGCATTCAGTTGGATGAGGATACCAGACCGCGTTCGGAGTTTATCATGCCTGCTTATTGTTTGCATTTTGTCTCTTCTGTTTCCATATGTCAAAAGTCGCATTTCTTTTGTGTCAGTTCGTTTCCTTTTTCCTCGCTTCGCTCACGAATACTAGGAAGCATCATGGGTGTACCAAACGTCAATAGGATGGCAATGTATGTCTGTATATTCAACATTATTAACTACCTACGAAGGTAGTCTGTCCACGTGAGTAAGTAACAGCCTGCCTAAGGCAGGAATATCCATACACGTTGTGGTCCGCGATTGCTCCTTCCTCAGTCGAATCTGTGCCATTCCTCTCCGAGTGCTTCATCCCCAAGAATAGGCCCTAGGCTTGCTCACTCAGATATCGACCATATTGCGATCATTCATAGGTCGATCCAATATTATACTTAGCCCATCACGCCTCTGACACGGCCCAGTCAGTAGTATACATACAAACGCGTCCACGATGCTGAGGCGAAAGACGAAGGCTTCCGACAGCCGCTTGAAAGCCACAACGTCGATCAATGGAGAAGTCGTCCTTGGCGATTATCCCCGAGGCTTTGGTGAGAATGTGAGACCGACTTCTGCGCCAAAGACCAGTCTGCCAAAGGAGCAGCCTTCAGGCAGTCTAGCTTCAAAGTTCAGAAGGGGTAGCGCAAAATTGCTGTCGAGATTGGGATTTTGGAGCTCTGGAAACTTTGAAGATCTTTGTAAGTAATTCATCCATTGCGATGGACAGGCAAGGGCTAATTTTGCTTAGCCACCAGATCCACCACGTCGAGTAGCCCCGTGGAAAGCAGTACACCATGTCCCACGAGCAGTGCAGTATCAGACAGGGCGCTGATCATGGACGACCCAATCTACGCCTCCGGGTTTTCCGACGATGTGCCTTTGCAGCTCGACGATCATTCAAAACCGTCTTCTGTTTCTCATCCAGATGCCTCCATTCCAGAATCTGACGGCTTGGCCAAAAGCGCCCTGAGATTAGGAATGATGTTGAATCCAAGGCCAATCGACTGAATCGAGCTCCAGTTCTGCCTCGCCGACTATCACAGAAGCTCTCGATTTTGGACCACCGACTGTAATTCGCCGCACGAGGGCCAAACCTAGAGTAGCAGTTGTTAATATCGACGGCTCTTGCCCTGTCGTATCATATAGCAAATGGGGCGGCTCAGTACTAGGGAGCACCGATCCGTCGGTTGAGGATTCCCCTATCTTCAGTCAATCTGACGGCCTCAGCTCTTTGGATGGCATATCGACTTCGTTTATGGTATTATCGTCTGGCTACGAGGATTCCGCTCAGAGGCTTCGCACTCAGTCCAGCAGGTCTGCTCCATCAATACGATCAGCAACTATGCCCGGAATTAAGCCATCTATAGTCACAGTAGAAACGACAGCGGCTGCAAAAGTATTCTTCGAGACACATTTCAATTCAATATATATGACTCATGACAGCCGTAATCAGAGATTACGAGAGCTCCAGGAACATTTACGTGCGTTACCATTTACTAATGAAGAACGAATTGCGGCACGAAGGGCATGGCTTGTTCAGGAAAGTGAACATTTGCGTCAGTCGCGCGTTCTGAAAACTCGATCAAATCGCTTTCACAGTCCGGACACCATCTCCACGGCAGGCTATGACATAATTCGAGTTTTGGGTCACGGAAGTTTTGGGATTGTCCAGCTGGTAAAGGAGAGAAGTCTTGATCGAGACTCGTCAAACCAAGGAAGAGGTGCCAATATAGCACTCAAGGGGCTCAAGGGTAACAGATACAGCCGGCGGTTTACGACCAGATCATGTCGTCTGTCAGACAGTAATACATCGCGGAGGGCCGCTCAGGGAAGGCAACAAGGGAATGTATATGCCATGAAGGTTATACGGAAGGCAGATATGGTACGTCTTTGCCAGGAAGGTCATATTCGTGCGGAAAGAGAATTTTTGACCGCATCCGAGAGATCAAAGTGGATTGTTCCTCTCATTGCTAGCTTCCAAGATACTAGTCATCTCTACCTTGTCATGGAGTACGAGATCGGCGGTGACTTCTTTGGTCTACTCATTCGGCATGGCGTGCTCTCCGAGCGAGATACCATGTGGTACGTGGCGGAAATGATACTCTGCGTGGAGGAAGCTCATCGCCTGGGTTGGATTCACCGAGATGTGAAACCCGAGAATTTTCTAATCTCTGCGTCCGGACATCTGAAGCTTGCTGATTTTGGCCTAGCTTTTGATGGTCATTGGTCACATAACCAAGCATATTTTAATAATCATCGGTACTCCTTGGTTTCTAAATTGGGTATTGACATTCAGGGGATGCAGAGGACCAGTCTGAGAGTCCGAAGTTGCAGCAACCAGACACAGACGTATTTCAGAAAGAAGTGAATGGGACGAATGTTCCTCAACTTGGTGAGCGCATGCTTGATTGGCGTGATCGAAGCGAGAGAAGACGCTTTGCCCGAAGTATTGTTGGAACAAGTCAGTACATGGCACCTGAGATCATATCCGGGGAACCATATGATGGTAGATGTGATTACTGGAGTATAGGAATTATACTTTATGAGGTATCTTTCATTTCTCGTTTTGAAAGAAGATTAAACATGGCGAACTGACAAATGAAATGAGTGCCTTTATGGCGTGACTCCTTTTACCGTGAGAATAGGGAAGAAACTAAAAGATATATCCTGGTGGGTATCCCAATATCGTCAAGTTTGGGTAGAAATTTTCTAATTCCTTGCAGCATCATACCTTGACCCTTGCCTTCCCTCAGGAACGACTAAGCGATCTTATCATATCGTATCATGCAATCGACCTGATTCAACAGTTGCTGCAAAGGAAGGAATTCAGGCTGTCTAGTAGGGGATACAAGGCTAATGACTGTGCCTTGTGGCACGGAATACACAACCCTATCTATAGCAATACTACAGAGCCCAAGAATTCTCAGTACAAAGCTAGCCATGTTTATAGCGATGATGCTCGTGATATCAAGGCCCACCGATTCTTCCGTCAAATTCCTTGGGGTGAAATGCTTCATCATCGTCCTCCATATATACCGGAAGCGAAGAACTGGGCAGATACCAACTACTCCGATGGAGAGAACCTGGACTTCCTAGATGCACCCATACCACAAGGAAAACACCAGTTGATGGAGGACGCCTCAATGCCTGAGCCCCAGCCTGATCCGCTGGCACTAGAATGTGAGAAAAAGCCCGGAGACAACTTGAATGCTGACAAAGTCGACGTTGAGCAAAATACGGCCAGAAGAAAGAAGAACAAAGAGAGAAAAAGAGCCCGCGATAAAATTCTTCGAGATGCTGTCGTTGGCCCAACAGCCCTAGATCTGCGAACGAAGGCGGCCTTTGTAGGCTATACATGGCGGCGGCCAAAATCTGTGAGGAACGTTTTAGAAATAGAACGTGGTAGGGCTTTGGTGACTGATCGCTTCTAGAAGAAGTGTGACGCATGCTTTTATACACTCTGGTGTTTGCTGGAAACCAGAAAGCAAACTGATCGATTAGTCTCGTCTTTTTGTGTATCTTTATCTTCGCTTCTCTTCGCAGCGGAGAGCATCTGCTGTTGTCTGTCTATCGCTACTAAATAGTAAATCCCATATTCATAGCCAATTGTTTAGCAGTGCCTTCTTGTCGAGATCAGTAAGTATATGATTAGTGGTGGGTTGTCCTTCACTCATCAATGACAATCGATCAATGTGCACGTAATCTTCAATCTAATATTCTCTCGAAATAGAAAATATGTATTCACATGCCAATCTCTGAAAAACCGCCAGGCCACAAGGGGAAAAAGTAACACCAACAAAAACACCAGCCAACCATGCTTCCATTCAATTGGTATACCCAAAACAGCAGATAGAAACAGACATCAAAGTGGAGGAAGGAGAAGGAAATAATAAGACAACGCCCATAACACCCTGTGCATAATGATAAGATATGATAGTTAAATGATTTTTGTCTTTTTTTTTTTTCTGAGAATCGGATAAAAATCAAGGTGGTAGTTGGTTACAGACAGACATGGCGGGATTGTATGTACCACACGGTTCGTTTAGAAAGTGGACGACGACGCAGCCATGGAGAACGCTGCTTCGCTGATCGCTTCATCTGGTTGCGCGCTACCATTCAATTTGGGGCAAAGTCTTAAAAAGAAGAAGAGGGCGGGTTAGTAATGAATGGTTATTACTAAATGGAGAAGAGAGAGAAGAGTAGGGGTAAATACTTCTTGTTTGTTTTGATATGCCCAACCAGACCGCAGTTGGCACATTTTCGCGTTGTAGTTGCACCAGACTTCGAAGGGGTCCCTGCTTCTTCAGAGTCACCAACCGGAGTCCTGCGTATTCCTTTCTGCTTTTCACGGGCAAAGCGTCGTTCTTTATTACGGTTTAGCCGTGACAATTCAGCTTCAATCTGGCAAGAGAAAAGTAAAACGTTAGTTTCTTGTAAGGATAAAAATATTAATCTCCGTGTCTCTCGTTCGTCTTACAATCTCTTATTGCGTGCATCCACCTCCTTATCTCCCGTCGGCTGTAGTTCGGCAAGCCTGGAAACATGTTAGCTCGGCCTTGGGTATCAAAACATTCTGGGGCAGGACGAACTGGGTGTTGACAGCTTCGACACGATGTCGTAGCTGGACATATTTTCGTATGACACGTGGATCCCACACTAGCTGTTCTTTTTGATAGATGTTTCCGTTCTCGTCCATAAAATCTCGAGTAATTCTCAACACCTTGCCTCGTTGGCTGCGGCTGCTCAGTCTACTGAATTGACTCATACTCTCGTCATCACGACGGAATGATGGTGTCGCAGCTTCTCGTGGCGTGGGCTTGTTGAAGTCCTCCTCATCGTCTTGGTCCATATCGCTATCAATGTCGGAAGCTTCCACTCTAGACGACAGGCTTGCTTTCTGAGACTCCCAGATACGACGAATTGATTGCTCATATGCCCTTTGTTGTCTAGCCACGTTGTAACTATGTCCTCCAGTTTCCTTTTGTTCTCTTTTTCCATTTTCTCCTGTGCACTCTCTCCAATGGCTTGAAATCCACCCTTCATCGAGGTCTTGACAAAACTGAAACCTTCTCCGCGACCAGTGGGGTCACCTTCACCGTGCAACTTCAGCATAGCTTTGCCTTGAGATGCCATCATGAAGTTGCGAGTGGCACGCCACGGTGCCATTTGTTGTTCGAAGCTTTCGCCCTCGGCATCATCATCGTCATCGTCGACACCGTTAGCATGCCCAGTGTCGTGAAGATGCTGAAGCCCAACTTGCATAGACTCTAGCAAACAGACGTCTTCCGGCTGAATCCAAGATCTAATGACATCTGAATCCGGAATGTTCCCAATCGGGACCCACATTTTGGTGTCTTTGTCATGATGAACAAAATCCTTCATTTTTGTCGATTTTGCATATCAGAAGAACCTGGCAAGTGTGCAGTAACCTGATTGATTGAGACTTGCATGTTCCTCTTTTTCATCAACCGGAAAGTAAGCATTTTCAGACGGTTCTTGGCTACTGTTGTAACTTTTCGTGAATGCGGCCCAGGGATGTCTGTGGACGGAAGCTGCTGCCCAACCACATAAACATTTTCTAGATTCTTGATGAAGTAATCAGATCCATTGGATTGAGTGGTGCCTCGAACGACCAAAAAGTCTGTGGACTTCGGCTGGTGATTGAAAACGGGAGCGCGATACATGGTATTCGTAATAGCAGGGGTCGTTTCTCCTGGATCAATGTGCCCGAAAATGGAAAACGGACTTTTGTCTTGAGGCAACAAGACATTTGTCTCGCCAATGTCGGCTTTTGGGCGAGTGGTATCGTCGGCATTCTTTCGACGATAGTAGTTGACTAGGCGGTTTGCCATGCCGAAATTAGACATCATTAATGGGACCTCTTCTGAATATTCTAGTAAGAGCATAGTTGAATTGTCTCCCATGGATAGAGATTTGGTAGAATTGTAAAGAGTTTTGGCGTCCTTCCCTTTTTGATGCTTTCGTTTGATAACAGGAGAATTCTTGAACCAGGAACTGACCATCGGCCGGAAGGTCAAGGCTGGACGGTGAAATGACCGAGCCTCAGCAGTCGAAAGCTCAGTTTTATAATATGGCCATTGCAACCGTAGAGCAGGCATGCTGTGCTCGA
The DNA here is from genome assembly GCA_020137715.1 of Talaromyces trachyspermus. Classification (NCBI taxonomy): domain Eukaryota; kingdom Fungi; phylum Ascomycota; class Eurotiomycetes; order Eurotiales; family Trichocomaceae; genus Talaromyces; species Talaromyces trachyspermus. The sequence continues at coordinate 536,327 of JACGXQ010000002.1, read as the reverse complement.
GAGCGGCATTGCCCAATGTACTTCGTACTCGGTTTTGATGATTTTCTTTGAGCATATCATATGCATCATCGTTGGAGATATTATAGCGCTGATTCATGCGTTTGGTGGTATTGACATCCATTTCGTCCCGTTCAGGGCCTGGTAGTGTCTTCGGTTTTTGAAGAATAGCCTCGGGTCTTGTATCAAGCAGCAAACGTGGATCATTCATATCAATAACAATCTTCTTAGAAATTTGCGCAGTCAAACGTGCTGGGTCATCGAGAAGAGGTATCTCAATGTCGGAAATATTCAACAGCTCGTGGGGTTCTCGGCCCAACTTGCGTTTCTTAGTTGGTTGCACATCTTCGATATCCAGTGACCATGTATTTTCGTCGGCAGATACAACAGGGGCCGCTTGCAATGGAATTTCTTCCTCCATATCCACGTCCGAGATCTCAGTCTTGATGTCCCAATCAGTACACAAGATACGAAGATCTTGCATGGTGACATCTCCAGGGAGAATCTCAGACTCATCGATTTCATCATCGAAACCATCTTCAGATTCCACAGGAGAATCATCTGCTTGCTGTAGAGATATTAATCCTTGATTTTCGAAATCAAAGGCACGCTTATTCCCTAGTCCCCGTTTTGAAGATTCGTTCTTGATCCAATCCAAATTCAAGATTGATTTTACTAGGCAGGACGGGCTTTGGGGGCTTTGCAGGTTGTTTTCCGATGTAAAAGCTTTCTTATGACGGAAAAGCTCGACAAATCGCGGGAACGAATCTCGATCGAATCTAGGCCACAAGGACTTTAAAAGTTCCTCATCGTTTTCAGGCGGAGCGGGTATTTGGTCAGGTCCAGGAACTGCGGCCGCCGCAGATATTGCGAACAAAGCTTGTTGCTCTCTCCAGGCATTCAGTGTTGCCGGATCCATTTCCTCCTCCTCTGCGGGCGAGGTAGGTTCATCCGGAACGTCGCCGAAAAGATCGACGTCGTCATCTCCATCTTGCGCATTATCAAGAGGTGGCAAAGCGGTGTTCGTGTCTATATCAGTTATAATCTGTCCTTGATTTAGAAAGGCATTTTCCGTTGTCTCCGTGCTCGGCAATAGGAGATAATGCTCCGTCACCGAATAAATCGTCCACTTCATCTCGGCCTTCCTGGTCAGCGGGAGCCTCGTCATTGCCGAAGAGATCGCCAGAAAAGAGATTGTCCAAATCGAGATCATCATCCTGTTTCACTTCTGGCGCATGAACAGCGGAGAGGCCGGGTTCCTCTTCATCAGGAAGGTCGTCATCGTCAAAATCCTCGAAGTCAATAGCATCGTCCGCTTTTTCGCCAATCTCCAAGTCACGTCCCATAAACTCAAACTCACCGCCATCCGGGGCATTTATTTGCGCCAGAACATTCTGGAAATCGAGGTCGTCGACGATGTTGTCGCCATTTTCGGTGGCGTGAGGCATGATGGCCGGAGGTGCTGGGCAGTTGTGTAAGAGTCGAGTAAGGGTACTCAAGGAATTTGGCGCTTCAACTATCCATCAGCATCGCGTCGTTGCTATCGTAGCCAGTCCGTATGTACTGGAACTGAGAGAAGAGTAATGGTAAGGTTGAAGGATATAAGTGAGTTGAATAGAAGTAACGACGGAGCGTGACAATAATAACTCACTAACCTTGGCGGCGGACCTTTCTGCGGCTTTATTGTGGCTCACCGCTTTAGATTATTCGCTGCCTCATTGGCTGACAGAGAAAGTATCACTTCTAGTCCGCCGTAGTCTGCCGGCAATACTTTTGGCGGTGAGTGAAAAGTGATATCAATAGCTTCGGATCCTATTGTTTTGGTGCATCAAGATCAGATTAGCATCTACTATTGAAAGTCTTTTAAATTACATTGATACGTTACAAAGCATAGAAATGTCTACAAAGAGTCGATTCATGATGTCTTGGCAGGAAATACAGTCGCATCAGAAAGAAAATGGATTCTATTATCAGCGCATTAACGCATGCGAGGACAGTCCTTCTCAATCCAATGCTGAGGTTTTGAAGTCTCCATAGTAAGCGCAAAGTGCTTTACTAGAACCCTCGATGCAGTAATGCTTCACGTGGATCTTTTCTCCATCGTCGACCATTTTAGCCAGCTGTTTGAGATCTGAGGTTCGTGGAAGATAAAGGACTATGTGTTTGGCTAGAAGAGAGTACTCCTGATACATAAAATTCAACGAATACGGTTCCATACAACGCAGGTCGAAAATATCGTCGGAACGGTATCCAGGACCTGTGAGTGACTAGTCAGCGTCCAAGGAGATGAAAAGTGGAAAAGAAAAGAGAAAGGAAGAAAGAAAAGAAACGGGCGCGTGGGAATATCATACCACCCCAAGGAGGACTGGCAAAAATAACGCTATAAGGACCCAAGTCTTTCAACTGATTCTTCAATATAGCGAAACAGTCGCCTTCGAACCAAGTGATTTTCGACTGAACTCCGTATATCTTAGCATTGTGTTTGGCACAAGCTAGCACAGAGGGTCTTTTCGATAGCATAGACCCGCTTCCATCGCCCAGACTTGGCGAAGGCTATGCTGTTACCACCTGCCCCAGCAAATGCATCTATCAAAACCACCTTATCATTTGGAACAGCAGCTGCTACATGCTCTGCGATTTTACTGCGACCGCGGTCAGTCCGTCGGACAGTAGGTAGGCACAAGAAAAAGGCGATACTTACTTTGCGATCGGCTCAGGAGTGACTCCAAACCAGGCATCGTCAGTCAGCCAGATGCCTTCTTCATATTTTGAGAAGATACGGTGTCGCTGATACCAGTAACTGGCAGGTAAGTCAGCTCAGCACTCGGTAAAATGGTTAGTGGATACCTTACTTCTGAATGTCCCAAGGGATTTCCCTACGTTGCTATAATGATGCACCTCGGGAGGCGCAGCTTCTTCAGCCACCTCGCTCATTGCAGTAGGCTATTGGATGGGACAGCAGGCTTTTCGTTGGCATAGCCGAATTCATCGCTGTTCAACCACTGTTGAAGAAGCTGCCAGTGTGAAGCTGGAGCAAATAAAGTGGAGCAGGAGCCCTGTTTGCATTGTTTGTTGGCCGCCTGTACCCGTTCTGGACAGCTCTCAAGCTCAAGATCGTAAATATACGCGGGGAAGGGAACAAAGACACTTCTACAACAATTCGAATATCTTACTTTCTTAAACAATGTTCGGCGCGCTTAATAGGTTTATTGGGCGATTCGATAACGAAGGCGTGCAGCAGAATTCCAATGGGCCGGGAGACAACTCGTTTGGCTTTCAAATACTCCGCAACAAAGATGCTGACCTGCCACTGGAGCCTTGGTTTGATTTTATCATTGGAATAAACGGGCATCTTATTGTGAGAGATCCAGCATTATGTTTCCTTGCGCGCCATTTGCTTACAAGTCTCACATTTAGGAAGAACCAGACCATAACCTCTTTGTGACGGAAGTGCGCAACTGCGCAGGTTCCAGCGTGTCTCTGGAAATCTGGAGCGCAAAGGTACGTTCCAAGAGCTATATTCGTCTATCGGCAAGACCAAGTACATTAATCGACTTACAGGGTCAAAGAACACATACAATTTCCATTCCTGTTTCGAAAGAGAATCCCTCATTAGGCCTCACTTTACAACTCGCCCCATTATCCGTTTCACAGCACATCTGGCATGTCCTGTCCATACCGTCGCCACTTAGCCCCGCCTATTTAGCAGGTCTCTTAGAACACTCAGATTATATACTAGGATCGCCAAGCGGCACACTGCGAGGAGAGTCTGCATTGGGTGAGCTGGTCGAGGATCATCTCAATCGGAGTCTAGTGCTATGGGTATACAACAGCGAATTTGACGTTGTTCGAGAAGTGGAATTGGTGCCATCACGAGGCTGGGGCGGGGAAGGCGCTCTGGGGGCTGTCCTTGGATATGGTGCATTACACAGGCTGCCTGTGGGCCTAGGAGAGGAGGTTGAAGGACCGGGTGAAGTTGTGTTTGAAACAAGAGAGGACGGGCTTGAGCGACCGGCAGAGCCATATACTACCACTTCATCGCCTCCAGTTGTTGGAAACTATCTCGTTCCTGCGAACATTTCCTCGCCTCCTCCGTTATCATCACCCACTAGTGCTTTGAACCACCCTGCTCCTCCGCGATCAGGCAAATCAGCACGAAGAAACCGGCACACAGGCATATCACCCAGTAGGACATTTGATGAGTACTTTGCCGAAGGAGAGAAAAAGAGCAAGGAGGAGGATCTCGCACCTTCACGAAAAGGTACACCGCTTGCACCGCCACCGAAGGCGGGAGGAAGCGAAGCTGCCGGACAGACGTAGTCACCTTATGACCTGCATATGTATAGTAGTAATCAATGGAATCTGTTCTTAGTAGTATTCGCCGCAGCACCGGACGGCTTACGGGCATGAAACAGATTGATGTAGAATAGCAATATTGCATTCACATGTAAATACGTCTTGTATGCCAACGAATCACACGCATACACACAAAAGAAAAATTCGAAGTCTAGAAAAAGCACATTTTGAAACATGATAAAAGGTCCACCGGCTTCGGTAGAGGAACGGATTTTACATAGGGCAGGCAAAGGCACGAATGACAACTCTGACCGTACCAAATACGCCAGGCTCAAAAGCAATCATACATGGGGATCATCGGCCCTTTCTCACCCATTCTTCGAGGTATTCTCGGGCCTCTCAATTTTATCCTCCAACATCACGCGACCCATCTTGCTATGAGCAATGCCAGTGGTGTAAACATGTTGAATGTAGTTGTGGGCCTTGAGATGGTTGTCGGCCACTACCGGTACTTTCTTCTCGTATTCCCAAACCAAGTCAGAGATATTGCGCATAGTCACAGGCAGTAAGCTCCAGGCGGCAACGGTGCCGAATGCCAGAGGAGTCGCGGTCCGTAAAATAATTCCGCGATTCCGAGAAACAATCGATCCAGCCATCGCTGATACGATGACGTAGACTCCTCCCGGAAAAACACGTTCGCCAGATTCGGGAGAGGGGCGAGAGATGCAACTGTATTTGTGAACGCGTTTTCAACGCGAAGCACGCGGGATAGGAAGTCGTTGAAACTGTTCTCCGCAGCTAGAGAATGCGCATAAAGGAAGAGGCGGGCTCGGCGGATTTGCGCCGTCAAAAGGTCGGTTGGGCTAGAAGTCTCTGTTGAAGATGGTGCTTCTGAAGGAGAGTAAGGGATAGTAGCAGCGGGCTTCTTCGTCGGCGCAGGAACCAACTCGTCGGGATAGTCATCGTAAATGGGTTTTCTCTGTTGGGTCGAGACAGTTCAAGTAAATTAGAAAAAGACTCAGCCAGGGTGATCGGAGGCAATAGCTTCACGCACAGCATCTGAAGGACTCTCGGCGTACGCAGTATGTCTAGGGTATGCAACTATACCTCCAGCAAGGAGAGTCGCTGCTATGGGAGCAACAGCTCGCTAAGTAGACGGTTAAGATTTGGATTGCTTGCTTCAGGAGCGGGAAAATAGGATGGATACATACTCGCTGGAGCATTGGCCTGAATGACATCTCGAATGCAAAAGAGGTCAAAGGCCAATGGATGCGACGGCGTGGAGTATGAGTTGTTGAAGAAGACTTGCGAAGCCTTTTCTGCCGTTGACGTTGACGTTGATCCGATCGGGAAGAGCAGGACCGGCTGGAGCCAAGCCTATTGCGGCAACTCGGCACTTCGGCTGAAAGTTGTCGTCTATTCCACGCTCTTTTCTTTTTACTCAAACATCCTCTATGCAGGGCTGAGTCGTGGTTCTAACATGCTACATACGGCGCGATCTCAGCCATGGACCTGCCGGGTCTGCCTGCAGCGTCTCCAGCGTCTGCGGCGTTCTAATACCGAGCGAACTTTTGCAACAGCCGTCGCTGCCGATCAGCAACAGGCTTCTGTTGACTTCGCCGCAGCAAGCAGGTTTGCAAAGCAACGCGACGACGAGACGCTGAGGCGTGTCTTTGACTCGCGTCCATTCTGGCGGGAGTTTTCGCATCGACGGGCAAATAGCTCCAAGCGAACCGGCATCGTACAAAATCAATACCTGAGCAGTCCTGAAGGGTTCCGACAGTTCGCGCAAACATCGCTACAGAAATGCCAACGCATCGTTTCAAAGGTTCTGGGAGCGTCAACGCTGGAGGACTACAGATCGATGGCAAAGGATCTAGATCGATTAAGTGACCTTCTGTGCCGAGTTATTGATTTGTCGGATTTCGTGCGAGGCAATCATCCAGACCCAAGGATACAGGAGGCAGCTACGCAGGCTTACGCGCTCATGTTCGAGTATATGAACATTCTCAACACCACGACGGGATTGCATGACCAGTTGAAAAAGGCAGCAGCTACCCCCGAAGTAACATCCTGTTGGACCGAAGGCGAGAAAATGGTTGCTCAAATACTCATAAAAGACTTTTCGAATTCTGCAATCCACATGCCTCCGAAAGATCGACAACGATTTGTTAACCTGTCCAACGATATCAGCCAGCTGGGTTCTGATTTTGCCAACGGAGCTGAGCCGGCAAAGCCGCACGTTGTGCTGAGCAAAAGCAGTGTCCAGGGCCTGGATCCCGTGCTTGTGCATCAGTTACAGAGGTGGAACAGTGTCCCTATTCCGACTTGGGGCATGGAACCTAGATTAGCGCTTAAATCTATGCACAAGGAAGAAGCTAGGAAGGAAGTTTACTTGGCGACGCGAACATCAAGCAAGCGACAAATCCATCGGCTGGAAGAGCTTCTATTGAAGCGAGCGGAACTTGCCAAATTGTCGGGATATACTACATACGCTCACATGGCGTTGAGTGATAAAATGGCCAAAACGCCAGAAGCAGTTTCCAATTTTTGACGACGCTTATCGACAATAATCGAATCCCAGTGCAGGAAGAGCTTTCCAAGCTTCAGCGCATTAAGGGGTCGTCACCACTCCAGCCGTGGGATCACGCATACTACGTTCAGAAGCGTGTATTGGAATATTCGATGTCTCGTCGATCACGTGAGTTGAGCAGAGTTCCAGAGTTCTTCTCGCTGGGCACCGTGATGCAGGGTCTTTCACGCCTCTGGGATCGTCTCTATGGACTTCGACTAGTACCGCAGGAGACGCTTCCGGGGAGACATGGAATTCTGACGTTCGCCGATTGGATGTGGTTGACGAGTCTGGGCAGCACATCGCTGTGATATATTGCGATTTATTTACGCGGCCTAACAAGAGTCCGAACCCCGCTCATTTTACGCTTCGATGTGCACGTGAAATATCTGCGGATGAAATCGCCGAATCAGCAGCGATGGACCCCCGTCTCATCCTAACGATGGGATGGCCACGGCAATGATTCCAGGATCGAATACTCTCCGACAACTACCTACGATTGCTCTTGTCTGTGATTTCCCGGAGCCACCAGCCTCTGGTAATGGTCCGCCCACGCTACTCTCCGAACATAGCGTGAGAACGTTATTTCACGAAATGGGACATGCAGTACACTCGGTAATTGGGCAAACGCCACTGCAGTCAATATCAGGCACAAGATGTTCGACCGATTTCGCGGAGCTGCCATCTGTGCTCATGGAGAGCTTCGCCACGGCGCCTGAAGTTCTCTCACTGTATGCACGGCACTGGGAGACCGACCAACCTTTGTCGGAGAGCATGATGCAAAGCATGGCGACAGATCGTGCAGCAAACGGGAATATCTACGGAGCAGTCGAGAACGAGGCGCAAATCCTAATGGCCCTTGTCGATCAAGCCTATCACTCGTTAACAGTGGATAATGGAAGTAGTCGATCCATCGACAGCACTCGTATCTACCACCAAGTCTTTTCTACGTATTGCACTCTCCCGGATCCACAGGACAGCAAGCCTCTGACATCATGGCAAGGGTTCTTTGGACATCTATACGGCTATGGCGCTACATACTACAGCTATATATTTGACCGGGCGATTGCCAACAAGATCTGGCAGGACGTGTTCCAAGCGGGTAAGCTGTCGATTGATCGACAAGCTGGGGAACGCTATAAGAACGAAGTGCTCCGCTGGGGTGGTGGACGAAACGGATGGCACTGCGTGGCGGGGGTTCTCGGTGATTCCAACGCGTCGAATGCCAATGGACGATTGGCAGAGGGCGGCGAGGAGGCGATGCGCGAGGTTGGTCGGTGGGGCTTAGGACGGGATGGGATATAGGGTTAAAGAGTCTGATAGAGACCGTTCCTACCTATACCTATAGACTAGATAGATTTAGTATATGTGATATGTACATGTAACTAACTCGTGATATATACTCAATACATTCGTTGCAGTCACCATTACCTAGATAAGCATGCCCGCCTAGGCACGTATCCATGCTTGAGCCAACCATAGACCATCCTCTTGCCATTCTTGGATTAGGCATCTACCTAGGTAGTATTAAAACACGCTCCCTTTTGGGCGTCAACATCCTCTCTACTTAGGGCAAGTGAGTCACATGACATCAACAACATCCAACATCCAGCTTTGAAGGTATTTCCGTACGTAATTCGATATGCCTGGACATGTTAATCCGGTTTAGGGATGTCATAAACTTGATCATATTCTTGATGCCTCCTATATCTATGTATCGATGTTTCGGCTATTCATCTTCGAGGTCCCTTGGTATAGGAGGTAAGTATCGTAGTATCGTGACATTTCGGAATTAACTAACTAGCTAATAGCAAGCATAGTAGTAGTCACTGAAATATGGGTATCTATTCAGGCTTATGTTTTGAGTCGTGGTAGGTCGTAATTTTTCTCTCTAATGTGTGAAAGGAGATAGGAAGAGAATATGGGAGTCTGATGACACCTAGGAACCACCCGGTATGGCTGAATTAATCTGCTCGTGTCAAGACGTCCATATCATCTATTTTGTTCACCCGGAAAAGGCTTCCGCGCAGTTACAACATGAAAATTGTGATAAGCATGAACATGTCGATTGCTAATACATTTCCGGACGGAAACCAAAAACACCTCGATTTCAGGCTTGGTCCAGCCGAGCGCCAAAAACGGTTTGTATGTGTATGCGGACAGGCCGATCAGCCAGTTCTCCTCATACCATGCGCCCAGCGTCTTTAATCGCCGGTCCTTGGGCCAGGGGTTGAGCAGGACCTTTGTGACGCGCTCAGTAACGTCTGCAGAGCCTTCTTCTCTCATAATGGCCGCCAGCTTGTTGGCGATGAGGACTTCGCGGTACGGCTCCACCTCTTCGGCCGATTTCACTTGCATCTCTAGCCAGTCGTGGAGTGCGTATTGGCTATAACCCCTTCTAGATTGGGCGGTGGCATTGTGTCGTCGTCGCATCGTGGGGCGATGTCGATATCGTGCCATTCTAGCCAGCCGCCCGGCTTGAGGGCGCGCATGGCGTTTTGGATTAGTTTTCGGCTGGAGGGAGCGCGCCGGCCATGTTGTTGACTCGGATATAGTCGAAGTAGTCGGTGTCCCAAAGCCATTCTTCTGTTGCATCTTCGACTAGGAAGTGCACATTTGGGGACCTCGGTGGGCTGGACGGGGACAAGTCTGTGCCGGTGATGCTTGCGTCGGGGAAAATGCTTGCTAAAGGCATGTTAAAACCAAAATGGAAGAAGAACACCGTCTTTAAGAAAAAAGAAAAAGTGCGTACCCATTTCTATGGGCCAGATCCCTGAGCCCGTGCCGACATCTAGGATTCGTTTGGGATCTTGCAAGGGAGCAAAATGCAATTTGTTATCATTGACCTCTTTCCAGATATGATGCAGCATATCGAGTCGGTCCAGCTCCTGCTCGTCGTTTGGGTATGGATATACTAAGAAGGGTAAGTGAGTGTGGGACAAGATAATAATGAGACGAAGGGAAGCGTACAGCCTTCATGATATTTGTGATATGTTCGTCCATTCTCCATTGGAAATGCGGTGACGCTTTCCGTTAGGGATTGGGTATCACTTCATACCAGAGAGTTAGATCTTTTGTTACTTGCTGGAGGGAAAGGAGAAAATTGACTCTTCTTTTCGACAAAACCGAGGAGCCGGACTAACCACGTAGACGAATCCTGTTGTCCCGATTAGATATATGGAGTATAAGCAGGCGAGAAAGGAGCACTCACATCAGGCGTCATGGCCATTACTTTGGAGAAGACGATTTAACACAGCCAAGGCCACCGATTGTAACGCCGATTAGACTAGCTGATTAGCGTCCACAGGATCGAAGGGCGAGAAGAATAACTACGAGGTGAATATATAACTATATGGATATATAGGCATCCAGATAGAGATGAAAGAGAGTCGGAAAAGCACATAAAACAAGTAAAAGAAACGAGCAGGACCCCATCTAATATCTTCTACGTCCGTACTACTATAGCGCTGGCTGGTGGAGCATCATCCATTTTGTACCGTGGATCTGGTTCTGATGAAAGCGACAGACCGAGTGGGGAGGCCTGTCGAGTCCCAAGTTACGAGCAGACTAAAGATTAATTGATAGAAATAATGGTAATACGCAGTAATATTTACGCTTGTATTTTGCATGCTATCTGCAACATCTACACATAGTAATGGGGCGAGCATAGTACAAGTACATGCTTCCATGGCTACCCGAGAGACTGGCACAGGCCATGCACACAGCCTGAACAAGTAACAATTCTATTATGCACCGCAAAAAGGAAAGGAAAGGAAAGGAAATAAAGAAAAAGAAGTACATAATGTAGACTAAAAGAAAAGTGAACACCGGTGGGGAAAAAGGAAGGCTCTAAGAACAATATGGAGCCGGACCCAAAGCGCCGGATTGCCTGATGTGCTGGGATCTATGAGCTGTCAAATTTATCTACTCGGAGCAACACCTAGCCCAGCAACTGAGTGTAATTATAAAATTTACAAGCATTCTGTACTGTGAGGATGTACTCACACGCGCTGCATTGGCCTCATTCTTGTTTTTGCCCATCCTTGTGCGATGACTGTATGTATGTATTTATCTTCGAACGAGGTAGTTATAGTCCGCATAATTAATCAATCGAGAAAAGGATCAGGACCATGATTCAAGCCCCTTCATATGCGTCCAAGTCTTGAGGAAAAGATCGACAAAGACAATGAGATGGTGGCAGAGTCACCGACGCACGAGTAATCGTTCTCTTATATTCTAGTTAACGAATCCGACTCGGTATATACTTCATCTGAATAAACTAGCCGCTATCAAGAAATAATTCCTCGGGAGCGACCATGAGGGAAGAGTTATAAGAGCAGCCCAAGCGTAGTTATCACTATTGTTAACTCCTAGGTACGGAGCAATTAGTGAGCACTGAGTAATCATATATTGTCAAAGACTGCACCAAGAATCCAGCGATGGCACCGTTGCATGTGTCTGCTGTAGCCTGGACTAGAAGAGCAGCTAGGCTGAACTAATTTGGTAGGTGGCTGCAGTCTGAATTATAGCCCGGCGTAGGGTTAACGCCCCTGCAACTGACACCGGAAACTAGGGTAGGGGCCCAGGATGCTGGGATTCCCGCCTCGTTTTTGGGAACGCACCTGATTCATCGTTCCGGCATGTCCAGCGCACACTGCATGAGGATAAACGTACGACTTGATGGCGATAGACCGCTTTTTCGCCCGGCTCGACGAAGTCCCAAAACAACTTTCAAGCGGGCCGCTAAGGGAAGCCTAATTTAAGCGGAAGCGTTCCCTCCGGTTGGGCCTCCTCTCTCAGTTCCACGGCAGTTTTAATTCCGACTGAACCATCCTGGCAAAATGGCATCGACAAAGCTGAATGTCAATGGCTACGGTGAGGCACATCTGATGTTTTCGGCGGATGCGGAGCAGAGACCAAATCCTGGATCCTCGCATGATGGTACTCCGTAGATTACTAGATATGAAAGAGAAAAGAGCAACGGTGGAGAAGCGACCCAACAGTGTGGTTTTGCCAACGGGACTGGACCGAGCGGCGAGGGCAAACAGCAGGCCCAATTTTGAAAACTCAAAAGCTTCATTATTGATACTAGTAGTACCTAGGTACTATCTTGTAGTAACTATCGAGTGTGTTTGTTTCCACGTTATTTTACATACCTCGGTAATACAGAGTGCTCCGGTCTGGATATATGTGTATTGGACCCGTATGGACTGCTATTCCCGGCGTACCCTATGCAGACAGTACATACTTTGCGCGAATATAGCACGCATGGAGCACCGTGCTGACCTTGTGCCAACAGCTGGCGAATTACTTAGCGTTTCCGAGAAGTCAGATGCTAGAGGGCCGGGGCTAAATTAGGTCTTCTTTTCCAGATTTCCATTGTTCCGTACGGAGTATTCCTCAAAAATAGGAACAGCAAAATAGGCTGGCCGTTTGAACTAAGTTCGTGGCATGCATAAGCGTGTTGGGCGGAGTGCACTTAGCCACTTAATATGAATCCTGGTCGAAAGTATAGAATTGCCTATTTGGGCAATGCTTCAAATGGCTGACTCGTGAGCGTTCTTAGTGCCTTGGCATAACAGGTTGACTAGACCGGTTAACTGGCTTAAGTAACTCGGTGGTATCATACGGTCGGTTCAATGTTCATCAAAATAAGTTATAGAACATTCGGACGAGGTCATTCTCGATGTCCCAGTACAGAAACTACTCATCCATCCAAACCTTGCACCCTGGATTAAGGAATGTGACTGGCTTATGTATCAGAAGATAATTGAGTTCATCGCTCCTCTGACCACTCAGGTGGTACCACAACCAGTGCTTGATTCCTTCAGCTCCGTCTCGCAACGTTTCACAGGGCTCTGGGTAAGCGCAATTTATACTATGAAGTGCTTCCATTTGTACAGAAGAGCATCAACGTCACGAGGTAAAAGCTTGAACAATACAAAGTTGATTAACGACAGAGTAAATGGTCATATATCAATAGCACCTTGTACGTATCACCTTTCTGCCATCGGGATATCGTTGAAAATTGATAGTATAAGGAGTGCCTGGGTAATCATGGTTAAGATGACCCTATATTTAAATTGTAAGCATGACTTTCAAAAGACTTTACTATTTTTCACGGATAATATTTTCAGAGCCAAATAGAGCAAAGTAAACAGATTTCAGTTTCAAGGCTCACCAACAGCAATCGCATCCCAGCACCTAAGTATGTAATGGGCTGTCTTCTTTGGACACTGTTGGTTTGACTACGTCGCTAGCGTAGTGATTTGACATGAAGCTTCGATCTCTAACGTGGAGAGTTAGGTAGTAATAAATGCCTGATTCCAAGGAAGAATCGAAAATGAGGCCAAAGTGCACCTTTTATGTGCGCTTCGGTTGTGAGTGGTAATCCCTCCTCGGGATATTCCCTCGTCAAACAGACACAGATTCAAAATTTAGTTACGCATGACTGCTTCAGTTGACAGATAGCGTTCACGACTGTTCACTGGCAGCTTGGAGCTTTGCTGCAGTAGTTGGTATTGTGTAGGGCAGTTTGAAGATAGCTAGATTAAATATAGATACTAGCAATCTATACCTCTTCAGCAGTCTCTATACACCTATCTGATACTTTCGCGTCTATACATTGACTGAAGGTGTCAAGATTCTTCCCAGGATTCATGGAACCCCGTCAGTCTCCCATCGTGGAGAAGCGCATGCGGTTCGACGAAGTCGCATGAGACAAATGCGACGCAGCATTTGCAGCATGGAAGAAGAAATTCTTGAGCGAAGATGCCTTTTGGGAGATTGGGGCCTTGATCATTAAAGATCAAGGAAAACCTTGCAGATTAACTACTGTTTTCTCCACAAAATGGAGCCTTCGGTGTTGTACTCCGCATGACACTCCTCGCTCCTCGACGATGTCGTCACTTTGCAGTTATTAGATTCCCAGATGCTGGATATTCGGTGTTCCGGTATTCCCAAAAGGAAGGTTCGGAGGGAGGACTCTCCACGTAGTTGACTGTGGAGGGAAGTGCAGACTTCGACTACAACCATCCTCGCGGAAACCGAGACGTCACTCTCCTTGAATTCACAGAGAACCCTAGTAGATGGTGGGCAAGCTGAGACAGGGAGTGCGGTACTTCCGGCGTGGTTCGGACGGGAAGCCCTATTCTCCACTATCTATGGTCGTACAGTATGTGCTTGTTCATTTGGAGAGGAGGAAATATGCTGGCTCTGGCCTGGTCAACTGCACCAATGTCCAGGCTGTCCTGCATGTGTCGGTTGAGCAGGGCTTGATCACGATCCTGTTCAATGGCCCAACTGCCATCACCTGCAGGTGGACCTCCCTATCCAATCTTTCCACTAAGCTAGCTCCTTCAAGGCCACTTGGGTATGTGCTCTTGTCCCAGGCCAGGTAACGAGAACCATGACACTGCTAGACCGTCTGAGTGTCAAGGGTGCGGTACGTGGCTAGCATCTTTACGCGCGCTTTCTCTCTTGGCGTACATTAAGCACCCTCTATATTACCTAGGTAAGTCAACGCTAGACCATTTGGCGGGGCTCGTATGGTTCTGCAGCCCAGCCGTACATGTAAGCTGTTCGAACATCTTCACATCTCACCGGATCCTTCTTAGATCTGCAAATATCAGAAAGCCTGTCTACCCCAATGGATCATCCTTCGGACTCCTTTTCCTACTCTCCTCTCAATCGCGAGGCTGCGGAAATTCGCCTTCTCACTATCCTACCCGACAAAATGAAAAGAACACGGTGAGATGCACTTTGCAGACCGTGTCACTGGACAACTTGCCCCAATTCGACGCTCTCTCATATGTCTGGGGAGACGTCGTTGAAAAGGTGGAAATCTTCGTGGACGACATTCCGTTTCAGGTCACAACGAACCTTGAGGCAGCGCTGAAATGCCTTCGACATTCCCGGAAGAAGCGCCTCATCTGGATTGACTTTATCTGCATCGATCAAAAATGTCAAAGAAAAGAACGCCCAGCTTCCTCTCATGGGCCGTATCTACAAGGGCGCGACCTCTGTTGTCGCATGGCTCGGACCAATAAATCCCAATATGGAACAGACAATATCGATGATCAAGCAAAGAGAAAGCAGCCTGGCCGGGATCCTCCAGGACGTACGGCAGATTACGCGGCCGTGGAGCCGGAAGAACCGCCGCGAGACGATTGGATCTATTCTAGACGCTGTCCAGGGCTTTCTGGACCTCGTTTCGGCGCCGTACTGGGGCGCATATGGACCTTCCAGGAGTACTATCTACCTGAGAAGCTTCCCGTGTGCATGGTCGGCAACATCCCCTTCACTCTCCCTCGCTCGTTGATCTGGGCCTACACTTTCCGGAGGTTCTGGCCCCGTTCATGGAAAACCTCGACAAAGTGGCTCCCCGTGCGGGCGATGCTGTCGACATCGAAAACCACCGGAAGCTCCAGAGCCGCCTCAAGGAGGCGCTGCAACGCCTCGCGCAGTCAAATCCTATGCAGGACTTTGCGAGCGATATTGCAGCCAGCCGGAAAGGTCTGTCGTCCTTTGCGGATGTGCTCGATCTGACCGTCCAGCGCCAATGCTACGACCCGCGAGACCGCTTCTACGCGCTGTACTCAATGGTCGACGGAGTGCAGAAAAAGTACCCCGTGGATTACGAAAATACCCCGGACGAGGTGGCGCTTCAAGTCACGCTCTGGATTTTGGTCTACGAGGGAATCGATTTCGTCTTCAACATGTTTCATTTTACGACGGGCCTCATGGGAATGTCGTGGGTCTCCCCAGCCCGTCGTGGGTGCCTAACTATCGGGATTCGACGTCTAGAACTAGGTTCAGATACAAGGACATCGACCCGTCTCTCCAGGACTGGGAGCAGAAGGATTATATGACGAACTTGATCTGGGTTCCGGGCAAGTACGTGCTACAGTTCTGGGCCCGAAGAGTGGGCAGAACTCGAATCGTTTTCAAGTTTCCGGAGGAGACTGTGGAAATTGCCCGGAGGATTCTGGACGCAGTTAAAGAGCCGGCCTCTGAATGGGGCAATGGCCTAGACGAGGCGAACATGACGGACATGACGGAACGCTTAGTCTGGGCTTTCCTTGCGCATGGCCAGATGCAACAGAGATTCGCGATCGACGATATCCTCACTGAGCTGGAACAGCTGTCCATCTCTTCTGACGACCCGCCCGACTCTACCCAGTCATCGAGACTTGGGAAACAGCTCCTGCGGGACCTGCCATCCCTCGCAGGAAGGACGGTCTTTCAGCTGACGGATTGTCCAACGGGCGGGTTCGGCATTGGCGTTGGGCACATTCAGGAAGGAGATCTATTGATTCTTTCGGGCAAAATGATGAATCCTATTGCCTTGCGGGACTCGGGTCTTCGCCCTACCGCCGAAGATGTGGTGCATTATCGTATGGTTGGAAACGCATTCGTCGAAGGCATTGCAGAGGACCAGAAAGAACACCCTACTCCACTTCTTTCTGAGGTTAAGGGAGGGAAGTTTGAGGAATTTTTAATTTTGTGATGTGATGTGGTGGTGGTTGCATGCTGAGATATTGGAAGAGAATCATGCGTTTAACCAAGACCTATAATCACCACGCAGTTTCTTCCTTCCTCTCTGAGTACGTGCATGTAACGGAGCCCAGAGAAGTGAGAATATTCACTTGGTGACCGAAGTTCAGAGGATTGAGGGACCGTACCTAATCTATCAGTGCTTCGATAGTCAATGATTTCAGTGCTAGCGCCCAAGGTATCACTGCTTATACGCTTAACGTACAGAGGTAGGCACAGTAGCTTCAGGTGCAGCATTTGCAATTAAATTGAAGTTCTCTTAACACACAGTAGAAGTGTTGATAGATGCACCACCTCCCTTACGATCAGAAGGCATCGCTCCAACTTATGCCTGCTCCACAAATAGAAATAGATGTCCACGGAGGCTTATACTAGAATGTTTACGGCTCGGCGTGGTTGTTTTCTAGTCTAATGTCATAGGTAGCTTGAGCTTATCCGAAATATATCGATGGGCAATGGTAAATCATTAACTGCAGCCTACCTAAATCGCTGAAGTTACTGGCTACACTCAATCAAAGCCAGACAACATAGAAGTCTATCACACTGAGAATATCACAAACTCCGTCCTGATGGAAACTGCCTATTTTTCAGCTTGTTCGTTGCCAAGTGACCGGCTCTTTCGATTTCAATAGCTCCGAAGCCATTTTGCAGTGTGTCCACCAAATGTCTCAATGGGAACAAAAGGGGCTGGCCCACGTCCAATTCACTTCCAGCAGACATGAGATGCTCCAATCTTAAAGGCACATCATTAATGGTCGTTAGGTCGATCAAGTTGCCTGGTGAAAAGGCAGCCTTGTGCAAGATACACTGTCTATTATTATCGCTATACCTTAAATGTACGGATACGTTGAAGCTGCCATGAAGGCGAATTCCCTTGGATCGGTACCACTGGAGTATGTGATCCCAGAGCCTATCATGATTGGCTTGCTGAAAGTCGACTTCAGATAGCCCCAGTTATTGTTTGAAGTCTTCCATCTTGGTGTTTCTTGAACGTCAACAAGTATCACAAGTTTGGTTTGATGATTGCTACCTTCTAACCATCGTTCCGCATCTTGATAGAGCCTGCTTGTGGTCTCACTAATGCCAACCTCAAGAACGACAGCTGGCCATCTAGCTCCAGACTTCGTAATAGATGCATCTGGTTGTTTCGTAGATCCGTCAAAGTCGCCGCTCAAATAACAATCTAAGAATATAGTTAGATCTATAAAATATTACTGCATATCTATTAACATACATCTGTTTCCAGTCAAGAAATACCGCGAGCCAGTAACAGCACTCAATCTGTCTTCTAACTCGCGGAATAGCTTCCCGAAGATTGACCACGTTGCAGCTTCATGCATCCATCCTGGACCTCCTTTTCAAGACAATACGTTTATTCTGAGCATCATATTCGACACCACGGATTCGTGACCGACTTTGTCGAGCCAGTCCCAATGCTCACTAGGGGAGACTTTGAACTTGTCAAGAACAAGAGAACGCTCAGAAAGACGTCTCAGCTCAATGACATCGTCGGCCGAAAGATCATCCAATGTGTGAATTCGGTCAAGGATACGTTCGATCTGATCCTCCATGCTGGTAGCAGTTGATATATCTCAATCGAGTTTTGAGGATGGAAAGGATGTTGAGGGGACCTCGGGAGAAGATGACCAGATGAAATTGCCTGCTTATTATTCATTGTCATCTCTAACACAACTAGTAGTTCCCTCTTTTCTATGGTTCATTATTTCATGATGCTTTGATGTCTCTTTTGTTATCGGCACGGAATATATTCTTTGAAGAAGATAAATCCTAAACATAGGCCTCAGAGCCATTCGTCTCCTACACTAATGCAAACAGGATGGCCCAGTTTAGTAGCTCTCCAGGTAAGGACTTCACTATTCAAGAATAGGTTAAAGATGGCCTTATACAACAAAAAGTAGCTCTAACTCTTTTATCATTTCTATAACAATATGTATAGTATGCTATTAGCTACTGATCATATAAATAAAAACCCTTTCAACATTCTACCAGCTCCATACAATGAAGGTACTGTAACATGTGTAAATTTGTTGGAATTCTGAAATTCTGCAAATAACCCCAAAGAGCTATTCTATAATACACAAAGGGCTTTATTGGATGGGCTACTTGTGTGCATTAAATAGACTAGGCTGTTTTATTGCTGATTCAAGTAGATGTTTGAAAGTAATATGAAAGTGTTTGCAAAGGAAATTGGATTTGAAAAGTACTAGGCTATCAGACTTGATATTCGCAGAATACGAAGTCTTTGAGCCTGGGGTGAAACATCATAAAGAAATGAAGTGAGTAAAAGTATGCACTGGTTTTGCAATCAACTTCATCCTGCAAGGTCCTGCCATCCTCAGATAGCAAGGAGTGAACAAGCACAAACCATAATTTTAGATTCCTGCGATAGCTTTCGTAATTGTACAATGGTAATACAACCTTGCTTTACTAAATCAACAGCAGGCAACGCTGAATGTATCGAACAGGCACTTATATTTTGTTTCCTTCCAATCTTTTGGAGAGTCTTGATCTTCTTCTGAGAGATAGAGGGCTGGTATTCTCCTGATTCCTCCTGATGCGGGTATGGATCCTTGAATATTCAGTGTAGATTGTAGGTGTATAACTCCGACTTGATCCTTAAGTTGTGTCAATTGCCTTCGTAGTTAATGCTTATATCGGATGTGCGGAAATCATCGTAGATATCCCCATCGCAGGCATTTGGCTCATTGAATATTGCTCTCTTGACTTTCACGAGTCCCAATGGGGACATGGCGGCCACACGGGGTTGTTCCACCCTGTCAAACAAGACTCTGCTCGGCTACAAGCCCATCATCAGAATTGCAACCAGTATTCTCCAGCCACTCATTGATGAAATCGGAGAAGAGACTGCGAAAAGAGTCGGCCGCTGTCATTCACCTAGATTTCATCAAAGCAGCCGTCCACCCCTCGAATATAGAGAAGGTAGTCTCTAGCTCCCTTACGCATTAAGGCGGCAGTTTCCACAAATGGCGATACAGCCAGGGCCCGATTTCCCACTACGGCGACACGTAAGGTACGTTGTATTCTTTTTTTTTTTTTCACGTCAAGCCTGCTCATGCAACCATAAAAGAATAGCGACATTAACTCGAGTCGTCCCGGGCATAGGGCAACTACCTAGGTACTCATGTAGGTGTTGGTGAAAATGTTACCTATTTCGGTAATCAATTTCCACACTTCACAATCCGAATGAGCAGACTACAGGTCATTGCCAAAACGGAACAAACAAAAGGGAAATAAGCCGCTCTCGACGCAGAAATCCGCATCTTGTAATAAGGCAGTGCCATGGTCGATTGCAGACGAACTAGCGATATCAGATCACTGCACAGTGCGGGATCTTAGGGTTATAGGAGGCTAACTTGGCGGATAAATTGCTTACTAATTTGCCAAGACCCGGAGCTGGGAAAACCAATTATCCAACAGCGCCGACACAAAACGCAATCAACAACCCGAACCATAGAGCTACTAACCTCGAGCGCCGGGTAAGCATTTCGATTTCCATTCTTGGGCTCTCATATGTCTGCCGGCGGATATGCCTGTAGGCATGCGCTACAGCGTGTACCGTCTCGCCTGGATTACGTCTGGATCAGCGACGAGCTTCTTTCTTTGACCTTCCGTAGGTTTGTGAAAGGCCAGCGCCGCTACGGAAGTCGGGTTCCTGGGCCATTGGAAGCTAGGAATCGTCTCGCCAAACGAAGAAACGCTGCTTTGGCTGTGGCAGGAAGCTCATTTGACCCCGCTGCTCATGTAGCTCATTTGTTCGGCGCCAATGGCAAGGGACATTTACGCCAATGGGATGATTCGCCGTGGTCATCACTCTGGTCTGAGCCCTTGGGTAAGCAGTCACTCCAACTTCTACCCTCATTGCTTACTGATTTTTATTTCGAAGAAATTTTCTCGTACTCCGACCAACCCCCGCGCCTCCCGGTCCCTCATTTCTCGCTCATGGAGGTACCTCCGGACTTGCATCTTCTCAAACCACGAACCTTGCTGCCAATCCGAATGTGGCCGAGAGTCCCACGTTCGCGTCATCGTTGATAGGATGTGAAACTATACGGGATGTCAAGCAGGCCTTGGAATGGTACCAGATTGATCTCCGAAAGGATCCAGAATATAGTCAAATGATATTTAGTCATCTTTATCAATTGGCTTCAACAGGAAACGAAGCATCTGGTGTTCATAATCTTATCGAGTTTATGAATGACGCGAATATGAATATTTGTGGAGTTGGAAATTACGCAGCTCTGTTCGAACATCTCAGCACCTCGAGCCTTGACGCGAACTCCAAGCATATGCTCGTTGACGTTGTTACGAAAGCTATTGGCCTGGGCCTTGTTCCCATCACCGAAATCACTCCGATTCTGCGATACTTGCCAGCCTCGCTATGCGGCCGTGAATGGCCTCGCCAGACGGGTACTCTGATTCAAGCCTTTTACGATATCTGGAAATCGCTGCAGTCGTGCAGTGTATTCAAGTTGCATGAGATATACGATGGCCTTCTTCAACCATGGGTCGAGCAGCTAATGACATTCAACGATGACCGGCATCTCCGTCTAGCTAGGGAAATTCTGCTTACATACCATGAATCTTTGAGGACTCTTTCCCTCTCGATGTCGTCCCGAGTTTTGCAACTCCTGTGTTCTAGAGGGAACTTGACCGCGACACGCACGAAAAATATCTGGACTACGTATTGACCTCTTGTGATCAAGCTTCTTTACATCTTGCAAAGGATCTTACCGTCACATATCATCGTTACGAGAAAATGCCTTCGAACTCGACTGCGAACATACTACTGCGACACCTTACCCACAAAGACGGTTCTGTCAGCGCCAGAGGGAAGTCTACTCAGATCTTGCCAGACTTGCTGAGGCGATTGGATGTAGATATGGCTACGAAATATATCATTCTGATGGCCGAGAATTTGGCTTTTGCGAGACGGGATGATCCGCTACGTCGTCACGCGCTTAAGGCACTTCGGAACTGTGTTATGCATACTGGTAGCTCGGCCATACTGTCGTCACAGGCCTGGTCCGAATTAGAAGATGTTGATTCATGGAAGGCGTCGAAAGGGTTGAGGATTGCCCTCCGAATTTGGACTTGGAGTGCATTGGCTACTACACCACACAGAAGAATTATACGGTCCCAGCCGGAGAACCTTCAACGAAATCAAGCAGACGCTATTGGAGTCTCCATGCTGAAACTCTTTGACGATGCGACAACAAGTATTGTGTGGCGATTCCACGGTAATAGGACTGAACTACTACCAAAACTGATTGCAGGCCTTCAAAAGCTTCAGGTCCCCTCGAATCAAGTATTAAGAAAGGTTTACACGCTTCTCAGCCACAGGCAAATCAAGAATCCCTCAACTCTCCAAGCTTTCCGGAAACTGGAAGAAGGACTGATTACTCTGGAGCAAGCTGCGTTGCAGCAGCACGTGTTCAACTCGACCAAATACTATCTCCTTTCCTCCCATCTGAGGGTAATAGAAAACGTCGACGTCACCAGCGCCAGTTTTATTCAAAACATGGTTGCAATGATCGAGAAGGACAACAGAGAAATACGCAAAATCATCTTCCTAATATCCTTTCACACACCGCTAAAAGTCGCACTGGCCATGGCAAGTGTTCGCAAGAACCTCAACAACAACGTCCCCAATACGAAACGAGTCAGAGCTATCCTAAGGCTAGAATCCAAGGGCAAACAGCTATATCTCGAGCCTCAAGCCTGTGTGTCCTTCATCCATCTCTTGGCAGCATCCATTGCGACGTCAGATAAAGTGAGCCCCAGAGCAGCTTTCAACCTTGTATCGTACCTCTACCGCTATTTAATCGTGCATAATGGGCCTGTGCAGCCCAATTTTGTACGTGCTATGTATCACTGCGGTGTCACGCGGTTTATTCAGAGTGGCCTACGTCTATCCAAGGCCCAGGAAGACTATATTATGCATGTTGTGCGGCGACATGAAGAACCGGAAGCAGTCCGTGGGTTGCTTAATGGATCTTTTCTCGAAACCGTGCACTGATCGTGTACATAGATCGAGCATGATATTTTTCGTCTAGTATTCCCAATTTGAGCATTGTATACAACTATACCTAGGTATGGAGTACCCTGACATTCTGTACGCATAGTGTAAATGAAATTTAGCATAGCTGCGAGATATCTGTCTTCCTTTGTAAACTAAACCCAGGTGATTTGGAAGAAAGACAACAGTGACTCTAGGAAAGAATCCAATACAGAAGAACTTAAACGAATTTTATCAATTGACTTGTTTCAATCAAGAATGAAAATTAACCTTTATCAGGACGGACGACGGATACACAAGTAAAATAGTAAAGTTGTTCGTCAAATCTATGAATCGACCTCCATCCTCTCAACGAGATTAGAATCCTCGCCGTCGCCCAGTTCTTGAATGGTAACATATTTGCCAATATCTTCCTTCTTGATAACCTTCTCCTTGAGCCAAGAGGTAGTACCCCGCGGGAACTTGTAGTCACGTTCCTTGCGACCACGTTCGTTGGGTTTAATGTAGTTTCGCAGCAGCTGAGTAGGCTGGTCCTTTTCAATCACGCACACATCGACATTGCTACCGGAGCCGAGATCGTTGAAGATACCGGCCAAAATAGCCTCGGAGCAGAGCGCAATGGCCCCTCTCTGTCAAGATTGGGCTTCCACATGGACTCAAACACCGACATAGCAGCAAGCGAGCCAGAGCCCATGGTCACGTAGGGCAATTTGTCAGTTGAGCCGTGTGCGTGCACGGTGAATAAATGTGTGCCCGTTGGGTCAACACCGGCCACGACAAGGTAGGCTCCAATGTGTCCCTGGTATCGGAATAAATGCTGTTTCAGCATTGTCATGCAAGTCGCCACACGCGGTGGTCGACCGGTGGAGAGAGCGTGTAATTCAATGTTGGAGCTGATGAGTGCCGTTGTGAATTCCGTGTCGGCTGCTGTACCTGCACCCGCGCACCAGATCTGGGGAGAGATGAAATGGAGCTTTTCGCAATTTTTATCGGCGACAATAGGTCCACTCGTGGCTCGCGTATCTGCTGCAATCTGTTGATTTTCGAAAATAGTTTATTAGTCTGACGGTATTTTTGCGAAGAGAAGTTTCCTTCTGGGTATTGCTGCTGCTTGCTGCTGCCTATCATCAAGCCACGCCCAGCTATCGATATCACTTACCACCACGCCTTTATCGTATATACATCCAACAATAGTCGTACCTGTACTGGTAGCTTTTGGCAAAGGGGCACCTCTGGCGTGTAGGGCCGCATTGCGGTTGTAGTTGGTGAAGTCGAAGCCTGGCATCTTGGTAGGACAGGGCTTAGTGGCCAGACGCAACGATTTCTGGAGGACGGTGAGTAGAAGCTCGATGCTCTTTGTCAGCTGAACTAAGGTGTGGGAAGCTTCCAGATATGAGAATATTGATGGAAGAAGTAGAGGGAGCCGGTGGAGGTCGGATGGATGAGGCGAGCGCGAGAGAGCTTCGTGACGAAGCTCCAGTAGTCTTGCCAAGCTCCCCAGTACCTAAGTGGAGGCCTTAAAATGCAGGCACCGATATCCTGCCTATGAAGACCGCAATTAACTGCGCCAACATGATAGATAGTCGTATAGGCATACAGTAGACTATTTCTTCCTATTCAAAATTTAGAATTTTATCCTACCGTAGTTCCTATGTTGAATATATTGCTCATCGAGTTGAACCATGTGCCTGTTCTATTTGTTGCCTGAATACTAAGGCATCAAAAGCTCTGGCGGCAAAAGCGGCAAACACGCTGGGCTTTGACGTGGTCGTACTCTTTTATTTCCTTGACGAACGAACGACTTCATCTGCGCCAGTTCACCCAGGCTGCTCCTGAAAGACTGCAGCTCTATATCGACAAGTGGCCTGCTTATCACAGATTTGAGCTTTAGATTGATTTTCCTTCCGCGCGCAAAGTTCCTCTTCCTGGTCAACAGGCAAGGTCGACGAACATTTTCTACCATACGTTGCAGCAGTTCAACTCAGCCATCTCGTCGTCGCCGCTCCTTCTCGTCACCGTTTGGAAGCTTTGCCTTTCTCAATGTACACAAGCACGCCTTTCTGCTAGGCGAAATTAAGACACGCCCGGTCTTTGGCTAAGTTGAGGATGTCGTTCGGCTTTGGAAACAGTGGCCCTACCGCCACAGCGCAGGTAGAATCGGGGCCTGAATTACCTGAGATCGACACTTCGGTACGTTTGGAACGCGTCCAAATCATCCCTCTCTTCTCCGTCTGCTTTATGTTGACAAATTGTCTTTTCTATAGGAGGTCGGATTCTTGGGAGTTGACAAAGATTGCAATATTCAATTTCTTCCTACGGCCTGGCCTGCCGATGCCCTTCCTCAGCCCACGAGCTCTCTATTGACGATTTCATCCGCGAAAGATTTGGTCGTTGGTGGTTGTCCAGACGGATTAGTATTGGCTACGACAAACTCGATTCGCGAAGCAATTTCCGCGAAGACAGAATCCGGTTCGAAAACAAAACCATTCCAGCCTCAGGGACAAATATCCTTGCCTAGCCGTCCAACGCACGTTGCATTTTGTGCGGCTGAGAGTGCGTTAGCTGTAGCTACCGAATCGCATAACCAGATTGCTATTTACGATGCGGCGAGCCTTGGAAATGGAAATCCTCTGCCTCAGATATCAATTCAGACTAATGGCCCAGTTCGCGCTTTAGTTCCAAATCCTGCGCCAGAAAGCGAGTCTCTTTCTTTCCTTGTCGCCTTGGTCACCACCAATGGTGATCTTCTACTTGCAGATCTGAAGGCAGGTTCCTAATCAGTGGCCCTTCAGGGCCGGTGTTCAGAGGTGGGGTTGCTTCGGTTGCATGGAGCACAAAAGGCAAGCAGATGGTCGCTGGCCTTGCAGATGGGAGCTGTATTCAATTAGATCCGAAGGGTGCCGTGAAAGCAGAGATCCCCGTCCTCCGGCCCTAGAAGGCAACAAACACGGTGAGTGTGCTTTCATGACTTTCTATATATGCATGTGTTTATTCCGAGAGGCTAATTTTCCTTAGTGTCTTCACTATCGTGGGTGGAGACCAACATATTTGTCGCGGTTTATACCCCCAACGAAAGCGAAGATGAAAACGGCATGGCTCCTGACTCAGATTACTATGTCATACAGCGACGCCCTAATGCACCTTTCTTGTACCGACAGTTACCTATTCTATGTGCACCATTTGGGCTCAAGAGAACCCCTGCTTACCAATTCATGACTCGACTCAGCAACTATGACCCTGGCTTACAAGACGCTTTGATTGTCTCATCCACAGCGTCAACCGATATCGGATTGATTACGAGGGTTACGACACCATTTAAAGATGCAGATGAGACTAGTACAGGGATCTTTACGACAACCTCAGTAATCGATGACACAAGGCGAGCGGCACTGCCCATGAATGCGGAGTCTATGGAAACGTCTACTATAGGCATGGGTTTGGATTTAACAGGTACCGAGAACGTTGTATATGACACGGAAAAGGAAACCAAAGCACCGCTTCCAAATATCATGGTCCTCACGAATGAAGGCATCCTTTCATCGTGGTGGTTTCTTTATATGAAAGCGATTGAAGCTGGGTTGCCGTATAAATCCGCTTCGACAGCGGCCCCTGTGCAACAAACTCCAATTAAAGCTCCTTTAACAACTCCTGCTACTACATTGACACCTGCTCCATCATTTGGCCAACCATCCTTTGGTCAGATCGGATTTGGTACACCCCAGGCCCAGCCCAGTGTTTTCGGAAAGCCTTCCGGACCTTCTTTTGGCTCAACTTCATCTCTAGGCGATTCGCAGAAGGCGATGTTTGGCGCACCATCAGCATTTGGAGGGGAGCTAACTTTGGATCTACAACTCCTAGCAAATCACCAGGGCCTACTTTTGGAAGTACTGGCGTTTTGGGCCAGAATGCGCCCCAGTTTGGGCAAAGCAGCTTCGGCCTTGGAACGGGCTCAAAACCGGTGTTTGGCCAAACGGGTGCCTTAGG
This sequence comes from Talaromyces trachyspermus, assembly GCA_020137715.1. Taxonomy (NCBI): domain Eukaryota; kingdom Fungi; phylum Ascomycota; class Eurotiomycetes; order Eurotiales; family Trichocomaceae; genus Talaromyces; species Talaromyces trachyspermus. The sequence continues at coordinate 509,865 of JACGXQ010000002.1, read as the reverse complement.
GGTAAAGGATTCAGTGCTTTTCATCACCCAGTTCGGGTCAATCAAGCTTTGTTACGGGAACTGCCGCAGCTGGAGGTGGATTTAGTGCCTTCTCCCAGGGCAATGGCTTCGCCTCTCTGGCTTCATCAAAACCAGCAGAAAGTCCTTCGCAAAGGCAGCAGGGGATAGTCCATTCGGAAAACCAACACAGTCTGCATTTGGGTCTCCCAGTACGCAAGCGCCTTTGGGCACCACAGCAACACTTGGTGATTCTAAACCTGCATTCGGTCTCCCTTCGGGTGGTTTCAAACTCGAATCTACCTTTCAGCGCGATGAAACATCTGCTGCAGAGAACGAACCTGCCTCTGCAAAGCCATTGGGAGCATTTTCATTGGACTCGTCCTTTAACAATCTACTCGGGGATGGTCTTAACAAAGCCAGTCCCCAGCCGAATCTATGGATGACTCAGAAGATGTATCTGCAACACCATCACAGGAAAAGCCACCGAAATCATTTTTGGACATGCCCCAGCTTCCTTCGCAGCTCAAAGTCCCTTGACAGGAGCCCCCAAGACACCTAGCCTATTTGGCACTTCAGCACAACAAACCACCACGCCGGTGGCTACTCAAACCAGTCGCCCCCTTCGGCTTTCGGTGGTAATGCTACAACAGCACCGCTCAGTCCTTTATCTTCTCTCTCGGAGAGAACAATTGTACCGACTTTGGGTTCCGAGAAAGAAAAAGCCATCGAAGCACCTCTTCCCCGGATGCCACAAGCAGAGCCGTTTACGGACCAGGCGACACTTCGGCTTCGTCAAATGTTTCTAAAAGTTCATACGAAGACGCTCCCTTACCTCCAGATTTCACTCAAAAGAAGATTGTTCCAAAGGATCCTGCCCCACTTCCACCTGATTTTTGATGGAGCCAAAGGATACCAATAAAAGACAATCCAGGAGGAAGAAATACCGCTACCTCCTGATTTCCTTCCAAAACCGAAGGAACAAAAATCTGCTGCTGCTCCTCCTTTGACTATCAAGGAGGAAGCTATTCCTCTTCCGCATGAATCAGACGGTGCAGACGGTGATTTCGAAGATAGCGGAGAAGAAGTCACCCATGATATTAGTCCCCGAACGAGCCCACAGAGTCGGAGTCCGTTGGATTCAAAACGTCCCCTGAGAGTTCCTTTGGTGGACCATCTCTAAAGGACTCCACTGGGGACTCTTTACGAAAGTTACTTTACCTAAGGCGCAACCTTCGCCTCTGGCATCAAAACCTTTATTTGGCGAGATTTCGCAGCCAAATATACCACCTCAAAACCGAGAAGCGGTACGAAAAGCCCTCGGTCCCCAGTCCTGTTCGCCCTGGCGCAAGAAGAGGCTTTCTCCGTTCCGAACAGACTCGTTCGACCAGCGCCCAATTGGTCCCGGGCTATATATGGTAATCTGGGACAGACTCCGGCAAAGTTGCCAGCGTCAAGATTTGAAGAGCCACTTAACCAAAGTGATCTGATCGAAGAGGAAGAGTCCAAGGCTGCGGTGGCCGAGAGCCGACGACTCGCCTCGGAGTCTCAGTATTTATCATCCGATGATGAAGATACATTGAGACGGGCAGAATGGAGCAACCGATCCATCCTGTTCCGACACTAGATCCATTCATACCGCGACAGGAGTACAGCGGAGAGTCTTTCAAACCTGGCATTCCCGGTCAGATTGAGAGACTGTATCGCGATATCAACTCTATGGTTGACACATTAGGTTTAAATTCGCGGTCTATCGCATCCTATCTCTTACACGAGGAAGAGAACCGTGCGGCCGATCTTGTTGGATGGCAAGAGACCATATTCAGTGATACGCCACTAGATATCCTTGACCAAAAACTTCGATATCTGATATTGAAAACATTGGCAGTCTTTTGGACTTTCTGGGAGATCGTCTTGAAGAACAACGACTCAAGACGGCGCACGAAATTATTAACGAATGCCAACGACTCTTAAGCCATGACATCTTTATTCTTCGTGACCAGTGTGCGAATATCCAAAAGACTCTCGACTCATATACAGATACTGCCTCGATCCGTTCACAGCCCTTATCGGCTGAACAGGCGAGTCTTCAGCAAGATTTAAGAAAGGCGTCTACTACAATCCATTCTCAATTGACAGAACTGGAACAAGGAATCTCACTTTTGCGTGCCAGGCTTGCAGACTCTTCCACTACAAAGAGATCCGTATCCGGACGTGCCGCGACTAAGAAACCTACAGTCGAAGCTGTGACGTCTACCATCGCCACAATGATGAATATGGCCGAGAGCAAGAGTAGTGATATAGATGTTTTGGAGGCGCAAATGAGAAAGCTAGGAGTCAACATCCGAAGCTCCGTTAGTCGAGAAGCTTCGCCCATCTCTACACCCGTGAAAAGTTCGGCTTCCGAGTGCCCGTCACGCCTGGTTCGGACGGTGGACCAAGTGCTTACCAGACTCCGGAATCTGCCAATCGATTCCAATCCAGCGTCAATGGTTCGGCAAGACACAGCCGACTTCGCAGTGTAAATTTTCAATTGGGTCTCCTGTCAATTCAGGATAATGAAGGCTGGAAGACACGCACTCGACGGCGGAAGGAGATTGTTGGAAATCTGAAAAGGGCAATTACAGAACGGTCAGTTCGGGTGCGGACTATGGATGATCAGTGATATAGTGAATGACTGCATAAAGGATAGTTGCAATTTTAATGAATCTATAATACCTACTTAAGGTCAACCATGCTTCTCTGCTTCAATCTTACCGATATTCGAATCGTGGACAGCGTAAGCCGCTTTGGGTTTAGCGCATGCCCTCCGCAATAAGGTTGGCGCTGGCAGCAGTCACCTGACTTTGGCTCTCTGTTCAGTTTCAGCTGAGGATTTTGTTCTCTTCTTATCTCTGGGATAGACGGAATACCGAGCACATCGCCATCATTTTCGCAGCGCGAAGATCAGTGGGCACTGGACACTGTGAACAGTGCTCCAGCTGAATGTTGTAGTACAGCGCTTTCGCCATTTCGAGATCCACGTTGTTTGGTGGCAAAGACTCCGACTCCCCATGCAGCACAGGCGCGGGCTTTGTTTAGGCGCTCCCGGCGAGAATTGAGACAAGGGCTAGACAAAGAACAAGAGTAAGAGACTTGATTCGATCGCTTTCAAGTTTCCGGCGACTTTGTCTTTATCTCTCGCCTACCATCTTCCGTTGCGGCCGTAAGGCTGGCTGTACGCCCCGCCCCTGTTATTTAATTCATATAGCGCCTTCCTCCGGGAAAATATGGAAACCTCGCAAGTCTCTCCATCGAGAAGTGCGGAGGTTGATAATGGGGATCAAAAGCCCCCTCGGGCTCTGGCTCTGCTTCGAAAGTTCGACGGCGCAATAGGATGATCACGTCCTGCCTGGAATGTCGCCGACGTAAGCTCAAATGCGATCGACTCCATCCGTGTACAAATTGCTCAAAGGGCAGCCGGGAATGCCTTTTTCTTGCTTCGTCTCTTGATTCGGCAACTAGATTAAAACTGACAGAGCTCAAGGAGCGTATGGGTACCCTGGAGCGCTCCCTTGAAGTGGAGGTAACACAATCCACGCAGCCAGCGGAGCGTGAAGCATGTGGACCCGAACCCTTTATCTGCAGAAGAAGATGACTTAATTGTGCAGCCACCTGGTCTAACGATGGTGGATGCCATGTATGAGGATGAGGCAGACGACGTTATGTTTGACTTGGGCATCCAACTGGGCAAGATGCGAGTTACAGAGCGCTTGGGCGGCCTTCTACGCCCGCGTCTGGCGGATGAGATAGCTGCCAATCTTAAGTTAGAAATGCAAGATTTGCCCGGCCATGAGATCCCAGAAGATGACGGTGACCGTGAGGTGTTGAGGCTGCTTGAGCTTGCACACCAAGGAACTCCACTCCCCTTTTGGAGCCAGGCCCTTCTTTCATCGCCCCTCGCTCAGACATGTTACTTGGACCGAGTTTGCAAGAATACGCTTTGCTTAGTTTGCTACCAACCAAGGCCGCAGCTGATAAGCTTCTACAGCAATATTGGGAAGCTTGCCATCCCATTACGAGAATTATGCACCGCCCAACATTTGAAGCCAGATATCAACTCTTGTGGGAAAATATTGCACAAGGGATTGAACCAGCTCCCTCGATTCAGGCTATTGTATTTGCCACTCTTTTCACAGCAGCCGTCAGTATGGCACCTTCGGATACTCTAAATATTTTTGGTGTGGATCAGCGAAGCCTTATCGAAAGTTTTCAATTGGGGACAGAGTCTGCTCTTGGAAAAGCCCATTTCTTGCGCTCCACGAAGACCGAGACACTACAAGCATTTGTCATGTACCTGGTCAGTAGATAACTCATATTTTACTTTGATTTTTTTGTTAATTCCCCGGACTTGGCCAGATTCCGATGTGCCGGGAGTCGATATCAAGAGCACATTCTGCTTTGGTCGGGGCGGCTATTAGGCTTGCTGAATGCATGGGACTGCATCGTGACCCATCGGAGTACAATTATGCACCAGTGGAAACACACGTAAGGCGTCTGATCTGGTATCAGCTGTGCTTTCTTGATATCCGTACCGCAGAAGTACAGGGTCCCCGCCCGTCAATTCGCAAGGATGAATTCACCGCCAAATTTCCCTCAACATAAGTGACGAGGATCTCGTAGCGGGTAATAAAGAGGAGTCCCAGGGGTGGACCGATATGACTTACGCTCGCATACGATTCGAGTGCCAGGAGATATTCAGACAAGTCCTCATTGACAGAAGTCTCCTTGATCAGAAGAAGATCACTATCACGGGTGCCCTTGCGAAGATTGAATCATCTCGCAAAGAATTGTATGAACGATATGGTCATATCTTTAACAGAACCAATATTACCCTCTCCAGCGTTGTGCATCGGTTACATTGTCATTCATGTTGCACCGGCTACATATCATGTTATTCCATAGATTCTACAGAAGTTGGGGGTCACGGATGCCAGACCGCATCATCCAGCTAATCGTTGACACTGGCGTCCAACAGCTAGAGGATGCAATCACTCTAGAGACATCTCTAGATCTGCGTCCATGGCAATGGTATAGCCGCGCATATCATAATTACCACTCCGCTCTCCTGCTTTTGGCTGAGGTTAGTAGCCATCCTCTTCGCCGCGAAGCGGATCGTATTTGGCGATGTTTGGATTACATATACGAGTTGGAGGACTCATGCCAACTTCCAAACCTAACCCGGAGCGAAATCATCGAACACCGACGCAGAAACGCCCACCATATTTTGCGCCAGTTCCGTGATCGCATGAGAGTATATCAGACGTTGAGAAGACTCAAATACACCGCAGACATTGCTGAGATAAAGAAAACACAAATTGAATCGCGTTCTCTTGCTTCGACTGATGCTGTTTCGAAAGAAACTGGGTCAGAAGCGGGTTTCACCCTGAACCCCATGACATTGCTTCCGGGACTGAGTGTTGTATCACAGGCCCGTGCTCGGCAAACCCAGCCTACTCATAGCCATCTTCAAGGTCAAGGGAGCGTCTCTGATGTACCTGTCACGACCGAATCGAAGAATGATTCACGAGGAAATTACAGCACAGGTACATCGCAATTTGTTGGTAGAGACTCTTTTACAGAAGCTACGCATGATGCCCATAGGCCGAACACTACGTGGACAACGAACCCCTTGAATTCATTCGCACAAGCATCGACGTCTTTGTATGCGACGAACGAGATTTCTCCTCCTAGTTCTGAGGATATGCCGATGCCAGAGATTGACTGGGTAAGCATGTTCTCTTTTCTTTCCCTCTTGCTCACTACATACCCTTTGGTCTTTGTTGAGCCTCGCTCTGTGAACAAAGTCTGGACCGTGGCGTAACTAATCCTTTATAAAGTCTGAGTGGGACAAGATATTCCCGCCTCACCTGAATGACGGAAATATCGATCTTCTACCGCAAATGCCAAACACGACCCAGAATGAGATGGGCCCAAATACGGTGTCTACATTTCCATACCCGCCGTTCAATACGAAGCTGTACTGATTTGGAACGCTACGCTGCCAACCGATTGACATGCCTAATCCAGTACTGAGAACGACAAATGCCACAGACAGCAAATCGTTTAACGTGAAGGATGGTATTTGACTAGACTTCTCGCTCTACACGATCAATACTACTAATACCCAATAGAGAATTTCGTTACATAGCCGTTGGATTACCCGTGGATTGACATCGCATTCATTCACTTCTGTTCATATACATATCTTAATCATATATCCTACTTTCTGGTTTGGACAAAACATTTACATGTATATAACATGGCTGATGTATATTGATTACCTATAGTACACAAATCATTCCTCTCTGCCTAGGTACATATTGTATCCATATTACATGTTCCTCCCTTGTCGAATATTTATCAACCTAGACCATCGCAAGGTAATTCAACATTCATAGGATACCTCATAACTCCTGGGAAGCGAAGATTAGATAAGATCTGAATGTAATTTAAGGTTGACGGCCCGCAGTTCGTCAAAGCCTCAAGTTTGGAAGGCTAGCCCAAAGGAGTCACCTGAGAAAAACTTGCAATTTTTACTTCAACGTTCCTTCTTTCTATTCTGCATGTCAAATTTCCCAGTGTCGGGTCTGTTGCATTTTTCTCCCTCAAAATATAGGAGTTTTATTCAATATGACTTCCAGCCCAGATCTGCATACTGAAGAAGTCCGGGCCGAGAGCAATACGAACCAGCTGCATGCACCACCACAGCAGAAAAACATGGTGTCACATTCTCTGGCAATGGCAATGGCAATGGCAATGGTGAGGAACTACTTGGGGAAAAGCCCGTAATGGTTGATGCCCAGTTACAACGGCGGGTTTTGCGCAAGATTGATTGCTTCCTGATGCCTGCCACGGTGATTGGTATGTTTTTCTAGCGGATACATTTGTCGTCCTGAAGATACCTCCTATGTCAGGGTCTAGGTAGGAAACTAATCGTATATTACATTGGAAGGGTACGGATTGGTCTATTGGGATAAAGTCAGTTAAGCAAACATGTTCCATCCCTAAACTCGCAAATCTATCTAAATGTTATATTATGTAGGCCATTTTGGGAAGTGCCGCACTCTTCGGCATGACAACTGACCTCCATCTAACGGTAATCGACAAGTCAGTGCATCCGCCAGTCACGGACTCATCGAGACTCAGCTGGGCCACGTCAATATTCTACTTTGGCCAGCTCGCTGGGTCCTATCCGATGGCATATATTGCCCAACTCTTTAACACAAAATACGTCCTGGGACCAGCGGTTATTCTGTGGGCCATTATATGTGCTGCTACTGCGGGTGTTTCGTCATGGCAGGGTCTCTTCGTACAACGGTTCTTCTTGGGTTTGTTCTTCTGCTCGTTGTGACTTAGTAGTATGGTAGGATTCGCTTTTTCTGATCCAGAGAGGAAAAAACACAGGTTTTACCGAATCCATTATCCCAACTGCATTCATGGCCATGGTAAGCGGTTACTACACTCAGTCCGAACAGGCGCTACGGCAAAGTTGGTGGTTTTCAGGCACTGGGTGGTTCACCATCATCGGAGGCGCTTTGAATTACGGCTTTGCCCAGATTAAGGGCGGAGATTTAGCACCGTGGCAGTATATTTATGTTTTTGCAGGGTCTCTGACAGCCCTGTTTGGGATTTGGTGTTTTCCTGCCGGATTCGCCTGTGGACGCGTGGTTTTGACCCTCGATGAGCGAGTTGCAGCTGTCGAACGATTGAGAGCTGGACAGACTGGTGTGAAGACGTCGACTGTAAAATTGAGTCAAGTCCGGGAAGCGGCTCTAGACGTTAAAATATGGCTTGTTGCTATTACAATGGCGGCCGCGTGAGTCGTGCCCCTTTCCCTTAACTATCCGATAATTCCTAATCCAGGAAGAGAGCGAGCGAAAATGCTGACTTTAAAACGTCTCTGCTATTGAAAGATACACGGTCAATGGAGCAGTCACAGGGTTTGGACCCTTGATAGTGTCGACGTTCGGATACTCCACGCTCGAAAGTATCCTCTTCCAGTTCCCACTAGGCGCATTATCAGCCATTGGAATTACATTATCAGGGTGGCTATGCTCACGGTACAAAAATATCCGCATATATTCCCTCATATTCTGCTGTCTTCCGGTCATAGCAGGCTTTGTGATGATCTGGAAGTCGACTTGGGGCTATAAACCCGTCACACCGGTGGCTGGTTACTCTCTGATCGGCTTCTTTGGGCCCGTGGTTAGTCTCACCATATCGCTGGGTGCTGGAAATGTTGCCGGTGAAACAAAGAAGCGGTTTATGGCAGCTGCGGTTTTGTCGCGTACTGCGTTGGCAATATCATTGGGCCTCAGCTGGTGAAGAGCCAGACGAAGGATAGGCACTATCCTGAATTGTGGACTGGGCTAATTATCTGGTACGTTTGCCTCGTGGAGAAGGAAATAATTTTCAAACAAGGATGGATGTAGTTGGTTGACTGACGCGGTTGTCTGGAATTAGCTACTGCATTACCATACTCACCGCTTCGGCTCTTTACATCGTTCTATACCGTGAGAACAAACGGCGGAATGCTATTGAGTTGGACGAGGATGAGCGAGATAGACTTGCTTTCAAGGATCTTACAGACAAGCAGAATCCACATTTCAGATATGTTCTATAAGAGCAGGGGATTGAAACACTGGGCTCTATTTCGAGAACCATTCAAAATATTTAGTGAAAATTTCGACATGATTAGGTTGAAGGGTGATTGAATCCAGTTGATGCTTTTTAGGATATTTTCTCTCGCGGCTTCGTTCCGGATTTGGTGTTAGGGTTAAGTCCTTATTATGCCTCATGCCAGATATCGGTCCTTACTTACGAATATTTAAAAGTCTTTGCTATTCTAATCTGCAACTGCGTGCATTGATGCCTTTTCTAAAAATAATATAATATAGTACATATTCGCGGTGAGTCTTCTAGCTGAGACCGAGGTCAGTATAGACTTCAGTATTGATCACCCCAAGATCGGACCATATTTCGGATGGCTCGCTAGGTAGATCATGCCGCGGAGAGTAAACTCCAATACTACATTCCAGAAAAACGGCTTCGCTTTCTCAGAGTTGCACCAAAATAGTATAGAGCAAACATGCCGACCACACCAAGAACGCTGAAGCTCGCCAGCAAAGTTACTCCTCCAGATACCTTGATGCCATTGAACATTGGACCCGAAAACAAGATCGAGGCGCCTGCTAAGAGACTCCGCGCGAAGCCGTTGGCTGCGAACAAGGAGCCCGCATAGCGCGGGTATGTGAATGGCAAGTAAATGAACATGCATTGAGTGATGATGAAAACACCGCACATGCTGAGCGCGATACCGACCATGCTGACGATCCAGTGAATCGAGGGTCGTGATGTCCATGCTGTCTCTCGGGTCAGTGACTTAGATAGAATCCTTGCAATATGTGAGATTGCTTACCAAATATGTATAAGCCGACCGGAATCAGGAACGACGCAAACAGACCGGGCCAGATGCGTGCTTCGGGTGGGACTGGGTCGAGCTTGAGAAGGCGTTTGGGTTGAACGAAATAGAAATAGGCGCACAAGACACAGACTGCGACGAGGAGTCCGCAGAGCACCGATAAAAAGCTAACCCTAGCTGGCCCAAGTTGAAGCCATACATATCATTATAGACAAGAGGAAACTTTCGAAAAGGAATAGTATATGCAGTACGTGAGCGCAGTGTAGAATGTTGAAAAAGAACAGCCGGATCTAAGGCATTGATCTCCCACGGCTTGATGAGCGCGTTAAAGGTGACTTGCCGCGCGTCCATCTTGGCTTGTCGAATTTCGGATTCGGATCGAAGGTCTAAACGACCAGTCCTCGCACGGAGCCGTTGAGCTCGTCTCAGGAGGATGTTGTCTGATGACGTTTCTGGCATGGTGAAGAACATCAAGACCATCGTTGGCGCCGATAGCCAAAGTAATTCCCAGGAACTCCAACGCCAGCCCATCCGCTGAACCGCGAAGCCCCGACTAATGGACCGAGTGCCTTTCAAGAAAAGGGCATTCGTCAGCACAGCACTGCCGTTGGGTGAATACGTTATAACAGCTAGTTACATACCGGACCTAGAGTTGCTCCTCCACCCCACATCGCAATCACGTATGGCATCTCGTTTGCGCCATAGAAATCACCATAGCTGGCCCCGGCTGTAGCAAGACATGGAGAGCCAAAAACCCAAGTAAGAAACGAAGAACCAGGATACCCGCCAGGTTATCCACCAGGGCCATGGGGATGCAGAGGATGACAAATATAAAATAAGTCACCATGTACGGCGACGTTCGTCCTACCGCAGGAATCTCTGACAGCGGCGAGAAGAGCATTGGGCCCACTCCGTATGCAATGACATAGAGCGTCAGTCCTAGCGAGGCCACGGTGTCGCTCACACCGAAGACGGTGCGAATATCAGGCTCACTGGCTGTGTAAAGAGAGGATCCAATGTACACAGAGAATGTATAGACAAACAGCATGATGGAAACCCAGAGCTTTTTCTAAATGACCAATTCTGAGGGTTTTCGGGGTCATCATCAGAGTACCAACCAACGATTGTAGCTTCATCTTTTTCCGCTGGGACGGCTTCCGGATCTGCATTTGACTCAGTGTTTGGCGCACAAAACTCGTGGCGGCTGCGTGACTCTAAATATTCTGAAGGCAATTCAAACATGGCATGTTCCTCTGGGTATTTGGCCAGTCGTCTGCCGCTCACGATGTGCAGACACTGTCCAAAGGAGGAGTCTCGTATGATATCCCACATAGTGGTGCCAGGTCACAACGTGTTGACAGAGAGGAAGACAGAATGAGTGAAGAAGAAACTGGGAGAAGTGACAATCATCGCTGGCTTCAAATACTTCGTCGGTCAACAAGAAAAGTATTTATTGCCTATTTAGGCTAGTTTTGCGCCCGATACGTCGATCCGGGATGGAGCTCGACTAAGCCGTTTTAAGGATAACCGGCGCAAAGCTAGCCTCGTTGGGTAATAAGCATTCACGTCGAAGGCTGTTCTTTTTGTCCTGTTTCACTGGAGACGACCATTGGGATCGTGGGAAGGTTGGAGCAGCATGCCAGCCCAAATGAGAACGTGGCCTTCTGCCATCTGCTGAAACGGCATGTTCTCAATTCCCTACCTAGAGTCAGGACATCTTGGTTCTGCCAAATAAAAAAACTGAGACGTACCTTGGCTATCAAAGTCGCTTGCCCTATCCCCATATGTTGGCCAATCCAAGCAAGACACCGACGCACGTAGTCTTTGATCGGGGCTGGCACTATCGAGCAACTCGCCAGTACGTAGAGAGGGTGTAGTAGTAGCAACCCACCCACCGGGCGGCCCATAAGCGGCGTCGTACCAGAGGTGATGGCATCTATGTATTGCTTTGGGTCGTTAGCCAGGTGGTATGGGATGGATGCGAGAATGTCGTCAATTAGGACACGAGATTGTTGTTCCCATAGAGGAACTGCTCTGTCCGTTCAGCTTCCATGCCATTTGGCCAAGGACCTCTAGAAGCATCAAACGGGTCTTGCGATATGTGTTCATGACAGCCGCAACATATACTAATTTAAGGTTAGTTAGCAAGACATCTAGCCAGTTGCGAGTGTGTCACCACGCACCATAAGATATACATGTGAATGGGACCACGCCAGAAATAAGGCAGACCTGAATATTGCTACGTCTGACTGGTCATTTATTTATTAGCTCTCTTTCGAACAAGGGGTGGCACTGAATTAGAATTGAGTCTAGGTTTTGTACGGTCTTGTGGGACCCAGGTGCACAGAGGACGCCAGGATTCCGGTTTTGACTAGGCGGCAGTCGGATCAGAATGCGGATTCATATGTATTATCCTGACAGTCGGGACGGGACGTCTACAAACCTGAAGGGGTTGCCTCATGATGAGGGGGTTGGCGACTTGAAATAAGTGTGTACTAGCGGGAAGGTCAAATGGAGGCGTTCTCCAGGAGAATGGCACAGACTCCACGAACATGGGCTACATGCTGTCCCGAATCGTTCTCGCTACTGCTCACGATTTCATACAAGCCCAGCAGAACGGCGGTTATGAGAGCTTCAATCGAGGTCGCATGCGTCGCACGCGACAGAGACAGATGAAAGGAACCCAACAGAGTCACATACTTCTGCCGTGCTTCTTCCAACAGCCGCGGCTGGTTTTGTCGGTTTCAATACTGGCACAGGCGACAAGCTGGGCCGCCTGTACGAGATCGGAGCAAGGGTCAGCGTCAGCCAGAAGATGATAATCCATCCAGGAACCCGCGAGATAGAGCTGGGTCAGTGGGTGACGCTACATAGTCATCCAGGAAGATATCCACGGCGGGCTTCTTTATAAACTGGTCGAGCAGACTGTTCTCGAGCGCTGGCGACCGACTTGGTGTTGTTCGCTGAGGAGGCACGTAATGTCGAAATTGTGCTTCATCGCCCCTGTAGCCCAGGCAAGCTATGTGTGCCTTGGCACAGCGCACACATGTCTACATTTGCAGTCTCATTGGTATACAGATTCACCGTCTTATCCAAAGGTGGATGGGTGTCTTACTGGCCGTTTCTCATCGCACTTATCACCCGTCAGCTCAGCCAGGTTTGCCTGTCAAAAGAATGCCCCTACCAACCTTTTCCGCCGTTTCCTACACGTCTCACAAGCACGAGACACTCCGTAGTTTACCATAGCTTCTGGTTGTGATTCTATGGACAAGTATATGTCATGAAGGCGACAAATGTGAAAGAAGGGGTTTGTTTGACGGTTTTTTGACGGTTAGAAAATTCGTGACCGTCTATATACGGTTAGTGCGGTTTTAACGTAATATTGCTGTATTTTACGTTATAATTACAAAAACGTAAGAAATGTAGCTACTCTTATTGGCTACGTTACTTATTGTAATGAGATTACTAACTGTAATTTATTTTCTAACATTTGAGGATTCTGCTAATGTAAAGCCTTAATAATGTCTTAACTACAACTTTATAAGGGGGTTTTCCTAATTAGGAACGCGCACCTGCTGCGCGCGTTGTTTATCCCTACATCTACTAGGCCTCAAATCTCGCGTGTTACCCCGTGGGCCGTTACGTCCTCTTACTAGGGGTGTGTATAAATCTTTGGATACCCGTTCAGCTGCAACCCGGGCGACTACTACATAAAGAAATGGCCCTTGGCGTCCTGGGGTCAGAATGCATGTCCTTGTTATTAAAGATGGATCACAGTAGCTAGCATTGCAAGCAATATGGATGCTGCCACGATGATAAATTGGCCGTTGAAGTCAGCGGACGAGGCAGAGGATTTGTGGGGAAGTCGGACAGGTAACATTGGGAATCTGTTGGCCAGGTACACAGGCCGCAGCGGTGCCCGCGGCGTATAGACTAGATACCACTGAGAGATTGATGGTTGCCGAGCACGGGTTTGTGGGAGTAGATCCTAACGCCCCGCAGAAGTCTCCGAAAGAGGTTGCGTTGAATGCGTAGGCATCCGCTGAGCCACATGTATCAAAGGATGTAGCTGCCAAAAGATCGGGTGCCTGGCCAGTCTTGCTGACAGTGAAGATAGTCGAGCCGTTCACGAAGATAGGTTGGACTGTTGAGTTGTCAGATTGGGAGCAGTTATTAATCTGCAGGTTCCACCAAAGGGTCCAGTAGTCCTCAGGATAAGCAATGGTGTTGACAATCCTAGTGACGAGGAAAGTCTCGTTGGATGTGAAATACTTCGAGTCTAGGTAAAAGCGCCGCGTACAACGGAACCAGGAGAGGATTAGTTATTCCCTTCCCATAAGTCCCAAGACATTGAGGCTGACAACGGAGAAGCTAGCAAAGGATTTTGTACTGCGAATACGATAGGCATCACCACCTGAGGAGTGTAAGTTTCGTTGCGGGGAAAAGAGCGTCCACTTCAAAGATACTAGGAATTTGCTACCCCAGCATTTTGACTCATTGCAGTCATCAAGCCACCCATCAGCGTTGCCCAAACAAGAGGGCAAGCACCGTTCAAAGCGCGCATGGCGGGAGGACGACGAGGATGACAGGAAGACGGAACAAATGTGCGGGTCAAGCTGAGAATCTCACTTCGACAGAAAACACCAAAGGAGATCGCCTGAGACGAGCGACAACTTGAAGCTGCCTATGTGAGACGAGAATGAAAAGCAATGCGGGATACAATTGCCCGGAGGTAGAAACTTAGCAGCTGCAACCCGAGACAAAGAAGCTTAGTAATCATTGATGCATGCGAGCTTGCATTATTATAGCTTTGATGCACTTGAACATGTGTGCGTATATGTTTTGTCGACGGAAACAGTTTCTCAGGAAAGTTGTGTAGAGGGTATTAACCCTGCCATGTGATTAGTTAATACAACGAATGCGCTGAGCAATGCTTTCTTAAGATCCGAGTTCGTATGAAATCCTGCTGCCATATCTCATTGCCCAACGAATACATGCACCAACTCAGCAACAGAGTTCAAGCTGCGAGCTTCTTGATGGCTTCTTCTAGAGCTCGCACGTTTGCGCCTCTGATCCGGTCCGCAAGGGGCTTTCCATTCTTGAACAACACAAAAGTCGGCATCGCGGTCACTCCCAAATCCCTTGCAATCTGCTGCTGCTTATCGACATCGACCTGGAGAAAGCGCACATTTGTGTATGTCTCGCTGAACTCGCCGACCTTTGGCGCAATTGCTGCATGGGCCACACCATGTGGCAAAGAAATCGACGACGACGGGTCCGGAGGCGGTTAATTCTTTGAAGGATTGTTGACTAGACATAGAGCATGTTTGGGTTAGAGCCAGAAACCAAATCTTTTTTAAGATTAGCAAAAGGAAAATTTCACCTTTCGACGTTGATTACTTTGCCATGTAAAACCGCTGGGCCGGTGCTTTGAGCGCTGCTACGGGCAACAGTGATAACTGGGGGCGGGGTGGTATGAGCGATGATCATGGAGAAAGGAAATGTCACTTATTGAATCTTACCCAGGTAGAGAATTATAAGAATCACAGGCCATGGAATATCCATTGTTGCATACAGAGTATGTAGTGACAGATGACAGAAGGACAAGTTGATAACTAGTAAGGCAGACTTAGGCAAATACAGTCGATAGCTACAGATGTTCATAGAGACCAGATATGCACTTCCTATCCTATTGTCACGTGATGCGGGGACAGATAACGACTGGCTCTAGGGACACGTGATTGGCTTATCATGCGCAGTCACGTGACGATAAGAAAGATATATTGCTATCTTATCAGAGATAAGAGTATACGAAACAACAAGATATTATTGGTTCTACTTTAAAAACGCCCTCGTTGGTAATCGCCACTCACGGAGATGGCAGCTACATTACGAATGCGACGTTCCATAAGCCATCCCCGGTATTTGGGTGCGTGCATGATATTCATCCCGCATGTTAGGGAACCATCAGCAATGTCGACTCGCCGTATTAACCGCTGGCGACACGGGGTGAACGAGTCTCAGGCAGTCTGGTCGGGTCATAGAAAGATTCGTGACATGAAGGAATGCTGTCGCAGACAACGGTCGGCTCTGTTTAGCTGGAAGGACCGGAAAGTCGGGAGTTGCTGTGCGACAGGCAACCGGTCAGCTGGCCGGAACGTGCGACCGCTCCGAGAATGTGGTTTTCCGGGGCTTGATCTTTGGGTACAAGCTGCGGCAAGCCATCGGGACCCGGATGAGTCGGCGATGAAAGCTCTTGCATCTACGACGAGTGTCCACGATGCGATATGGCGGCAGGGACAGCTTGACGGAAGGCGTTACACGGCTGTGTAGCGTGTACGCGGTGCACGAATCGTCATGCAGCAGCAAAGATCAGTTCACAGCATCGTACGGCAGACAGGATGCCGGCTCATGCCGAAACCCAGGGCACTACGAGAGGGTGTACCAGAAGGAGCTCAACAACGCGATTATGTCTCTTTCTATAACGGGCTGACTACTGGAACTGAGAAAGCTACGGATAGAACGATTACTCCATAAGCCTGCCTGGCCAGCCAGAATCTGCTGCTTGACCAAGCCAATATTGACATAGGGCTAAACGCACCAAGCGCGCATCGATCGGGAGCCCGATGAGTTGAGAGCTGTCGCCAAACGACTGGCCCGTAACTTTGAGCCGATTCGGACTCGTATGGGCAGATAATTTGAATCTGTTTCTCTAGTCCGCTGTTCAGTTTTAAGAGCAGGTCCGCCCTCTATCGGCTCCATCTTCCCAGCCTGCCACACCACGACAGAAGAGTTGTCTGATCCAGAAGATTACACGTTTTGCGACCAAAATCTAGCTGATTTCGGCGAGGACTTGAACGATTACAAGATTCTCTTTCACTATTTAGACCAACTGCAAGAGGGCGAACAGCGTCTGGATGACGCGCTCATCCCAGAGATACCTGGGGTCGGGGCTTGGACGGGTGTCTGCCATTGCTGTGAAAATTACCGGATCTGCAGCGAATTCTTCAGGCTCGCGATCAATCCTCTTCTCCGGACACTGATCAAATGTATCTCGGGAGATGAACTGTCCAGCCTGCCAGAACTTAAAAAGGTCTGCAATTGATCGGCGAAACACCGCACGTCAACATGCACAGCAAGCTGAACCGGAGCGCGATCAATCCAAACCAGCGGACGGTACCCTACTACTCGCAGACATCGCCTGGAACATCCGTGATGCTGTGGAAAAAGCCGATTCATAGGATGAAATGGATCTCGATACGATGCTTTTCCCTACCACTGTCACGCTGTTGTTGAGCAATCGAGAATGTACCAAGGAATGGAAGATCCGAGTGAGAGATACCTCCGTGCGAGGGATCTTACAAAGTATTCGTGACTCCTATGAAAAGTACGAAGTGGACCATGAGGAGGACGATCCGATGGGTGATGGCTTTTTTCGAAGGACCGGCTTATGACGAAGCGTATGAACTGTGGATGGTACTAACAATTCATGTACTGTACAGAAAGCGGTGGTGGTATTTAGTCTGAGCTTTCGCAGAGCAACTATGACTATCCTGGCCTAACTATTTTGATGTGCGACTCGTCCAAGGGGTGATACACGCAGAGTTTCCGTTTCCATAACCATGAATCGATGCACCCAGCAGAATGTCTACGGAGCATAATTACACTGCTGAAAAATATCCCAGTCACAATTTGCTTCAACACAATACATGTTCCAAGTTGTATCTTCAAAACCCCGAACACCGATGCGCAGAGACTCCCCGAAAGATTATCATGATACGGCTCGAAGAGATCGCATCTTGTACAGACAGATTCGAAACCTCCTTCAACCACAGTCTCAAGGGCTATGAAGTAGGCAAGGTTCGGCAACACCCTGGCCGACATCCAATATATATGCTATGCTATCCACGCTGCATCGCGCCATTCGCCAGAAAGTGAGAATGTGCATTGGTGTCTGGCTCTTATGAGCATCCCTATTCCCCATCGCCACATACGGCGCGTATGATTCTAAGTTAGTCTGGCCGTCAATGCTTCGCTTGACATACCCTTCTCACCGGATGGTCCTCGTCAACAGCCAATTCACCGTCATGGCGAAGATGTACCATCATTTGTCAAAATCGCATGCTTCATGTTCTCGGTTAACTAGTTTTCCTCTTCCATAGGAGACTTCATATTGCTGGCGACCGTTGGAACAAAGTTGTTCGTACAACTTCGGGAGGTAGAAGAATTAGGCAGGAATATTACAGAACACGTTAGGGAAATCGAAGAACTTGTTGCGCCCCTGAAGCGGCGCTCGTCGGTACAAGATTACCCACGTGCCATTTCTTTGTCGGAGTTCCATGATGTGCGCTTCGATGATGTTAGCTCTGCATATGGAAAAACTCTGAACACTCTCCGAGGGATATCTCGTTCTGATGGGGACAGACCACTGTTATAGTGGGCAAGGGCGGCGGAGGAAATCGACCATCTTCAAATTAATGTTACGAAAGTATGATCCAAACAAAGGCTCAGTCAAGATCAACAGACGACACATCCGCGACACGACTCTTGCCAGCCTTTGAAAGCATATCCCGGTCATTCCTCAACATATTCAATTTCCCAGCGAGCTGATATTGTCCATCCTCCGATATGCAAATCCGAACGCCTCCATGGATGACATTGAGCAGGTATGCGAGGTAGTCGGACTTTTGGAGTAGATTCGAACGCTTCCGGCTGGTTTTGAAACCACAGTGAGTGATGAAGGCGCGCAAATATCAGCTGGTCAGCGTCAGCGAATGTCAGCATCGCAACATCCGTGGCCGATTCGTTATCACTCTACCCATATGGATCCGTACAGATCCTACAATGTCACACCAATCGACGCGCACTTCTGATCTATGAATCTTCCTGATACTGCACCCTAGTCGCTGGTCCCATTTTGGGCTGGACGGCAGTGTCCTGCATCTACGTGGTGCGAGTCTGATCCGGAGCAGCTAGGGTCGCAGCCATCAATATGATCGTGGAGAAAGGACAAAACGAATCATGCCATGTAACGAATGAAAACAAGAGCTCACCACGCCATTGATCGATAAGGTGATTTGCATTGGGAAGCATGACATTAGTCCAAAAGTTGTCATAGGGCAGAGCCGATCCTTACACTTCCCGTTCGGAAAATCAGTAGCATGGCCCAATCGAACAGACGTGGCGCCCAACGTGGCACGGATGGACCACTGCACGGCGTCTTCGTGTTAATCTCCAAATACTAGCCGGGCAAGTGGTTGAGGATGATTGAGCAAGGACCCAAATAATAAGTTCCCGAGTAAATTAACAATCAAGTTGATCAGTTTGAAAGGTCTCGGCGAGATCAGTGGTAAGAATTTAAACGCTTTACAAGAGCGATCAAGTAGATTTTATATCCGGTCATGAGATTATAAAAGAGTAAAGACTTTGATAAAGACCGTTGGTTTCCAATTATTAAGAGGCAAAAAGAAGACGCCATACAAACGTCGCTATCTAAACTTGCAAGGAAACCAAGAATACAACCCATAAAGAACCAACGCACTAAAAGAAATAAACATTGGAAAGGAGAAAAGAAATATAATTTTATACATAGACATTAATCGTTAGCCTCAAAGCCAAATCCATCACCCCACTAAATAACCACCTAGAATCGCCACAAAATCACATAGTCGAAATTTCCGTATTAAAATATTGACTGAAGTCATCATTCCCCAGCTCAAAGAGTATACTCGGCGGTAAACAGTTTATCGGTATTTGCTGCTGTCGACTACCTCCAAACATCGGCGAGGAAGAGTATGAGATATCTTCAAACAACGAGGAGAACTGATACCCGCTTCCGCTTCCGCCATCAATGGGATCTAAATCGTCGAAGTTGAGGTCGCTGGAACTGGTTGTCCAGGGTGTTTGCGGTAGTTGCTGTTGTTCATGTTGTTGGAGGGAGACGGGGTTTATGCCTTGTTGAGAGAGTAAGGCGGAGAAATTTGGTGCGCTGCGGGAGGAGATCGTTGATATTGGTGTTGGAATTGTGGAGGAGAGTTGTGCGGAGGCTGTGATGAGGAGAGGTTCGGATTTGATGATTGGTAGAGATGGCATCTGCTGTTGCGATGAAGAGGCGGAGGAAGAAGGGCTATAACTTCCTGGTGGTGGTGGTAATTGATGTCTGGCCAGGCTATCTGCGTATTGCGAGACTGAGTATGGATAATGTCGTCGGCTCTGGTTGTCGGCCATGTGGTGGTGGTGATGTTGTTGATGACTATGCGTGTTCACGCTAAGGTTCAAGGTGCTGGTGGGAGGAGAATGCGCAATATCTGAACTTCCACCTGACGATTCCTGTCGTTGCATCAAGCCAGCATTTTGTTGCCATAATCTCTGCTGCATATGTTCCATGTTATCTTCGAATATTTCGCCCTTGGTGTGATCTAAAGCGCCTAATCGTGTGAGTAGGTCGTGTGTGAGTGGATGGCCATTGAATTCGGCTTCGAGTGGTTCTCCAGTCCAGCCTTCGCCTGCTTGGGCGCGGCGGTATAGTTCTTGTAGACTCTTTACAAGCCAGATTTGTTGTTGTTCGAGCATTTCCACGTATCTTTCCGCCATTATGTCAGTACAGTTGAAGTATAGTGGTAAGTAATGAGAGGTACCCTTATGATAGACCTTATTATGAGCTTTCTTGCACTCACCAAAGATGCAAATAGCATTGTCAGCGTGACATCTGCCACAGGGACTAGAGCCATCACACTGTTGCCATTAGTATATAGCTATTAACCTCGATGTTTCCGGTTATACCTTTGACTTTTCAAACGACATCGATCACAAGCCTTGCTCACTCTCTTGCGCACGTTGCTATCTGAATGAGCCGAATGCTCTGACGACGGCGTGGACTGTCTCATAGCAATTGCGATATATGATCCAAATGGGTAATAAAACGACAGCGAGCTGAACTGTATCATCGGCCGGAGCAAATCCTTATTTATTTTTGCTGAGTTCCATGTATTTCCTGTTAAATCTTCAAGCTGGTAACGATGGCATCAGAATCCGGGATTGAATAGCTGATAGGTTGAGTTTTGCTGTTTCCAACAGTCTCGCTGTCCTTGTGGTTGTGATGACAGATTGACCCAATGTTGTCGTAGTATCTGACTTTGGTGTACTGATGTGTTGGTGTGATATTTTGTCTATCAATTCAATTATTTATATAAGAACCGAAGAGATATAAAGAGAGGAAGCAATAATACCAAAGATTCAATAGAAAAGGGAAGTGGAAAGAGGGGTTGGTCTGTTTTATTATCCTCGTGCCTATTCCTATGTATGCATATATAAATGTACGTGTGAATCAGCCAGAATCAAGTCTACTACGTAGTTAACTAGCAAGGAGCTTACTCACGCAAGTGGGTTAGTAAGGCGATTACTCAGGCGAGTGGCTTGCTGGTGATTGTTCCGTGTCGCAACTTTAAATGTATTATTAATGACGCCGTACTTCCCGTGAAGGACAGTGTATCCAATTGCATTGTCCTTTTTGAGCACTGTTAAAGGACTGGTAGTTCTAGAAGAAAACTTTTAACGTAATCGGACATGAGTTAGCAGGAGTAGCCAATGGCTATAATTTATTTCCTTATATCTCCACAAAATTATATGTAAAGAGTAGCTTAAATTTTAATATATATTATAAAATACATTTATTAATTATATACTTATACCTTAATAAAAATACATAAGAATTATCTAAATTTCCTAAAATTACAACACATCTTCCTGTATTATATGTATTTTTATGTAATTATTGTAAATATAGCTCTAATTCTTTGACTCTTTTAATATATTATTTGATATTATATAGTAAATATATGTATAAACTTTAAGCTACTCTTTATATATAATTTTGTGGAGATATAAGGATGTAAATAATAGCCATTTAGTATGGTGTATGGGGTGGCCAGCTCGCTGTCCCGGCCAACTCGATGTCCGATTACGTTAGTCTTTTATGCTGACTAACTTATCGATAAGGTCTCCGCTGGTACCATTTCTTAGTAATTTTGAGTTGGTCATACGAAGAGAAGTGGAGTTGCTGTTTTGGGACAAAGCGAATAATATCTCAATTGGACCATCTATCTGGATCGAAAGACACCGAAAGAAAAAGCATTAGAAGAATAGTTCCTGATTTGTAATATGATGATGATAGTGGGCGTCTTTGGTTCTATCATTTCTATGCTTCCCGACCCAGTATAAAAAATGTCTCCGGTCCCTGTGCAGATCCAGGACTATTACGTAGGATATAGCAATACCAATGCTCAGTCACGACAACCTTTTGGAAATCACTATTTCAAAACGCATCCGACATGTCTGTTCCTCGTCGCAACAGCCCCCGACCTCGTCAACACGCCCGCAAAGGGCATATCCTACTTCACTCCCGAACAAGATCCTCCCGCAGGAACGGCTGCAAACCCGCAGACTAACGGCTCTGCTCCTCCCAAGCTCTTCCAGCCCTTGACTATTCGAGGCGTTACATTCCATAATCGCATTGGTGTATGTTCCTTGCTCTTCTCTAATTGTCTGGCTGTCATTACTGACCGTTGCAAAGTTGTCCCCACTCTGCCAATACTCCGCCAAGGATGGCCACATGAGTGACTGGCATATTGCGCATTTGGGTGGTATCGCACAGCGTGGTCCCGGCTTTCTCATGGTCGAGGCAACGTCCGTCACTCCCGAGGGCCGTATCACACCCGAAGACTTGGGTCTGTGGCAAGACTCGCAGATTGAGCCTCTCCGGAGAACCATTGAATTTATTCATAGCCAAAGCCAAATCATTGGCGTCCAATTAGGCACGCAGGTCGCAAGTCCAGCACCGTCACTCCGTGGTTGTCAGCCGGCGACGTTGCGCTTGAGAAGAATGGCGGCTGGCCCAATGCTGTTGTCGGGCCTAGCGATATCCCATTTTCCGACAGTTTCCCACAACCTAGGGCAATGACTAAGCAGGATATTGAAGATTTCAAGAAAGCGTGGGTTGCTGCTGTGAAGCGCGCCATCAAGGCCGGCGCTGATTTCATTGAGCTTCACGGTGCGCACGGCTATCTCTTGTGCTCATTCATGTCACCTCAGTCCAACAACAGAACCGACGAATACGGCGGTAGCTTTGAGAATCGCATTCGATTAACCCTTCAGATTGCACAGTTGACTCGTGAAACTGTCGGTCCCAACTTCCCTGTCTTCCTCCGTATCTCCGCCACCGAATGGCTGGAGGAAAGCAAAGCCAGTGAACCCAGCTGGACAGTCCAGGACTCTGTGAAACTAGCTAAGATTCTTGCCGACCAAGGCGCTATCGATTTGCTCGACGTCAGCTCTGGAGGCAACAACCAGGCTCAGAAGATTAAGGGCGGTCCTGCTTTCCAGTCGCCCTTCGCTATCGAAATCAAAAGGCTGTCGGAGACAAACTACTTGTGGCAAGTGTCGGTAGCATTACTACTGGTAAGCTAGCGAACAAGCTGCTGGAAGAAGACGGTCTGGATTTTACGTTAGTTGGTCGATCGTTCCAGAAAACCCTAGTCTTGTGTGGACATGGGCTGAGGAGTTGGATCTGGAGGTCAGCGTGCCGAGCCAGATTCGCTGGGCATTTTCGCACCGCGGAGCTAGCTCGAAGTATTTGAAGAAGCCGTCAGATATTGTGCGCAGATGAAGGTGAACCGCTAGATAGATGTCAACTAGTGGTGTATATATAGATCGTTATGTATCAGACCGTTCCACTTCTAACAATGATGATAATGTGAAATGTGCAAATATGATATGGTTCAATGTCCGGTGACAGGATTATATTACGGCTATCCTGGATATGGTCAGCGCAGCGCATAAATCCACTCAGCTGCTCTTATTGGATAGCTGGTGTTCCTCAATACAAGGATTTGCCAAGATTCCCTTACTAATAATTCCGTTGTTACGAAGCCAATCACCTGCATACGCTACGCGGTATAAGAAACGGGCTACCCGTCGCGTCACCTTGCCCACCCGCCACCAAGCGCAGGGGTGGGGAAGCGACGTGACGGGTATCTAGTTATGTAGGGATATCCGGAGCATGGTTGTTGTTGGAACTAATGCTTGGGAAATCCCAATATGGATTAGTTCCTGGAAATCAAGCAATAGCTTCATACAGCGAATATCGAGAAATTTTCTACAGAAATGGACGTTTAGTTGAGCAGTACAAATCAACTATATTTTCACATATCGAGAAGATTCGATTTACATCATCTGTCGCTCGTTTTGATATCATATGTATGAGATTTTGTATATATAAAGGATCAAAATCCTCAAGCAGCAATGCTTGAGGATTTTGATCTATTCATACCCATAATTCTCCTTCTTGCTCTTCCGTACGTGGCAACCTGCTTACCGTAAACACCCTAGTGCGAATCGGATCCAATATAGTAGTTCTGTCACGTGTTTCGTCTTATGCTCCGCGCCAAGATGTGGTATTATGGTTTCCCTTCCATTGGCTGATAGCTATATCACGTGCAACTAAGATCTGCTTCCAAAATCCTTACCTTGGCAGAGCACACAAGGAAGGTGACATGTACTAAGCCCTTTGTATGGGGATACAATCATTACAAACAGGACTCTACAGATCCCAATCCAATCGTTTGTTTTACTCCCTGCAATGAATTCACCGCCAAACTCCCCTAGTCCTTCCTCTATTGGACCCCTGGTCAAAGCTCTCTCGTGAAGCCCATTGTACCCTCTCGCTCTGAGCCCTCGACTAAGGAGCGCAGTTTCTTGTTCATTAATGTCCAGGATGATGCGTCTCAGGCATTTGGAGTTGGAAGACAGAAAAAGCGTTCCTTTCCAAGGTTGCTCATCAACGAAGGAAGAATGAGTCTATAGAGAGGCTGAATTACATTCCAGGTACAAAGAGACGTCAGGGAACAGGTGCTGCTACAGAGAGCTTCAATGTTGGTCCTTTTGACGCCGGTGCAGGAACCACCACTACTACCCGCACGAAGTGTAGCTGTCGCCCTGAGTCCGGGATCGATGGGACGGTTGTTGGCTGCTCGTTCTGTCACAGGAGGCATATTCGCCCCTACTACGACCCAGGGCTCACCGGCGACGGCGCCGGCTCGGTATACGACATAGCATCCGGTCTTTTAGATCCGATAATGCCTATTAACGAAACAACTTCTCGGTTTAAGGTAGACGCGGCCATCAGCTTTGCCTGTAGGCACATCCTTCCGAATCTGCGTTCGTCCGATATGGCTGGTCTTTATCAAACGTGGAACTTTCCCTATGAAGACGACGAGCTAAAGTTATATACCTTCCTCTGGTCTATCAAGCATCAGGAGAATGTGCTACGTCTAACATACGGAGCGCCGGAAGATCCAGCAACACTAAAAGAGCAACTTATCCTCAAAGGGCTCACGTTGAGAGCATTACGGAAGGAAATTGGCCATTATACAAGGAAGAAACCTATCGATAGCATCATTAGGTGCATGCTCGTCCTCGCTGTCAACGCGAAGGATAGCGAGCGGATCTACCGGGAGCCGAGTCCGTTTGCGCCTGTGTTCATGGGACTTCATGCTCTCGAAGCTTACGGCAGCCGTGATTACAGTTATCTCCATTGGAAGGTAATGTACGAGCTGCTTGAAAAGCACGGTGGGATCGAGACACTTCGCCTTTTGGGTTGGCGTGGCAACTCTCAATCACTGACTTCACGAATGCAGCGCATACCCTTCGAAAGCCACTCTATCCCATACTTGACGTTCACGGGCGGAAGTTGGACTTGCATCCTCCTCTTTACAATTTGCACCGCATGGGTGTGTTTATTCTTGGGGTCAGTGGCAGACACCGGGATCTGGCTTCAACGAACTCCTTTTATGCAGCAACCGGTGCACGGCCGGCTTGTAACAGTATTCTGTCACGTTGGCGAGCTGTCCTATGTTATTGATCATATGTCAACACAGTCATGCGACGCTCAACTGCTTGATCTCCTCGGTGACAGCCGAGATCTCGTTCACCACCGACTCTTCTCCCTACCGAATGAGGACGACACATCCGATGAAATCCTGCAGCAGCTCGACAACGGTCCATCAATCGGCGGCGCAAACAAACGATGCTTGAGCTGTACCTGACCTGTCGCCTTGCAATGCTCTTATACGCCACCCACGTTACATTCCCAGTTCCCCGGTCAATAGCTGTGAGACAGCGGCTGCTCCGTTCACTGTGCCCTAGGCTTCAGTCTTTCGCAGGTCAAGGCTTTTCAAGTCTATTGCTCTTGTGGTGTACAAGCGTGGCACTTATCGCGGTTGATGGAACAGAATGGTATAACGAGGTTCTATTTCTATTTAAGCAGCTCTGCTTCACCTTGCAGATTACGAGTCTGGAGAAGTTGCTGGAAATCCTCCGTTCGTTTGCCTGGGTGCACGCCGCGGTGCACCATCATTATCCGAAAATGAAAGGATATTTCTTAGCAAGTTATAAAGATAATTCAATATGAAATGAATGAGTTAATCAAATCACTAGAACTGATTGGTTGTTAACTGCGCGTGTCAATATCACGAACATTCCGACATGAATCTCAACAGTACAGTGTTCTTCGGTGTCGCCGCTGCGACCACTGGTATGGAAGTTGCATCTTGATATCAGTTCACATGACAGTACGTCACAAAAGCTTTGTCATATTTATCTAATCTATGCATATGACTTCCACGTAACTCTGCTTTGCATAATATCAGAATCAACGCACGCCATGAATGTCTTTATGAATTTCCATATTCATGTGTTCGGCAGTTAAAACTGTATTCCATGATCCAATATCGAATGCATTGCATACTCGTCTCACTTTCCAAACCACTCGGGTCCTACGAGAGTCAGCCAGGGAGTGATTGAGGAAACTTGATCTCAACCTGAATGGTTTTGTGACTATTCTTACCTGCGCCGATTGCTCACTTGTTGTGCTTCTGTCTGTCTTGTATAGATGAGCAACTACCGAGTGATTCTCAATGATCTCTATCCTAAACTGGTAAATGGTTCCTACGTAAGAAACCATTCAGAATTAGGCTCCAGACGCAATCTGTTCTTATTTGATTAGTGTAAGAGACTACTCTGATAAAATTTTCAGTATTATGCTAGGCTAGGTCGTGGTTGACGTGTATTCTGTTAAGCCAATATCTCTTTGAGAGTTGCTATTATGTCTTTCTTAGACTACTGGCTTTATCTTAAAAGCGTAGGTAGTCGAGTGGTCTAGCTGATCTAAGTTGCTTATTGGTACATAAATGACTGCTAAAGCTGAGACACAGCTCAACAGTTAAAAACATTAGCACTAGAGAATCCTACTTATTATATTATAAACAATCTTATATTCTGCTGTTCGGAGTCTAATCTTCATGGCTAGAATACAATTAAGCAAGCGGTTACAGTCTCATGGACGGTGTTCGTTTGGGCCACTCTGCGCAGCACGAGGAGTCAGAGAAAATTACATTTTCTTTATGGGAATAATCTATTATATGCCCAGATTGGACGGCAGGCAGCTAGTGGGGGCTGTACCTACACAGGAGTGGTCTTAGAAGTAGCTGTTATTACAGTTGCTCCTGGCCAAGGACCGTTTTCAGGAAATCTATATAGAATAGTACATGTACCGCCTAGAAGTGTATCAAATATTCCATTAAGATGTCTCGTTCTATCGTGAATTAAATTAGAAATCACCTACACCCCAGCAGCGCCTTGATTACCCTAATGAAAGCACACTAATCCAGACAGCGCGTCAAATTTGGAAGAGGTCAGCTAGCCACGTCTTTCAAGGTAACCCGGGCGTCATTGAAATAGAACGTATCCTTAGAGAAAGTTTCTGGTGATTGCCGGCCCTGGAGTCGTTGGAGGGTAGCAAACACCAAGCACAATTGCTGACGTAGATTTCTAACATCTGATCTGAGCATGTCGTTCTCCTTGATGAGCCACGTGACGTCACCCGCCGCGTGTGTGTATTTTTAGCAAGATTTGATAGTCGTTATGGAGCTCTTCAGCTCTTTTATGCAGTACCTTCATCTGCTGCTCGTTGCGTTCACGGAACCTGCGTTGAGCTTCTCTGTTTTGGGCTCGACGTTTGGCCTTCTACTAGCACATTAGCTTCTGAATGGACATGAAAGAGGTTGGTTGTATATACATTCTTAGGGTCCTCGGCATTGATATCTACGGTAGGGCTCCGTTCATGATTGAGTCGTTAACCCCGCCCTGGCAGTCATCCATTAATAAAGTTGTAGGACAACTTGTAGTGCCCTGGTGGAACCCTTGAAGGCCCATATAATTACTCCTCGTCTCTCAGTCCGCATTAGGACGATGACAACCGTATATTTAAATTTGGGGAACCACTTACCAGTCCGCAAATTAAGTCCAGTGGCCAGGAGGGGTGGTCGTTTTCAGGCACGGACAATAACGATCCTGAGATTGCGGTAGAATTAGGCAGACTCAATGAGGTTGATACTCCATCCTTAACCCAGTTAAGTGCTCCTTGGCAACATAAATCAAGGAACAGATGATCAATAGGTGATGATGACTACCCAACCACTGGGACATAATGGCGCTTATATACTAGAGACTGTCCGAATTTTAAACTTTAAATCTAGACTTACAAAGGAAGGTGGTCGAAGACTTGGCCTTATCATTTCTTGGAATGCCTAACATTTCCCGGACACTTCAAGCTATATATAACTACGTGGTGTTCGAAGATAGGGGCCTTAAAATCTTCCAGTAACCACACTGAAAGATATACACACACAAGAAAATATCCACCGCAGCAATACTACCTATAAAATGAAAAATAATACCTTGGACATACTTCAGGCATGAAATAGGCATTAGTGTTAAGGTGTTTTGTGCAAAGCCTCCATTACGTATTGTGAATTGATATAGTTAAGTATCGATTACTACGTAGTAAATCCAACCACGCTTTTGGCCATGTCACCTATGATTTTTGCCTAATGAACGGACGGAGAATTGTATCTTCTGCCAATCGGAGATGATAGTGGCGGCCCCAGATTCGGTATAGCATACTCCACTTGCCTTACTTCACCGTGCACCGTGACATAGGGCTGGCCAGGGTGCAATTTTAATTGATGTCGGCTAGATTCTGTAGTTGGCTTGGATAGGACAATAGTAGCAGTATCCGAGACAGAGCCGAGCGAGAGGTCACAATAGCTGATATAATCATACGGCGACGGGTTCTAGGTTTGGGTACATTTGTAAGAGATGACTCATTCTACAAATGACTGCGGTGTCTCTGGTATCTTACGAAAGAGAGGTTCCGTAGGTCAGTAGGTTATCTTTTATGGGAGAAAGCTTACGGGAATTTAGTGTCCCTAGCATCTTGTCACTCAGTCTGAAGGTCGCCAGCGGGGCAACTCATCAAGGGCTTACACTTGTATCCTATTTCCTATTTCACTTTCTAATATGAGGGCTTATCAGAGATTATATATCATTTCTCAATTCGTTCCATTTCTTTTCCTGTACAAAACAAAACCTTGTTATTTTACCACTTCAACCTCTACCATGCGCAAGAGAATAATCGTTGCTGTAACAGGGGCAACAGGGGCGCCGCTGGCAGTCAGTCTCCTTAAGAATCTGCGTCGGCTGAATGTCGAATCTCATCTGATTATGTCCAAATGGGGAGCTGCTACCTTGAAGTATGAACTCGATCCACCTTACAACACGCCTAGCTACCTCCAGTCACTCGCCGATACGACATATGCGCCACGAGATGTTTCGGCTGCTATATCCTCGGGCTCTTTTCGAACAGACGGCATGGTTGTGGTCCCATGCAGCATGAAGACTCTGGCCAGTATTCGAATGGGCTATGATGATGATCTCACGACTCGAGCAGCCAGCGTGACGCTCAAGGAACGAAGAAGACTTGTGCTTGTGGCGAGGGAGACACCCTTGAGTGCCATTCATTTAGAAAATATGTTACAGTTGACTCGGGCCGGTGCTGTTTTGTTTCCTCCTGTAATGGCATTCTATACCCGGCCGAAGAACATACAGGAGATGGTGGAGCAAAGTGTGACTAGAATGATCGACCTTCTCGACTTGGGACTTGAGAGCCACAAAGAGCAGGGTGAACGATGGACGGGGTTTCAATGGGAGTTGAAGAAAGGACAGGTTCAAGGGTAGTCTAGACACAAGAAGACTAAACACAAATGCAAGTACGGAGGGAGGTGGGAGTCAAAGAAAGGGAATGCCAAGATAGGCTAAATGACACTAGAAATGTATATCATAATTAAATATAGCTCGACGCACTTAGAAGCTCTCTCATTCGTTTATAGATCTAATATCAAATATTTCCAGTTTAGTTGTAGAAAAGAAACGATCAAATTACTCCTGATAAGACTAGCGCATGGGCTAATATTTGGCATGTTCCAATCATTTTTGACTCCCAGCTCCGTATTTTCTAATACTGATTTCTAATCCTTGTAATCAAGTCCCCACTGACCGTATACTGCCCAATCTCCGCCATGAGATCTAGATCGATCTAAATTAGGGTTACTCCACCATGCTTACTTACTATCAAGCCAACTTTCTCTTAGGCTCCATATTCCGAATCAAGAATCAATTACACGGCCATCGAGGCAACATGCGGGAATAATGAGATCGGCGACGCTCTATTGGTGATCACAAGGC
Organism: Talaromyces trachyspermus; assembly: GCA_020137715.1. Lineage (NCBI taxonomy): Eukaryota > Fungi > Ascomycota > Eurotiomycetes > Eurotiales > Trichocomaceae > Talaromyces > Talaromyces trachyspermus. The sequence goes on along the minus strand of JACGXQ010000002.1, from coordinate 479,768 downwards.
CGAACCCATGACGAGAAGCCACGCATGCTTATAAATCGCAACTAGTTAAGTTCATATTACGGAGTTTTACGAGTACTCCACCTGCTTGCTTAGCAATTCAACTTCATCGTGGTCATCATGTTTCTGACCACGAACGAATCAAATGGCATACAAGGCTACGCTACGTGCAGACATACATTCATTACCACAGTTTTCCTCGTGGAGATGACAAGCTGCGCGTAATCGCGCTTCGTTACCTATCTAATCCATATTATTTAACTTCTGTCATCGTAGCTGGCGGCAATTAAGTACATGTTTTCACACAGTTTCAAATTTAGCAATATAAATGTACAAGCGTATCGATATAACTCTCCGAAAGGCCGATATCCTACAGTTAGTTGCATTTTGAACTATACTCATAGTCTACCTACGCCTAATTCAACTCAACATGAGCTATAGCACACCCCTCCACACCTGGATTTGCGCGCCTTTATCAGCGCCCTCCGCTCTGACAATGACCTAGCGGATATCGATGCCGAAGTCAACCCTCACCTCGAAGTTGCCGCCATAACAAGACGTGCATATGAGCTCCAATCCAAATCCCCCTATTCAATAATGTTAAGGGTGCACACGACGGCTTATTTCGCATTCTTGGTGCTTCAGGCGGCCTTTCCAGTGACCCCCAGTACCCATATCGCCGACTTGCAAGACATGTTGGTCTTCCCCAACAGCCAGCTTAGGTGATTTCATCGACACGATGCTCTCCGCAAAGGGCAAAGAACCTATCCCCCAGTTCATGTGGAGACCGGTCCCTGCAAGGAGCATAAGCTCTTTGGAGATGATATTGACTTGACTAAGCTCCCGCACCACTTCTCAACAAAGCTGACGGCGGCAATTACATTCAAACAATGGGAATTAATATCGTGCAGCATCCGACCAAACCATGGGTCAACTGGTCGATTGCACGTGCCATGGTCCTTGACAAAACTCGCCTGGTAGGCCTGATCATGAAACCACAGCACATAGCCCGCATCTACGAACAATGGAAGGAATCTGGCAAGGATATGCCCTACGCAATCGCCCTTGGAGCTCCTCCTATCGCCGTGATGGTCTCGAGCATGCCTCTCCCAGAAGGAGTCACGGAATCTGAATATGTTGGCGCTCTATGCGGTGAGCCACTTGAATTGGTGAAATGCGAGACAAATGATCTCTACGTTCCGGCGCGGAGTGAGATTGTCATCGAAGGTACCTTGTCCATCACCGAACGAGCCAAAGAGGGACCATTCGGAGAAATGCACGGCTATAGCTTTTAGATGAAGAGTCCATTCAGCCGATATACAACGTGAAGGCTATCACCTATCGTGGTGGGAATGCCATCCTGCCCATCTCGGTCCCTGGACGTGCCACGGGCCCCGACGAGACTCACACCCTGATCGGCACGCTGGCATCTGCGGAGATCAGGCAGTTGCTCCAAGAAAATGGACTTCCGGTCCTTAATGTTTTCACTCCATATGAAACGCAGGTCATCTGGGCTGCGGTGCAGGTAGATAGAAAGAAGCTATGGACACTAAAACGAACGCAGAAGATTTCTGCCGCAAGATCGGCGACCTCGTCTTCCGACGTAAATGCGGCATGCAGATCCATCGTCTTTTGATTGTTGGAGATGACATCAATCCCTTTAACTTCAAAGACGTTATCTGGTCATATGCTAGCCGCTGCCGACCAGGAATGGATGAATACCATTTCGAAGACGTCGCTGCCTATGGTTTGGTGCCATACATGTCCCATGGACCGGGAACCAAGGTGACCGGAGGAAAGGTAGTTGCTAACTGTCTGCTGCCTCATGAGTATAATCAGGAGCAGCTGTGGGTGACTTGTGACTTTGAGAATGGGTATCCAGAGGAGATCAAGGAGAAGGTTCTACGGCGATGGACTGAGTTGGGCCTCTAACCTAGAATAATATGCCACTGTTCTTTATTCTTATCCACACTGGATTTGTCCCATGACTATTGAGTGACAGGAAAGTGATTGAATTGTATTTTCGCTCTTGATTCATGATGATACTAAGACCTTCCCTGTATAACGCAACTCTCCCTACCACGTGGCAATCTGAGATGACAGCCTTCCTTAATGAAGAAGACCTTGGAATAAAATCAACCAAACCCCAAGTCATTTGAGAATAAGCAGAGCATACTTTACATTTTTATAACCCCTGGGCAAGAGTCCTCAGGGACAACACAGATTACTATACATTACGCGATTAAGGCGGGTGGAGTTGATCCTCTACTGGTATAAACAAATCTAAAAATTTCCAGGAATGCCATATTCTATTCATGTTTAATGTGCTCCTAGTCATTTGGGCTTATGCTTGACCGCGAGTAAGCGGCCCAGCCGATGAAGGCAACGACCTTAACAAGAATGAAACCCAATCAAGGACATCGTTCAATCACTTGGCCATCACGTCCTATCCATTTGATAAGGCAGAGGTTGCATTCAGAGCACTGGTGGAATGAGTTCATAAATATCTGCCCCTCTATATCTCTCCGCAAGGGCCTCACCCGTTTGCTGGTCTTTTCCTATTGTATCCGGTCGGACAAATTTTTGCTTCGCTTTCGTAAATTACGATCTTATTTACGATGCCTTTCACTGGTCACTGTCTGTGTGGTGCGGTCACCTATTCCGCCAAGGTTGACCAGCCTCTCATCACTGTATACGATCATTGATGAGTACCAGCGCCAGACTGACTCTACATACTGTAAATAGTATATTGCGTCGTTTACATCCAGTATACATTCAAACATTGTGATTAAGCTCTCCTGACCATCAACGGCCCTATTAAGAGCTGGGCTGGAAAAGGAAGCTTAGGTTAAAACAGTCCACCGTCCCGGGCCGCTGGCTGGCCTATTGCAATGTCACCACGCACGGGGATAAATCCTCTGCAGACGACTGAAATAACCAAGCGGGTCATATACGCGTACGAGTAGCCTAGTTGTTACGAGTCGCCGGGTGTCAGTCCCACCTTGGCTCGTTTTGTGTGTTCCACGCCCCCATTAACTTTAGGAGCTCGGCAGCGCCGGGGCCTGGAGGGTGCGACGCCCGCGTCTTCTGCTCGGAATGCAGCTCCCCATTCATTGCCCTTAACTCCAAGGGTGCTCCACCGATTATTGCTCTGAAGGCCGGTACCTCTGATATTGAAATCAAAAGAACCTAAAGCCAGTATGCTCACCGGTCAATCCTCTCCGATCCTTCCATCGAGTCTCCGTTGACCCGACTAATATGCGGCAAGGACACTGATATTTGCACTGTCGGAAGCCGCCTTTCTGTAAGGAGCACGTGGAAAAACCCTTCAAGTACATGTCTGAATGATCAAAGAAAGTTGAACAAGATAACATATGCCTGGGACTGGCATGCAAAGGAATGGTGATGGCATGGTAAAATTAATGACAAATATTCTAAGTTCTGTTTCAATGTCTTATCCTGTAGGCATAATACAATCTATTCCTCACTGATATGTTCTCAGATCCAGGTTAAAGATTTCATATAGCTTCGTTTATCCTTACTCGTATTCTTGTCGGAAGCTTCGGTCTAACCGCTGTCGAGTATATTGGTGAGGCAAGTGATCAAAATCGGTGAGACAGCTTATCGGATTTAAATTATAACTTCAAGCCTAAATTATGTCCTCTCTTTTCCATCCCGTCAATTTTAAAAGTGTCAGACCTTTTTCCGGATGGGGTTTTGTGGGATCTTTATATTTCGCCGCGTACGGGTTCGGATCAATGCCTGGTTGAGGTTTCCCAAGGTATGATTGACCTCCCCATGCTTCGCTTCATCCGCACGGATATACAGTAGAAGATCCTTCAAAGACCTTTTCCCTCCGGCATTCTCCAATACTGTATGGCGATCTCAGGAGCTTCCAAATTCTCCCACTGAGGTAGCTTACCCGCCTCGAGATCCTTGATTGCACGAGTGTAGGTAAGGACCGCCTCTTCTTCGAGATAGCCGACGAAGCGATGACAGGTCCGGGGCGATATGAGGTATGCAAGGAAGAAGCCGTTGAAAAAGACACCCTGTGCCCCAAGGACAAGTAATCGCATAAATAAGCCAGGCTCGGCCAGTTTCAAGAAAGTAAGAAGATGCATCCGCTCGTTGTATGCTTCCTCCAGAAGAGTTTCAATCCTGGGATTACAATTAGCCCCACCGTCCTCAGAGCAATCAATTCAGAAACACACCAGCCGTTGTCCCTCTTCAGCTGCCTCAAACTTTTTAGATGCCTTAGCATACCCCCACCATGCCCGGAACACCTGCGACACTCTCAAGAAAGATAAATCGAGTAAGCCACTTCTTTTCGGTCATCTGAAACTTGACCTGATGTTCCTGACCTGGAACAGGGTGTCGGTATCCAGATACCGCATCCATCGCCCAACGCAACACTCTAACGGTACCAAGGGCCATACGGTCAGCCCAGTTGTCGGCGTCGCGATGGCCAACAGTAACAGCACGCATTTGATCTTCGGTGTACCTGGTTGTATTGCGTTTAGTATTGAGCGTATGATGGTAGTATAAATATGGCCGAGGCCGTAGCAAGACTTACACCGGATGAACCCATGCTGTTTCCACCTGTTTGATACGGGATGCGGTTGGAGGAGGGAAGAAAGCCTTTGCCTTGTCACGAGAAAATGACGAATTGAACCGGCTGAGCGCTATCGGAAGGCTACGCCGGATACCGAAGCTGTCCTTTTTCGTGCATATAGAAGGATATAGGGCTTTGGAACTTCGCCGACAGCCCTCACTCGTGTCGCTATCAAGGACTTCATATCGAAATTAATCGAATCTGGTTGGCAGGATTCGGACCCCCAGACTTTACCTTCTCAAGGGATACTGATGTTGGGTGTAGAAAAGAACAGTGCGCAGATCTTTTCTTATTTCAAACAATAGCGATTTATATAGGAGCCAGATTACCATAGCTCCTAACGAAGTATAGATATCGGTAAGCCTGAGAGCCAACTCACACCTTATCTCGAGAAAAGATCATATGATGCGAAGAGACAAGGCATCAAGCCTGCTTCTATAACACCGGAAATGCTTGCAAATCATTATACGAATGATTAAAGACAATCAAGACTAAGTTTACCCTTGGCTAAACTTAAAGCAATGGAAAGCAAGCCTTAACTCCTTGCTTACTCACATTGTAACGGCTCTGCTGACAAAAGCTATTAGTTAGCTAGTTAATTTAATATAATTTAGTTGACGTTGTTAAGCGATATCTTATGTAAGATAGCTGATGGTGCATGTCCCTAAACCGAAATTCGAGACTGCCAAGCAATGGTGATGGATAGCTCCAACGGTCTAGATTTTCTTCTCTAATATGTCCACGTATTGAAGAGACCTTCCGCAAGTTTACCTGCAAGACAATATCTGCATTCCTGCTTTAACAGTAGCGTCCGATAGTGATCATCCAGGAAGAATTAATAACTCACGCGAACAGAAAGTACATTCGATAGCCATGAATAAGAGGATATAGGATATACTATTTATACGAATTATGGCATTTATATTCTTGAAATATGCTACAACAAAACTACTGAGATCTTTCAAACCCACCGATCACAGACTTGTTCCTTAAAGGGAACACCAAGCTCTAAAAGTTTAACATAGGCATCAGCAAATTCCTGAAAAAGATGTCGCCCTCTCTAGCATATCGCTCGACATATGCCCTTGAACTCTGCATCTTCAATAAGAGCTATATCAGTCAGTAGCATTATAAGCGTTTTTATAGTTTTATCAGTATACTGAAGAGGCTTATCCTATTCTCACTTCAGTTAGAAGAACTCATTTAAAAATACTACTAGATAAAAGGCCTAAAGTCCTTTATATCCTGTCTATATAGAGTAATATAATATATATCTAAGAGTATGAGCTCTGCTAAGTGTCATAATTTCACTATTATCTAAGCCTATATAGTAGAATATATTGCGAAGATGCGGAGAACCCTTGGAAGTATTTGGCAGATGGCTATCTAGTATATAAGATATGCTCTTAGTATCTTGTCATCCTGGCTTCTATAGTACTGTTAATCTGCCTAGTTCTTGCACTGATGTGACACCGGCTAATATCTAGAGATTGGAATGGCTACTTCATGGAAATATCTCTGCCTTGAATTTTATCAGTATATATTTTCAACATTATATTGGAGTTACATTTTCTCTTGACCGGCTCGAGGAATTCTCGTGCATGAACCAGACCTACAGTGGGATGAAAAATGTGCTAACAGCCCTGTATTTCCACACCAGCTATTAATTCTGCCATCAGAAATGCGTAACATTGCGTCGCATACAAATTTTGTATATAAACCTATATTTCTATATTTCAAATAAAAATGCCTCTACTAAAATGACGTACTGCGCGCATGAGGGTTTGGATATGTGCGCTTCATACAGCTGCACCGCTGGGGTTATAAATGGATACACAAGATGCATCTGGGAATTGATATATCAATTATCTACTATATAATTAAGAAGGAGCAAGAGTGTATATATTAGCGCTTAAAACCTCGTTCTGGCGCTTTAGAGAAATTAAGAGATGAGGATAAATAAAATCTTATTGATTTAATAATTCAGAATCTCTAACTATGTTAGATATATAGAACTTCAAAATTCGGTTGATAATTGTGTTACTATCCGCACTATTTAGAGCATGTTTTAAAAATCTATAAAAGGAAATGGAAGCAGTGTAAGTGACCTGAGATTCTTCCTCTTAATGCGTAAAAGAGATTAGCCTGGGCTTTGAAATATGAGGTTTATATACTTCGTAAATGGCAGCGTATTCTTTGGATCGATGAATGCACTGTTGAAAGTGGTAAAGAGGGTCAATTAATATGGATGTGGCATTCTCTAAGCTAGTAACTCTAGGAGCATGACGTATGTGAAATTTGTACTGGGAAAAGCATCAAAAAGATGTTTTGGGGAGGATTTAAATTTGATTAGTGAAGTCTATTGGTGCTATCAGCCTCGGATGGCTTATTAGCCGGCGGAGGTGTTATAATATAGTAACTGTTATTAAGCAGCTTTATATGGAACAGCTTCCAGAGTTACTTGATAATGGTGATATCTTTATGTAGGATAAAGTGCCCGTACACCGAGCGCATATTATATGCGATCTGTTACGAGAATTGGGGTTCAATATTATATTCGCTGGATGTTAACCCTATCGAGAATATTTGGGCGGTAATGAAAACGATCATAATTGAAGATTATCCTGAGCTATAAAATGCACTGGATAATGATTAGATGTTATTATTACTTATACAGGCTGCAAAAGAAGCATGGGGGTTAATTGAAGTACGTGTATTGAAGAATTTGAGCAATACCATGCCAAATCGTGTACGTGTGGTTATAGAGGCGGGTGCCTGGTATATGAAGTATTAGGGCTGTTTGAGAATGCGGGAAGCGGTCTGCAGCGTTCGGATATGGGGGTGTTAACACATTTTCGTGGCACTGTAGGTTTGCGATGTGATTGGATTCCGGCGCGAACCTCATCGTTGCTCCGTTGCTACCCCGGTTCGAGTCGTTTTATCATAAGTATCACTAGCATGCCACGAAAGACGAAGTACGACTTCTTGAAGGTATCCAGGTTGTCAGATCCAGGTAGTTTCGAAGATTACATTGCAATATGCGGATGTACTCACCGGCCCATAACTCCTATCTTCATATTCGTCCATCTCCAGTCAACTGCCGCGCGATCTCATTATAGACATTTTATTTAATCTTCTTTAGATGAGACGAAACTATTCTGTGTTCTACCTACAAGTTTTTCTTTATCTAAGAAAAACATAATATTACTGCTGCCCATCGCAACATTGACATGGAGAAAAAGAGCCCATTTTGAGTATAGACTCAGGGCAGAACTTGGCACGGTGGGGAAGCTGTGCTTGAAGATATAGGGTGTTGTTTGCGTAAGAAGAAAGCCATCGCAGTTATGCATATATGGTCTAACATAAAGCCGAGTGTGCAAGTAACCCAGCGCGCGCAAAGAACTTCGAGGCAGCGACATGTCCTCAATCTCAAGGAACAAGGACAGAAAAGAGGTGAGAAGGCGTACAGAGCTTTAATTGGCAGAAACAATCTATAATAATCTACACAATATCGGGATTACAGTATTTACCCACAGGTATAGGGTGTTCTCGCCAGGCATCTTCATATTGATAAAGTACTAGTAGAGAATGTGACCATCACCTTACCATCCGTCACAAATATTTGTCACAAATCTTTGTCACAGGTAGTCTAGACCCTCCAAACATTAGCCAATTTTGAGAATCTGTGAGTCAAAGCGGTCAATCCTACTGGTCAGAGTAATATAGTTTATATCAATCTTATTCTTGCTTACAGTAAGATAATCAAACGCAATACGCCAGTGGCTTGATGCTAGTACGCTTTCAGCGCTATAATATTTGATCGCTGATGAATAATATTCCTTTGTAGCAGGCGGCTACCGGTTCGGTAATGTGATGTCACTCATCGGGCTATCTACCTATGTCTTGTGCATCGTATCTCCAGCAATCATGACTGATGGCTGATGTATCATCGTGATTCGAGAAGCTCTGATACACCACGGAGAAATTAATCCAAACTAAGTTCATAGCACTGGGAAAAGATATAAAGGGTAAATTGCCCTGGGTTTTGAGAGTAGTTGTCTCTCAGCGCATACAATCTACACATTCTTTGACCACTCACTACAACAATATGACCCTACAGCTTCCACACACTGTCTTCAAAACCATCTCTCGTGCTCATAAGAGCCTTACAATACCCACCTGGACCGTCGCTAGACGATCTTTCTCTGTTGAATTCTCGCCTCAGACCTACGCCCCAGACACACAGTATAGCTCAAATCATGTTTCGAAACTCCTCAGAACCTCCATCCTCTCTGAAATTTCCGAGCAGGAAGCCAAAACCCGAATTGAATTGGCCGCTTGTTACCGGCTCTTTGGGCTGAAGGGTTGGAACGAAAATATTTATGGCCATTTAACCGCCAAAGTCCACGAAAACGATGGCTCTGAATCTTTTCTCATCAATCCTTTCGGCCTTCTGTATAGCGAGATAACCGCTAGCAGTCTTATCAAAGTGGCTGCCGACGGATCTGTCAAGCATCCCGGTGTCACTGACGGCTTGTTCGGTATTAATGACGCTGGATTCGTCATTCACAGCGCAATCCACAAGGCCCGGCCCGATCTTCAAAGTGTCATGCATTGTCATTACCCGTCCGCTGCGGGTGTTTCCTCTCTCAAGCAGGGATTCCTTGAACTCGCTCAGACCAGTCACCAAGTCGGGCCTATTGCATATCACGACTACCAGGGTGTGGTCGTCGATCGCAATGAACGAAAGAGCTTAGCAGAAGATATGGGCGATAAGAACATCATGTTCTTGCGCAACCACGGCGTTATTACCGCTGGCTCCTCCGTTGGAGCTGCCTGGTATCTTATGTACCAGCTCCTCGCGGCCACTGACATCCAATCCCATGCCTCCGCTTGTGCTTTGGGAGACGCGGAGAATCTCAACATGCCTAGTGATAGGACAGTGAATAAGACCTATGAGGTGATGCATCAGAAGGGGTTCTCTGGTGCTGCCTACGGGCTCAAGGAGTTGTCTGCCTACATGCGCCTGCTGGACAAGCTTGACGCTTCCTACCGCACTTGATTTTGGTGTTATTTAGCCGGTCGAGGCGACGCGAAGAATGGTTATGTAGTAATAGGTAGTAGCAATGGAGGTATCAGATCTGCCTTTTTTTTTCTCTTTACTTGTATCCATTTCGTATTTACGTGTTAACTTCGGACCCGCAATGCTTGAAATAGAAACTACCGTACGATAGCATCATCACTGTCATCAGATCAATGTATATATATCGCAGCTGCATAAGTGCTGTAGCCCGAACTTGAAATCTTCATTCAACTTTCAACCCATCGAGAGGAATGCTAGATATGCAGCAGTAAATTTTGGAATACAGAAAAATTAGGGTTCCTTGGAATTTCCATATATATGATTTATAAGTTATGGCAATCTTGATTTTCCAAAAACCAAAGCACTTTTCCAAATTTCAATTCAGTACGTTGAAATTTCGAAATTGAAATCTTTTGACCCAACATTACCGGTAGTACTCGGAGTAGGTACGCATCCTAGGGTAGTCTCCACCCGTGCCTTCGGGCCCGCGATCACACACTGCCGCATGCGTATCCACTTTGTCTTGCTGTCCAACTAATTATCCGGATACGGAAAATGGTGTTTGTTGGCTCGGATTCTTTAGAGAGCTTCAACGCCACTCCGAAGGCCCGCCCGCCACTGGAGATGCTTTGGTAATCGGCTGAGTCATTGTATCCAGGACCCTCCGAGGTTATTCTTCCAGCAACTCAATAACAGTGTCGACCGTTACTGCCGAGCCGCAATCCTTAAGTGATAGTATCAGCCAACTTATCCTTACTGAAAAGTAACTTAGATAGGAAATTGTACCAGCCTATCCACTTCTTTCTTGTCCGAGGCCAAAAGCCCTTACAGAGAACGGTATCTTTTCACAGTTGATCGTATACCTAATTAGTATAAGCGCCGGGTGAAATGGCATCGGTGTTCCTCTGCTGGCCCTAACCTCATTTGATGAAGTATATATCTCGTTGCCGTGAGACCGTGGCTTATCAGTAACTGACGGCGCATGGCTCTGCCGATAAATTGGACCCTCAATTCGCTTCTTTGTCATGAATGATGTGTTCTAGGCCAGCACACGAATTTTGTCTGACCACATGGTGCATGCAGAACCGTGTTCCCCACGAATATTAAGCTTCGCTTAGCAGATAATTTTATACCGCTTCTTGGCACTACAATCGGAAAGAAGTTCGTGTTGTCTTGAAACATCACTTGACACTTCTGTTTTTATATGCTTGTCTTACTTTGTTTATATACTGGTAACTGCAAGGGGCTTGTGGCATCCAAATCAATATGGGCATTCCATATGCTATAGTACATACATTCCCTCAATATGCTCACCTAGCTACAGAGGTGGGAGCAGAATCCCATTAATTATTCCTCCTGATTTATCTTCCGCCGGGCGTGGAGCGCTTTGCCATCACCAGGACTGTTCGAAAAGGTTAAATGTCATGCTGGTCGCACTATGTGGAATGCCGAACAGAACGCATGTCACACATTTAGGAATCATGGCTTGATTATTGCTAAGTACAGAACACATCGAACCTAGAGATTGTACGGAAGATTGTACGAGAAGGGGACGTAAGACCTAAAGATTTGCTGCGAGCTATCTATCTATATATCAGCGCTAAGTCAGCCACAGAATTCTGTCAAACAGTTCAGCAATTTCACCAAATTAAACATGTCGTCGGCTTCGAAAAGGAAGGAATGCCTAACCAACCACCAGCAGCTTTTGACTACACATTAAAAGAGACTCAGCTGGGAGAGCGCGTTGTATTTTGAAAAAGCTCACTTCCTAAGTCTTTAAGGTAGTCCTGGACGTCATCGAAATGGGACGCACTCTCAGGCGAATCCCCAGGTGATTGCGACCCCTGCAGTCGCTGAAGAATAGCCAGTAGCAAGCGCCACTGCTGGCGCAACTTTCTAATCTCAAACCGAAGCGCGCCATTCTCCTTGACGAGCCGCGTGACATCACTGATGGTGTCAGCGTACTGTGTCAACAGTGTCTGGTAGTCCCTATGGAGCTCTTCGGCGTTCTTCTGAAGAAAATTCTTCCGCTGCTCTTTGCGCTCACGGAATCTGCGCTGAGCTTCTCGGTTTTGAATTCGGCGTCTCGCCTTTCCGGGATAACGTTAGCATCTCACTAGGGATAGGGGAGATGTGTTGCGTACAGCCTTAGGTTCACTCGTGTCCTGGGTTGTTGGTGAACCTGAAAGAGCTGGTGATACTGTAGGAGAATTTTCAGAACCAGGTGTCGAACTGCTAGCCGGTATGCTTGTCGCCTGACTGTGTCCGTGAAAACCCATGTAGTTATTCTTCGCCGTCGAGTCAGCAACGAGACGTCCACAGCGTATGTTTAAGCGCGACTTACCAATCCGCAGATTAAGTCCAGTGGCAAAGATGGGTATTCCATCTCAGGCATGAAGGGTGACGCTCCATGTGTGGCAGTGGGACTGCCCAACGTCAAATAACATTGATCCTCCATTGTTGCATCTACACGTTGCTTTTCAGAACGCAAAGTATACAAACAATATTGCTCGGGGACAAACCATTGAAAAATCATCTAGTAGAAGATATGCGCTCAGGTTATATTCTGGGCAGACCAATATACGCTTCATCGGTCAAGCTGGGGACCACAAATGAAGCTTTTGGTCCAGAGGGCTTGGCACATCGTGATTTCTGTGATTTCTGTCACAAGCGATCTCCCACGGCCTATTACATAATACATCTAAGCACCCACGGAAGGGTCATCAGCCAATCACAAAGATTGTGGCGGTCCTGGATCTGGCGTAGCGGGCCCCACACGGATATGCATGTCAATCGCGATTCACCTCCCTAGATTTAAGACATTTGAGGCGCACGCTCCACCCGTATTGTTACGCTAACTTCATCATGTGAAACATATCATCCAAGATAAGTCCGATAAAACCAATCAATGGTGCATATCGTTATTTCCTCACCAATCTGGCGTCTTCCCATTCCTCAGGTTGTAATTAGCCTCACACTATTACCCTAATTTAATTTAGCGGCCTGTGAGCTGGTGACAGACTTTATATGACCACTAAAATTTACCACCCACTAACAGAGTCCTATTTTTGGCCGTACGGTAAGTTCCTTGGTATGTCAGCTGGAAACGCCCCTGGGGTCATGTCTGCTTCCATTTCGAGCAAATGGTCAAGTCGAAGGTATTTGTCACTTCGGCGATCTTGAAAGGGTCGGAGCAATTCCGACCAAAGACGCCAATTGAGAAACGGGAACTTCTAATGAGGTCGGGTTAGACTACGCAGATGACGCTGCTGAGTCTCCGTGCTGCACCAGCTGCTGCTGCTGCCTGTTTCGCTTTTCGAGTCAGTTCGCTGTCCGATTACGTTAAGCTTGTGAGCAGCTGATTTCCGAATGTTGAGTTTATAACTATTTAGGTTAGGAAAATTGATAATCCTGATAAGATTAGAAAAGGAGAAAGTAAAAGAAAGGAATAATAATACTATAATAGTTCTGTTGGCTACGAATATTGGAGCTCATTCTGCCCTGCAAGGTTTTGGTGAATATGACCCCTTCCTTGCCTCCTCTCCCCAAACCGCACATTATTCGGACCAGATCTGTTTCAAGAATATGATTGACTGGGGAAAGAAAAATCCATGCAAAGAGCACGTTGAGACACCCTTGCCTTTTGACAGCACAACGAGACTTTCATCGTTCGGGATGAAAGTCTCCCAGTCCCAGAATACGTAGGAACCTTCATATGTGAAAATACATACAGCAGGGATCAGACTTGACCCAGAATATCGTGCTGGTAATTTTTCGCGACTCTAGGGCGCCACTAGGACTCCACGGTATCTCATCTTACCATCCCTCAGCTTTTGCATAGCATCTCTAACACCTGTAACGGTCATCGGGAACTTTTCAATCTGGGGCTTGATCCCGTGTCTGGCGGTGAAATCCAGCATAGCCCTCAGGCTTGCAGTAGACGCAACACCAGATCCGACAATGCTGAAGTTCCCACTGATCAGGTTCAATGGCGTGACGCCATCTAAGTTTTCGGTGCTGACGGTCAAGGGGAAAATCTTTGCCCCAGGGGCCAAGACCGGATAATACCTGTAAACTGCGGGTGAGCCGATGTTGATGATCAAACGCAGGAACATCAAAACTTACAAAGATATATTTGGGTTAAAGCTAGTGGTTATCATTAGAATATCCAGCGGGCGGATGGAATCCCACGACTCCACATTTTGATAGCGTGGAACTCAGACGCTCCAAAAGCGAGCGCCTCCTGCTTCTTTGACTCTGTGCCTGAGAAAGCGACAACTTCAAGTCCCAACTTGGAGGCAAACTGGATTGCCATATGTCCCAGACCACCAATTCCGATGATGCCGACGCGCTCTCCAGGCTTCACTCCGGAGTCGTATAGAGGACTCCACACGGTTGCTCCTCCACACAGCAGGGGACCAGCATCTTCAGATGCAATGGCGTCGGGGATCTTGTACAAAGCCGAAATATCCCAAGCTAGTGCTGTTCCAAAGCATCCCTGGTCCCCGTCCGCCGACCCGTAGGAGGTGCTGTCGATACACATTGTCTGGCGACCTGTTGGCCTCCTCAGCATCAGCCGGCGAAATTACCGTCTCGTATCACTTACCTGATACGCAGTATTTGCAATGGCCACAGAACTTGTGATACCAGCCCATTCCAACTCGATCTCCAACTCGGAACTCTGACAAGTCCTGCACAGAAGACCCAATATCGGTGATGATTCCGATACCTTCGTGTCCAAGGCCCTGATCAGCGTGGCGGTAATGTTCATCGGTGCCACAAACGCCACAGTGTGTTATCTTGACACTGACTTGGGTTGGTTCCAGATCGCGATGACCAACTGCCTCAAAACGTCCCCACTGACGGATCCTTTGAAATAAGTGAAGTCAACCCCATAGTTGCAGATGGACATTTTTAGCAGAAAATAGAAAGACAAAAAGGGATGGAGATGCCCTTCTTATAATTCAATTCTGATACAGTCTACCCCACCTTGCTTAGGGCAGAGTGACTATGTCGACTCAATGATTAATGATTATTAACTAGTTAGTTAGTTAACTAGTTAACTATCTTTCTATCTAATGGTCGTTGGAGCCTTCCAAATGGTTAATCGCTCAATTAAGTAGGCGACACATGCGGTCAAATGTGGGTATCGCAGTCTAGATGAGTGCTGTCTTTCAGTATCTTGTACCCGTGCCAACCCGCGCCAATCCTGGTCTTGGTCATCACGGGTCAAAACGAAATATTTTTCGAAACAACACTTTTACCCAAAACACCAAAAATGACATTTTTACACTAAACTAGGATACCATAGTGCTGAAAGCGTACTAGCATCAAACCACTGGTGTATTGCGTTTAATTATCTTGCCATAAGCAAGAATAAGATTGAGATAAATTATATTACTCTGACCAGTAGGATTGACCGCTTTGACTCGCAGATTCTCAAAATTGGCTGATTTTGGAGGGTCTGGACGGCCTGTGACAAGATTTGTGACGGATGATGAGGTAATGGTCACATTCTCTACCTAGTACTTTATAAATATTAAGATGCCTGATGAGAATACCCTATACCCGTGGGCCAAATACTATAGTCCTGATATTGCGTAGATTATATAGATTGTTTCTGCCAATTAATACCTCCTTACATATTCTTACCTCTTAGCAGGTTATTCGATCAGTGAAGTAAAAGAATAGAAAATAAGGTGTAGGATTTATAAAAGAATAAAGAAAAATTGTTGTAATTGTTGTTGTATTCAATTGTATTGTTCTTCTTCTTACCTTATTCTTCTTTTGCTAGAGGATTTTGGGCTTTATCTATGCTCTTTTAGTTGTAATATTTTGATAGCCATGTAGTGGCATGATAGTGGCCTGATGGCCGTATAGTGGCTTATTAGCCTTATAGGGAGTTTTGTAAAGCTTTTGCTTGATATATCTTATAGATATATCTTATATTACCTCTTGTCTGTCCTTGTTCCTTAAGATTAAAGACATGTCGCTATCTCAAAGAAGTTCTTTATAGGCGCTGGGTTACTCGCCTGCTGGGCTTTATGTTAGACTATATATGTATAACTACAATGGCTTCTTTTCTTACTCAAATAGAATGCTATATCTTTAAGCATAGCTTCCCCACTGTGCCAACTTCTACCTTAAGTTAATACTTAAAATAGGCTCTTCTTCTTGGTGTCAGTACTGCAGTGGGTAGCGCTAGTATTATTTTCTTTTTAAATAGAGAAAAATTCGCAGGCAGGACATAATATAATTTTATTCTGTCTAAAGAAGATTACTAAAATGTCTATGATAAGATTGCACAGTAGTTGACTGAGATAGACAAATATGATGATAGGAGTTATAGCCCGGTGAGTACATCTGTATATTGCTATGGTAGGGTAATCTTTAAAACTACCTAGATCTGACAACCTAGATACTTTTAACAGGTTTTACTTCGTCTTTCATGGCATGCTAGTCATACTTATGATAAAACAAATCGAACTAGAGGTAGCAATGAGGTAATGATGAGATTTATGCGGGAATGCAATCAATGAATCATATCATAAACCTAGGTCTGGTTCATGCACGAGAATTCCTCAAGCTGGTCAAGAGTAAATGTAACTCCAATATAATATTAAAAATATACTCTGGTAATTCATAGCTGAGATATTTCTATAGATTAGTTATTCTGATCTCTAGACGTTTGCTGGTATTATAATAGTATAAGAACTAGGCAGGCTAATGATATTATAGAGGCTAGGATAATAAGATGCTGGTAGTACATCTTACATATTAGATAGCTGTCTGCTAAACACTTGTAAAGGTTCTCTGCATCTTTGTGATATATTCTACTATATAGGCTTGGATGACTATAAAATTGTGCTGCTTAGGCTTGGCTAAAGTAAGAATGAGATAGATCTTTTAGTAAATTAATAAAACTATAAAGACCTTTATAATACTACTAACTGATATGGCTCTTATTACAGATGTAGAGTTCAAGCCATATGTTGAGTGATATGCTAGAGATAGTGACATCTTCTTTTAGGAATTTGCTACTGCTTATGTTAAATTTTAAAGCTTAATACGCAGGGCCCCTTTCAAGACTGAACGTGGCATTTGTAGAGTCATCTTGTTGCAATGAGTGGTCAAAATATACCTGTCTTGTATGCTCTGAGAAACAATTACTCTCTAACTCCAACTCAGGAGAAAAACATCCCTTTATACCCTTCTTCGCGTCGCTCTGAGCCACGGTGTGGATCAACTTCGTCATGCTAGATTCCACGACACTCGAATCGCAATGCCACATTGAGTCGTGATTACTGACTTGGGAAACACGGGCATAGGTAAACCATCCTATGAGTGATATCATATTACGAAACTAGTAGCCACCCGCTACGAAGAAATATTGTGGGTTTAACGACTAAAGATTATATTTCTGAAATCGTATTAGCATCAAGCCACTCGCGTATCCAGTTTGATTAGCTTACCGTAAGCAAAAGTAAGACTCTCATAAGCTACATTCGACTATCTTCTTGGCAATTCACTCCGACCAGTATGCTTGTCCTTTTGTCTCACCATCTCTCCATATGGCCAATGTTTAAAGGGTCTAGACTGCCTTAACTCAACACTGGTGACGAAGCATGAGATGATGGTCAGAAGTTTGTCTGTGGATAATTGTCTGATATCTGTGGACCGAGTACTGTAATCCCGATATTACACAGATTATATAGATTATCCCTCTCTATCGATCTGATTGTCCGTTCCTCCCTGGCTTCTTGTCCGTCATTCTTCCCGAGATCGAAGATATGTCGCTACCTCGAAGAAGTGTTTTACGAGCCATGGGTTTCTCTTCCAGTGGGCATTATACCAGAATATGCCTGCATAATCGCGGTGGCTTCATTCCTACTCGAACAAAATTCCATTTTTCAAGCGCGGTTTCGCCAGCGCGTCATCTTCTAGCTCGAGTCCATACTCAAAATGGGCTCTTCTTCTCGGTTCTGGTGCCGCTGTGGGCGCCGCCGGTCTCTTTTCTTGGAGAGCGAAGAGAAGTCCAGCCGTACTCGAACTGAATTCGTTCCCTCCAAGGAAGATTATCAAAATGTGTACAATGAAATTGCCCGGCTGTTGACTGAGAAAGATGACTATGATGATGGCAGTTATGGCCCAGTGAGTACATCCGTCGTGCTTTGTCGCAACCATACGGTATTTCAGACACCTTGGACCTAACAATCCGAATGCCCTCGACAGGTCGTGCTTCGTCTGTCTTGGCATGCTAGTGGTACTTATGATAAAACAACCAAAACCGGAGGTAGTAACGGGGCAACCATGAGGTTCGCACCAGAATCCAATCACAGCGCAAACCTGGGCCTAATTCATGCGCGAGAGTTCTTGGAGCCGGTCAAGAGTAAGCGTATTTTAATGTATCTAATGTACTGTTTAAAAATTTATACTGAAAATTCATGACAGAGATATTCCCATGGATTACCTATTCGGATCTCTGACGTTGGCCGGTGTCACAGCAGTGCAGGAACTCGGTGGGCCGACGGTGCCGTGGAGGCCAGGACGAGAGGACGCCAACAGCATAGCTTGCACACCAGACGGCCGTCTGCCAAACGCTTCGAAAGGACCACCGCACCTTCGAGATATATTCTACCGCATGGGCTTCGACGATCGTGAGATTGTGGCGCTGAGCGGTGCGCATGCTCTTGGACGTGCACATATAGACCGAACAGGATATGAAGGGCCCTGGGACTTTAGCCCAACTGTGTTTACAAATGAATTTTTCCGACTGTTAGTTGAGGAGGAGTGGCTGAAGCGTAAATGGAATGGACCTCTCCAATATACCGATAAAACTACGAAGACCCTCATGATGCTACCGACTGATATGGCTCTTATTGAAGATGCCGAATTCAAGCCCCATGTCGAACGATATGCTAGAGATAGTGATGCCTTCTTTCAGGAATTTGCCGACGCGTATGTCAAACTCTTAGAGCTTGGTGTTCCCTTTAAGGGCCTAGGAAGTGATCGCTGGGTCTTCGAAAGATCGGAATAGTTTTACTGTATGATATTCGGAATTAGAAATTATCTTGAATATAATACTTTGTACAAATACTATTTTTGTTTGCATGCCACCCAAAAGTATTATTTCTGTTCGTTTGCATCTACGAGTTCTCCCCGGATATTATATTACCTAGATAGGCCGTACCGGGAAGGCAGAAATGGAAATATTCTCTTGCATCTATTCTTTTCGGGACGTCTCTACATGGATGAATTAAGAAGACGGTCTAGCTCGTTTGAATCATTTACCACCAGAGGATCAAGATTTCGAGTTGGGGCCCAGGGACAATGTAACTACCCTCAGACATCTTACATAAAAGCTTTTGTCAGCAGAGCCGTTCTTGCGCGAATAAGCAAGAAGCCAGGGCTTGCTCTTCATTGAGCCAAGAAGCCCATTGGCATTGATGTGAGCGGGCCCTCTGGCAGTTTCACCGCTTAATGTGGTAAATGGTAAATGGCATTGCATTCTCCCAAGTGGATAACCGAAGACAGATGTGGAGATCTGGTTCAGCTCGGCTAAGGGAGAAGCGAATCTGCTACCACCAATTTCCTCTCAGCTAGCTAAACCGTTGGATCTGGCTGACAGAAAATTATACGTAGTTGCTTCTCGGGAGTAACGGCCCTATGGCTTCACTGCTTATTGGATTGCTCGAACGATAATCTCTATGAATAGTGCGCCTCACACGATGACTCGCCTGAGGCAATTACTAATGCTGTAACTTTATTTGGGTTGCGCCGACTTAAGTACTCCTTAACGGCATCCTTTACCCACGGACAAGAATATGGGCAGACTAAAGTCCGCTGGAAAAATGAAGATAATTGGCTGATGAGAAGATGCGAAGCTCAGAGGAACGATCGACCCTAGGATGCCTGTCTACTTAGGTAGCAACGTGAATTTCCTATTTTCCCATTTTTCTCAATAAAATCATAAATTCATAATTCCACGGTTTTTAAATCGACGTAGCAAATCATGGCCCAGATTTTCTGCCTGTTATTTTAAGGAAATTACACCGAGATGCTTGCCTAGGAGTGTCCAACTGATCTTCCTAAACCGGAGTTCTATGACTTTCGCCATATCCATCTCTATACATATCTTAGACAATCTAACTGGGACGTACAAGGTTGGCTATACCAAATCAAGTCAGGCCACAGTCATCTCCAATTGGCTCATGGAATATTCCGCGGTTTGTTCGATCTGGAATTGGGGCTTGGCAACATCTACTAAGGCTAAGTGCTCCTGGCCAAAAGTCTCACAGCGAACGGTATGACTTCACCGTTGATAGTAACTATATGAACGGAAATAGTGTACATAAGCACTAGGTATATCCTCGTGGCTGCAGAGGCGTCAGCATTCAATCATCAATTGACCATCTCTTCCTTGCTTTTGGTTGTCGAGGAACAGAGTGGGTTAGAGAATGGACTATCAAACACATTCGACCTTATGCAGCCCTACTGTAACCCCAGGACTCATGCCCACCATACCTAGGATGGAACGCCCTTCCTTGTCACTGGACTTGATGTGCGACCTGGTAAGTTGCACTGAATGCACATATATATGATCGTCGTCCTAATGCGGACTGAGAGAAGGGCAATTGTATGGCATTTCAGGACCTCCACCAGAGCACGGGCATGCTGTCTATAGCAAGCCCTACAGATTATCCTATAACTTTATTCATAGATGACTCTCAGGGAGGCTCATTAACTCAAGCCTGAACGCGAGTCCTACAACAGACACTGACACGACTGAACCTAAAAATGTATACAACCTACACCTTCCACATCTTATTCAGATGCTAATGGTGTCTGTGGAAGGCTAAACGTCGAATTCAAAACTGAGAAGCTCAGCGCAGGTTCCGCGAACGCAAAGAGCAACAGAAGGAGCTTATTTATAGAAATCCAAAGATCTACGCAATGAGTACCAAATATTGTTAAAACAGTACACTCAGATGGTCAGCGACATCACGCAGCTCGTTAAGGAGAACGACAGGCTCAGATCCGAGGTCAAGAACCAGCGTCAGCAATGGCGTTTGGTATTTGCCGTCCTCCAACGACTTCAGGATCCGCAATCACCAGCAACTTTGCCTGAGGGAGCGTACGCTTTCAGTGATATCCTAGGCTCCCTCGAGGAGTCGACGAGTTACTGGAAAAGAATCCAGAGGCACTTCCAGGAGCTCTAGTCGCCAGATAGCTTGCAGAAGCAATATTCTCCAGAGTTTGAATATTGGAGGACCTCGAAACACCTTGGGGATGATTTTGGAAACTTGCCTTTTCGAATATCGTCACAGCATATCCATCGTTCTGGAGAGCCCAGACAGCGAATAGCCCTGCAGGACCACTTCCTATTATGGCAACACGGCCTCTCTTGGTGTTTGTTGACTCAGTCATCGTTATATAGGATCGATACGACCCTACAGAAGCAAGTACTGGAATAAATAGATACTTATTATTTAGTATCCAAGGGAGCGCTTCAATCGGACTTATATTCTCTTTAGCCAGGGCCCAGAAAATCAAATGACGTACATCGTAGACAATGGTAGACTACTAACCTTGCTATACAGTCTATCAAGTTATGGACAGGACTGTACCTCTATGTTTTCTCCCAGAATTACTTAACGTTACTATACCGGTTCCATTTCACTTCCGTGTCGGTATCATTTCCCATTGTGGTTGGTAACGTTCCTGTTGAATATCTCGGTGACTGTTTTGTCCGATATAAGATGTGTGTCTGTGCACACATCATGTATATAACTAGTTCGATTATCAGCCCTTCAAGATAAGAATAAGATGAACAACGTACCTATTTAACAGGTTATGAGCCTGGGACTCTACCTCTGAGTTGACATGCTGACAGCAACTCTTGAAAACACAGCTAAGCCTCCACACAAAAGCGATGAATCATTACTCAGGGATCTAACCAACATGATATAGTAATTCGGCAAGAAAAATCGAAGCAAAGAGTCTTGAAGTAATGAGTCATTGACTCAGGGGCCTGACCTCCATGAATGGACCTTCTTTCGCCAAGAATCAAACATACACAAACTGAGGGATTAAATATCTCTACGGAATATGTTCGCTATCAAGCAACAAGAATAAAAATATGGCGACCCAATTCCTCAATCTATGTCTGCATCCTCTCGGTCTTCACTTCCTCTAGCAAACGTGTTCCAGCCTGCGTCCAGAAGGACTTATCTACGACAATCTATCCACCGCTGGACGTATTACACTTAATGTATCGGAAATCGAAAGCCCAGAGGATCCGTTTCTGCTGAACGACAGAATATTACTTCGATTGCTTTCTTTCAAGGATACCGCTCAGCCTACCTCACAATTTTCATTCTATGGCACTAAGCAGATTCTGAATCTCCAACCTTGTCATATAATCAGCGTAGGAGAGCCTCCATACTACTTAAAAGCCCTCAAGAACGGCTATACGGTCGATTTTCAAGATGGAAACAAAACGACCCAAGTCTATTTTAAAAATAGGCAGAAGAGGTTCTTACTGGATTTTAATTGCGAGCTATATAGCAAAATCATTAGAATAATTTCTAGAAGGTAGACTCCAGGTTCTTGAAAATTCTTTTAAGCTAATTTAGTAGCTAATAGATTTATAAAGATATTAAATATGCATTTATTCAATAATTCTAGAGATTCTATAAACTTTTAGAACTGGTTAAAATATAAAAAGCATATGGAAGAATTAAAATTTTATTTATTATTTATATATTTGCTAATTATTATATTCCTACTTTTATTTCCTATTAGAGTAATATCTTTAATTTTATATAGCTGCGTGCTTTATTTATAAGAAGGATAATAAGAAATCTTATGGTTAGACTATAGCCTAGATAGTTCCAAGATAAGATTAGTGTTAGGGCATAAGCTTAGGGCTTTGTGAGATTTATTAGGCATAAAGCCCACAATCGAGTTCTCCTCAGCCATGTACGTCATAACATAAACAGCAGATCGAGTCACTGACAAATGCCAATCTTATGTCTCCACTAAATGCTCCGATCTGTAGCGTGATGAGGCGTTCAAAAGCAGGCGTGGCTCATTTTCCCTCCAGAGAGCAGTCTTCCCTATGACCAAAAGCCACCCATATGTACCGGTTTGCGTGCTTGATGCCGTCGTAAAAATCGAGTGGCATGAGGTAGACTAACACATTGTAGCAGAATAGTGTTGGGACAATTATTCTCATGGTTATGGCATGCATCAAAGGTATGGAAGGTCCCTTGGCTAGACGCTGTTCCCTATAGAACAAAACTAAATGTAGGGAATTCATATGCAGAAATTATAGACATAACGGCACCGAATATCACTCAACACATCTGTCTAGGAAGTTTCAGGCGGTTCAGACTCTCTCTCTAAGACACTTACCCATCTCCTAGCCGCTACGCCCTCCTCTATTACCTGTCTCATCTCCTCGCTTCCTAAAGACCGCGCATAGGTTACTGCAGTACCCACGCGTCCTCTTAACTCAGGGTTTGCACCATGTTCTAATAGCCATCTTACCCTCTCAACCGCACCAGCCATAACCGCGTGCACAATCGCATATCGGGGCACCATATACCGTGTTACCTCTGCCTGGTTCACATCCGCCCCACGCTCCACTAATAGTTCCATGACTGGAATTTTGCTTGTATCAAACTCCTTACTTGGTGTTGCCCGTTCATCATAAGGGTTAGGACACGCGCCTGCAGCATAATGCAGTGGTGCACCATTGCCAATTTTCGCACCAGCATCTAAAAGCATGCGTACAGCCTCGGTGTCTGCTCGCGCTGCGGCTGCCGTAAGGGCAGCGCATGAATCGGTCTCTGGCCCACCATAACGGTCCTGATGGTAGCGCTGCCGGCCGAGGTTAGGGTTGGCACCGTGGTCAAGAAACCAACGGAGAAGGGGAATATTAGTAACTACACGCGGAAGCAAGACTTCGCCATAGTAGCCAGGGGTGTTGGGGGTCCAGCCTTTCTTGGTGAGAAGTTCGAAGAGGGCGATTTGTAGATCAGCAGGTGCTGATAGAATAAATTCAGGAGTGTAGCGGACAACAGCCGCGCCAGCGGCAAGGAGGTAGTTTGCGATCTCGACATTTCCGCGCTCAGCGCAAGCACGAGGCCACCATGTAGGAAGGCTGGAGTGCGAGTTTGCGAGGAGACGACGGCCTGAACAGTGGAAAATTGTCCATTCTTGCAGGCGGATTCAAAATCGACAACGTAGCCTGGCTTCGGCCCGATATAGCCGAAGTCGTCGGGCTCTACGATGGGAAGTTCATCATACAGTCCGCCCGTTGTGGTTGTCCGAGGCTGCGGCAGGGGCCCTTGAGGCCCTATTCCGGACCGAGGCCGCATGTAGTACCCCTGAGGCCCCATTCCGGACCTTATTGTCTGCCATCGCTGTTGGCGGATTTTCTCCAGCATGTGCTCCGGAATTGGTTGCCTCTGTGGCTGCTGCCTGTCAGCCATATTGGTTCTGTGTGACTGGAATCGACCGAAGCCAGCGTTGTATGTGTCTGTCCACTAGGAAAGGCAGCGAGGGTCTCTGAACTCCTTTTCGAAGAACAGAATCCGACAGTCCGGAATGTTATGTTCACAGTTCATGAAACGAATCGCGGAAGTAGTGGCGCCCTTGGCAATAGAAAGGCATATCATTGGTTCATAAGGGCTCTACTCCGCCAACTCCCGGACAAAGCGCTAATCCTCCATGCAGTAAGACTTAGGGTTACCCCTCACACCACCGATTCAGCGAAGTTCAGACAGTACGTACCGCATTAGTATTATCATGGCTCGCTGCTCGTCTCGCTACAGAGTATAGTATGTGGACATAAAGCGGGCTGATACCAAAGCAATCAAACGGATCTCAGCATCTCATGATTAATGGACATTGCCTTTCGTGGATGGACATGATCTATGCCTACAAACATAACTACAACTCATGAGTGTGAAAGTACACAGGTCAGTAATGTTTGTCAGCAATTCCTGATAGCATCAGTTGCGAGTATGGCTATCATTGCGAGGGAGACCTGCAGAGAGTGAATCTCTACTACATTGTACGCACTCACGTACTTCATCCAAGTATGTTAATAAGCCATCTTCTTTTTGTACTTCAACTCCGTCAAATCATTCTTTGTGGCAACACTTATCCGACAACTCTTGATGTCTGCTCGAGTGAGGAGCTCGGTATACACATTAGCGAAATCCGAAGCCTTCATTGCGCCAGTCTTCTCAGCCACTGGGTCAACCTCGACGCGAGTCGCCAGGTACACTTCGTTAAATCGGACATTGGTGTTCTCGTTGTCACGACAAGCTACGTTTGCCATCGAGTACAGGGGACCTTGGGTGATGGCTGGAGCCGCGCGAGCACCGATGTCGCCCTGCGATCCGGTGCAGAGGGTGAAGGAAGTCGAGCCGCTCTGCTCTAGCAGATATGGGATGGTTTCGCGGTAGGCGACTACAAAATGTTCATCAATTTAGCTCTGTTTAATCCTGCCTGCCATGCAAGAAGAAGAAGAAGGAGAAGAAGAAGGGAGGACTCACGAAAGTTCGACTCAAAGTTGATACTCATGAATTTGCGCAATTCGCTGGTGCTGACATCTCGCAATGGAGCCGCGCCGTATGCTCCGCCAGCTAGAAGACGAGCAGAGATATTAGCTGAAAGTGGTGGACGTACAAAGCATCAGGACTCTTACCAGCAGCGTAGACGTGTTGGAAAGCTGGCAGCTTCCCAGCCCGGACCTGATCAACAACTCCCTGAACTCCTTCCTCCGCCATGATGTCGGCCTCGACGATTGTAATGCCGTCTTTTGATTTTACATGCTGGAACAACTTGTCTGCAGATGTCTGATTTCGCACAATTGCAAGCACGCTGCGTTTGGCTCGTAGGGCTCCGAGGACGGCAGCGACACCGATGTTGCCTGTTGCGCCGACGACTAAGACGGTCTCCATTTTGTTTAGTTTTCTTTCTGTTTCTTCTAAAGTGCTGGAAGTACGTGTCCTATAAATTTTGTAAGCAGCTCAGTATTTATATGCAAATTGAGTTAGTTAGGGCTTCGGATGCGTTCCGGCCTCGGCTGAATAGCAACGGAACATTCCGTCGGGGTTTCATTTGGCGTTCCTCCGCCTTCTTCAAGAAACTCTACGACTTTATTCCAGCACGTCCGAGGTCTGCGTGAACATAAGGAACACAGCATGGAGACATCGAAGCCCAAGAGGCAGAAGGTTACTACTGCATGCGACCCTTGTCGCAGCCGGAAGGTTTGCACCGGAACCCTCCGACAGATCCCAGTAAACCCAGCTAGCTAATCATGCCGGCAGGTCAAATGCGATGGACACCAACCAGGTAAGTCCTATGAGCAATAACTCTGGTCAGTCATCTAAGCAATGTTTCCCCATAGTGTGTGGTCCATGCGAGAAAAGACCCAGAAGCGAAACTGCTTGCACATGGGCTACGGACCCTTCGCGCATTCCGTATGCTTCCACGGAATACATTAGACAACTCGAAGATAGGATTAGACTACTTGAAGGGCATAACAATCAAACCCAAGGTAGTAACGGCCGAAGCATTGATATTGCTTCAGAAAAATCGATCCCACCAACGACAGGTAGTCGTGTAACCGCTTCCCCAAGCTCGCCCGAGTCAACTACGTGGCAGACATCTGTTCCGTGGATGAGATCACCATTCTTTAGCACTTTAGGGACAACTACGGACTTACGTCTACGAGCTCCAGCTACCTCCATTGTCCCACCGTTAGTTCAACCGCTTCCGGCGACCCTAGAGAGCACAGATTCGACATTCATCTCCACTAACCATTCCGTTCGGGACATTGTAGTGGGTGATGGCAACATTCAGGACCCGCCGACAGCGCCATCGCTACAAATTTTATGCAAGAAGTGGAAAAGCAATTACAGAGAAGTTCGGTGAAGTATCAAACGCCCGAGACCCAAGTTACGATTCAAGTTGCGATTCAAGGCAGACCGATTTGGACTACCCCTGCCCTCCCGACAACAAGCCGATAACCTGCTCAGCTCCTATTGGAATTACGTGCATGTTCTATATCCATTCTTAGACAAATCACAGGTGGAAGAAGACTACGAGACGATCTGGAACCAGCACAACTCCATTACCGACAAAAACTCTTTTTGTGTCTGCTTAATTCTATATTTGCCATCAGCAGCCGGTACGTTAGATCGGCAGATCCAGACCATGGGCACTTGGCTGCGACCTATTGCCTGAGAGCCCGAGAATTACTGAAAATTGATTCATGCTCTATCCGCTCGGTCCAGTCATACCTGCTTTTAGCACTGTATTTCCAGAGCATCGATGAACCTCGTACGTGTTGGAGGTTCGCCGGACTCGCAATACGCACAGCGCAGATTCTGGAACTCCACCTCATCGAAACGAGCGAACGGGAGTCCGAAGGAAGAACCAAAGAGCTGCTCCGCAAGGTCTGGCATGGTTGCGTGCTCATTGATAGGAGATTTCCATGATGTACGGTCGACCATGTATGATTGATCCAAAGACAGCTTCTGCCATCTCACTCCCCGTATTAGAAGAAGAAAACTTTCAACTGGGACATGTTCAATCAGACTCTACCCAGGCGCAGCAAACCCATGCTGCTGGCTTTCACTCAATCTCTCTTGGATTATACGACATCTTACATGAAGTCCTCCTCCATCCGTACCCTAGAAAACACTTTGGAATCGGGTGTTCAGATTCAACCGAGCATTTTCCACCTTTTGAAGCAAACACTTTCGTCGTCGAGCTCGAGGAAAGACTTTCGAAGTGGGAAAGAAAGATTCCTGACTGTTACAAGATCGGACTCCACTCTCCATACAAAAGTGTAAATGGCCTTCTAGTATGTAGAGCAGTGATCCTTCGTCAAAGGTGCGTCTGAAACACCCTGCGCTATGTTCCAAGTTCGAACTAACAATCATTCAAGACATCTCCACGTCCATTTATTGTTGTTAAGACCTCTACTCCAAGGTGTCATTACCTCCGAGTTCCGAAACAGAGGAGAATCAATTCCTGTTGGAAGCTTGCTTTCTCACAGAGTCTCTCTGCAATGTGCAATTGTATGCGTGAAGGTGGCTCAAGAAGCTATTGATACCATATACGTTAACGAAGGTACGAGTCTAAATGAAATGAGAGATCTGTCCGCATGGTGGCACAATGCAATATTCTTGTATACATCCGCGACGGTGCTCATTGCAGCCAGCCTTAGCCCCTCCGTGGTGGCTGAAGTATCAGAAGATTCGATCTATGATAGCTTCCACAAGGCCATTGCAGTTCTTCGGCAGTACACCATATTTAGCCCGTCGATCCTCCGGCTGACTACTGCATTACACATTTTGTCTTCGGTCATACCCAAGAATTATTCTCGATTCAAGCAGGCCTCGCAACAGACAGAAGGAGTGCATGCGTCTGACGGTGCTAATAATGCCGCTACGTTTCAGTACTGGTGTCCAGTCAGACCAAACCGTCGTCAAAAATCGCCTCCCGGTGATCCTAAGGCGCATGAGAATAATAACCAGGTTTCGCCTTCTGAATCACTCTCAAACCTGGACCTATGTTTTGATCCGGATGACTTTACGTGGCTTGTAAAAATACCTTTTTATACTTGAGAAGTTTCGATCTAGTATGCATAACTCGATCTATGGAAGTACTGAATTTTGAATATAAAATCCTACCACGCAAACTACAAACACATGCTTCCAACTCTTTAAGGTTATCTCTCTTTATTTCTTTGCAGCCAAGCTCCTGGCTATATTCTACACACCTCTTGATGAGGTCCCTCCATAGATACTTCGAAAAGTACACTCCCTGGTTATACACCTCCCGTATTCTTTCGGATTCTCCTCATTACTCAAGTAAGCCCTAGTGCCCAGCCTCAATCCGGGGAATGGTATTACAGCCTCACAAGCCATGTCGTACGTCTTGGTCATGTTGATCTTCCAATGGTCAATGCCACGCTTCATCTCGTAAGCAAATGTTGTCCTTATTATTATTGGATGATCTTACTAGTGACTACCGCTAATACCTTTCTATTGATCTCTAGAATTTGAAGTCCAATCTGTCCGAGTCCCGACTCATTCGGAAGGACGCTCCGGCATACCTAGGTAACTATCTCGGAGGCCCTAATTCTTCCGTCCATCCATGTGTACCTACCAAGGAATGTATTAGCACTAGAATTGCAATAGTAGAGTACTATCAAATAAATGATATTTAATAAACCAATTGTGTTTTGTCATCTCGTAATTGCCATTCTCCTTTTAGCATTTTGTATTTTAGTCACAACTCTAGCAAGACTTTCTCTGAAAATTAGCTCCTGAATTCTCCGTCTCACGTTGTCCTACACTTCCGCCACTGGCACAGACAAATACCTAGGTAGGATGGCGATTGATCCGAAAGGCAGCGAACAGCCAACAGGCTGTTCAAGACGTCGACCAACCAGTCCTACACCCAGAAGTCGCAGCTACCTCGGACAGACAGTCAGCAAGCTCCCCAGAACAAACTCCTGCGCAACCACAGTCTCCCCAGACGCGAAACAAAACCAGGCGTCAGTGCAGTCAGACACTATAACAGTAATACCGCGATCAAAACGAAGGGGCCTGCTAGGATGCCTTGCTATTATCCCAGAAGTTGAAAGGCCGCATCACTACGCAAGTAGCACGAAATGGGTCATCACTCTCGTTGTTGCTTTGGCGAGTGCCGCAGCACCTCTGGGTAGTGCCATATTCTTCCGTGAGTTGATCATCAGGTTTTCAAATTGTTTTGAATCTATACACGCTGATTACATAGATGTTTTTCTTTTGGCACACAGCTGCACTTGGTCAACTTTCGCAAGACTTTCATGCCACCCCAACCCTCACCAATCTCACAGTGGCGCTATACCTGCTGAGTATGGCGATATTCCCACTCTGGTGGTCTGCGTTTTCAGAGGCGCTGGGCCGCCGGACTATCTACTTGGTCTCTTTTGCGCTGTTCACGTTGTGGAACATTATTGCCGCCGTGTCTACCTCGATGGCTATGCTGATTGTAATGAGGGTTCTTGGAGGGGCGCATCGTCGTCTGTTTTGGCCATCGGCGCAGGCACAATCGCCGACATTTGGGAGCCGAAGGAGCGCGGTCGTGCGATGGGTATCTTTATTCTTGGGCCCATGTTGGGCCCTCTGCTGGCCCCGATCATTGGCGGTGTGTTGACACAGGCATGGGGATGGCGGAGCACTCAATGGTTTCAGACTATATATGGAGGAGTCTTACTGATTGTGTTGACATTCTGCCTGCCCGAGACTCTTGCAAGACGACGAGGAGGAGGAGGGGAGGAGAAGTCGACCAACGAGAAGCTGTGGACAGCAAACACAAATCAACTCGGGCAACAATTCTGCAGAGAACGAAACAGGGCGCGGTCTTCTTGAAACGATCAGTCATTGATCCGCTGAAGGTCTTAAGCTATCTCCGTTTCCCAGTCGTCTTTATCACTGTTTGGCTCTCAAGCGTTACTTTTGGGAGCTTATATGTGCTTAACATTGCCGTTCAAAGGACTTTCGCGAACCCACCGTATAATTTCTCGGAAGTCATAGTCGGACTGACCTATATCCCAGGCTCGTTGGGCTACATGGTTGCAGGTATCGTAGGCGGAAGATGGGCGGACGCAATCATGCACCGAGAAGCGCGGGCTGCAGGTCGATACGATGCGACTGGCAAGCTTATTCTGAGGCCGGAAGATCGAATGAAGGAGAATGCCCTGGTTGCTGCTGCGATCTACCCGGCGGCTCTGGTCTGGTTTGGATGGACAGCAGAGAAGGGCGTTTTCTGGATTGTTCCACTGATTGCAAACTTCTTCTTCGGCTTTGGAACGATGATCATTTTGGGACGGCAAATACGATGTAAGATTAACCCCAGCAGCCCTTGAAATAGAGATGTCTGCTAAAACCAAGGGTAGGCTCACAGAGTTTCTTCCTAAGCGCAGCTCGAGTGGAGTGGCTGTGAGCACCTTTGTGAGGACCATCTTTAGCAGCGTTGGCGCGGTCGTCGCTCAGCCCATCCTTGGAGCTATCGGTGACGGATGGCTTTTCACCATCCTTGGTATTATTGGTTGGATCAGCGCGTTTTTCGTTGTTTGGGCCATGAAGACCTTTGGGTCGAGGTGGCAGAATGAGATGAAGCAGAAGTTGGTCCAGTAGATATACTGCTACACCTTCTAAAGTGACGGACCAGATGCTATGGAAACAGCTGCACGGATATCGTCATTAGAGAAGCTGTATAATTGGATAGGCATTTCACGAGCAGTTACATTTGAATACCTACTTACCTGTTTGGCGACCCCATAACCATTCATAAGTACTGTTCGATGGCATCAAGAAGCCGAATCAAGCATGTTGGAGAGTGTGATATAGAAGTCGTTGACACGACAGATCATCCACCTGGGCAGGTTAAAACCTGGGTTCATCCAGATACCTAATCAACGTTTCGATGTTCAGCTTTGGAGATATCATGCTCCGAGGGAATTGTGGCGGGTAAAGAAGTACAGTGGTTATGCCCAACAAATTGCTTTTCCGGACATCTTCAAGAACTGAAATGGCATTTCCTCCATACCTAGGTAAGCGCCAAAGCTGTTTGACAGTACAGTAGGGAGGCTTTTAGCAAGCTTTGGCTATGGACCAAGCCCAGATTAAGAGCCATGTCGCCTGCAGAATTGTGATAGAAAAATGAGAGTATGAGTGCCGAATCCAGCAGCTGTGCACTTGGCCGTCACGTCGTGTCCATGATGAGACTTTGCTTGCTACCTGGCATTATAACTTCAGGGGCGTTTAGACAAGGTATCTAGGCAAGTTTCAAGATTGTCTACGCTTGTCTAGTATTTGACTTTATCTTGATCAACCAATTCTGAACAGTTTAAAAAGGATTGTCTTGCTCCATAAGCTGAAAGGTATCTACCTGGGTAACTCTGGCAGAATCTGTATTTCCTCCAAGAAACGACAAGCAAAGAATCATGATGTATCTCAATTACAACCCCTTTTCGCACTTCCCCGTATCAATACCACATTCCCCATATTAATACTCAATGTACAATGGGCGTTCGCTAAATTCCCAGTCTAACATCTCATAATAGAACACCAACTCAACGCGCACCAAACGACTCACGTCAAAAACATTCCAAGGGCTCTACACAGCGGATTCCTGTCTCTCGCCATGAACACGCATCTTCTTGTAGTTGTGATTGTCCTTGCTGTCCCATGAAGCAGACTTGGATCGCCAGCGCTTCTTTTCGACTTGTTCGGACTCGGACTAGGTGTCATCGTCGGTGCAGTGTCTCTATTTTTGCATTGCAACCCATTAGTTTCAGATATATCCCATCAATCACTCTCACTTTATTTGGGTAGATCGTAATACTAACCGTTCACCCGTATGCTTTTCACGGATGTAAAACTCAATCTCTGGCATCATTCTTTTTCCTCCTGGTGCCTGAGAAGGACGTTGATTATGAGCAGCAACCATATCCTCAATTCCCACTCGAAAAGAGCGTGAATCATCGACCGTGATCGTCATCATGGGATTCTCAGGGTCATAGTAAAAGATCTGGTGCTTGGCAGGAGTCTCGAAGATGCCTCTCTTTTTCAGGATTTGAGTCAATTTGGCGAACGTCACAGACTGGATTTCGAAGGTGTTGTTCACTGGCTTGCGCGGAGAGAGCACGCAGATGGAAAGCTGGTGCGACTGTCGATGTTGCCTTCCTGGGTGAAGTAGAACTTTGTGCTTGATGGCAAAAGATGTGGGTTGCTGACGTTGGTGTTGTTGTCGGTCCTGGGCTTTTTGTGGCCGCTGACTCACTGGCAGATGAGCGGCTGTCAACATCGTTGAGGAACTTGGCTACATCTTGTGCTGCCTTGTATTTGCATACGTCTTTCATACTTCTCACGGCAATGTGGACAATGTCAACCAGGAAGTAGTACTCGTTGTCGGTTAGTGCAAGTGCGTCGAGTTCCTTGTTGGGATAGTCGAAATTTTAGACCATTCGTTCACCAGTTTGATGAATCCTGGAGAGTCGATCCTGGGCATTTCGTTGACGAAATGCGTAGTGATGAAACTGTACAGTTTCATCCAAGCGAGCCGGCAGGCTCCAGGATGGTTGCCGGCGTTCTGCTGTACCGACATCCATGCATCCTTCAAGTCTTCACTGACGTTTCTTGGTGCATTGACTCCTGGCGTGTTTGGATGCATTTTGGAGACTGAGTGCTGGAGTGGTGCACTGAGAGATGCTGGAAGCACAGCAAGGGCGAGTCGAGCTCGGTAGGAGTGTGATGGAAGAAAAAGGACAAAGGAAAGGAGGACAGAGTAGATGCGTGCAGACGCGTCGCGTGGCGCGTACCAGACTTCTGGTTCGTTGTTTGTTGCTTTCGAGGTTGGTACTTGATATCAATTTCATTTCACTTTGCCCTCATGGGTCCTATCCAGGCAGGTCTGTCTGATCAGTGCATCATAGAGGGCTCTGGACGCGGTCAGCCTCGCCTCAAACGGGCAGTAGAGTGAAGCCTTGACTTTGACCTTATTATTGAGTGGTTGTAAGTACAATAGGTATACAGTGATTGGGATATGTATACCTTCCTGTTATGGTGTGGCTGACTTAAACCTAGGTACATGAACTACCAGCATACCATATCAGTACCTGGTACACTTTACTATTGGCTCATTGAAAAGCTTTAAGTAAAACACTAGTTTTTAAAAGAAAGAATCAATACTTCCAGGCCAGCCAAACACAACAGCCCATCCAAGTTTCTGCATAATTTCTATTGCTTTCGCGTAGGCAGAGCTGCCAGAGCCCCTGCGGATCTTGACAGAAATCTCTCTCAGCGAACGATTATGCCTGAACTGCTCATTGATTTCGAAGAGTGCTTCGCGGAAAAATGGGATGCTATCCGGCATCTTGATGAGGCCGCCGAAGTCCGAATCATACACTCCTTCCAAAGTCCTCAAATTCGTGCATACAGTCCGCAGAAGCTCTAAATTTCGCAGGTTTGCTTGGCTTGGCTGCTTCCACTTGCCATATTCCCATTCTGGAGCCGGGAAATTGATGCGAAGATGGGACAGTAACCCTGCATTTACGGGCCCGATGCCGTTTAAAACACTTCGAGGAGGTATTCTTCCACTTCCACGTCCGGGACGATGAATTGATTCTCGCCGTAGAGAACCAACCTGGCCTCTTTCGATATCTGTCGACTGGTGTATAGTAATGCAAGCCAGACGGGGCCAACGAGTCTTCCCGGAAGTCCCCAGATGAACAGAGGGCATGGCTGGACAAGCAGTCTTCTGTAAATCATCCGGCGAATCTCGGCAGGCAGGGCGAGGAAGCGCGAGGGAGCTGGTTGCATCTCCGATAGCATCATCGGGTCTTGGGTACTCGAGTCAGCTGTGATTGTTTCGAACCTGAAAAGTCATTAGTTCGGTTAAAGTCATGCCTTCAAGGACAAGCTGCTGCCTGTACTACGTACCTAGTAGGCTGGTTCAATAGAATCTGGCTATAGCGAACGGAAGGCCTACAAGTGAGCTTGATTTGGAAGAATGTTTAAATTCCATGTGAATCTACCTACCTAATACATTCGTGAGATCTGGTTGAAACTGCTCCCATAGGCCAAATATCTCGAAGCCTTAAAGCCCTTTGTGGCCGTATAGAGGCCATTTGACAAATTTCTGATACTCATCCAGACAAAGGCTTACTAAACCAAGCTGAATGCTGTCAGATTTCTGGCTGTCAACGCTCTTCACCGTATCGAAGTAATCCATGGATGTAAGCTGATATGTAGACTGGTCACTGTATCTCTTCTGAGGCCAAAGAGCGTGTTTACAAACAATGACATCATAGCAGTGCTCGATTCATCGGACAATCACTTCAACTTCTTCACTCACCAGGCGCCTTCTCGACTATCATCGCCCTCTTCTGACCTGTCACTTCGCCTCCATTCGTGCATACGAAGCAGGCGGGGAGCATAGTATTGGTTCATGGTTCATAGCATACGTATTACTACGTCCGTTTCCGCCGACAGATCAGCCCAGTCAGCACATACATTCTCCAATCCTTCTACAGTCCTGCCCATCTCATCGCAGAAAACCAGACATATAACGGAGCCAAAATAAGCATACAATGACCACCGTCACCGAGTTTGTCTTCTTCCGCGTCAAGCCGTCCGTCAAGCCCGAGGAGGGCGAGCGCAACCGCGAGGGCGAGCAGCTTCTCGACCTCTTTCGCGAGACCATTCTTCAAAGCGGCCATCTGGGCTCGGCCTGGGGCCGGACGTTGGAGGATGAGAATGTACTTGTCTGGGTGATTGGTACGTGATGCCTAGGTAACTAGCTTAGGGGCATTAGAATACGACAAGCAAGCTGTTGGAGACTCAGATTAACGCTACATTGGATTTCATAGAATGGGCCGATGTATACAGCACCGCCTCGCTCTCCCGTCTCGAGCCCTTCATCGACGACAGCAGCAGCAACAGCAGCAAAGTCGACCCCTCAACCCCGCTCACCACCATCTTCTCCACCCTCTCGCCCTCCATCTCCGAGACAGACACCCTCACCACCAACCCAGTCACCGAACTCGTAGCTTTCGCCGTGCCCAGCGACCTCTCCCCGAGCAGTACCGACAATTCAACGTCGACCAGGCCACCTTCCGAGCCGCGGGGCTCACTAATCCTTCTACACCGGACGACTCGCGCGCTCTGAGCTGGGCCCGCGGACAGATCGAGCGTCCGTCGACCTTGACCATCCCCGGAGCGGGTCCGGGAAGGCTGTTGTCCATCTGCATGCCGTTGGGTGGAGGAGCAAGGAACACCATGCGGCGTTTAGAGAGACACAGGCGTTTGCGGACACGATTGTGCCGCTTAGAGAGGTGGCGTTGTCGCCGGCTGTCAAGGGGTTGGAGATGAAGCATGTGAAGTTTCAAAAGATTGGGTTTTGATTTTTTCTTTCTTTCTTTCTTTCTTTCTTTTCTTTTTTTTTGGGATAGTAATGTTTGTGTGATAAAAAGAAAATGTTTCAAAATGCTACCTAGCTATGGTGTTTTGGAAGAAGCTACGAGATCTATCGTTAACTAGTATATGTATCGTACCTAATTAATAAGAAGCTAACTCCCAGTTCAGATAAGATGGATAGGACTTAGAAATTTCCGGAGAGAAGATACCACCTCCATTAAAAATTACATAGCTAATAAAAATCGGCAAATCGAGAGAATAGTCGAAACAAGAGCTTTTATTTGCTGCACCTGACGACAGACCCGCTAGAGGATATAAACGAGAATAGAAAGAAAGAAAAGTAGCGAAGAGGAAACAGAACAAATTTAGATACGATGTTTTTCACTTTCTGCAGGTGGTTCGTTAGTTCGATTACTATCGGTCATACAATATTAAGGGGAAAGATGACATACCCAATCGCGCGTACAGCATATACAATGCCATCTGGTTGCACTCCTGGGTGCCAGTAATAGTGACAAGACGCTCGTTGCTGTTTTCTTGAGGCTCGTTGATCTTGATCACACTGCCACTGAGATGTCTGATTTCATTGATCTTGGTGCCACCCTTACCAATGATGGCGCCGACCATGTCGTTGGGGATGTAGATCTGTTGAGTAATGGGCTGGCTGGGCACGACACCCGAAAGAGGCTGAGTTGCTGCACCGTGAGGCTGGGCGTGAGGCGCCCGTAAGGAGCAGGTTGGTGTGGACCCGCACCCGCATACGGGGCACGAGAGGAGCCGCCATAGTGAAGGGGAGGCTGTGTGACGGGGCTTGTGCAGCAGGACCATGGCCGTAGGGGACGCCGTAGGAGCCCGGAAGAGGTCGGTTCGACTGAGGGTAGTGTCTCTTGAAGGAGTCAGGATGGCCATACTGTCCACCAGCGGGCTGGGGAACATATGGCACAACTTGCATGCCGCCGGGGACGACGCCAGCAGGGCCGCCGCTTCGTGTAGCGTAAGCAGACGCAGCCGGGCCGCCGTATCGCTCCGTCAATTGCTCTACAAGAGTGACGGCCACATAATAAGTCGCAATGTGCACGGCGTCAGCAACACCCACGACAACAAGAGACCGCTCAGTGGAAAGAGGAAGGCAAGCATCAGAAGCATTCAAACGAGCACCGGAGGCTTCCTGGATTTCGCGAATGCGGACGCCGCCTTTTCCTATGATGGAACCAATAAGGATATGGGGGATAAGGAGACGGAGAGGATATGTCTTTGATTGAGCGGTTGAAGGTGCCTCAAGGGGTTCATTGTTAAGAGTCCGAATAATCAAGCCAAAAGCCTTTCACAAAGGTCAGTATAACCTGTTACGAGCGTTGTATACTACGAGTCAAAAAGTCGGGAAAAAAGGGGCACGCAATGATACTCACTTTTGCAACCGCATCCTGTTGGCCGCTGACAGTTAAGATTCTCTCCACAGCACCTCGGGAGTAGTCGCTCACAGTGCACTTGGCACCGGAAAGACGACGGATTTGGGAGACATTTTCCCCACCTTTGCCAATACAAGTAGCAGCTTCCGGGCTTGAGATGACGGCGCGAATATGAATCCAGGAGCTCTCGTCTTGGGTAGACGGCTGCTGGGGCGGCTGCGAAGTCGCGCGATCCGCATGCGACGCGGTGGACTGGATGGGTTGCGTGTCGACGTCTTTCCCATTCGGCGCATCCACGACTACAGCATCTCCGTTGGCGCCGTTAGTAGCGGCAGCATCGGCCTTGACGTCGGGGTCGAGCGCTCGCCGCGGACCACCTTGTCCAGGGCTGGACGTTTGGCTTCGGGCTGGTCGTTTGGACCGGAGGGTGACGAAGGGTCCTCGAGAGGTCGCTTGGTGGATGGCAGGGTCGATGGTGAGGCAGACATTTTCCTTTCTTTTTCTTTGATGCTGTCCACGTCCTGGGCTGGGAAGACGTTCCTTTCCTCTAGATATGCTTAGAAGTCAAGCGGATGGAAGTAGTGAATATCTGTTTTATTCCTGTCTTCTTTAAACAAGTGATCGCTTTATATACACCAGATGTCCCCAAGGAAAACTTGCTGGTGCTGGTGCTGGTGCTGGAAGTTCGATGGAAAGGGAGGCGATGCTGGTGTTGGTGTTGGTGTTGGTGGTTTGAAGGATGGTCGGAAAGGGATGGATAGACTGGCTGCAAGGTACAGTGCTGGAGAAGAGGACGGAGGTGAGGATGTGCGTGCAGTGAAGGAGATCGGAGATGATAGATGATGAAGAAGAAGATGGCGATGAAGTAACAATTGAGAGACGAATGAAAACCAGGGCCTATTCCTCCAGAGGATGAAGCGAGGACGTTGCGTGGGAGAAGGAAAGAAGAAACAACGAGGGCGAAGGGCGCTAAAACCTCGTCGCGCACGTGACTTGCTGCCTGAGGCTGCGATCGTCGGCCGTACATTCAGAGCTTCAGATCTCACCGCCAGTTTCAGTCTTTATTTAAACACCGATTCTCAGTCACCTAGGTAATGCCAGATACTGTATGCAGCATGCTCCTAATTTGCAAATCGGAACTTCGCATAACCGTCTTATAGCTACGTCGATTTATATGCTGCTGAAGTATAGCGTAGCGGGCCAATCACAAGCAAGCAAGCAATGGGCAGCAGAGGGCAAATTTTGTATCCACCAGTGTGCACCGGAATTCTTTAAAGCAATTCTGCAAAGCCTTCAAAGCAGCAAAATTATATGTTGGACTTGCAAAGTAGCAGCAAGCCAGAGGTAGAATAATACAGACAAGAATGGCCAAGAAAGACAAGAAGAAAACTGCAGAAAGAAAGGAGCGCATCGCCGCCAAGCAGACCAAAAAGGCCGACAAGAAAGACAAAAAGCACAAGTCCAAGGGCAGAGACGCAGACAGCGATGCCGAGGACGTCGATCTAGATGCAGTCCTGGCAGCCTACGCAGAGGAACAGGCGAAATTCCTCAAAGTGACCGAGGTGCCATCCGGGCCTCCAACGCCGCGCACGTCGTCCACCATTGTCGCTTCGCCCGCGAATCGCAATGAGTTGCTGGTGTTTGGCGGCGAATATTTCGACGGCACCCTGGCAACCTTCTACAACAACCTCTATGTCTACGTGATTGACCGCGCAGAGTGGCGCGAGGTCACCAGTCCCAACAGTCCTTTGCCGCGGAGCGGACATGCCTGGTGCCGCGGTGGGAATGCCGGAGGCGTGTATCTTTGGAGGCGAATTTTCGTCCCCAAGCAAGGCACTTTTATCACTACAATGACTTCTGGCATCTCGATCCAGTCACTCGAGAATGGTCCCGTATTGAGCCAAAGGGCAAAGGACCTCCGGCCCGAAGCGGGCATAGAATGACATATTTCAAGGTTTTATTTTTCAAGGCCATTCCTTCCAACTATGCAAGATGAAGAAAACATTAGTACTAATCATAAATACA
This sequence comes from Talaromyces trachyspermus, assembly GCA_020137715.1. Classification (NCBI taxonomy): domain Eukaryota; kingdom Fungi; phylum Ascomycota; class Eurotiomycetes; order Eurotiales; family Trichocomaceae; genus Talaromyces; species Talaromyces trachyspermus. The sequence goes on along the minus strand of JACGXQ010000002.1, from coordinate 440,645 downwards.
GAATTATATCATTCTATTTGGCGGGTTTCAGGACACCTCCCAACAAACGAAATACCTGCAAGACCTATGGATTTACGATTGCTCAAGGTATATATGGTTCAACCCCGTACTTCCTCCAGCATCACAGAAGCCAGATGCTCGATCTTCATTCTTGTTCTTGCCTCATGAGTCAGGCGCCGTTTTATATGGCGGGTATTCTCGTGTCAAGGCGTCAACCGGGACGGAGGAGCAGGGAAGCAATCCAAGGGTGGTGGCGGTCCGCAACGAGTTGTCCTCAAACCCATGGTACATCAAGACACATGGTTCCTGCGTATAACACCCCCGAAGCAGACGCCCCTGCTTCTGCAGGCCCATCCGTGCGCTGGGAACGACGAAAGAAGCCCGCCAATGCACCAAACCCCGCGCGCTGGCGTGACAATGGCTTACCATAAAGGCCGAGGAATCATGTTTGGCGGCGTACATGACGTGGAGATGAGCGAAGAGGGCATCGATAGCGAATTCTTCGATTCGATGTTTGCATGGAATTTGGAGAGGAATCGTTTTTCCCTCTAACGCTACGTCGGCCTAAAGCCCAGGGAAGAAGCAACCGAATAATAATAATCAGGCATTTAAATCACGCGACCGCAGCAAAGCCGACGAGGAAGAGTTACTGCGGAATCTTGCCGCTCTTGAGGCCAAAAGGGGTATTCGAGCAGATGACGAAGATGGCATGGATATTGATACTGGCCCCAAGCGGGAAGATGAGAAACCGGAGGAGCAAGTTAAGCCGGCTATTGTCAGATTTGAAATGCCGCATCCTCGTTTCAATGCTCAATTAACTGTTCAAGATGATACGCTGTTCATTTTGGAGGGACCTTTGAAAAGGGGATCAGGAATTTATCTTTAATGATATGTATTCCATGGATTTGGTCAAACTGGACGGTGTGAAGGAGATTTTCTACAATGAACCTGCCAACTGGAACACACAGCTTGAAGCAAGCGAAGACGAAGAGGAGGAGGACGAAGATGACGATGAATTTATGGAAGATGAAGACGAAGCCGATGAGGCAATGTCGGTGGATACGCCTTCAGAAGTACCAACAGAAATCACCGTGCCATCCGTGACTCGCGACATGCAACAACTTGAAGTCGAAGAGGCAGAGCCAGAACCTGACACTAAAGACGAACGGCCTCAACCGCGACCCTTTGAGAATCTCCGAGATTTCTTTGCCCGTACTACTACTGAGTGGCAGAATTATTTGATGGAGAAGATGAAGCAACGTGGGCACGTGATGGAAGAAAAATCAGTCAAGGAGCTTCGCAAAGAGGCGTTTGATCTCGCCGAGGAGAAATGGTGGGATAGTCGTGAGGAGATTATGGCCCTTGAGGATGAACAAGAGGCTGCTGGTATTGGTGAGGTTGTCAGTATGGCCGACAGAGGAGAAGGTGGAGGAGCTGCACGGCGAAGGTAGACAGTATTTAACCTATCAATTGCTGTCTGGCCTACAGAGATTGAGCTGGCTCTATATCAAAATAGTAAAAGTGTATGCGCGTCTAACGTCGTGTAAACAGATTATTACCTAGGTACATTGGTAAACAGGGTACTCGAATTTCCAACGCGCTTTATGCTATTTAGGCATGTATAACTCCGCTCAAATGGGTACCTAGGTAATTGACGGCGTGTAATTAGGTACCTAATGTATAGAACAACCCTTACAGGGGCGGCCTCAAAAAAGTCTGTAATTTCATTCTAGCTAATCATCCTTGTGTGTACATGCACCCATAATTTTTCCACTACAGCTGCTTGTCTTGGTCGCTAAGGCTTGACACTGAGCATGGCATGTCAAGCCACACTTTTCACATCGTCTGTTGGCACCCTCGCAATTTCCCTGTCCTTGAGAGAGAAAGAACCCACAGTGACAGCACCAATTGGCTGATACATTGATAAATGGCACAAATAGATGTCTTGAACCAACAAAGAACTGTCTCGTAACATGTTGGTGTTGTCTAGCATCTTCCATGGCGCTTAGGCATGGCGTAGGAGGTAAAGGCCTTCGAAGATCAACAAGGCAATCCCAATGACATGCCATCTGACACTTTGTGCATTGTAGACCATCGTGAAAGTATTTCGTACAGTGAGGGCAACACATTTTGTAAGGAAATCTCTTATAAAGAACTTCATGCTCGCTTTTCATGTCCTCGCGATCTTTTAGACGATAATAGAGGTACTTCACTGGAGTCTGGGGACTCTGGTCTTGATGCTCAACTGAATTTTGCCCTGATTAGTGACTGATTGAAGCAAGAGAAATTGTAAAGCCTTAGAAGAAAGAGTCTTACTAAAAATGATATTCAGGTGTAATTTTCCTTCCGGTGCAATTGCAAACCATGCATCAATTGTAGTTGTACCACTATCTTTGTAGGATGCGGCGTTGTTGTAATTGATAATATCTGAGGCACGGAGCCAGAGAGCACCAACTGGAATCTTGACGTTATCATAAACGATCAATTCAATCTCAGTTCTCATATCAATATCTTCGTAGTTGAGTGAAATCTCCTTCCCACCCAACTCATAGTAATGCATTTCTCTCAAGAATTGGGCTGAAGTTTTCATGTTATGGGGATTATATGCATCAATGGTAAGAAATCCCGCATTGTTATTAATTGATTGTATATGGATTGCCAGGCGCCCTTTCTTCAGTGGTTCATTCTTGTCCTCAGCAATAATTTTCCCTTCTGACGCGAAGTTAGTATAAATGATGTCTCCCTTGAACAGGGCCACTAACCTGATAAGAAAGACTCTAAGTTCTCAAATTTCGAATACATTTGAGATTTTGAATAGCTCTCAAGGACTAATTTGTAATGGCGTAATGTTTGCTCAAGAAAGTGGATCTTTGAGTCAAAAATTTGAAACAGGACTTTGATATCGTCTATTCGTTTCTTTATGCGTTCAATGACTTCCAGATTGCCTGGATTTTCAGATTGCGCAAGGGATAGATGACTTTCATTCATATCCAACATGCCTTCCTCGAGTACTTTAGATGCTTGGCATCTTGTTAATGTAATCTGAAGCTGATATAACAGAAAACGTATACCCGAGACAGAGTTGGCCTGGTTATCGTAGATCACTAAATCTACATTAACACCACAGGTTAGAAACTACATACACATCTTTCCAACTAGAGGATAAGGATAATTCACCAAGCTTATGAGATTCAGGCAATGCCTTTGTTAGGTCGGGTCCCGGACTTGCATGTTTCCAGACTTCATCATAGTCATTTGGGATATGTGTAAAGACAATTTCCCATCCTGCTTCTTGCTCATCAAGGAGTGACTGAAGATTTTTCTGTTTTTCTCGAGATATTTTATCTTTGCCTTGATAGAAGAAATTTGTTGTATTAGTTTTGGATGAATAAATCGTTGGTTCTTGACTCGGCTTCATATTCCCGGCTCTCGATCAGTCTTCTCCGATAGGAGATTTCATTATTTATCAATGCAATCTCCTCTTCAATGGTTGCTTCTTCGAGTGCATTCATCTTGAATGTTATATACACAGTGTGAGATGTGGAAAACACACGGCAGACAGCAGAGACAACGGTGGAAACGCTGGAGAACGGGAGTTCAGCAGTTTTCTTGCTACCGCAATTAAGAAAGGCTTAGTTAGTGCACACTGCATAACTGCAGTCTGCATATCAATTAGTTAGGCCTTAACTAGTTAGTTATACAGTTAACTATTAAGATATTAGAAAGGCTTAGGACCTGGGTAGGAATCCTGGAAATACGATCTTACAGGCTAGTCCGGCCTTTGTGACTGTAGCAAGGTGGATACTGCTGAGCAGATTTTATGTACATAGGCTATCCTAAAATACTAGTCATTTTGCATAACTATTGCATAATCCTAGGAGAGGGCAGAAATTTATGAATTCCCATGGGACTAAAATTCATAATCCAACGACTTCAACTCCGCGCCTTTGCAGAGCTGGGATTGACACCATATCCCGTCCCGACTATGACGGTTTTGGGACGCTGGGTTGCTTCTGTCAATACATGTTAGTCCAACAGAGATGTCATCTCCTACCAGTGCCGGCTTCCTCCAGACACACCAACTCATCGAGAATCATAGCATCTTGATCCGAGATGAAATATATGGAGAGGAACTGGTCCATGATCCAGTTCTCGTAGAGCTTCTTCAAAGCCCGGAGGTGCAGCGACTGCAAGGCATCTGCCAGCATGGAGTCACTGGATTCTTGGGCCTGACACCGCGAGTCACACGGCTCGAACATTCAGTCGGTGCATTTATACTCGTGCGAAGAGTTGATGCCACGATTGAAGAACAAGTTGCTGCTCTTCTCCATGACATCTCTCATACCACCCTCAGTCATGTCGTCGATCACGCCCTCTCCAAGCCTGGGGAAGGAAGCTATCACGAGGTACACAAGACACGGTATCTTGAGATGACGCGGCTGCCGGACATCCTCGCCAGACATGGGATCAACCAGAAGGTTTTCGAAGAAGAACTGTTCCCTTTGGTGGAGATGCCGTCGCCTCAACTGTGTGCCGATCGCCTGGACTATGCTTTACGCGACGCCGTCAGCTTCGGCAAGCTTGCCATGGAAGACGCCAGAAAGGTTGTCGGCTCACTAAAGGCGTTTCCCAGTTCTACAGCGACCCGCCGTCTGCTAGTTTTGGATGATCCCTATGTAGCGCTGATTCTTTCTCGCGTATACATTACTACCGACAAAGATGTCTGGTCAAATCCGGCCCACATCGACATGTATCAGCGGACGGGCCGGGTGATAGGCGAACTGGTAGAGGCAGGGTCTCTGGATGATAAGGTGTTGTGGCAAGTGTCCGACGCAGAATTTTGGACTCTGCTTCGTCAGGCAGCGAATGCTGAGCAGCTTCGCGCTATCGAGAGACTGGAAGAGGAAGGGATTCCAGAGGACGACGGACTCCGACTGCCACATTGCGCTAAAATTCGCACTCTCGATCCAGACGTTTGGCAAGGAGGAGAAAAGCAACCCGCACCATTGTCGATAGTGTTGCCAATATGGGAATCAGAGCGACAGCAGTATATTCTTAGTCGTAGTTAGTCAGCATCGATGATGAATATTGCATCGTAAATAGTTATGGCTAGGTATCTTCAGGCGCTAATATAGAGTCTACAACTTGAACATATGGCAGCACGGCGCAAGCTGTAAAGTCAATGAATATGAGCTTCTTGTGTTATAATAAACTACAAGGATGAAGCAGCTATTGTGCGCTGTTGAAAGCCTGAACAATCATAACTGTTGGTATATGCCGGATTCCTCACGGAGACCTCCGGCATATCGACAAACTGAATGGGAGCCTCCACCAAAGGCCTCATAAAGAAGACCTTTGTTGGGATACTCCGACAATCTATTTTCATACTGTTTTCCTTTGTACGGTGATACCCAGCTGGGATAAAGGAGGTTTGGGGTATTTAGTCAGGGTCTTTGCCCCATAGTTAGTTCTAGTTATCGCGAGCCTTACTAGTGAATATAATACAATATATTCATTAGTTTGAGGCCTTATTAGGGCAGTTGGAAAGCCCTTCCACCTAGCGCGTGGAGAACCAACAATAACTAACTACTCTGTCGAAGCAACATACTCAAGCACATCTGTCACCACTGCAAAGTCCCTGGATGCATCCGCCCTCCAGTTGGAAACTGCCAGACGACAAGCTGGTCTACCTTCCCAAGATGTGCCCGAAACATATACTTTCGAGGTGGCATTGATTTTCTTGGCCAATTGCGTATTCAGCGCCTCATCATTGGCTCGAAATAGCACAATCGTATAGGTACGAGCACACAGCTCATCTTCACTCGAAGCGAGCGGCAAAGGCGTATACGCCGGATGATCATAGAGCCAGCCAGCAACCATGCGTGCAAGGCGGATATGTGTCTCGAGAATAGTCTTGAATCCGTTTTTCCCATATGCCATCAATGAAGCATAGACAGGCAGCGCTCGCAAACGCCTTGAATTTTCAATTCCAATGTTCAATGGCGATGGGATCGACTGGGTGGATTCTCCCGGCGTGGCTGCTGCTGTTAGATAAGCCGCATTGGCGTTGCGAAATACATCCTCGGCAATTTCAATTGATGCATAACGGGTCAGGAAGATACCGCAGTCGTAGGGTACATTGAGGAATTTGTGGGCGTCGGCTGTGATTGAATCTGCAAGCTCAACGCCTTCGCAACCCCTCGTGATCGCTGCGTACTCATCGTCCGATGCATCTAAAATGCGGCCAAAGATTCCGAACGCGCCATCAACGTGTATCCATGCATCGTATTTGTCGCATAGTCTCCGTAATTCTCGCATTTGCGCCACGCCCTTCGTCGCGAAATGACCTGTGTTGACTTCTGCGCATGAAATCACCACAATACTCGCCTTGTCGTGTCTGGAAAGCTCCTTCTCGAGAAGCTCCATGTCGATCTTAACGAGGCTTTTCTGGGATGCATTTATATTCTTCATATTTGCACGGCCAATTCCTAGGATTCCCGCGGCTTTGCCTACCGAAGAATGAGGTAGAGTAGAGAGAACTTGAATGCCCGTCAACCCAGCAGCTTGCATAACCTCAAAGAGGCCGTATTCGCCGACACTATGTATTTGAGCGCCCCGTTTCTGGGCGGCCTTTCTCAATACGTATTCCCTGCCACAAGCCAGACCCAAAACATTGCTTGCTGTGGCGCCCGTTGTAAAAGTGCCATTGTGCCAATTCTGACGGCTAAGCTTTAGCAAATCCGCGACAAGACCTAATGCTTTGAATTCGATATCCGTAGCTATGGAGTGCTCTTCGAGGTGGACCTGGACGTTCTGGTCATACGCCGAAACCACATTGTCGGCCAAGAGAGCAGCGGGGTCACGCCGCCGACGACAAAGCCGTAATAGTTGGGGCTCAGGTTGCTCAAGTTGAAGGCCGGTATGATATCATGTACAATATGGTCTTTGGTCCGCTCCAGGCCCTGCCCGCGGTCGGGGAGATGGTCGAGAAGAGTCAGGCGTGCCTTCGCCAGTGCATCTGCGGTGGGCAAGACGCCAGTATTCGGGGCTGCTGCACGAGGTCCCACAAGCTCTGACTGAAGGCAGCCAATTCTCGGCGACACGTCCCATTGTCTACTTGCATCGGACTGGCAAATTGCGGGATATCAGAGCTGAGAGAACCAGTATCACTCGAGGTCCTCCAGGATTCTCCTCCGGGAATCTAACAATTATTCACATGTGCCAATTGGCTGTACGGCGTGGGGCCATTCGTACTGGTAATTCCAAATACCGATATTCTAACACAACCCGCCCCCATTCTGTGCATTACTGACCTCCAGGCATTATTTGAACTACGTAGTAGTGCACCTTGTGCCGAGTTCACATAGAAGGGTATAAAGGCTCGGTTAACCGGCCTTTACTTCCACTCCATGGACAAACATAGCAAAATTATGGCTGCACCCCACAGCCCTCTCATCTCAGCCTTAACGACTTTTTATACCCTTCTTGTCGATCTCTGCTATCTCCCTGCATCTACACTCGTCCTCCCCTCGAGTCAGACACAGCGGCACCCGTATAACTCTATCAATCGCCGCGCCGCGAAACGGTATGACTTTAGCGACGCAGCTGTCGAGCTAGCGTATCAGATCCCTTATGTGATCAATAATGCATTTCGGATCAATTACGAGACACAACCGCTGTGTTATCTAAAACAAACAGTTAATGCCAGTGAGCAAAGTGAGAGGCTGGGAGAGGATGACTATCCGGAAGAAGAAGAAGAGGTTGAAGACGCATGGGAATTTGCACATGACCCCACCTATCAGGATTCTGATGATATGTGGGCAGGACGCGATGTGTTGATACTGACGGGAGGCGCGCTATATGGAATGGAATTGATCTATGATCTGGAAAAACGTACGTTTTTCCACGTACGACTCTTGACTTATCTTAAAGAAACATAATAACTGACATATATAAATCTATATATAAATCTATATATAGATACTATTACAGAATGGCAGCACTTCGCGATGCCACCTTGGCAAGATGTCCCTTCATACTCAATGACTAGCGCGCAGAATCCACTTTATATATGGATCCGGGCTTTTTATCTCTCCAGAACATTCCTCTTGACGATAATATCCTGATTCCCTACGAGCATAAAGCGCTTGGATATCCAGGCGATAATACAGATGATGAGGAGGCTATACAGCAGTGGCGGCGTAATGTTCAATCCTATGAGAAGGAAAGAGAGCTAAAAGGGGTTTATATTTAGTGCGGATAGAAGACAGATACAGCAAAGAGCTTAGAAGAAAGTCATGCATTAATGTGGGAGATTTTAGAGCAAGCGCGCCAAAAGGCAGTAGCTGACTTTTGCCCTAATGCGTTTAACGAAGGCAAAGAGAAGTGGAAAGACAGCTTGCGGTTATCTTAGTTTTTCTGGTTGGTGATTTCTTTGCAGTTCCTTGAATGTCCTTGATTCATAGTATTCAGGGCACTGTCTTTATCAGTATATGCGGGTGACGAAAAACACGAATCAATTTCTACATAAGAGGACCTATCAATGGCCGTCTCCTTTGGTCCAGGCAGCATTAACACTCTAGACAGCTCATCGCTAAAGGGATTACAAACCTGGTAAGATCATCAGCATTGAGGTCTAGTAATATAGGTATGTTGGCAGCGGCACAGAACATTGATATAGTATTTCTCTAGGGTTTGTCTGGGGCTTGTTGAATAAATGTAATATTGAAATACTAATGATAAGAAGTCTGACCTCATTTGATCTGTTTTCTTTGCCCCGCTGGATCCAGTATCAACCACTCACTGCAGGGGCAAGCTATGCCCTGAAGGAGAAAAGGACTCCTGCAAGGTCCAAGGGGAAGCGTCTAGCAGCTCATACCTAGGTATCTGATGAGAATCTCCAATTCTGCTGGGATCCATGTATGTATTAAATACTCTATATTCTATAGTTAGTTATTCTCCAAGTCCGTAAGAAAATAGGGAAAAACATGATTATGTAATAATAATACATTAGTTAACGTAATCGGTAAGCGAGCGGCCACCGCAAGCGAGCGGCCACTTTTCCGCCAACATCTATAGTATACTGATTCTAACCCTCAATTTTAACCCAAAATAATAATTATATACAAAAATTAATCGTTAGTACGATTAGGACATTGAGGCAATCTATGTCCAAGAGTATTACAGTTACTACACCGAAATTGGCGGCGTACACACGCTTGAGAGGCTGGAAGCTCAGGCTCGGCCGGAGTAGTAGTAACAGGCTGAGATGCCTCAATCTGACCTTGTATAAGCGTCTGAGCTTCCTCTCTAGTAATCCCTTGCTCATGAGTTATTCGTCTTGTAGATCTTTGACGCTTTTGCTTCTCTTTCTCATTTGCAGCCCGGAAATCATGAACTTCCTTCCGTATAATTAGAAGCTCATTAATACTTGTCTCATAAGCCTTTGACATCCGGCTAATTGCTTCGTCAATAACTTCAGATGGGCTTCTCGTACGCCGGCTTATTCGCCGCTTAATTGTATTCAATTGGCGCTTAAATTGACGTGGATTTTGAGGTGTCTGTAAGCAAGATGATTGTGAATCGCTAGGTGGATTAGGGGTGTTGGGGTCTTTAATCGGATAGTAAGCTGTTGATAAACTCGATTTGGATCAAAAGGCACTAATCCTGTTGCTGCAAAGCTATTCCGAATAGTTTTGGCTTTATATGCCATCATACGAGCCTCTGGAAATGCCGTAAGAAAGTCGATTTTATCAATATGATTGAAGTTGAGTCTTATCCGTTGCTCAACAAGCTTTCCATATTGTCGTTTTAAGACTGCAAAACAGCCAACATCAAGAGGTTGTAAAAGATGTGAGGAGTGTGGAGGCATGCAGATTGGAATAATATTATTCTCAGTGCATGTACGGTCGAATTCAGCAGTTAAATGACTTCCATGGCCATCAAGAATCAATATACGATATCGTCCCATTGTCCGGCCATTTGTATGAGGAATAAAGTGATTGATAAGCCAATCCATTCCAATCTTATCTGTTGTCCACCCATTGTCACTAATATTGATCTTCCAGTCATGTGGAAGAGTCTCAAACCAGGCTTCTTGCGAGTATTTTGAGGCTTTGAAGATCACGTATGAGGGCAAGGCCCAACCAGTAGAGTTGACTGCCTCAATTGCAGTTACCCATTCTCGATTACCAGGTTGTAATAAATGTGGCCGGCTATATCGATCGCTTCCAGTAATAACCTTTGCACTTGTGCAGAGTCCCATTGCAAAGCCAGTCTCATCAAAGTTATAGATATCTTCTGATAGGATTCCATACTTTGATATAGCTTCTTGTATGCGATCAAAATACTCCTCAATTATCTTCGGATCTTCACATTTAGCACGCTCGTAATTATATCTCCGTGAAAATCGTGATTTGAGCTCGGTACGACGTTGGATTAGGTTGTATACCCATTTTTCTCCAACCTGTTGATTTCCATGTTGAGAAAGAAGAACATTGGCCATATCTCGTACCATAGAAGGTCGGGGAGGTAATCCTCGCTTATCTAGATCCAGTATCCACTTAATAAGTGATTCCTCTTCATATTCAGTCAATTTATGGCTGTTGGCACGTATTTGAGATCGCTCTTGAATGCCTTGTAATCTGCGCCGTAGAGTTGTACGAGGAATATTATAAATCTTTGCCGCTCGCCCAATATTAGGAATTCTTTTATGCTGTAAATCGGAAATAGCTAGTAAGATTCTTCCTTCTTGATTCCGAGAATCTGACTCGTTTTATTGCAAATTGGTGGCATATTGGCGCGTTGAATTATATCGATTATTATGAGACGCGTTTCGGAAAGAAAGGTGGCCGCTCGCTTGCGGTGGCCGCTCGCTTACCGATTACGTTAACTAAGTTAAGTTAGTAAGTTAACTAATTTGTAACTAGTACGTACGTAGTTAAGACGGTTACAGTGGGTGCCTCAGGCCACGCTTTACATACAAGCTTACACATCATGCAAAATCTCCAAGCAGGACTGTCTCGAATGTTCATTTTGCGTACCAACACAACCAGCCAGTTCCAATGAGTCCTGCCGCAGCAAGGCTCGTCGACAGGCGCCTCCATAATGTCCCTGGTGCATCCCTCTTTTCCTGTCTGCATGATTGATTCCTATTGACTGCCCTCCAGGCAAACTCCGAGTAGCGGAGCTCTTCTTTGACGTCCCCATCAATTATAGCAAGCCGACGGAAGGGACCATTCGGCTTTTGCTCGAAGCGTCCGTCGATCCTCAGCTTTCCCCGACACGGAGGCCAATGAGAAGCCTCTTCCTGGCTGGTGTTCTTGCAGGGCGGTCCGGGATTTGCATGTCGTCCACCACAGGAGACGGCGTTCGTCCCATTTGTCCTTGACAAGGGTTACCAGGTGAAGTCGAATGTTTGCACGTTCCAACTACGTAATGCTAACAGATACGTTAGGTTCTTCTCCTTGACCAACGTGGGACTGGTCTGAGTTCCACGATTACGGCACAGACTCTTGCCCTCCAAGGCAACGCAATTAAGCAAGCTGAATACTTGAAGCATTTCCGTGCAGACAATATTGTGCGCGACTGCGAAGCCATTCGCAAATCATTGACCTCGAACTACCCCGAGGAGTATCAGAAATGGAGCGTCTTGGGGCAGAGCTTCGGAGGTTACTGTGCAACCACCTATCTTTCAAAGTTGTGAGTGCTGGCTTCACGCCAATTCCAGGTTTGCGCCTTTTCGTTCCCGTGCTGATATCTGACCACGCCTTTGCGGCAGTCCTGAGGGGCTAAAAGAGGTTTTCCTGACCGGCGGACTGCCTCCACTAGTGAACAGCCCTGATGCGGTTTATCAGAAAACATACCGTGAGCATAAACAATCTAACGTAGCGCTATGAAGAGCCATAAAATCAAAAACTAATCTCGGGGTAGAGAATGTCACCAAGCGGAATGAGGCCTACTACGCGAAGTTTCCAGAGGATGCGGAGCGTATTAAGAAAATATATCGATATCTTCAGCAAAACAAGCCTCGCCTGTCATCCGGTGTGCTTACACCAGAACGCTTTCAGCAGCTTGGTATCAAATTCGGCGCATCTGGTACGATTCTCTTCTAATCCCTAGGCTTCGTTTACAACTACTAATGTGTGACAGGTGGCTTGGATAGCATTCATGGTATTTTTATTATTATTACCGTCCTCTAATCTAGAATTCTAGGCTGACCTGTAATATTTAGATATCGTCCTGCGGATCACGAACGACCTCGAGTTATTTGGCTTCCTGACTCGCCCGACGCTTTCCCTGGTCGAGAGCTATGGGGAATGCGATCTTTTGTGATATACGCTCTGCTTCATGAGGCTATCTACTGTCAAAGGTATGCATATTGACACACTTCTTTCATGGACCGAATCGTTTTCTAATATTTTTCGTTCTACTACTTCTAGACAAGCCTCTCGCTGGTCTGCGGATAGGCTCCGTGCTGGCCATCCCAATTCCGAATCGATAGTAGTGCTGAATCAGAGATCTATTTCACCGGTGAGATGGTAAGTTTCTCTGCCTATCGCCCGGAATATATTGAATTATGGCTTATATATCATGAAGATTTACGAAGACATGTTTGAGTCCTATGACGAGCTGAAAGAGCTGAAAGAGGTGGCGGATATCCTCGCCTCGTCAGAAGATTGGCCGGACTTGTATGACGAAGCTCAATTGGCAAGGAACGAGGTGCCCGTGTACGCTGCTATCTATGTGGATGACATGTATGTCAACTTCGACTTGGCCACCGCTACAGCGAGAAAAATTAGAGGCATCAAGCAGTTCATTACTAATACCATGTATCATGGTGCATTGCGTGAGAGGACGGACGAGGTTATGCGCCAGCTCTTTTCTTGAAGGAAGACTCGATTGACTAGCTATAGACATTGAAGTTTGGTTGATATATACATAGATATATAGACAGACAGACAGAAAGACGGATTGCTTAAAAGCCATCGTAATCACGTCTGGGTTATGTCGCAAATCTGTTTTAATCTTCAAATGATCGCCCAAAATCTATCAAGCGAATCCTCCGTGCATCGCGTGGATGGAGCTGTGCCACTTTAGCCGGACCAGGAACCTCGACGCCGCAGTTTCACGTGGCAGGTCAACATAAGATGTTCCAGCTTCGAGTAAAGAGTCCAACAAAGTATGCATTGCTGCAGCTGCAGCCTCTCGCTTATTTGTAGGTGCTCGCTGCTCATGCTCTCCATCTCCTTGCCGCCGTCGAAAGAGGTTGTCTATACGCTGCTGTCTAGGATCATCCTCATCATCCCCGTGCCGTGCTGTAGTCGCCCTTGGCTTCTTGGGTTTTCCATGAGGTGTATATCCCGCTTCCAGGGTGGAATCAGGAATTTCCATCGCATCGCCCACAGTCGGGCCACCTAAATCCTCCGCTGCTAGTTGCGATGCTAGATGATCATCGATGAATTTATCAAGAGCCCTTTTCAGGTTTGTGCTCGAATTTTCCAATGCCCGAGCCTTTTGCGCTCTGAATTGACAAAATCACTAGCTAGTTCGAATGGGTCCTTGGCTGATTTCTCCAGCTGTTCGTTGCGAATACGTTGAATGCGCGTCTCAAGACCATCGTGAATGCGCTTCGCATCTTCCAAATCCTCTCGCTCGGCCTTGAGTTGCTGACGGTCCAATGGTAAAGTGTGCCGCAGACTCGAAATTGAAGCTTTACATTCCGAAATCACACGAGAAGTTTCCCGCAAGGCAATCAGACATGGCAATGGAGAGTCTGGCGCTGGTAGATCAGGCTCGGATTGTAGCAAAGAGTCGTAAGCCTTCTTCACTCGCCGTACTTGCGCCAATCGACTAGCCGGCTCCGTGACACCACCAGCAAGACTAGTAATCTCTGAACCCCGTCTAGAAGCGCGTAGCTGCAAAATTCAAGTTAATGATAAATTCTACAACTGTCGAACTGTCTGACTCCCTACCTGTCGCAATGCATCTTCTTGACGCTTGACATGGTCTTGTAGGGAACGAATTGTGTCATCTAGCCTCCGGTTGTATGATTGAATCGCCTCGACGCTGAGAGGGTTCTCCGCATACTGTCTTTCCACGGTGCGTCCCCTGTGAGCGAACGAACGGATCTTCTCCAGTCTCTCCTGATCAACGCTCATTGCTTAGGTAAACTGCGTTGTTTTTGCTTCTGAATCAAGAGCTGCGTTGATGCTCTGTTATTTATGACCAAAAGATTCTGTTCTTCCTTCTTATGCCATGTATGTTTATTTTATATCTTTTTTCGACATTTGCGTCCAGTTCTGTTCTGTGTTTGTTTATTCTCGCTCTGAGAGGTCTGATACGGCGGGCCGCGTCACGTGGACACGCGGAACGTCCAGCCGGAACGCGACTGGCCAGCCTGATTCAAGACTGGCAGCCGCGCTTTGAAGTTCATGTTCAGCAAACATCAATCAATTTCAGTCGCCGGGGAGGGTACTGTTCTCATTGAAAACTCGAAGCAATGAGTCGCCCCTATGACCAAAAATAACCTAAAGGACCACCTTCGTTGGCTTGTCGACCGTGGTCAGCCGGACTTTTCCTCCCTGGAGCTGTTGTTGACGCGATCTAATGTTGACGTCTCGAGCCTCCATGCTCAACCACAAACGAACGCAAAAGAGCTACGGTCTACAAAAGGGAACGCGAGACCCTCCGCGGGAACAATGGAGATTTAGAATTGAAGTACGACAATGACGGAGACTGTCTCTTGCAAGACGCGAATATGGCACGACTGAACCTTGCCTCGTCGGCGTCCAAGCCGCGGATGCGTAGCATTAAGAGTGATGATTCGGGCCCAATAACCCCGAGTTCTAGCCACCGTAAAACCGGGGTGCGAAGCTCGGAGATACATACAATTCTGCTCAAGGTGTGTGTTAATCTGACCCTGCTCTTGACCCCCACCACCCTCATTCAGCTAATTCACAGTAGCATCAACAAACACTTCCTCGCCCACCCGTAGGAGCGGAAAACACCATCGCGGCAACTTGGGCCTATTCTTTCCTCGGACTACAACTCCCCATTCGACGATATCGAGTCCATTGATCTTACTGGCGATGCGGAACAGAGTACTTCCTCGGCGACGGTCGAAGCCTTCGGCGAATCACAATGTTTGTGGCGAGAAGACTATGCTAACCGTCCAGAGCCTTTGCCCAAACAGGGCAAGAAAAGGAAAAGTGATGAATATCAGTCGGATCTTCTGGCATCGCCTAGAAGGAATCCTCCTTCGATCATTACAAACACACCAGAGAGCAGATGCGTCAGATATCGACACTGCACCGGCATTATTGCCAGATAAAGCTAGCTACGCCATAAGATCTTCACCAAGACTCGCCCGTAAATCACCTGTTCGTCCAGCGGTCTCAAAGCAGTTAACTACTGCCGTCCCGGATGATGAAGTGAGAAAAGGGAAATATCATGGTGATGAAGGGCATATAAGCCATTCTAATCTTTTCTCTTGGGATTCTGATGATGACGCTGATGCTTATCAGCCAGTTGGTGGCAGTGACCTGCATCCGGTTGAAGAAGTGACAGACTCAGGAAACAGTCATCAGCCTGTCGATCGCTCAAATACCGGAACTGGGCCGCAAGAAACTACATTCCGGGCCGCCCGTCAGAGAATATCACCAAAGAAGACGCGGGTTGTTGTTGATACTGTAGCTCCAACACCCTTGTCCCAGACCTCCAATGACCCCAAAGTCGAACAATTCTTGTTATTGAACCCTATCGTCGTTGATAAAGCGATCGAAAGGCTGAATGATGATCGGCTTGCATATGCGGCTCTTGTGGTTCAACACGCTATTGAAGGGATCTGCCGCCTCCCGAACTATCAGCACAAAGCAAGGCTCTTCGCACAAAGATTGATGCTTTGGAAAAGATCAAGTCAGAAAGAAGTCAATACGATGAACGACAGTCAAGGAAAGTCCAACTCAAGGACATGATGGTCAAAGCAGTTGCTGATGGAGGCGACTTGTCGAGTTTGTCTGTCGAAATTAAAGAAAGCCAGGCAATTGTGAAAGAGCTCCAAGAAATTCAATCACGAATGGGAAATTTATTGGCCGTTGTAGACACGGATCTCTCGATATTCTCTCCTGCCCCTGTGTCTGGCAACTCAGCACCTACTGCATTCCCTGCCACGCCTCAAACGCTCTCACGACCACCCGTCAATTCTATTTCCCAGAGATTTCAGACCAGCATTCAGCAGTCATTACCCTCCAAAACGAGTGGTTCCAGTTCGAATGTATCTTACAGGAGAGATGTTCCAACTTACAATGAGGACAGTCCCTTTGTTACTGGTGCGCCATCGCATTCTCTCCACGACGCAGATGATTTTGACTTCGATGATGCAATGGACGACGACTTTTCGAGGCAGAAAACAATTTGTCTGCGGTGCAATCTGGACCTCCAGTGGCTTACTCCGAGAATCGTAAGGTCTTTGGCGAGACGTCTGGAAATATCTGCCGCCAGCCGCCCCTCAGAAGGTCATGGCTCCTGACTCAAGCTCTATGATGTCTTTTCCTTGGTCGAAGGATGTGAAGACAGTGATGAGAGACCGGTTTCACTTGAAAGGCTTCCGGCCCAATCAACTAGAAGCAATCAATGCGACGCTCAGCGGCAAGGACACATTTGTTCTGATGCCTACAGGAGGAAATCTCTCTGTTATCAATTGCCGTCTGTGATACACAGTGGTAGAACGAAAGGGTCACGCTTGTCGTCTCGCCCTTGCTGAGTTTGATGGAAGACCAAGTTGCACACTTGCAGAAGCTGAGAATCAAAGCTCATTATATCAACGGAGATGTAAGTGCAGAGCATAAGAGATGGGTTATGTCGACACTCCAGAATAGTCTTGCAGAGCGGGAACTTGAACTACTTTATGTCACACCAGAGATGATAAACAAGAGTGTTGCGTTGCGTGATACTTTGAAGACGCTCCATGGCAACGGAAAGTTTGCTCGTTTAGTTATTGACGAGGCACATTGTGTCAGTCAATGGGGTCATGATTTCCGTCCGGACTACAAGGAACTTGGAGCCTTTCGTGCAGATTTCCCCGGTGTTCCTGTGATGGCACTAACCGCGACTGCAACTGAGAATGTGAAGATTGACGTTATTCAAAATTTGAACATGACTGGTTGCGATGTACTATCGCAAAGTTTCAACAGGCCAAATCTTACTTATGACGTTTTGCCCAAACGAGGCTCTACGCCGAACGTTGTTTCGCAGATAGCAGATATCATTAACTCTTCATATCGTGGAAAAGCAGGCATAGTGTACTGTTTATCCCGCAAAGACTGCGAAAAGTGGCCGAGCAGCTTTCAGGGAATATGGAATCAAAGCGACCCATTACCATGCGGGCATGCTAGCTGAAGATCGGACTTCCATCCAACGTGACTGGCAATCCGGCAAATATGATGTAATTGTCGCAACTATTGCATTTGGCATGGGCATTGATAAAGCAGATGTTCGTTTTGTCATTCATTTTACAATCCCCAAGAGTTTGGAAGGCTACTATCAGGAAACTGGACGCGCGGGGCGAGATGGCAAGCGCTCCGGATGCTACCTGTTTTACAGCTACAAAGACACCATTCAGCAGAAGCGCTTCATTGAACAAGGAGAAGGTGACTACCAACAGAAGAATCGTCAACGCCAAATGCTACGGAACGTCGTACAGTTCTGTGAGAATCAAACTGATTGCCGAAGGGTACAAATTCTAGCATATTTCAACGAGTCTTTTCGCGCCAGTGACTGTCATCGGACGTGTGATAATTGCAAAACAGATGCAGCCTTCGAGACAGTCGACTTTTCAACTTATGCGAAGTCGGCGGTTGAGCTTGTCAACGTGTTCACCGAGCGAAGTGAGGATGTTACTCTATTGCACTGTATTGATATTTTTGCCGGGTCTCCCAAGAAGATGAAAGGAGACCATTCCAAACTGGATCAGTTCGGCGCTGGCTCCCGGTTGGAACTTGGGGACATTGAAAGGTTATTTTACAAGTTGGTCAGTGAGAAGGCTCTACGAGAGATATCAAAACAAAAGGGCGGTTTACACACCGATATGTTCTCACAGGCCCGAAAGCCCACCAGTTTCTTGCAGGAAATCAATCCTTTGAGATGCAAGTTCGCCTATCTTCTAGGACATCAAATGCGACAGACGGCGGTTCTCGTGGTACCAACCGTACTACTACTAGTGCGTCTGAATCCATGGATTATCCCCAATCTACAAATGTGCCTTCTCCTGTCCAGTCTTCCCGCCGAAAAGCGGCGCCGAAAGCCAAGACAAAGCGTGGTGTTACCCGTGGAGTTAATGATGAAGATGATAGCGATGGGTTTGAACCAGTTCGCATAGCAGGTAAATCCAGTCGACGCCAAAAGGCCGAAGTGGGACCTCCTATCATTCAGGATAACCGGCTAGCTGAGTTGGATGATATGCAACAAATTGTGGTTGAAGACTTCGTGACAAACGCGAAGGAGCTCTGTCAGAAGGTAAGCCATCCTAAATAGTATTCTCACAACTTGAAAGTTCCGGGCTAAACGCCGTCACAGATAATGATGGAGAAACATCTTCGTAGTCAACCCTTCTCGGATGCCATACTGCGGGAAATGGCGATTCGTCTCCCTGAAGGTAATCATTGCTTGCCCCTGAAGAAATGCTCAAGGTCACTTGTTTAGGAGTGCGCTAAAAGTGTGAATTCAGACACAAGGAAGATGCAAGAAATTCGTGATATTGACCCTCAGAAAGTCGAGCTCTTCGGAGGTCAGTTCCTCAGACTGATTGAAAACTCCAAACGACTCCTTTCGGACCTGAGAGCAAACAACGAGGTCATCCATGACCCCAACCATACGAATGTCATCAATCTCGACAGTGACGATGACTACGGTAGCGATGACGATATTTTTCTTTCTCTTTCGCAGGTGGAAACAAACAATCAGAGCATTACCAGCCAGTACTTCAATACATCTCTGGACAACAGCAGAAGACCACCAGCCAGAGTGTCTAGCACTCAGCGTACGCGACGAATCCACCTCCCGTTTTTTCGCAAAGAATGCTTGAATAGCTAACATTGACACAGTGACCGATCCAGATGGAATACCCAGCAACGGTAGAAAGACGACAAGCAGATCTTCCGCGCCTCGCAGTCGAGCCCGCGGTGGCACCATACGTACCGGTACCCAGGTCATCTCTGGTCTCGCCAGTAGCGGGCGTCCTACTTCTACCGGAAGAAGACGAGCCGCAAACGCCCCGAGACGAGCTTCCAATACCGGTTTCCCACGGTCGAGAAGGACTAGTGGAGGAGGAGGAGCTCGAGGAGGTACAGCCTCAAGCAACAGTTATAATAGGAATAGTCGGCCAACTACAACCAGAAAGCGTAACGCGACTACAAGAACATCGACAACTTCATTGCCTCAAATTGATTTAATGCCAACATGATTTTTCTTTTTACGCCCTTTTTACATGCATGATAGCATTGAACTAACGAGCCTTGGTATATGGATTGTTATTGGGTGTAGTATTCGGGTGAAGGGTTATGGTCTCGCATGCAGCAAGTCATTATAATGTACATATTAGGTATAAAAGGTGATATTCTAATAGTAAGACGAATCGAGTAGGTCTTGAGAGATGCATTTGGTATCCTATATATATATTATTATTTACTCGTTGTTTTACTTCTTCTTCTTCCCCTTTCCCTCCTTTCGGAGCTCCTCCTCCTCCTTTGCCTTTATCACCACCACCACCAGCACCACCGCTAGGTCCACCAGACACGATGCGAACTTTACCAACGGGCAAAGTATTCATGACTTCGACATCGCGCCAGCCCTTGAGCAAATCTGCCTCTCGAGCACGCATTCGCTCGGCCGTAGCACGATCCAACCCTTCCGCGATATCATCTGCGATGGCTTTCTTGCTAATTTTGTTGTTATTGCTTCCTGCAGTGGCGGCGGCGGCACCACTGCCGGCTTCAATAATCCAATGACCCAGGATATCCTTGATAGCTTTGCCCTTCTTGACATTCCCCGCCTGCAGTTTGGCGCGATATTTGAATCGAGCGACGGCAGACCAGGGTGCGGCTACGGGGAGTGCTGCTAGGACTTCGTCTTCTGGGAGAGGGTGCCGACCAGCGCTGGAAGCCATGATAAATCCTCCGCTTCGGCTTTTCTGGTTTCTTCTTCGTCGTGGTCGTCGTTGTAGGCCTGCTCGTCGCCAGCAACAGCATTCTTGAAGAATTGCTCTTGTCGTTTGCGTTCTGCTTCGGCTGCGCGTTCGTGTTGTGCTCGACGACGTCGTTTTGGGCTTCGAGCTCCGCTTCGCGTTTGGCTTTGGCTTCCGCGGCGGCGGCTGCTTTGCTGCGGATGTTGCTGACTGGGATGTTTTGTTGCTGGTTGCGCCGAGAAGACGTAGTGCTAGCTCGCGATCTTCTTCGTCTTGGTGTGCGTACTTTTGCGCTGCTTTTTGGCTTTGCCCTTCTTGCCGCGGACTGGTGTTTGCTTGGTCGTTGGCGCTGATGGTTTTGATGTCGGTGCTTTGCGGGCTGTTTTGGTTCCATTTGTGGGTTGTTCATCGTCGTCTATGATAGTTGTGGTTTCAGGATCGTAATGATCATCTTCGTCTTCTGAACGATGTCCATCTACGGGTTGAAGAGGGTTTGATTTTGTTGTTGGCTCTCCTGCGTCCTTTTCACTTTCTGACGATGATCCCTCTTCCTCCTCAACGTCGACTTCCTCGACCGCACTAGGTACGCTTCCTTCCTTGGCATCTGAAGACATTTCTTGCGTAGTTTCCCTACGACAACATCCCCAGCCGTCTCAGACTGGGGTAATTCTTCTAGACGGTGTTTTCGGTGATGCTGAATACTCTCCTTGCTGATTTGAAGAGAACAGCAAACCCCAGCACAGGCTGGCCGGGGCTAAAAGTTCTTTTCACCCTTAATTGCAAAGCCTCCAGAGGCAAGAAGCTCTCCTCTTTCGTTCGTCCTTGATACCTGATGCGCATGGACCCACCACGCTGGCATTAACGCCTTTGACTCCCAAGCTTTCGATGTCGCAACGGAAATAATACCAGCCTGCGTCAGCGTCCCAGGTGGAATAGGAGCATCCGGCGTGTTTTCTCTATTCTTCACAATCATTGGCGTGGCTCCCTCCAGGTCAGCATGCACAAAGGCGTCACCCTTTTTGAGATAACGCCGGTACAGTATTTCTACTTGATGCTGATCCCGACCACCGAGCACAAGATAGCCATCTGAGGATATGAAAAATAGGTACTTTTCAAACCAGAATGGCTTTCGGGATGGTCGAAGGACCTGCTTCTCCTGTCTGAGGTGACGCTTCAGGTCTTCTGTGACTTTCTTCTCTTGGCTCTTCAATGCCTTTTCGGAAGATTGGATTGTTTTCTGTTCCTTGACAGCGGCAACTCTCTTTTGCTCGTAGTATTGTGTTGCATTTGACCAGGGTGATAAGCTCAAGTCGATATCGACTGAGAGAACTTCCGTGGCCCTTCGTCGTCGTCGTTGTCCACTATCAATTTCCGAATCACTATCGTCTGATTCTTCCGGGTCGGATTCTAAACTCTCGTCCTCTTCCTCGTCAATCTCCGTACTCTCTTCATTCAGCAAGACGGTTATAGTGTTTTCGTGAAGCTTCAATGGCAATTTTATGATCTGAGCGACCGGATTGTTCCTCTTTTGCTCCATTTCTATCAGTCTGGCGATTTCCACCCAATCCATCCCTGTGCTATAAGTCCATTAACAGCATCTGTAGCTTCTTGCACACGGTATATATTGGCTTGTATAGCTTGCGCTTTGCGAATGTGTAACTCTTGGACTTGCTTCAGCGCACCCGCTCGGTTCTGGTGGTCAGCTCGGGCTGCTTCGAGTTTCCTCTTTGCATTCTCTTCATGCTCAGCCAAGCGAGACTCGAGCTTTTGCGACTCAATGGAAGAGAAGTACTCGTCGACTGTCTTGTTGAAATTTTCGTATTCGATAATTCGGTGCCCGGGTTTGTCTAGGAATTGTCGCGGTTTGAAAGGATGGAAGTCGTCAAAGAGCAGGTTTTCTAGAGGTTTTCCTTCAGACTCATCTAGTCCTGGAGCCTTTTTGGCCTGCTCTTTGGCGACAATATATCCCTTTTCCGTATCCTCTTTGGATAGTTCTGCAAGTACCGATTCCGCTTCACGCAGGACACCCATAGCCTTTTGGAGGAGATCTTGGTCTTCGAGGACTTGGTTCAATGAGACACTCGAGTCGAATCCCGTAGCAGCAAAGGCATCTTCCAGAAGAAGTGGTGGAAACTCTGGGAATCCATTTGCAAGAGCCTTTCTAAACACGTCAACCTTTTCTTGGACTTCTTCTGAGCAGTGTTGTCTGCTGCTGATGACCGCTTCTCTGCCTCGACAGCCTTCTGGATTGTCTCCCTCAGTCTCTCT
The DNA here is from genome assembly GCA_020137715.1 of Talaromyces trachyspermus. Classification (NCBI taxonomy): domain Eukaryota; kingdom Fungi; phylum Ascomycota; class Eurotiomycetes; order Eurotiales; family Trichocomaceae; genus Talaromyces; species Talaromyces trachyspermus. The sequence goes on along the minus strand of JACGXQ010000002.1, from coordinate 418,198 downwards.
TCTGACACTGGCGGGAGGCCTCTATAATATTGCGCCTTTTCGACCACATACTCTATGCCAACCTTGACTTCATACTGTTCACCAGCGGTGGCCGGAACGGTACGGAAGAGGGCCAGAATCTTGTAGTCCGCATCTGTGAGGATGATATTACCTCCGGCAAAGAATTCCAAAACACATGAAACAGCCCATCGCTGAAAACAATATCGATAATCCTGTCCGCGCCCAGCTGATTCACCGCGGTTATGCGCCGCGTCTTTAGGTATTTGCGTAGTCGGCTGACGAAACCGGACGGCGCACTCGCTGTAGTTCGCGAATATTCGGTTAGATGGCATCGGAATCCGGAGTCGATGATGAGTTGTTTGCGGTTGTCCGGTTTGGCGAGTTTGAAGAGGAAAATGCGCTGGATTATATGTCAGCGAGAGCCTGATACCTAGGAAGGTAGGATCTGTCTCACCGATGAGAGATCATATATATTTGAGACTCGGAGGCCTATGACTGCAAGCCTGAGCTCCTGGCTAATGACTTTGACATCTACCGACGAAAATCTCTGCTTCATTGTGGGAACTCGCAGCGTGTGGACTGTTTAAGAGGAGGAGTGTGTAAGAAAGATTTATCTGCTTCCGCCAGCGCACATTTACTTCATGTGCCGTGACGTATGCGGGCAGCCACAGATTTCTCCATCAGCAAATTCAAAAGCCATGAAGTCCATGCTATAAATTCAAAATTATCAGCTCAATGAACTGGATCTACGCTGCTTCTCTTTCAGTGGAGCATCTGGCACTCGAACGAGTCAAATCTGGTGATCGTGTAGATAACGTCAAAGCAACCGCCATGGTGAAACGGGAGTAAGTGCCATCATAGAATGCAAAGAACATAAAGAGCTAATACACTTGTTGCCCAAAAAAGACAAAGAAAAGAAGAGAACACGCCAATCCCATTTTCAATCCCAGGAACAACAATGACAAAGAAGATATAAGAAGATAGGTTCGAGCAACTTCTGTCCAGTGACATATAATCTCAGCAAAAGAAAGAAGAGGAGAAAGAAAGAAAAAAAGAGAGACTAAAGTCCCTGTCGCAATTGCTCAGCAAGTTTGCGTCTGCCGAATTCCCATGCATTGAGCAAGCCCTGCTCTGAAAGATCAATATTCTTCATGTTAGGGGCATCTGCTGTAGGAGCACGGCTGACACGAGAAGCGATGAGGACCGGGTCTGTTTCGAGGATGATGCCGTCGTCGACAATTTCGTCTATAGCGAGAGAGACAAGATCGTAGTTCTCGATGATGGTGCGTTTGTCGGTGGCGCCTCTATAGAAATAACCGAGTTAGCCAGCTGTCAACCTGCAAAGTAAAAGAAGAAAAAAGAAAGAAAGAAAGAAAGAAACTAAAAGTTCACGCACTTGAATAATATCCCCAAAGCATCTCGCAATGCCACCACCACATTATACAGCAGCACCTCATTCTCGTCCGCACTGCCAATCACGTATAGCATGACATCGTTCTCGACCTTGAACACGACGATTCGGTTGTCGTACAGAATCACGTCGTTGGTCTGTTTGTTCGTCTTCTCCAGCAGTCCGCTCTCAAAGGCCTTTTGCTCTTTCACCGTAGGGTAAGGGTTCGCGCCAGGGTAGTCGGTGGAATTGGCAGCAACGCCGGCTGGAGGGTGCGGCGGAGAGAAGTATTTGGCGTAGATGCGGGAGCTGTCGTCTGTAGACATAATCAGGACCGCATTGACGGTGAAAAGAGAGAGAGCCCGGCATGTTGTTCGGTTGGGGTCTTGTTATTCAATGCTGTGTTTTTGCTTGCTTGTTTGTTCGTTGTTATTGTTGTTGTTGCTGTTGGTTGCACTGCGAAGGTTTGGAATTGTGGCCGCTTCCGCTCCTTAGGTGAGGCTTCATGATTGGCCCGTCGCAACTACACTGTTCATTCGCTTCGACTCAACCATTATAGTCTGCGAAGTTATAAGACAATTGTACATAGAAAGAAGTGAGAATCATTCGCATTACTGAACATGCGTGCTACTAGGCGCTATATAGGTCGTATCGTCTACAAAAGATACATACATCCATACATGTATGTCAACTCATCACAGCAGTGTAAATTTCATATAAAAGTGAGAAGAAGCAAGCTGCAATAACATTATCCAAAAACAGAACATGTCCTCATCACACTTGTGGGTATTGAGCGAAATGGCAGATCAAGGCTTCAATCCCCATTTCAGCAAATAGAAGATTAGGGGAGTAGATAAAATCAATCCCAACGGAAGATCAACGTGGCGATAAATTAATCAAGACATTGAAAGATAAAGTTATCACTGTTTGGGTGGTTCGTCCTGTGTAGGGTGGGAAGTTGGACGATTGAACCACCCCATCCAACTGGCTCTGTTGGCTCGCTTATTAGCAGCCTCGGTGGCGGCGTCTTCAGAGGGCTTCTCGAGCTCTTGGTTTTCGCGGACTAGTCGCAGAGGCCGCAGTCGATTCTGCGTCATCACTGCACCAGTATAATTGTTCATACTGCTGCTGGACCGGCTAGGCGGAGTAGACGTCGCTCCCAAGGAGCTCACATCCGCGTTGGCATCGCTGGAGAGGCTGTCGGAGCTGCTGAGCCGCTTGCGATCAGGTTGACTACCTTGAGATGGGGCCCGCTGACTCTGGTTTCCGCCAGTCATGTAGCCAGGCCCAAAGAATCCGCTCTGGCGCGAGCCTGGTCCGATGGTGGTCGGGCTCAAAGGACCGCCTGATGGGCTTCGGCTGCCTGAAAACCGCGGTACATTTGTCCAACAACCGCCGCTGCCAAGGGGTCGCCTACTTGGTCAGAGCGCGTTCTGCGGTGGCCCGCTCGGACTGACTGGGAGCGTCCTAGGGGAATGCTAGGCGCTGTCTCGGGATTTTCATGTGCCGTTGGAACTGATGTCGGTGGCGGCATGACGCTCACAGGTCGCGACCTCGGCTGAGGACGTGGTCCTTGTGCGGGCATTATAACCGATTTCGCGCGCTGCAGTAGAGAAGGTTCGTCTTTCTCAGGTGGCGGCGGTGGCAGCTCCTTGTCTGTCTTTGATGAAGCACCTGCATCTGGTAGGGGACTGTCGTTCTTGTCCAAAATCTTCTCGAACCCTTCATGCTGCAGCAAGCGGCCTATGATTCGTTCAATATAGAGAGTGAGGGCCTTGTTCTGATCCTTGAGGGTTTTCACCTCGGCCTCCAGCCTGCGGAACTCCGCATTGTTATTGTTACCCTCCCTACAGACTCGAGTTCGTCCGCAAGAGATCCGCTCATACTTTGAGGCATGCCAGCGGGAACCTCTTGCAAGAAATCGCCCTTGGTAAAATCTCCATTGAGCGTCTTCTCACTGAGCAGAAGTTGATAGCTTTCATTGTCTTCCATCAGGCGCGCATTAGCCATTCTTGCTTCTAGGAGCTCCCGCTCAAGTTCATGCTGCCGACCCCCGCCCTGGTTCTCCATTTCCACGAGTTTGATTTGAGATTCTGCTAGCTCCAGTCTCAATGATTCAATTAATTTATCTTTCTGTAACAAAAGCTTAGCATTGTTTCTCGAGGGGCTGCGCTCGATCTGGGACGACGGGGCGAATTGTCCACTATCAACATCGGGTGACGACCGATTTCGAAAACTCGCTGTAATATTATTAGTATTAGGACGCTGGCGGCCTCCGTTGAGAAAGTAAAGTAAAGAACATAGGTAGGAATTTCTTACAGGATCTGGAAATATTCTTGTCGCTGTCGGAATTCACCCGAATATCCTTCTGGGCAAGAGACTCCTTTAAACGTTGAATCGTTGCCTGCAATTCCTCCTCCCTATTTGCTTGCTGTTCCTTATCTCGCGACATCGCATTCCGGTCTTGCTCGTGCGCTTGCTCCATGTCGCGAAGCTGACGGGCATGGTCCCGAATCTGAGCATTCAGAGCTTCGATGCTGCTATCCTTCTCGTGCGCCAGGTCTTCAAGCTTCTGCTGTTCAGCGATAGCGTCATCCAGGCGCGACTGCAGAACCCCAAGTTGTTTCTGATACTGGTCCGAGGCCGTCTCGGCTTTTGTAGCTGCTCCTTCAGTTCGTCTATCAGGGCCGCGTTTTGGGCTCGCGCATCGTCGTCAAAGGTCCCTGCGCTGGCGATCTTGGGGACACTTGAAACGCTCAGGTTTGACCGTCCAGGCTTTCGGGCTGCCGCGCGAGCGGAGACGGGAGAAGCGCGGCCAGAGGGGTTCGTTGCAGGCCATTCGAAGACTTGGCCGCCACAGTTCGGTCTGGCGTGGCTTTGTTGTTAGGCCCTGTTGTCCCGTTTACGCCTGATGATTTCTTGGGCGGTGTCGACATATCGGAAAGAAATCGAGGGCGCGGCTGCTCTGGGAAGATAGACGCGGTGGATATAAGGCGATATAAGCTATTGAAAGGTCGATGGCCAAAGATGATAGATCAACCGGCCAGCGGAGAAACAGGGTAGAATCAGGGTGGCAATGGCAAAGACCGAAAAGAACAGCGCAGGTTATTATTATTATAAAAGAAATAACAATGCAAGAAAGAAAGAAGGAATGTAAAGATACAAGGGGAGCGATGTTGATGGAGGTGGAAGCAGGGGCCACCTAATTTTATGCAGCCTGAGCTTTTAGGAGTCGAGCCTTGGTTAGCGTTCCATCAAATGACCGTCCAACACGGGTCAGCAAATAATAAATATTCAGACGCATAAGTAGGTGACTTGTTTATTTCTTAACTTGGACATGAATTGAGGTGCACCGCGTGGTTATTCGTCGTGTTTGATGTCTATTTATCCTCCATAATGATGCACATCTACCGCTGTACCTGCCCTTTACGCTGTACGAAGTAGGGAGTCTCAGCCTCTGCGCAAGGATATTCGATCCAGCCACAACGAAGTCTACAGCTGGAATAATAATCAGACTATTAAAATGGCTGCACTATGTACTCCGTCGTTATGTACGGAGTATGTACTGTAAGTCAGCCTGAGGCAAGGAGCGGCCGCATCAACGATGTTCCGAGGCTGACGTCGCTGGCCGGCTTAGTAAGCACTAGTCCTAACTAGGTAAAGCCGCTTCGGGTGACTTGGCATCACGTGATGTTAGATGTTGGCAACTTGGCGGCCATCGAGATCCTCGTCAGTCAACATCATCACAACAATAACATAAGCTAGCATAGTTAGTCAAGATGCAGGACTTATAAATACGGAGTATGAATACTTCGCAGCTGATCTAAACACATAACCAGGAGAAATGACGCACAATGACTCATGTTGTATCATCGATGTAAAGATTATTTAGCCGCTTAGGGTTTAGGGCTTTGCCACAGAAAAGGCACTAGCGGCGATGCTTTGAAATCAAAGCCGTGAAGACTGACTTACTTCCTTCTCGACCTCGTCCATCTCTCCCCGTCGACAACCAACCTCCCCATCCACAAGACCGTTCGCAGGAAGTGCAGTACCTACAGCCACAGAATATTCACGATGGCCCGTCGTCCCGCGAGATGCTACCGCTACTGCAAGAACAAGGTGCGTTTTGGATTTTGATGATTTTGATTTTGATTTTTGATTGGAACGATTGTGGGGCTCTGCCGAACAGTTGGCCTCGCATGAAGAGAGCGACTACTTTCACGAATAGCATCATTATTATATTCCTGGATTGTGTAGACTAACAAATTTCTAGCCTTACCCCAAGTCCCGGTTCAACCGCGGTGTCCCTGACCCAAAGATCCGCATCTTCGATCTGGGACGTAAGAAGGCCAACGTCGATGACTTCCCTACCTGCGTGCACATGGTCTCCAACGAATACGAACAGTTGAGCTCTGAGGCCCTCGAAGCTGCGCGTATCTGCGCCAACAAGTACGTTCCATTCGATACATCATACATATAGATGTGATCAAGACTAATGAGCGTTCAGGTACCTCGTCAAGGTCGCTGGTAAGGAAGGTTTCCACCTCCGCGTCCGCGCCCACCCCTTCCATGTCGTCCGTATCAACAAGATGTTGTCGTGCGCTGGTGCCGATCGTCTGCAAACCGGTATGCGTGGTGCTTTCGGCAAGCCCAACGGCTCCGTTGCCCGTGTGAACATTGGCCAGATCCTTCTGTCCGTCCGTACCCGTGACGCCCACCGCGCCACCGCCGTCGAGGCTCTCCGCCGTGCCATGTACAAGTTCCCCGGTCGCCAAAAGATCATCATCTCCAAGAACTGGGGTTCACCCTCTCCGTCGCGAGGAGTACGTCCGTCTCCGCCAAGAGGGCCGTGTCAAGATCGATGGTGCCTACGTCCAGTTCTTGCGCAGCCACGGATCTGTGGCCCAGAACATCAAGCGATTCCCTGAGGCTTATGAGAATGTTTCCCAAGCTTAGAAGTCTTTGATTTTTCGAAGGAGAAAAGTAAACTTTTTCTTTAGCATCAGAATTGGAATTGATTTAGTTCACGTTATTACCCATTTGGTCTTTTCGATGGAGTTCTTAAGGGATTCAGATCAGAGGAAGTAAACTAGCTTTCTGTATGTATGACGAATGCAATTTACGTCCTCATTGAGTAGCTGTTCAGTCCAACAATCTCTCGCATCTGATATCATATCATATTTACTTTAACCGAATCACAAACCCGATACAACCAACATGACCAGAGCAATCACACCCAACCATCCATTAGGAGCGTTCGCAACAGCCAAACCCGTGCTCGTCGACGTAGCCCTTGTAGAAGACGACGACTGCGACGACGTTGCTGACGAAGAAGACGAAGAAGAAGGAGAAGAAGAAGAAGAATTAGCCACAATCAACCCACCACTAACGCCATCCCCACCCGTGCTCCGGCTCGTGTTCTGGGCCGCAGCCGCATATGCCCGAATCGTATCCGACGAATTGGCACTGAAAAGGGCGCAAAAAAGAAAGAAAAAAGGCCACGGTTCAGCAATGGGTAATGATATACCTAGGTAAAGCATACGAACGAGGGTTATGGGGGACATACGGAGGGTTAATAACCATAACCATGCCGGCCTGGCAATGGTTTGCTTGCGAGCAGTATAGCCAGTGGGCATTGGAGTCGTTGAGGGTGACGCTGAATATACTTGACTAGATTCGGAATTTTACATCAGCAAACGTTATTGATTCTTTCTCTTAACCCTTGTTATATGTGTCGGGTGGATGGGATGGGATTGAATGCATACAGCAACACCGCCACTCGTCGGGATATAGCCAGACCATATCCCACCCTCGACATACTGACAGGGAGATGCAAATCGGGACTCGGCGACGGAATGGTTTCGCGGGTCAAAGTGGAAATTGATTGTTGAGCCTTGTGAGGCTGTGAGAATGGAGGGCGAGAAGCTGAGTCCGTTTTGGCCGACTTGGACGTCGATTGTGACGCTGGTGCTGCTGGGGCTGGGACTGCTGGGGCTGCTGCTGGTGCTGCCGGTTGGTGAGGTAGTGCTAGCGGTGCGAGTCGAGCTGCATTGTGCCTGGGTAGGAGAGACGAGGAGGAGGAGTGATGACAGCAATAGGTAGACGAAGAGTGAGAAGGGGAAGTCATGAGTCGGGGCATTGTCTTGATCGGATGTCGTCTCTCTTGTTGTTTTCTGGTCGATGTTAGATGCAATATAACAGCGGAATAGAGAAGCGATACACTTTTCCCCTCTTCCCCTTCTAAACAGCAGCCGTCAAGGAGATTTATGTGTCTGGCATTGCTTTCCTGACTGATTTCACTTCAGCTCACTGAGCTGAGGGGCGCAGCACTGCCAAAAAGCCGAGTCCCGAGTGCTATCGAGTATTGGCTTGTCATACATTGTCCGACCAAATCTCGTAGTGCAACTACGGCTTCGTGTGACATTGTCACGTAGGCAGCAAATGGGAGGATATACGTAAACTCGGCTTGCGTATGCTGTTGGAAATCCGGTTTAGGAGAAATCGCGGTTGTCTTGGAATTGTTGATGTTACCTGGAACCTTGGAAGACAGTAAGTAGTAAGTGATGCGCAGTAATAGTATATATGATAGATGAGATTGTAGATACAAATGTACAGATACCATGCCTCGCCTATATAACATCCCTATCTAGCCCGTCAAGAGTCATAATTATGTGCCAGTGAAATCAGTTGCAAATGGACATACACCAACCACCGCCCACCACTTGTCGTGAAACATCATAAAACAAACGCATTGAAAATATGGCTAGTATGCTGCAGAAAAAAAAGAAAATATGATATGTACGACGAAGGAAGAACAAGAGCTAAACTTCTCCCCAGGCTCCAGTACCGGCTGGCCCGCCAACAGATACAGCAGCACTACCGCTGCCAACACTGCCTCCTATATCCCAGTAGTGGCGGCTGGATCCACTGCCCAGTCCAGCGGTCCGTTTCGTAGCCGATACTTTGGTGCTTTGGCTGGCATAGCTGGAGCTCCGTCGGCGGAAGCGATGGCGAGAGATGGGAGAAGCCGGTGTTGGAATCCCAGCGGCCCGCATTTGTGTTCGCAGTCCTCCTCCTCCTGCTGGCCCTAACTGCCGTGCTTGAGATCGCGCATGAGCACGTGCAACTAGAGGATGGTATTGGCGGATGACGGCTGCCCGCCGGCTAGAATATGTATCTTGCTGGTTATCGTTGTGGGCTGAACGGTCTGTTGATGGGGTATTTCCATTGCCACTGTTAGCAGTCGTAGCAGTAGGCGTCGTAGTGGTAGTAGCCCTTCGGAATCGATTCTTAAGATAGCGGAATATGATGGCGATATCTAGGTCTTGCTCCCAGTATTCATATTCCTGGGTTGCAAGCGAAGATGCCGCTGATACTGGATCATGTGAACCTTTGCTTTGAGATTGAGCACCCGGTGCTATTTCATCATCTTCAATGCCCCATTGAGCGACAAGTTCAGCCGTAGCCTGGTCTTGGAGCGTTGGAGTAAAGTGCGGCGAAGAAACGGAAGATGGCATGTTTTCTTCGGCTGCTATCTGTGACGATGATTCTATCCCAAAACGCAGTCCTGGTTCTGGTCTTGTCACCGGAATGCCAGCGTAAAGTCGGACGGCGCCTCTGACGACCGCTTGTACGAGCTAAATGCTCCGGGATGTTCCCAGATTTGATGAACCAAAACGCCGAGTTCGCGCGCGATCCGTTGGATGAGCTGCTCTTGCCACGTATGATGGCCATCGGCAGAAATGGGTGTTTCTGGAACATCTCGAATCGCTTCTTGCATTTCACGAATATCGGGGTGCGAGTCATCGTCGATATACGATGTCAAATAGACGTCGTCAACCAATGACTCTCCCAGAATGACGGAAAGTAGCGAATCGTCAATGCCTATCAGATCGCGAATAACCTTTCTGGTTATACGGCGCCAGATTGATTCTTTGGACGAATCTTGCGATGAAGGAGACATGCTGGACGTATTATCCGTAGCCTTTGTCTCTGAAATACTATCTAGAATATCGTTCCCAGACCTTCGGGGCCGCTCGCGATGTTTCCGCGGCTGTTGCGTCGCTGGCGCCGCCTTGTCTCGCGCTCAATCTCCTGCAACAAGATTCTGCTCTGTTCTGTTCTCCACCGCTCAATCCGCTGCCACCGCTCTCGATCAGTCCGCAAGTCCTGTTCATCCACAGCTTCCAGGTGGTTCTGCAGGCTTGAACGACGCGTTGGAGTGGCATCTGCTGCGCGCTGTGGGTTGTACTGCTCGTGTCTCCAGAGTTGGTCCTGAACCTGTTGCCCTGATGCAAGGAACGCACCCAGGCCATCATGGGTTGGCAGCACGGGGTAGTTGCCGTCACGGAAATCATGCAGACCGTCGTCCAAGCTGTCTAGCTCAGTGGTCTCTTCATCAAGTGCGTCGGCTGAAGCATTATCGCCCGAATCATCGTGTGTGACAGCATTGAAGGATCCGAAATCACTCAGTCGGGACGGGCAAGCGGTGCGGGCTGTTCGCTCGGTGGAGTCGCCCGAGTGCGCGTAGTATGAGAGGCGGCCTGTGAGGGAGAAAAGAGAATCCATTCTTGAGTATCATCATCAACATCATCATTATCGCCTGGCTGAAGGCGTTGAGGCGTGTGGATATGGACCGGGCGTTCAGACCGTCGATGGGGAGCCTGAGTTGGCAGTCGGAATGCCATGACGTGACGATACTATCGATAATGATCGATAAGACCAGGGAGCAGGTTGATTCTGATTGTCTCCAGTCGCGGCTATGCTCTGAAGAAGCAACTGGAGACTGGCAATGGATATGATTATCTTCTGCTCTGTTTAGTAGACGAGGCAATAGCTGGGCGATGTCTTGGGAAAGAAATCAGGCAAGATAAGGCCCCAACTTGGCTGACAGCAGAAACGGGTCCCGTGATAAGTTACTGCATCACACGCGCTGACTATTGCATCAGATGTTGCTATGCGACGATCGACTGATTTTTATACATATTTATATTTTAGTCATGTTATATTATATTTACTTTGTTTTGTATTCCATAGTACTTACATATTATTTTACTATGTTGCTTGTACTTTTATTGCCATCGTAGAATGAGCGTGGTTCGTCCTCCGAAACCCGGATTGACGGGAATTACCGAATTCGGCAATATTGTACCCAAGCCTCTGTTGAAGAGTCCCAACGCTGGTATTTCTGCGTTTCATACAGTGATTTTTCGGGAAGATCTTCTTACCTAGGTACATGATGTGGTTCCATTATTGATCTACGTGGCTGTCGGATTGCGGGTGATATGTCCTTTCGGCGTTTGGCTATGCGACAATGAAAACACTTAAGCCAGACCAAACACCAGGTATGTACGGTCTTTTAGAGAGCATGCAGATAAAAAGAAAAGGAGAGATGTTTTACATTCTCTGAAGTCTCTCAGCATCAATAAAGATCCGGCTTTGGTTTTGCTGACATGAAACATCAACCACGCTTTATCGCTCTTGACTGCTGTTTGTAGCATCCAAACAAAGGTTCGGGGAGCTTGCTACTCATCCAAGTAGCCATCCGTACAGCTAGTTCTAGGTGTGGTTTCAGAGCCCTGCAGATACCTAGATAATGGACTACGTTTGATTTTAGCATACTCTGAACAAAGATCTGCGGAGCTTACCACTCATCCCAGCAGCCATCCGTACTGTTTCAGTATGGTTCTAGAGCTATGCGCAGATAATGAACTATGTCTGATTTTCAGTATATTGCAAACGAAGTCCTAGGTGCTTGCTACTCATCTGGACAGTCAGATCCATGGCATTTCTGTCTATATAAGACTGGCTGGACCGCGCCGGATGAGCTGAGATACATGCTATTGCTACCTGAACTATCCTTTCCTTCTGTCAAAATCCTTCAATTATTGAGCTGTGGTGACCTCTTTGATTTATAATAACTTTGTCTTCGCGACGGCCATACCGAGAAAATGGAGACAGTGAGTTTCATGACTAACAAAAGACTTGAATCATTGACTATTCGAAGACTGTTTCGAACGATAGCTAACGGGTATAAATACCCTAGGATCTGCCCATCCTTCTCAAGACGAGCATACCCTACCCGGAGAAGATGCCGAAGGCTGAAATAATCAGTCAAGCACGGCGCAAAATCGAATTGGAACCATTGCGCCTTTCCCAGGAGCCAACGATGGTCGCTAATTCTGGAGGTTTCGACATCCTGAGTGAGATCAAGACCCTAAAGGCTAGAGCCGACCAACAAGACAAAAGATTCAAGGACCAGGAGGAGAAGTACAACAAAAGATTCAAGGACCAGGAGGAGAAGTACAACAAAAGATTCAAGGACCAGGAGCAGAAATACGACAAAACGCTCAAGGACCAGGAGCAGAAATACAACAAAACGTTCAAGGACCAGGAGCAGAAATACAACAAAACGCTCAAGGACCAGGAGGAGAAGTACAACAAACGATTCAAGGACCAGGAAACTGAAATAGCCATGCTACACCAGACGAGGATACGCAATGCGCAGAATGAGCTTATCGGCAGAAGCTCAAAACGGAAACAATTCAGCGAACTTCGACAAGAGAGAAATAAAGAAGAGCACGGCGCGAACGTCGGCTTTTATCGATATGTTATCAATGCATCAGGCTCCGAGAAAGACAGGGAGGATGCCTGTGCAGAAGGCTTTGAGGAAACGTATGGTATCACTCCGGAAGAATACGACTCGCACTTCAAAGAAGCACCAGAGAAAATTCTTCAATATGTGAATCACAGAGGCGACGTCTGGCACTACTGGCCGTACACCAAAAGCAAGCATCACAAAACGGAGGTTGAGAAGATGAAGAACACTAGCGACGAGATCGTGAAGCTCTGGATGTCTGAAGGGAAGACAATCACAGAGAAAATCAAAGAGAAGATGCCTGAATTCGACCAGTTGCACGAGCTTTGGAAAGAGTGGGAAGAGGAGAAGAAACGGGAGAGGAGGAAAAGAAAAGGAAAAGGAAAGGCAGAAGATAATCATTCAGCATCTCCCGGAGAATCTGATGTACAATGAGAGTGCAGTAGTGTTAACCCTCCCTTAAACATCATACTGTCTAATAAGAATCATTTATCAATATTTAGAGCCCTTCGAAGGATATTATTATACAGAAATGCTATTTTCTTTATATAGATTGCAGAAAAGCTTCGAACTATCTTGGTCATTCTTCTGGATGTTGTATTTAGATGCAGGGTCCTCCCTCGCACTCATGCGGCGCGATTTCTCTTCTACGAGATCGATTTCCACATCTACAAACCACAACATACCGAGATATAATAAATAGATAGACCAAATGTTGTATTCATAAAATCTATCGAAACAACAGACTTAGTCTGGATCATCATCGTACAATCTTGTAATTCCCCGCTGACAATCTCCAACTTGCCCTGTGCCACCATGCCGGCAAGGAACTCCCGTAGTTCTTCATTGCCAAAAGGAAAGCCCCCGGTACTACGATGTTGAGCATCATGATAATTCGTTGCAGGGGCATGGCGCCTTGATTCGTCAACATGCCCACGATAAATTGCCAGTAGAGGTTCATTTTCTCCATTGCTGCCGCATTGGCTGTCTTCTTTGCTGCCGCTGCAGCGTTGGCTTCTGCGGCAGATGCACTGAGAGTTTCCGGTTCGCCGCCGATGGTCATTTCATGATCCTCGTCGCTGGGGAGCACCTCAAGCACGCGGAAAGTATCCCGTTGTACCTCACTCAGGATACGCTTGCTTACCCAGAAGAGGCAAGCGCTACGTACCAGAGAAGTAGACATGTTCAGCGTCTCTGCGAGTTCCGTGACAGTCTTCGTGACTGGCTCACTGGAACTAGAGCTGGAAACATCGGACTGAAAGGCATAGATCACGGTAGCCTGCCATGTCGTAACTTCATCCGTGAATACTCGGTCTTCAAGGTCTAATTCGACTGTGACCTGGCCAAGCGTATTAAACCATTTCAGTTTGCGAGACTTCTTGAGAGACTCGAAGCCAGCGCAATACCGCTGCTGTAACGTATCGATCTCCGCGGGTACATTGAATGGCTGATCTTGAATATCCGGCCAGAAAAACGTGACAAGATTTTGGCATGCAGCTGCGGCGTATTCTCGGGTTGTCCTGGGGCGTCTGGTACAATTCGTGACTCATCTCCGGCCAACTCCTGGCCATTTCGAATGACAGTATCGACGCGTTTGGAGTCAACGACATCGCGAAGCATCACTTCGCAGGCCTGCAGCGCGCCGTCGCCAAATCGTATTTTCAATAATTCTAATACCGATCTTTCCTGGTCAAAATCTGCTTTCTTTTTAAGCAGTCGCTCCGATAGCGTGTTCTGGAGCTCTTTCACAAATGCCTCCTTCGACTCAAAGAGACTAATCAAACTGCCAACGACATCCGCACCCTTGGATTTATTGTAATCCGCAGCTGCATCCACGGGATCTGGCATCCAGTTCATATCATCCCAATCCAGCTCGCCAGAATCGTTCGGGATGCTTCGCTGATGAGCGTCATTGAGTTCTGCTGAAAGCTCTACCAATGTCTCACCAAGTTCTGTATTCGTCCCTGTTTCATTGCTCGTGCTGTCTGCGAGAAGTCCGCCAACAATAGCTTTGATTGTGTCATCGCGGTCTCGGAGGTACTTTCTGATAGGCCGAGCTGCCCGATCAAGCAGAACGCCCTTTGGGTCTAGAAGGTTGAATGCTCGTATAATGGAGATATAGAGCTGCAGAATTTGGACGGTGGACGCTCCAGGGTGGAGTAAGCGTTGAATGAGCATGCTAATGAATGTAGTGGCCAGCGAATACCTTGAGGCAGGATGTGTTGTGTAATGTTTTAGGTCTTCAATCGCACCTCTACTGGAGTCCCAGTCGACAATCACATCAAAGAGTTCACTCGTACGCAGAGCACCTAGACGGGAGATCGCGATCTCTTGCCATTTTCCCACATCATCCAGACGAACATTGTCCAACTGCTCATCAATGGTGCCTAGGGAAGACGGCTGAAGAATGGCCAGCACTTCGACAGCTAGTCTCGCAAAGACATTTTCGACCCATAATCGTAAATGTTGCACAACGAGAGACGGTGAGCCCCACTGTTCCTTATAGCTTTCCACTATAAATTGAGTCATCATGTCGTTCATTACCCGAGCGAATACTTTTTGGGCTCGGTTACCACCGAGTCCGACATCTTGCATAGCCTGGAGTATTGAAAGAAGTTTGTGTCTAGATTCGCTCAGCTGGCCGTCATCTTGTTCAGCCATGACTTGAATGCGAGTGGCTTCAGACGGGATGTCTCTCCATCTTCTGTATGAGATCGAGACTTGTGCGTCAATCTCCATGTGGTTTCCTTGGTCGCTTGACCCATTCCGTCTTCTTGATCATGTCTCGCCTGGGATATCCCCAATATGACAGAAGCATGTTTCAGAAGGGCTATCTCCAAAGCATTCGATATGCGGGTAGAAGATAGCGAGTGTGCAACAATGGCCTGGAAACTTTCTCGAAGCTTTAAGAAAGATGTGTCACGCTCCGTCGTATCCAACTTTGGCGCCACATGAGTCAAAAATGGAGTAAAATACATGTGCTGCGCTAGTTGTAAACAACGCACTATCTCAGCAAAAACTCATTTTCGGGGCTTGTTTCCAGGGTCTATGGTATAATGTTAGTGACATGTATGTGTTATCATAGTTCACAAAACCGTGCAAACACCTACAGCACCGAGGACAGCGCGCAGATTGGTTACAAAATGACGACGTAGCTCATTGCAATACCAGTCGACAAGATCGTGTTCCTTAATATTCTGGTGCCGATTTAGCAGATAGGACAGAGACTGCTCTATTTCTGGCGTTATATGCTTCGGTTGCAATGAAAGAGATGTAGCATGCTCGACAAAGCTAGAAAGCGTATCATAGGTCCGATCAGGCAACACGAGAAACTCGGTTGCGGAATGCCATGCTCGACTCCAAATGACCCCTTCGGGCTCCGGCTGTTCTCCAGTGTTTCGGCTCTTACTGTCTGTCCCTGGTAATGCCATAGATCCAAATGCCTCGCCTGGGGCGCTGGGCGCAACTGCTGGTGAGGCCAGGGAGTGGGAGCGTTTTCCGTCAAGATGATGGGCGGGAACACGGAATTGAAGACGCGCTTCCGGCTCCTGGCGAGAAGCGTTTGGAAACATTTTGTAAGTTGCATCTCTGTTCTTCCTGCTAAGAACTCTTATCTGACAGGTTTTATTCATCGCTCCCCATGGCCACACTGACCGGTTGGTTGACTTGATATTCCATCAAACGAAGCTACGGATTCCTTTTGGACTAAGCGCGTGGAGGCAATGAATGGAGGCGCTCGCGTGGTCACGTGCCATTATCACCAGCAAAGTACAGCTAAGAGCATATCTTCTCGAACTTCGCTGACAATGTCTAATTGCGTGGCTTCAGATCTTTGATAAGGATGAAATCTTCCGCTGCCAGTTTAAAGAGATAAAAGTTTATGTCAGATTCTATGTTGGATCTTCGCTGTTGGAACTTGAATTCGGTGCAAATCTTATATGAACAATATATATCAAACAGGGGAAAGATAATTGCGATCGGGGTATAAGGCGGTACATGTAACGAAATAGTCGTTGAGGCCCAATCGTAGCGAATTCTATTCGATCTCATGCCGACTTGTCTTTATCCACTTTCTCCCATTCACTATCAGTGCTTGTATAGCCTGAGGTCTCTGCATGGACGCTCTTCTGTTGACTGCGCCGGTCATCGTCGCTGGATCTATTGGATTCGGCAGCAGAACTAGGATTCGTTGCCTCGGGCTGGTTGGGCCGACGTCTTCTAGTCCTTGACACTCCTCCAACCTCTGTTTCCGTGTCGGAATCATTTGCATCCGGGGAGATATTGAACCTGCTGCTCGACCCGGATTTGTCCTTTCGGCGATGGCATCCTGCTGCCTTTTCTCTTCCTCCTGGCGCGCTTGGACTTCTCGCACTTCCTTGGCAAACCAATTAATAGACCACCACAGCGCTCCCGAGAGGAAGGAAAGAACGACGAAATGTACACTGTATGTCGCAACGAGAAGCAGGAACAAAACAAGCTGGAGCGCTGCAAAGGTCGCGTTGGTGGCCACGAGTAAGCTTTGCGTCGGCCCAGGTGTGAAGATGCTAGACCAGAGGTCTTCGATAAAGGAGAGGCTCATGTCGCCGTATTCGCAGGCCAAAGGCTAATAAAGTGGCAGGAATGAGGGAAAATACTATGATAATCACGTTGATTGATCAGTAAAAATAAGCGCTTTTCGCAGGAACATAGACGGCTGCCTCAGAGAGGCAGTTAGAATTCGTATTGTTAATAAGGCGTGGACACCAAATGCCGCTGCAGTCTTTGTTTAACGTACACAGTCTGTACCTAGTCGCTTTGAAAGAAATGTGCTTTGAGAGGCGTGTTGCGACTTGGTTCGGAGGGCCAAGGCAAAACAATGGAATCACGGGACAAAACGTGAGCAAACCCCGCGTCCCTGGAAAAATAGAAAAAGAAATAGAAATCATCCACCCACCTTCGTGTATCGCGGGATTTCTGTCTTTCCTCAGAGATTTGTTGCTGCGGGCGCGGTGGGAGAACGAGGGGTTTGTTTTGCTCTGATAACTCAGGCAATGACGCAGCACTAGCCTTAGGCCGAAGCTAACCTTAGGCATCTACCACAAGCCCCTCTTCCTGGTATAGTTACCTGCTCGCCTGACTTCTCTCAGAACCCGGTGAGATACGAATCCGACTCTGACTTTCCCAAGCTGTGGTCTCTCCGGCACATGTGATGAGCTTCAATCTCGAGACTTGGACAGCTTGAATCTACCGTGGACATCAGTGTCAAGCACGTGGTACATTCTGTTGGTAAGTGGTAATATTGATATTTATATTTAATTATTTTCATATAGGTGAAGTTCCAGAACATCTTTTCCGATCCCTTCCAAGAGAAATCAATCACATGCAATTTGCTTTTACTGTTGATGCTTCAGCTTCACCACCTCAGGTGAGACCATAGACCATACGGTCATTTTTCCCCTTTTCCATTTTTCATTCTCGTAATGTCTCGCGCTCAAAAGTCCAATGTTCACAATCCCGGCGAGGCCCGGTCAATGACTGCGTCTTGTTTAGGCATTTGACACTTTTCGCGATTGCGCCCTCAGCCTGAGAGTATTAGACCAGTCAAAGGGGCGTTCTCATGTTGACAGATCGTCTGCGCGTCAAGTACAGGCAGCACATACACTTGCCAGAAGCAGCCATCATGCGTTTTGTCTCACAAAATACATCCATACCGGTTCCGAAGGTCATTTGCGCTTTTAGCCATCGGGGTTGCACCTACATCGTGATGGAAAGAATCAAAGGGGACATGATTGGCACCGGCTGGGTTTATCGAAATGACGAATCGAAGATGAAGCTTTTTACTCGGCTACAGGAAATGATACAGGAGATACGAGAACTAGTATATAAATCTTTCCAGGGATTCGGGACCACCACGTAACATAAAACACGAACGCAAGCTCAAAGATAGGAATAGAAGCAGGAACATCAGTCACTTCGAAAATCCTCGTGAACCCAACATAACACTAACTTAAGCTCAAATACAGGAAAAGAAGCAGGAGGAGCTTTCTTCCCAATCACAGGAATGTAAGTCATTTCCAAAATCCCTATGAACATGATATAAAACATGAACTCAGACACAAAGACAGGAATAAAAGCAGGAATATAAGTCATTTTCAAAAGCCTCATGAACACAATATAAACACAAACTCAGGCACAAAGATAGGAACAGAAGCATGAAGTAAGTCACTTTCAAAAGCTCACGGGGCCCTCCAAGGGTGACAGCGGAATAAGAGACCATATATGAGCATTACCACGAAGCCAGGCCGCATTAAGGGGAACCTTCTTGGTGGCTGATTGCCCAGTTAATGTTCCGCTGAGAATTACATATTCCACCTGCCCTCGCCCTGGTCCTGCGCGGCTAACATGCCAATATACCAGAGTGCCAGCAAAAGAGTAAGCCGTGGTCGCCCTCCTACATTTCCACGTGTCTCCCAGGGAATTGGAGTTGATAGTTCCAAGTTTCCAAATTCATCCAGTCTTCTGATAGCCACGAATTCAATATCTGTAAGGATCCATCCATAACGCGCTCGGTGTTGTTTCATATACCAGTTGAGTTGACTGAGAACTTGACGGAACTCTATTTGCTGATAGAAAGATTCGGTTTGATATCCTGCATTCCATTTTCAGCTTGGTTTTACATCTCCAGGAGCTCGATTGGGCCCAGTACCGGCGGGGATTCCAAGAACATAATATGCCAAATCTGGGTTGTACCCAGCGATAATCCTCGCCGATTCACCTTCGTCAATGGATATGGCGGTAAGGCCATTTAACTGATTGTTTACAATTAAATCATTGAAACCCGCGCGTAAAGCGCGGCGTACTCGAGGCTTCACCAATTCTGTGATTCGAGTCCGCACAGCCATCTCACTAGTCACTTGCTGTGGAGGAGAGACTTGTTGAAAATCGGATTGAATTTGAGCCTGATGCAACAGGTCCCCGTAGCGCTGAAGAATGGTACCAATATTGAAATCGGCCCAAACTCCGACACTTCGAATATCCTCATGGCTGTATGCTGCGTCCGTAGTGTTTGGCTCAGGGGTAACCCGCCCAAGGGGTATTCCGGGGTGCCCATTGCAGATAGTCGATTAGAGGGATTATATTGGCCATGGTTGGAAAACGAGATAACGAAGATCGAGGTTTGAGAAGGGTAAAATCAAATACAACCAGGAGATATCCCTTCCTAACATGTCCTCGTTATTGCATACTGGTGTTTTGTGTTGCACGACCGGTCCACATCTCTCTATCCACCACTTAGCTAAAGGGTTCAAATGGTCGATGGCCACGAATCAGTCTCGGGCATAATAATATCTATTTCGGGGTTGGTAGGGTTGAAGTGCCATCTCTAGAGTTCAATTGGTCTTACTCTTTAGGGTTAGCACTGGTTGGGGATAAATATAGTACCTAAGCCAATCATAGCGGTGTTTTCCATTGCAGCCTAAGAAGGTGAAGCCTTGCATAGGGCATAGTTATCTCTTCGTTTCTTATTGTATAAGTCCCTATAGCTTCAGGGTGGAAACTTAATACAGCAATGCCTTATCCCTTTACGGCATTGTCGCTATAATGGAGTTCAAGGACGTCAAGGAATCCGAAATCACGTTCAAGGATGTGATCGCCCATAGGAAATATTGCAGCATATTCCCGGTCAGCCTTAGAGGCCAAACCTGCGTGATGAAAGTGGTAGGTACTGGGCTCAAGGCCCGAACTTCTAGTACAAGATGAATGCCTAATAACCTAGGTATTTCCTTAGCATCACGGCTGTGAACCTTGGAGACTCCCATTGGAAACAGCAAACCGTGAATACAATATCTTCAAATGTGAATCAACAGCCTATCGGCGACTTTCAGAAGCAGGAGTCTGTGCTCGTGGAATCACTCCTCAGTTCTATGGGACTATGGAAAAAATCGAACCAATTCTGTGTTTGCCGCATCTGAAGAGATTCCTCGGCGACGACTTTCCTCCCACAGCTATATTTCTCGAATATATCCCCAATATGAAAGACCTGAGCTTATCTAATTATACCAAAGAGAGAATGCGGAATTTTATCAATGGCATGGCTATCATTCATGAAGCGCAAGTTCTCCACTCGGATATATATCCAAGGAATATGATGGTTGTGGAAGGAAATCCAGAAAGGAATATCTGGATAGATTTTGATAGGGCACAGACATTTACTGGGGAACTCACTGAAAAGCAGAAGCAAAGCATCGAACTGGAGCAAAGACTTGTGGATGGTATTGGTGAACTCATAGTCAGTAATATCTGAGAACTCTCCCAGCGTTCTTGCTAACTTTTGTCTGTTCGAAACTACAGGAAGAAGATTTGGAAGCCGGAACGCAACGATCAATATTTCTCTTTTGTTAGTCGTCTCGAACAATTTTGCCGCTTACGGCCTCGTCTCTGCAACTTATTAAGACACTGCGGACGTATCTTCAGACGTTGTTCGGCATATGCTACTTTCCATCATTGCTTCTCCCAGGTGCTTATCGCCTGAAATCATGATCGTCTCTTGATTGGTTATTGCATCATACTCTTATAGCTGCCCGGCTTCAGGGACTCTGCTATGACCCTAGATTCTGGGAGCCTCGTATCTAGGCAATTGTCCATTTTCAGTATACAAATTACCCCATCTAAAATTGGGCAATACAGAGTCAGTTCAGTTTGGACTGAGCTCAAAGTCTGATAAAGATATATGAGAAAAATATTGATATCTCGCTAGTCTACCAGAATGTTTGGTACTCACAGCTTTCATAAGTGTGAATTTTGTACTTCCGTCAGCTTGTAGCCAGTATGTGAATACCAGTAATCACCGGACTCTAAAGCGCTATGCATATCGCGGCTCGAGAAAAGGAAAGTATTTGGCTTCTCTTGTCTAGGTATGTCGGTAAATCTCATGTAGCACATCTTAAATCATTAGGTATTCCATGCCTTCAATCTGGTCAAGTCCCTTATTATTTATCAGCTAAAAAGGAGCGAACTAACTTGGCAGATTTTCTATTAGTAAAAACGTATCCATTCTAAATTAATTATCTTTATTGATAAAATATTGTTAGAATGCAAATCTGTTAGCTGCATGATAAATAGGCTGTAACAGAAAGACCAAACTACATATCAAGACGTCATGGTCCTACAGCGCTCTCATAGATGTAGCCCCCTTAAAAAAGAAAAGAAAAGAAAAGAAAAAAAAAAGAAGAAGCAGAAGAAGCAGAAAAAGCTTTTGCGAGGCATTTTCTAGGCTGTACGAAATACATAAATACAGACAATGTTTGATACTTCCTCAGCCAACACATCCATCCGGTGAAAAACACCGACTCTCCGGCGTCGAACCACGGAGGATCAGCAGGCTGATGGGTTTTGCAACGTGTTTTCTTTCGCGGGTTGTTGCATGATGCTAATGCATCTGCAGTTCCGCGTGGCGCGAACAACACAACTCCTTCGTACAACGTACCTGGGCCTCAGCTAGAAGCGTTCTTAAGTGAGAGCTAGGTAGAAAGAGGAAAGGTCATGGCCGGGTCCCGAGGTCAACAATTAACTGCAGCTTTGAATGGACAGCAGAGTAATTACGAATGTCCTGTCCACTGACCGGGATATCCTGGAAGTTGGACCTGCTCCATATTCGTCGTTCGAACTTCAAGAAATGATATTGGGATCTACCAGCTCATGATCCACTTCGTAGGGGCAACTCAGCACATGATATCACATGCTTCGTACATATTGTCTTGCAAGCCCAGTAGAAGAGGCGATTTCTACATTCAACATCGTACCATCATCAATGTATGCCATGGGCCATGGCATATGCCGGCGGGCTGCTAACAAAGTCATCGGCAATATAGACGCTGATTGGTCCATCTCGGGACGTCCCTTTACCCGATCCGGCCGCGCGTAGCATGCTTGGCATCGGTTTAGCGCCATTCTGGAAGTATGCGCAACCTTCTAGCGCCGGCCTAAAAGAACTTATTAAGTTTAGCTTCCTCTGTTAAACTTTTGTTTAGCGCCTGCACTAGTCTCCTTTCAGATTAGGCGTTCGGCGTGCTCCGTACGGCGTACGGCTTGCATCGAGGAAGTCGCCGAATTTATGTGAGTATACTCCGTACTCAATACCGTATTACTATTTATTATTTACTATGCAGATTTAGATCATGGACTGGGTTTATGAAGCAAGCCCTAGAAGATCTGCCTTCGAAGCTTCTAGCGTCGTATAGCCGTTCGTATGTACTCCTGCTCCGTACTAGACTATGAGTCTTGGTACTCCCTACGTACAGTATTTACTACATTTACCTACTACGTATGCAGTGCTTCCCCATAGTAAAACTTATAGTACTGCTTAACATGCATGTACAGTACGTATCTGAACCTACATACTCCGTACTTGTATATAGTATGGTGTATTCCTTCGCACAGTCGCATACCAAGCAATTACACATCTGCGTATTACATATAGGCTGGGATATCTAGAGTACGTAGTTAGTTATACTTTAGATGTAATTTTGCCATGCAGACTAATGTATGTACGTAGTAGTAGAACCACGTGATCCCGGAAAGGGTCAACGGCTTACCCTGTGTCGCTGTGTCCCTTCTGGCCTCTGCACTTGCCGCGGCCACCGCCCCTTGACGCAGGCATCTTCCAACACTGTCTGTTGCAGTGCGTGCGCTTCTTCGCTACATTTTGCTCCATGTTATTTTCAAACACCTCCCATGTCTTAGCCCGTGAGCATCTAAATCAGATCTTCATTTACCGCGGGTATCCACCTCGCCGGTAGATCATCCCATCCTCCCGAAGTGGCCTCTCTCCAGGAAGCTTCAGAGCCTAAAACAGTGGTAAATTGGTAACTACGCACTAAAATTCGATCTCTCGAGACGGCATGTTAGTACGTATTTACGTGTTTCATGGACCAAGACATCGGACTCGGGGTCTCGCTAACCCGAGACTTTAGTTCTTAACTTCTTATCGACTTATCCATCTCAGGCAACGGCCAGGGCCCAGTGGGGGCTAAAACCTCTGGAGCTAGCATGGTTTATGGCCAACATTTTCTTCACTATGACCTTATGACCTGTGGCCACGCTGTTTTTGTCATTCTCCAGGCAAATCCCACTGCAAGCCCAGTCAGGGTATATGAATGTGGCATAATGCTCAATTTATGAACTAAAGTCGGCACTTTCAACTTGGTGAAGCAAAGTTTAGATTGACAGGCTAATACGGGCGAAAGCTTGTTTTCATTTAATATATGGTGTTGGCTCGATTTCTTTTTTCCCCAGCTCACTGCAAAGTACGTACTCCGTACATCTGATGTGATGAACGGCCGGGCTAATTGTTATATAAGTTAGCCCCCAACAAAAACAGCTACGTGCTACCACGATTGGCTTAGTTATACGGTATCGTCTTTTCAGCCACCACGTATAAACATGAGACCGCGTCCCGGACGTCTCCATAAAGATGCCCGCTTTGATTAGTGCTTACGTTAATCCGACATGGTGATTGGCACTGCCACCTTACTACGTAGTACTTACCCTAAAGTTGAGAGTTGGAGCTAAGAAAGCCTCCGTTCGCGACGTACAAATACTACAAATGGTTGGTGCTAGCTAGACTAACAGTCAGCCCAGGTCAGACCGTCACAGGTGCAATTGTCAGATTACTTTCCGAATTCCGTTACGGACTGTACCCTGACAGTTACGCAGCTGTCCATTGGCCCATTGGGCAGGGTTGGAATAAACATTCCACCTTTTCCCCGCTATCTGGTCATCCATTGGATGGTCTTTCTTTGATTCAATATCATGATGTTGCGTCTTAACGCCACCGTCACTCCCGTACTGTCTAGTATTCACCTGCATATGGCCTTAGCGCGCTGCTTGGCTGGCTCGGTTGCGAGTTTTCTAGAAGCCTTCTTTAAAGACCTGGGCTCAAGTGTGACGTTGTGCTTATTCCCTTAAAACACATTTTCGCAAAAACCTTCTCGGTAGTGGGGGTTAGCTAGTCCTGCGCTCTCTGGTTCGGTTTCTATATGAGGAAGCAAGGGTAAGAAAGAAGATATCTTCACTCTTCTTTCTCCCCGGACTTTGTTGATTTCACTCCCTGTAGTCTTTCCCCATTCTTCTTTCCAGAAGCGTTGCTTTCTTTCTTTCTTCTTTCAACAAAAGACCTACGCCTCCAGAAGATTCGTGCAACCGTCTCCTCTCCCGTATCGATCTATGCAAGTCCAACTTGACGCTTGCTATTCCATGTCCTACTCGAGAAGTCAAAACTCACATCATGATAGAAATTAGGGCGCTATTTCTAGAATTCAACATTTGCCACTAGAGCAGAAACACAGTCTTTATCACGACGTTATCTAGCTCGAAAAACCGACCATAAGGCCATAACCGCAATACCAAGAGGAAATATACCGAGTAGTAACGCCTCGCCAGCGATCAACAATAGCAAGCGTCCGTGCGGAGGGGACACCTAGATCAATCTAATTTGGTCCACGACAAGAATTCCTCAAGTCCATTGTTTACACATTCAGTGCGCGAATACACCTGCTCTGGCAGTCTTTTCTTTACCACCGAGTATAGAAGACGCTGGATCAATGTATACCAGTATTCATAGTAAGTTGGTCCTGATGAGGTCGCTGACCATTCATATACTCCGTCTGGGAAGCAAGCATCTTTTTTTTTTCTGCGGTTCTTATTGACTGACTATACTGACTATGAGATAGCGTATGGCACACCGGATATCAGTTTACATTCTGGAACTTCGCTCAGCGCTGCCAGTAACGTTCTTTCACAATCAAGCTCGATGAACATGTTTCCCCAGGGAAATAGGCAGGATGGTGGTTTCCATTCTCAACAAGCGCAATGGTCTCACTACCAGCGTTCGTTATCGAGCACACCAGATGATCCTTATCAGCGAAGACCGCACGAGTCTCTTACTCCGCCAGAAGCATACGCTACTCTCGCATCACAACCGACCATGTACTCAAATCCCTCATACCAACTCAGCCTGCAGCAGTCTGTACCGCCGCAACCGTCTCAGGCATTTTATCCTACGTGAGGAGGGCCGTGTTGTTGAATTTATAAGGCTGAAATGATGAAGCATGACTAATTCGTATATGAGGTTAGGTCAAATCCATATGGATTCAATCAACCCGGTTATGAATTTCCATCAACAACTTTTGTTTCGTAAGCCCCCTGCGACTCACACTTTCAATGCCTTGTTCTATGACTGACGTGGCTGGAATGGAAAAGTGTTGCTAACATGGAATATAACTTGCAGATCTAATACGTATTCTACGACGACGACGACGGCGCCCAATGTTGGCGTTCCGATGAGAGCTGCTACTTATGTAGACACGAATAACAGTACAAACGCCAGTCCTACCGAGCCCGAAAGCCAAGTGCGCATACTCGAGACACGACCGAAACCCCAGTGCTGGGATCATGGTTGCAACGGTCGTGAATTTTCCACCTTCAGCAACCTTTTACGACATCAACGAGAGCGATCTGGAGCCGCGACCAAATCTGAATGTCCACACTGCGGAGCGGTCTTTACACGAACTACAGCAAGGAACACGCATATTGCTCAAGGAAAGTGCAAGGGGATTCGGGAAACCGGGACCGAGCAGTGATAATGAGAAAACTAGCCAGCCGTCCACCGTTTTACCACTTTTTTTCATTTTCCGAATCTTTTTCAAATATATATTTCATGAGCGATAACGAAGCAAACGATTCCAATGACGAATGTACCAATGCACCTGAAACTATCGGCATTTCAATGATTTATTTGTCTAGCGTTATGCATATCTAGGAGGAAGGTGAATAGAAGGGCACTTGAGAAAGGAAAAAGGGGAGTACGCCATAGTAAATGACACGAATTAAAATCAACTTATGAACGAGCATAACATTTTCAACGCACGCGATCGTTACGCCAGGGCCAGAGCAAGCACAAACTATTTTTATGTGTGTCCTCGTGTTACATGATGGCGGTTTCTTTTTCTTTTCTTTTCTTACACAAAACCTTTTTCAGGGGTTGCATTTCGAAGGTGTCACTGATATATAAACTGGAGTTAGTATATTGGATTTCTTCTTTGCTACCTACCTAAATAGGTAGGTAGTTATCTGCCAGACTGCAGCGGATGTGGTTGTGAGATTGTTTACGCTTCTTTCTTTTCTCCTATATTTTCTTCTTTCGTCCCCAGAGTTCATTGCATATTGTTTAATTAGCGTCTGTGTTTATTCCATGCCGTTCCCGTTTGTTGAATTGTTGATTTCTTGCCAATGCATAATTCTCTTCTGTTGAGTAGTATAGATGTTTGTTTACACTAACATATTGACCCCGGGGTTAGTCATATTTACCTAGGGATCTGTCGAGGATAATATTATCCTAGACACCGAATTCATAAGTATCTGGATAGTTATCAAACTCATCCCTATATCTCCTGTGTAGATAGAACTGGAGCTAGGTGATGCTTATGCTTATGTGATAAATTCTGCCTCAGGCATCCAAAATCCACGTGCAACGTCTTGGCTCACAGTGACTCAATCTTTCCCGATGCACAATTTCATTATTCGTTGTTGAATGAACAGAACTTTCTCCGTCATTGATTAACCCGTCAAAAGAAAGAGGAAAATGGTTTTCTGACGGCTAAACTCGATCAATTTCGATTTGAACAACTGCCTTTTGTTCAGCACCATTTTTGTTGGAGGAATAGAACAGCGACAGACGTACTAGCATCATATTTTTCTCTCAACTCTCCAAGATGAATCGTCTATTATCAATACTACATCGGATTTTAGGCTTTGCGTATTTGAGGCCTTGCTACCATACTACAGCGATATATGCAATACATGACCGGTTAGCGATATTAAGACGGCAGTGAACGACATAATAACAAAAGAGGAAGTCAAAGAAAGAACATATTTGAGTTTTCGACCAGCAGTTCATATCGTCGAAATATATGGCATCTATATTCACCTACGACCCCGATCCACCTCGGGTGTCCTCGCCGTGGTCAGTTTCTGGCTCGTCAACCCCTCACCTACATCTTCCGGGGGTGGTGGAGGAAACCGTTCGCAGTAATACAGAAATTGGCCGACAAACGGTCGAGTCCGATCGCCTTGCTGACTACGGTATCTCCAAGCTCGAGCCGGAGCCTCAGGAGGGTCCAACGGGTATAAATTACATCTCCTGCTTCGGCCTCGCAGACCGTTTATTTCCATGTCCACCGGCCAGGTGGTAGGTGGCCATTACGACTTCAAAGGTGGTACAATTCCAAAACCTAGTTCAACATCGAGTCTCAGCAACTTGGAAATTTTGACTTCTCCAAAGTCGCCCCCGCCGCCTTCGGCTTTGGTTAGTCGCCAGCAGAGATTGCAGCAGCTTACGACTCAGTTGCTGTGGCGGTTGCAGCAGTCGTCTCCGTTCCATTCTTCCTCTACGGCGAATCTGGTGCTTCCAGTGCTCCCAGAAGCCACGCCGAAGCTTGCGCTTCCGCAGAAACCTGCTCGTCTTCTGCCAGGTCTCGAGGAAAGCCAAGGCGCACTTTACGAGATAGGTGTAGCCGACGCAGGTACTTTTGTAGGCCTGATCAAAGACGAGTTGGATGAAAGTCTGGACAATTTAAAGGCATGGCTGCTAGTCTTGGTTGTAAAGTTGAGGTTCTTCGCAAAGTAGTGGTGGGTACGTGTGAATGGACCGAGGATCCCGACGCCGCAAATATTCACTCTGAAGAGCTCTGGGTTGCAGAGGCTTTGGTGAGCCCAGACCTAGAATACTACAACCGCCAGTCTACCGGGGATTTGGATTTGGAAGCCTTGAGTTTGGATGATAGCGTACCGGCGCCCAAGGAAGAGGCAAAGTTAGATGGAAGTTGCTCGCGTACGGAGCAAATCCGCGTCTCTATCACCGGCCCCAGTGCTGCAGGGAAGTCGTCACTTCTTGGAACTTTGACTACGTCCGCACTCGATAACGGCCGTGGGAAAAGCAGGCTGAGTCTCCTGAAACACAGACATGAAATATCATCTGGGATAACGAGTTCCGTGGCCCAGGAACTGATTGGCTATCATGATCTCTCCTACTATTGAGGGCTCACTTGAGGTTATTAATTACGCCTCGGGAAACGTCACTGCTTGGACCGATATCCATGCAGCTTCTGAGGGCGGACGCGTTGCATTTGTCTCTGACCTCCCTGGTCTCCCCGTTATATCAAGTCGACGCTTCGTGGCCTGATCAGCTGGGCTCCGCACTATGTATTCCTTTGCATACCGGCAAACAGTTCTCATGATATTGCCGCTACGCAGGACGATGGCGAACAGGCGCCCGAAATAGATATCTGCTTGGCTTATCTTGACCTCTGCATAAGACTTGAGACACCCCTGATTGTGGCAATTACAAAATTGGATCTTGCATCGCGCGTTGGACTTAAGCAGACTCTTGCCAGGGTGCTTTCTACTATGAAAGCTGCTGATAAAAGCCTCTTATGCTCGCTGTCGCTGGGGAAGACTCTAACCAAAATTCAGATATCCACAAGATTTCCACGGCAGACTGCAATGAGGCTCTCAAGACCGTTAATGCGGTGGATGGCGACTGGTCTAGCACAATTCCAATTCTGCTTACTAGCGCTGTCAATGGTTCTGGGATAGGAAAATTTCATGCTTTGTTACGGTATCTCCCGCTGCCACAAACCCCATCGTCTAGACTTGTACGCCCACCACGATTACAGAGACGACAGGAAATACCGACGGATGTATTTGACATTGACGAGGTCTTCGCCATTCCCCGTCAAAGTGTATTCGTCCTTTGACAGTCCTCGATCAGATACGAAAGGCGTGGTGCTGTGTGGAATTGTTCGCCACGGAAGCATTTCGGTCGGTGACGAGCTGGTCGTTGGGCCTATTGCCGTTGAAACGAAGCCTGATGATAACACCAATACCCCCAGGGCTCAAGACCAAGATCATTGCAAGACCGCCCATACAAGAGCAGAACGCCCTCCGGCGAGTTCTCCCCTTCTCACCAGGGTCTTTTCGGGAAAGTCTCGGTTCTTCTCCCATGCAGAATGGCAACGAGTACGAGTTGTTAGTGTGCGCCATCTGCGTTTGTCCGTGAGAATTCTGCTCGAGGATCAAGTAGGCACCATTGGAATTGAGCCCATTGCCTGGGGCCCTGGGAAAGAAGTGAACCCTCTCGGCCGTCTCAGGAAAGGCATGATCCTAGCTCAGGCCAAGATATCTCCCGAGCGTCCTGGAACTAGCAGCATTCCCAGCTCTCTTGCGTTCAGCACCGCGTTTGTAGCTACATTTCCCGCAGGGGACTTCTCCTCCCAGGCTCTCCGCCTCTTATTCTCGGCGGCGTCGTTGTGGTGTACATCGGCAACATTCGAGCAGCGGCCAAAATCACCTGTGTGGCACTAGCGGATGACGCAGACGTTGATTCACCGACGGGGCCACTTCTCGAAGAGCCCGACTTTTCAATTTTGACGATGACGACGAGAAGGACAAGCAAAAGCAGAATAGATCTCGACGTGCACGACCGGAAAGCGAGAAGACAATAGACGTATCTAGCGCGCACGTCAACGGCTATGTTAACATCACATTCGGATTCATCTCGTCCATCGAATGGGTTGAAGTTGGCTCTTTGGTAGTCGTTATGCCGGGTGTGACGACTACCACCTCTGCTACTGGGGATCCCATTGCGCTGTCGGGGCTTGAAGGCTATGTAGGACGGCTTGTTGAGGTCAGCAGCAGTGAAGATATGTCAGAGCGATAGATTCTTCTTTTTGGGGTGTACATTCAACACTGTGCCTTGTGTCGACGTATTCTTTCAATAGAGAAGACCCCTTTTGTTAGAATAAGAAATGAAGCAATGAATATTGATTCCTCAGGCCATCGAATTTTCACTCTTTGGCCGCTCGGGATTAGCGCTTGATTTTCCAACTCTAGGCTCTAGCCTCTTATGGCAAGCTAAGGTAAGCAGTTCCCCGCAAGACAAGGCGGGTCCTTCCTTGGCAAGGCTGAAGCTCTGACTTGGAAGTCTTCCCGGCAAATCCCAACGCAGAAAGCTAGACAAGACAAGACACGCTGCACAAAAAGCCTGGCTTGTCGTCTTTCCTCTTCTCCATCTATGCCATCGAAATTCTCGCCTACGATCCTTCCCTCATCTCCCTCCCACACCGCGAGCTTTTGACCGAAGTTGTGGGGCATCTGCCTTATCCGATCGTCTATCTTCTTCCTCTCTTATCTGAATCAATCGCCGCAAAAGTCTCATCAGGAGATCGACATCGTGGATGTTGGATTTTGTCCTTCAGGATGGACACTGATTCCTTGTCAGAGGCCATCCTGAGTACGGAGCCGACATTAGGTAACGACGACAACGATGCAGAGACTGAGCAATCTTCGATGTCTTCTCACCCCGCACCGCTGTCTACACCAACGACTTCAGTGTTTGGCACTGACGACGCTAACCGACCTGAGGCAAGCGATTCAACAACTCCAGGTGGCCTCCAAGCGTCAATGGAAGGTAATGAGCCTCGTAAACCGCTTACCTTGCTTGACCTGCCACTCGACATTCTGAGGGAAATTGTTAAAGAGGTACAGCTACCAACAGAAATCCAAGGCTCCTGTTCTAACTTGTTATCTTTTCTGATGATTGCTAATTCTTCTTGTCGTATCAGATTACCCTTACTCATGACCTGACCTCGCTTGCCCGTGCTTGCTCTGCCCTCCACGCCTTGGCCATTCCTGCTA
This sequence comes from Talaromyces trachyspermus, assembly GCA_020137715.1. Lineage (NCBI taxonomy): Eukaryota > Fungi > Ascomycota > Eurotiomycetes > Eurotiales > Trichocomaceae > Talaromyces > Talaromyces trachyspermus. Next base: position 387,482 of record JACGXQ010000002.1, on the reverse strand, counting down.
TGTATTCACGATTCGACATTGTCTGGCCGGAGCCCACCCCGTGTCTGACCAACCAGTAGGGGTTGACGCACTCTCATACGGCTTGGCGACGTTGGTAATGGGTGCCAATGCCTTCAAAGAAAGCCCCGGCGCATCTTCTCGGTCTGGTCCACACTACTGTCACCACTGCGGCTGTGACGGATCTTCTCACCATCAATCGGCCACGTCGCCTTTGAAAACAAAATTCGGTCAGTTCAGAATTGGCAACTCCTATGCTCAATACACGAAGAAGTTCTGTGTCGGTAATGGCCCCTGAATGGGTACAAGATTATGCTATTACGAGAGAAACGGGTAAATTGCTAGGAACGTTGGTTGCTCTAGCAGTTTCAGGATGGTCAACCTGGAAAGTTTTATTTGGGATATGCCTACGGGAGTTATGCGAGACGTCTTCCTTGCTCTCGCCTCATTTGATACGCGCCCTGACTGCGAGAGCCGCCTAGAGAAAGTTTGGGTTCGGTGGCACGATAATAGTCGAAAAGTGGCCGTTTTTCCAAATGATAATTCCTTGCTTGCGTCAAGGCCCAATCCTATGGGTCTGTACAGGTTTGTCGAGTATCCCACATTCTCGGTCTTGCCGCCATTGAGGTCCTTGAGCGTTTTAAACATTGACGAACCGACCTATCTGGAGGAAATGGCCGTCCTTATAGACCGCTCGCGGCATAAGTTACGCGAACTGCGCATCGGAATGCAGAAGCTATTTCAACCGGATAAATGGGTGTATCCAATCGAGATAGCGCCTCCCTCAGATGCACGCTCGCGTCGCGAAGTACCGAATTGGCCCAAGCCGGGAGGCGTTCTATCAATATTACTGGGTGCATCTAATACGACGCATACCCTGCCCGCTGAGTATGCTGTTGAGGGGCCTTGGATTGAGGAGGATGAAACCGATTTTCATGTCTCTACGTCCTCTGGAGCTGTCGCGGCGACAGGGCAGAGCGATGAGGTGGATGCTACTTCACACACGTTTGCTCACTTGACAGTCGCTGACACGCAAGAATCACAACATCATCTGGCTCAGCCGACGGTATCTGTGAATTCTGAGAATGATATGAAGAAAAGTTTCAGCGCTCCGCAAGCCATACATCGGCCCACAAATGGAAGGAAACTGACCAACCGCAAAATCTCAAGTTGGAAATTCTTGAGCTGGAGAATGTTGTCATTCACACGCCCACGCTCGAGCAAGCCATTGATTGGAGTCGGCTAACCACACTTACAATACTTAACTGTGAGGAGCATGAATCTCTGTGGAAAGCTCTGCGCAAATATCATCCTTCTACAGGAACTAAGAAGCGGGATGCTGGAGATTGTACGGCGGCAAATTACCCTTTCAAGTTCAAGCACCTTCACACCGACCGTGTTTCGACTTATTTGATGCTATTTCTGAAAGAAGCTATTGCTCCGAATACATTGGAGAGCGTGTATTTTCAAGAGGGCGACTCTTATATGAGTATTGTCTCGATTGAGGCAATCTATAAACATGTACTGCGCCGGCAGCGGACTAGTCTGAGAAAGGTTCTTATTGATCGTTCCCGACGTGGCGAAACCATTTCTTCAGTTGATGGCCATTGGCGAAATTGGATGCTTTCTCGAGAGGCACTGGCGTTTGTGACAAGCGGACGAATGCCTCAGCTCCGCGAGCTAGGTATTGGAATGGATCGTCGAGATTGGGTAAGCTCCTACATTCTTTCTCCAAAGTGGTAAAACTGCTGATGGTTGTATAATAGCATTTCTTCTTGCAGAGATTGCCCAAACTGGCCAATCTGCGAGCTCTGTATTTGCCTAACATGTCTGACTCTACCCTCGGAAGGAACAAACATCGAGAACTTGCTATGCAAATACTGGACATCGTCACCTTGCGACCGGAGATTCAGTTATGCTACATTGGTATTGAGAACAAGTGCTTTGAGATTCTTGAAGTGCCTGTCATTGACAAGAAAGGGAATAACGAAATATATCGTGATTCTCCGTGGTTTTCAGATTCAGAGAGTGAATCAGGAGATCATGCACACGGCCAGGGCTCTGAATCCAACAGCGAGGACGAAGATGTCGATGACGATGACGATGACGACGATGAGGATGACGATAATAACAGTGAGAACACGACGTCGTTTACTGACGACGATGGCAATGACACTGATGAAAACGAGGATCACGACGGCACTAGCGGTTCACGCTTCGTGTTCAGACTGCGCGAAATTCTTTTTACGACGACAAAATCTCTGTTTTCAGAGCTCGCCATTGTAGCTTATGATCAGAGAAATCTATAGAGCAGCAGAAAAGAAGTATAGACCATGCATTCATTCATTCACTTTCGATTATTATTGATTTGAGCGTGCGAGCACAAGCAGAGCATTTACTGGGGCGTCGATGAAGTTGGTTGGCAGTATATTCTTCTAGGGAGGCGCAAAGGACTTTCTTTTCATGGAAATCGACGGCTAGGAAAGTGGGAATGGCAAAATATGACTGCGATGGTTCAGGGGTTTTTCTTGGTCATGATTTATGAGATACCAATCATTTACAGCTGCGTATATTCTCGAGAGACCACGGACTTTATTTTTCTGCTTTCTTGTTTGACTGTTTGCCTTGGGAAATCTTCGTTCATGATAGTATCTATTCATAACCAACTTTGAAATTTTATTCCATCTTTTGTCTTTTCTTTTGTCGTTTTCGACTTCCTGTTCTTCTTTTGAAAGTAGATATCGTACATCAAAAGTACGTCGCTCTGATTGGCTAAAAGCTTACCGTCACGTGACGCGATCGCATATCGGAATTTTGAAGCTTGGGCAACCTTCATCAGTCGTATCCCGCACGACACATCGCCCGATCGATCTATATGGGCTGAAATTGATAAACGAGAACGAGAAAAACTGTACGAAAATTGAACTCAACAGAAAAAGCCACAATCTTTCTATCCATTGGGAGTCGGTCTTGCCCTTCCGACACCCACGCCGACACACAGAATCGAAGGGCGCGAAGACAGACTTGTCCTGATTAATCCTTCTTTCGCTCTTTCCTGTGGTGTTTAAGAGACTTTTGAGTTGGAGATTGTCAAGATGAAGCTCGTTCGGTGCGGTTTTTCTTTTACTTTCCCTTTGTTCTTCTTTTCGTGCATTCAACCACTAACCTTGAGGTGGCTGCACGATAATATAGGTTCTTAATGAAATGTATGAATGAGACAGTGACGATTGAATTGAAGAATGGTAACAACCCCTATACTTTCCAGTTCACTTAACCATCACATGGCGAGAGAGTACTAATCTTGATATAAATATAATACAGGAACCATTTTATCTGGCACCATAGCCTCCGTCTCACCACAGATGAACACTGCCCTGCGAACAGTGAAGATGACCCCAAGGGACGCGAACCCATTTCTCTAGATACCATTAATATCCGTGGCTCGACGATTCGCTACTATATCCTTCCGGACAATCTTCAGCTGGATAATTTGCTGGTGGATGACCAGCCGAAGCCTAGGAACAAGGCTAGAAAGGAGACTGATCGTGGTGGTGCCAGGGGCCGCGGTGGGCCTGGTGGAAGGGGAGGTCGTGGAGGTCGGGGTCGTGGCCGAGGTCGGGGACGCGGTTTTAAGACGACGAAGGAAGGAGAGGTGGGCATTTCGAAGCTGCAATGGCAGGACAGAAAAGAGCAGAGAGAGAGAAGTTATACCCTCGATTCGCTGTTCAAAATAATCGGCTGTGTCTACCCTACCGGGGAAAAATACTCTCGTTCGATTCGAAAATACGAAAGGACAGTACACAGCTTGCTCCCTTTATTTTTATCCTCCACAAAAGTAGACTCAGTCGGCTATTCTCTCTTTTTACATTCTTCCTTTGATTCTGCAAGTCTGTTAAAAGAACTTGCTTAGGTATGATTTCACTGGGGAGGTTAATGTGTCTGTACTTTACGCTCAAAAACTCAGGGCTTGTCTGTCTGGCAATTGTTCTTCATTGGCGCTATGCTATGCTATGCTATTCATTGCTATTCATGTGGGAAATTTAGAAATTTAAACCTTGAGATCACGATACAATTTCACACGCATAATTCTTAGGTTCTATCTTCTATCTACTTGATAAGGAGAGATTCAATGAGGCTATGAAGACTACCATAAATATCTAAGGTTGTAGATTGCTCACAGCGCCCTGACTGGCGCTATTAATGACTATCATCATAGTCAAGGCGCATTACTTGGGTATGTAGATAATTTCCCAACTTGTCAATTGATCAACCCTTCAGCCGCAGTCCAACGAGGCTCTGCCGGTCTAGAGGACGGCGTAGGGCATGCTGATTTCAAGGTTTACCATGGATGGTGGTATCTAAATTAATTAAATAGTATGCCACTAAGCTGAATTGCATTGACAGTCAGCTATATATCTAGTACCGTTGTGTCTAGAAGTTTTAACGACTTTAAAAATTAAAAAGAAGGTATATACATACGAATGTTATATCGTCCACCCTCCGTGCAACAAGACGAGAATACTGCCCGCCACAAACAAATCAAAGAGCAGATAGCTAAACCATCATGTGCTTCTTCGACGACGACCACGCAAAAGAAATTTATCCTGCCGCGCGCCGTGTGCCAAACCGGGGTGGGCAATACAACAATGTTCCGCAGCAGTACTACGGATACACTCGGCACGACCTCGAAAGAATAAATGGAAGAAGAGAGGGTGTTTTGGCAGCGGCGCTCGTACTTCTCATGCCTCATCAAGTATCATGGGCAGTTTTATGGGTGCTTCAGCTCAGCTGCGGGAGCAGGCGCCGCTGGTGGTGGTGGATGCTGATGGCCACATATGCCGAGACTTTAATTTGATTGTGGCCATTATTGGAGACGCTTGAAAATTTTGCCACTCTGTTAAAGTGAGATTTCATGGAGACAAAGGCAAATTGCACGTCGAGGATGACCTGGATTCGCGTTGATAATAGGATATTAGGATATCATCCATGTTTCAGTGTGCATGATGTATGATGTATGATGTATGATGTATGATGTATGATGTATGATATTGCCGGCGATATGCCCCAAATATTTCCAATATAAAGGGAGGACTATGTTCATGATTCCTTGCAAATTCTCAAGATAACCAATTTCTCCCAACCGGCTTGCATGCCGCTTCTGCCAACGGTCTCGGCGGTCCATCCCTTCCAGTCGCGCCTAATCCTGGCCTTGACTTCTTCAGGCCTGTTCTGCGCACAGAGAAGAAGATATGCAACGCCCCGTTCAGGACTCAGTGTCGAAGGAATTGCGTCTATGAACCTGTTCGTAGTTTCCATGCCATCGAATCCGCCGGCATACGAGAGCGACAGGAGGTAGGAATCACGCTCAAATTTTTCAGACCTTGATAATAAGGCCTTGGCCTCGGTGCTGTTATTCTTCGCAGGCTCAGACTCGAACTCGGGTTGCGGGAGTACAGGCAAGTCCGGCGTAGGTACGTATGGCGGATTGAATAGCAAGACATCCACTGTACCAGGCCGCAAGGGGAAACCAAGTCCGCTGTCAGCGAGCTCACGAAGTGCGTAGCCCTTGCAGAAGAAGAAGTAGAAGCTATATCATTATTCTCGGAGTCTTTCTCCGTGATGGCTGTTTGGACTGTCTGCCTTGTTGCACAACACGCATCGCGATTGACGTCTATCGCTAAGGCCAGGACGTCGTCCTGCCAAATATGTGCTTGGCATTGGCGGCCGCAAAGCAATTACAACACCAGAGCCACTGCCTACTTCGACAACTAGTGGTGACGCTGATTTTTCTGTTGCGTGTGAAGAGGATGAGGGTGGATGGAATCGTTCTGTGAGCCAGGCAGCTTCTGATTCCGATGATAATGTGTCGAGGAGCAGATATGAATCTTCTGCGGGTTCGTAGATAGAGTCGAAGGAGACGTGAGATGTTGATGGGGTTGGGAGCATCGTTCGCAATCAAATTTCTGAATATCTTTTCTCGTGCATTGCGTTTCAGAATATCCTAGAGAAAGTGCAATGATTGGCCCGGAGGTGACCTCGGCATCGGAATCGTTTCTTAGTAATCCGATCAACCTCAGAACAACTTCACACCACAATCATCATTTCAATTACAACGAGAACTAAAAAAGCAACATGCGAGTCCTCACCCGACTTCTCGCGGCGCCAGCCACCATCGGCTCCAAGGCAAGCCTCAACACCGAGTCTCTGGCCCTCCTCCCTCCAATCCCCTGTACCGACGTCTACTGCGAGTGCATCGCAAAAGCTCCCTGTAGAGATGCGTCTGCTTGGAGATGAATATGTCAAGAGCGAATTTAGAGCACATCGCAATATCGACAATCCAATCCACATTGTATGTATAATTTGTGCATGAACAGATGGACAGAATGTCGACTGAATTGGAATGTTTGCGTGCAGGTCGGCTTCCTGACAGAATGGCAACTCTATGCACAGAAATTAGAAGGTGACTCGTGGCAGGGTGACAAATTGGACAAGGCAAAGCTAGATAAGATGAGTGGTTAGTGCCGCCTTTACTTTTCTTTCATCTTTCCACTCATCTGTGAACTTTTCTTATTGACTTTATTCTCTCTTTCAATCAGATCAGCAAATCGGCCAGTTGTACGAACTCATGCAAGCTATTCACAATAAGTCTGAGGGAAGTGGAGAGCAGGAATAAGCGAGCATTATCTTGCCTGTACCTCAAGTTGGCATCGCCAGTTGGCATAACTGTGTCTGGCAGTTGTCTGAATAAGAGAGAAAGAACATCCAACCATACCCTTCAATAATATCATTGCAATATTCACATTCCAACAAACAATGTGTTCCGTTACATACCACCACTCAACAACCTGCGGCCATCACTGGGTAACTCTCGCCTCAGCCTGCCACAAAGTCAAGTCGACTAAAAACGAGGCCAGCAATACCAACCCTCCCGCCGGCTTCAACACTTGCCCAACCCTACGACGCACAAACCACCGAGTCCGCGCGCGAAACGTGACTCAGTACGTCACGTCTAATCGCAGTGATGGTTGCCCGCAATGCGAAAAGAAGGGCAACTATGATCGAAATGAGTGTCGCATGGTGAGGGATACGGAGTATAGCATGGGCTGTGGCTGTGAGACTGTTATTGATAGCTCGACGGGTGATGGGGTGTGCCTTGTGTCATTCTATGATCGATGTGGTATCTTTGACTTGACTGACTGTCAAGAGGGCTGATTATGGATGGTTTCGTCTTTATCAGGACTCTCAAGGATCTATAATGACAGGCAGATCACGAGTTAAATCGAATATGGTATACCAGGGATATTGAAACAGCCTTTCATAGTCAACACTATCGCTCCTTCTGTGCATCGTAGCCTAAGACTTCCCTTGATTGGTAATGTGAGTTGGTAGCAGACCCTAGGGTCTCCAAAACTGCCACTCTACTGCCACTCCAACTTCATATTTGCAGGACTATCCACTAGTGACTGTTCAACCTCAACCAAATCTCTCATCTTGGGAAGTAGGAAGACAACCCCGTCCTTTCAAGAACTGTTTTCCATCGTGTACTATCTATACCTAGGTATACTACCTAATCGATCTACAACCATTCCATTGTCAAAGGACCACTGGGCCCACCACTTAAGACGACCATATTGGCTAACCTGTACTTGGTATGATTTGGTTCAGTATTCTAATTTTGTTCTCGTTACTGTGGATTTTGGTTTAGATTCACATACCTAGGTATATTCAACTTAACAAGGATAAGTCTATGGGCCATCGTCCCGAGCGTAATAACTATTATTCATTCATTCATATAGTGGCAGTCGCCAGTGCCCGGCAGGATAAAAGACATGTTTGTGGAGTTGCTTTGACTTTGGCGTTGGGGAAATAGCATGAAAATAGTTCGGCATTGGCGAACACTTCGGAAAGCTGACGATGGTCTCCAAGAGGAAGCAGTTTTACGGAGGTACCTAACATGAATGCTAGTTAAATCATAATTTAGAACTGCTTCCTCTTTATGATTCAGCCTGAATACAAGCTGAATAAATTGCGTATTCTGTGTTCTTTGCCTACTCAAATATGGGCTTGTCAACCGTCGTCTCCAAGCCAGGCCAAAGAACGTGGTGGAAGGACGCAGTGATCTACCAAATCTGGCCAGCAAGCTTCAAAGACTCCAACGCAGATGGCCTTGGTGATATTCAAGGCATCATCGACAGCCTCGACCATATCTGCAGCCTCGGGGTGGATGCAATATGGCTGTCCCCATTTTCGAAAGTCCGCAAGTGGACCTGGGATACGATATTTCGAATTACGAGAGCATCCACGAACCATACGGGACAATAGCGGACGTTGAAACGCTTATTCGCGAGTGTCACAATCGCGGGCTCCGGGTGTTGTTCGATCTTGTTATCAACCATACTTCGGACCAGCATGCATGGTTTAAAGAATCCCGCCGGTCGTCGAATTGCAGCAACGACAAACGCGACTGGTATATATGGCGTCCGGCAAAGTACGACGAAGACGGGCAACGCAGACCACCGAATAACTGGCAGTCCTTCTTTGGGGGCAGCGCATGGGCATGGGACGACACAAGGCAAGAATATTATCTCCACCTGTTCGCGGAAAATCAGCCAGATGTCAATTGGAATTGCCGAGAGCTTCGCACGGCAATCTACCAGAGCGCCATAGTCTTCTGGCTCGACAAGGGAATTGACGGGTTTCGCATAGACGCTATGGGGGTTTGGGTAAAATCAGTCATTTCCTGATGCGCCCGAATCAGACCCATCCGCGCCGTTCAATCACCAGCCCCAGACATTGGAAATTCTTCACGAGATCAATACCATTCTTTCGCGGTACGGGGATATCATGACAGTAGGGAATTTGGCAGCCTGGACGATACGTCGATCGCATTGAAATACGTTAGTGCTCGTGAAAATCGGGTGGGAATGGGCTTTCAGTTCGAAAGCGCCTGTATAGGCTACTCCTAAGCACCTTCGACGTGAAGCCATTCACCCTGGTCGACTTCAAGAAGCCGTTTGCTAAATGGCAGCAATTCATCTCTGGTAATGATGGATGGACGACCATGTTTCTAGAGAATCACGATGTCGCTCGATCTGTCTCTCGTTTCGCATCTGACCATCCCAACTTCCGAGTTGCCGCTGCTAAAATGCTGGCAATGATGCATGTCACGGCCACGGGCACGTTATTCTTATACCAGGGTCAGGAAATTGGCATGACAAACATCCCTGCCCACTGGCCGATTGAGGAATACAAAGACATATCCACGCAACGCTACTGGAACTCCATGACAGCAAGAACAAGCAATTCTGAAAACGACCAAATATCAAGTCGCCGGAAGCTGGCAATGGCTAGCATCCTCAAAGTGGCTCGCGACCATTCCCGAACACCGTTGCAGTGGAACAACTCTGCCCATGCCGGCTTCACCACGAGCCCCAGTGGCCCATGGATGCGAGTGAACGATAACTTTGTGGACATCAACGTCGCCCAACAGAATCAAGACGTGGACAGCGTGCTATGCTATTGGAGGACGTTGATTGCACTGCGGAGAGAATATATCGACCTGTTCGCCTATGGACAATTTCGGTATGTTGATGAGGATAACTCGGAGATCATGAGCTATGCGAAGACATTCGACGAGCAATCTGCATTGGTCGTACTGAATTTTACGGCCATGGACCGGGTATATGAAATACCTGAGAACTTCCGCACAATGCATCTTCTCAAGACGAATTATTCAGATTTGCGAGAAGGGATGCTCCAGCCATTTGAGTGTCGTTTATACGTAAATGCGACGCCATAGGGCTGGGACATAACACTGGAGAATTTGAAAAGTCCAATTACTATTTGACATATAGTTGATAGATAATAAACACATTGGATATACATATATGTATGTAGACAGTATTCAACAATTACCTAGGTACCTAGGTAATCATCTTATAAAAACACTTCTGCATCATTTTCCCATTCAGCCGATATTAACGAAAGCCAATCCACACTCGCTTGCTCTCGGCCAGAGTTGATATGATCATATACCCAGGAATCCAGAGATGTCTGAGGCGTTGAAGTAACCGGTCTGGACACAACCCGGACGATATTGATGTTGAATTGTGTTCGGTCCGGCACTGGTTGAGGTTCGCGGGACTCGCGAGTAGATCGAGTCGGATCAGTGCATGTTTCGTAACACCGAAACCTGGTAGGTGAGCACGTAGTAAGGTCCGATACTTCGATAGTTTGTTTATCCAGTAATCATTCTCTCCATCTGAGATAGAGTGAAGTGACATGAATATCATAAAGCTGCCCGCCATTGCGAAGTTGATTTGGGATACTATGCTTTGTCGTGAGAACCAAGCACAAACAACGAGAGAGAGAGAGATCTAGTGTAGTGACTTACCTGCCAACCAAAACGCTGACCTACGAGCTACAGAGAGTGCCTCTAGAAGATTTACCACTGACGATGCAATCTCCATCCCGCGCCGGCGGAGTTTCGAAGCAAAGTCTACTGTCTGGGCCTCTAGATGAAAGACAATCCGCACACATGCCCGATAGAGAGCTATTTGCACCGCGTAGAAGGCAAGCTCAAGTGACCCTATATATAAAACACACATTAGAAACCTGTCGAGCAGAAGGCGGAGCAAGGAAAACAGACCCGTTGGATCCGGGAAAAGTTTTTCTCCAATCAATGGGTCCAGATGACTGGTGCGCCATGTTTCCAGTTTGGCCTCAAACTCGGCACACGAATTCTCAAGCTGCTCTAATCCAATGACTGGGTGCACATGAATCGATTTCACCGTATAGAAGGCGGAAAGAATATCAGATAATATGACACTCAACTCCGTCATTGCAATAAACACTTTAGCCGGGGCCTGATTGTCTATAGGAGGCAGTTCCGAGCCTTCAGCTGCAAAGTCCGACAGCTTTAGCATGGCTACGTTGGCATCATTATCGTGAAGATGGGAGGGTCGCCCAAGAGCAAATGCCGTCCTAGAATAGAAAGTCTTAGACCATGGTCTGAGTTTCGAGTATATCAGAATGGTGGTGGTGTCTTGCCATTTATCTTCGTTGAAAATTCCCCACCAGAGTCGTCTGCGCCTCCTCTTTTCGGACATTGAGATATCCCAATATTCCGGATCAACATTCAGTCCTAAATCGTGACCGATGCCAACCAGCTAGTTCAATGTCAGAGCTACTTGCCCACACTAAAGGAATACAGCGTAGACGCTTACACTTCCAACCTCAGAACTCATGCCAGGCATCGTGGGTGCTCTGAAACATAGATACCTTGTTCTTAGACTCATTTCTAACAGTTCAATTATAAGGATTGGCTCACCGAATGAGGGAAGCGTGCCGCTGGGCAAAAGCAGAGCAGCTTCCACGGTTTCTAGCTGCGCAGTGTGAGTTTCAATAGGAAGGGCCTGTTTGTTGAAATCGGTGAAAAGAAACGGATCAACACTTTGGGCAGGAGGATGATAAGGCTGAGCCAAACAGTAAATGGAAACAATCAGTGTTGGTTTATTAGGAATGGTAAGAGGAGTCTGTGGGCCAAGCACGGGAATGACTTGTGAACAACATCGAAGAAAGCATTGATCAAGGCCTCGCGATATGGCTCGATCACGGCTTCAATCTTGTTCTGCGGGTAGTACGTTGGGCTTGCGTCTAGGTGTTCGGCGGGAAACCCCTTTTACTAAAGTCAGTATGAAAGATGTTTTTATATTTCGGCGGGAGAAAGGTTACCGAAAAGTGAATGGGATAGTGGGAATTTTGCTGACTCTCTGCCATGCCCAGTGGATGACACCCTCGCGAACAGCACCCTCCTGCGAGCGGTGTAGGAGAATAAAGGGGTCGTAATCACCGCTTGGCCCAACGTATTGGAAAATATGCTCTGAGACCCTCCTTGCAGATGAAGAAGGTATGGTGGTGTTTACATTGAAGTGATCCCTACTAGGTGGAGGATTGATTGCTGATGCTTTCACGGTACGGCTCTTCTCCGAAGCGTCTTTTTCTTTTCTGTAGCACTTGGCTCCACAACGCAGTCAAACCACGCCTGCTGCATAATGCGCAGGCCGAGTTCCCTTCACGGACACAGCAGACACGTCTTCGGCGACATGCCGAACAGGGCTTTGTCGTTTGGAGCGATAAGGCCGTCCCACTACGGGGGCATGAGCAAGCATGAGGAATTGCCTATACTTTGTTTCGGACCAGATCTGTAGATGAAAGAGAAAGAAGAACGTCAGACTAGGAATAAACTCGCATATCCTAGGTAGTTGCTTCAGGTACCAGGTTAAGTTGTTGGGTCCGCTTAAGCCTTATCTCAGTGGCCGGACATAGTTAACTACGAATCACGTGCTGGCTCCAGCCCTAGTCACGTGATAACTACCTTATATTCAATTGGCTGTAAGTATTGATAAATCACATGGCTTCTGCGGCAGCTTGAATCAGAAAAATATAGTTTTACAAGTTCATGAATAATGGAAATACCACAAGTTAGTACGCCAACGCCAAACGATGGAACGATTCTCGAGTTCGCCGTTGGGATACGCTTTTAAAGTTCGCCAACGCGGAAATCGTTCGGTCACGTGTTACATACTGTATCGTGACAGAATATTGCAATGAGTTTCTGATAACAAAACAATGGATTCAGGGACGGTATGAAGGTATTTACGAAGATATATATGAAGGCAGATCTTGCCTCCATATGGCATTGTCAACTCTTCCCTTTCACGTGGACTTGTACATGTGTCATACTTATCAGCTGGATTCGACTGCGATATATCGTACCTAGGTACCAGGTATACCTACCGAAGAGAAAGTCATGGACCCCGAAAAGATGGAGGCCTCAAAATCGGTGACAGAGGTACCAGCAAAGCGTGATGAATTCATCATCGATCAGGCCCGACATGCGACGGCCGACGAACATGAGATGACCCTCGGCCAAGCGTTCAAGAGGTACCCCAAGGCAATATTCTGGTCGATTTTTCTCTCCACCGCCGTGATCATGGAAGGATACGATGCCGACTTGATCTACAGTTTCTTCGGTCTGCCATCTTTTGTGGACAGATATGGCAGTCTCCAACCGGACGGCACGCACTCCGTTTCGGCGCCATGGCAAACCGCGTTGGGGCAAGGGATCATGATTGGGCAATTCTTCGGGTTGTTCGCGACGGGCTGGCTCACGGATTCATACGGATTCAAAAGACGATCGGAGGCGCTTGTGTTGTCATTTCTGCTTTTATATTCGTCTTGTTTTCGCCCCGAACATTGGCACGCTGTTGGCGGGAGAAATTCTTCTCGGCTTGCCTCTCGGCGTCTTCCTGACTTTAACAACCGTGTATGCCACTGAGATATCTCCTCTTGCCCTGAGGCCGTATCTCACAACATACGTCAATATCTGTTGGAGTATTGGCAAGTTTTTGGCAAGTGCAGTCCTCAAGGGATACGTGAACGATCCGACATCATGGTCTTATCGGGTTCCGTTTGCCGTGCAATGGATGTGGCCGCCCATCATTATGATGGCGGCTCTCTTTGCGCCAGAGTCTCCATGGTGGCTCGTTCGACAAGATCGACCTGACGATGCGCGGCGGTCTCTTGAACGCCTCTCGACGAACGCCAGCGCAGAGGACCTGGACAACATGCTAGCCGCGATGATTCTCACGAACCAACATGAGAAGGCCGTTGAGGATGGCACATCGTACTGGGACTGCTTCAAAGGCTCGAATTTACGACGAACAGAGATTGCCTGCATGGCACAGACCATGCAACCCCTTGTTGGCTTCTCGCTAGTCTTATACTCCACTTATTTCTTCCAACTGAACGGGATCAGCGCGAATGATGCTTTCAGTCTGAGTCTTGGTCAAAATGGCGTTGCTTTGGTCGCTGGAGTGGCGATTTGGTTTCTCTTTCCCCGTGTCGGTCGTCGAACGATCTATCTCTGGGGCCTTGCAGGCTGTGTTATAGTCGAATGTACGATTGGAGGACTCGGGGTCCCGGAACCGCGTAAAGCGACGTCGTGGTCAACGGGCAGCCTGATCATAGTATTCTACGCTATCTATTCGCTCTCGATTGGCCCCATGTCGTACATCCTCGGTTTCGAAGTTTCGTCAACCCGTCTTCGCAGCAAGACGGCCGTTCTTAGTCGGAACGCGTATCACCTTGGATCAGTGTTCAATAACACTCTGACGACGTACATGATAAATTCAACGGCGTGGAATTGGCGTGGCAAGACGGCGTTCTTTTGGGGAGGATTCTCCCTTCTTCTCTGGATTTGGGTTTACTTCCGATTGCCGGAGGTCAAGGATCGGTCGTTTGCGGAGTTGGACGTGTTGTTTGAGTCTGGAGTGCCCGCCAGGGATTTCAAGAAGACGTCTGTGGACGCATTTGCTGAAGAGGATCATGTACAACACCCACCGTCAAACTTGAATTCGCTCTAGGCGGATTGACTGTGCTGACATCCATCAGCCCTATACTTATTCGATTGATTAATCTTAAGAAGGTAATACGTTTATTGTCTTATATTATAAGCAATGCATCAAAGTATGGCCAAACTTCTTATGAACATCATGTAATATAATATCTATGAACAGAATAACTACACTTACTATATTGTAAATGAAGAGAGAAGCTCAGCCAGCCAACACCTCTCAACCCAATCCATCTGCACAGCACTCACCCCTCTCGCATAACTCCTATTCGTAAACACAAACTCATTATACATAATCGCCTCAATTCTCTTCCCAAACAACACGCTAGATGGATGAATCGCCACCGTCTGATTGCCGACGATCGTTCGGTACGATCCATCGGGCACCAGGCGGGCAGTGTTGGTCGAAAACCCTGTTAGGAAACTCTTCAGAATTGACACTGCGGACATTGCGTCTGGAGGGGCCGTCGTTGCCCTGAGTCGTTTTCTTCTTCTTCAGTTAGTAGTAGCTTGGCTTGTCTGCATTGTGCGGTGAGTTGTTTGCGAACGTCCTATGCGAGCGATATCTTTGTAAGTCTCTCTCTTTCTCTTTCGCTCCTTTCTCCGACTGGGAAAGAAGTAACCTACCATGACAGATTGCATCGCCCGATGCGAAACCATGTGTCGTTCAGCCCACGCCTTTCGATCTGTGTTTTCCGCTGCATAGCCTTGCACCGTAGTCAACATGGTGAGATGATCGCCTTCCCTTCGATACAGATCGCGACGCGCGTTTTCCGCTTCCTCCTTTTTCTCTTCAGAAGTAGTATTCAGAAAAATATTTTCCACGCTCAAACACGATATAATGTCAATTACATCTAGAAGACAGTCTTGGCCATGTCCTGCGGCGGCCAGAAGCACTCGACCTAGGGATGGAGTGAGAGGCAATTTCGCGATTTGCAAGCCAATCTCACTGATTTTGCCCGTCTCCTCCAATGCTTGGATGTTGAATAGTTGTAGTAGCGCCTTTTCGAGCGCTTCTCGTGGGGCCGAGTGAGGAAAGGAAAGTTCATGATGTCGTCGACACCGCGGGCTTTCATGGTGAGGAGGCTCTGGCTCAGGTCGCAGCGCAGGATTTCGGGCGTGTTAGCCTCGTCTAGGGCTAGGTAGTCTTTCTCTGTATATAGACGATAACATTTTCCGGGTGCCTCTCGTCCTGCACGACCCTTGCGCTGAATAGCAGCTGATTTCGAGATGGGTTTGACTAGCAGCGAGTCGAGTCCAAGGCGGGAGCGGAATTGCTTCATTTTCGCTTTGCCGCAGTCTACCACGAAGCGGACGCCAGTGACGGTGACGGACGTTTCGGCAATGTTGGTGGAAAGAATGATCTTTCTTGTTCGTGGCGGTGCTGGGCGAAGACTCTTTGCTGGGCTGCCTGAGGGAGGGCTGCAAATAGAGGTAGAGCAAGCACTTTGGGCAACGACGGGTCCATTCAACGGCGTACTCGTTGACCAGGTACTCTAGATTTTCCACTGTTTCTTGTCCTGTGAGAAAGACTAGTATATCGCCCGGCATGGGCTCTTTGATGTGAATGTTGAAAATCGTTTCGAGAGCGGCGTCCACGAAATCATGAACAGGCGCCGGTGAATATATAGTTTGAACGGGGAACTGGCGACCTTTAATATGACAAGTTGAGACCGCCGTATTAGTTTCGATATTATCAGGTTTATCATTTTTGGTAGTTGTTGCTGATTGCTCCGAATCTTCTTCTCCGTGGCCAAAAAGTCCTGTAAACTTTCCATATCTGCGGTAGCACTCATAACGATGACTTTCAATGGCAAACCCCACGACCTTCGCCTTTACTTGAAAGAATATTCCTCAAGAAACCAAGGACCAAATCGACATTTACGCCTCTTTCGTGAACCTCATCAACAACCACAGCACTGTACTTTGTCAACCACGGATCATGGAGCATCTCCTGAAGCAGCATTCCATCCGTGAGAAATTTGATTCGCGTCGACGGAGACACGGACGTATCAAACCGCACTGAGTAGCCCACTTTACTCGCAGGCGAGGATTTGCCAAGCGGAGTACCCATTTCTTCAGCAACGCGTCTCGCTAGCGAAATGGCAGCAACTCGTCGTGGCTGGGTAATGGCGACACACCCGCCAACTGTTATGATCTTCTTCTTTGTCGAACCGTCACTCTGAGCAAGTGAAACTTTGACCTTTCTTGCTTGACACCATTCTTCATCTACCAGAAATTGCGGTACCTGGGTACTCTTACCGCTTCCAGTCTCACCAATTAGCAGCATCACATCATGTTCTTTCAAGCGCTGGCGGATCTCGTCTGCGTGCGGGAATATAGGTAGAGTTTTGCGAGTTTCGAGGAGAATCTTGGCTTTTCTTTTAATGGTTGATGAGATGTCGATGTATTTCGTCGGTCCTGGTGCTGGTTCTTATGAATGAACGGACGGTTCCCTTGATTTTTGATATCGACACGTCTGTCGTTGTTGTTATTGCCATCGCCCCATTACGATTGTCATCCCTCTTGCGCTTCTTGTTGTTGCTAGAACTCTTTTCAACAGACCTGTTTTCAACGCTCAATGGCTGCTGCTTATTAACATCCCTGGGAAGACTCGGTGTCGTTATCGTCGTCGTCTGCTTCTCATCGTCCGAGTCGTCGAATCGCGTGAGTACTCTCTCCGGCATCTTGCTTTGCTTTGCTTCTGTCCACGCAGAAAAAATCCAATTTCTAGATAGATAATTGACAATCAATCAGTCCGGGCTGCACGCAACCTCCTTTGGTGTCTCTCTCGCAGTCTCTCTCGTATGAACTGTCTCCAACGGCGACGACGGTCCCGTCGTCGTTCTTCAACTTCCTGCGCGATTAGGAGTAAAAGGGCAATAAGGAGGGAACCGTTGCTGTATCCTCCTTCTTCGGAGATACCAGAGACACAATACTCGTGTGCGGTAGTCCATAGTACCTTTCCAGCGTAAAGGTTGTATGTTCAAGCTTCTCCTACGCGTACGCGAGAACAACATTTTTCGACGCGCTAGGCCGTTTTGGACTGGCTAAAGTGTGGCGCTTAAGCTTATCGATAAGCTATCAGTAGCCACAGCTGAATATGTAAATATTCCAAGGCACATTTTAATAACAAATATAATGGGCAGAATGGTAAGTATCTATATTCTATGTCCAACAGTATCTACATATTCAGGTATATACTATGTATGAACAGATGTTGAATGTGTTACATCCCCAGCCCCGAACACGTCTAAATGCAAAAGAACGGTCATTTCGCAACTGGAACTCACCCCAGTCATCCGTAAGTTTGTTATAACTCCAGAACCCTCTCCAGACAAGCTTCGTATTCTTCGAGACATTGGGCGGCGCCCTTGTAGAGCCCACGGCACGGGCCGGATTCGAGGATCGCAGTCCTAGATGAAGAACATATGTGTATTGAGGATAGGGGCCTTCCGTCTCGATCACAAGGTCCCGCGGATCAGACTCTGCGCCTTTGTGGTCCTTCGGCTTCGGCTTCGAAGATGGCGGTGAATTAAGCCCATGTATTACTTCTGAATCTTCATCTTCCTTCTCAGCGTCAGGTCGTGTGAGATGCCACCGTCCCCACAAGGCGGATTTCAGAGCTTGCATCGCCACAGGCGGTACTGGAGCATTAGCTTCATGTGACGCTGCTAGTATATCCGACTTCTTCTTGTGACTCTTGCTTGGCCTCGCAGCAGCCACATTCTCCTTGCTGATGTGAGGCACAACATCGACGGGTTCAGTGGTAGAAAGGAGAGAAATCACGGACCCGTCTGGGTAGAAGCGTAAGTATCTAAAATAGGTGACGATATGAATAGGATCGTTCCACGCTGCATTTGCATAGGACGAAGCCCCTCCAGGCCGCGTGTAATTGACCGTGCTAATGTAAACACCGGTAAATCTAATCCGAGGAAACGACTGGAAGACTTGACTCCAGCTGGAATAGTTTTCGGGTAGCGAGACAGCCGCTCCCGGTCCCGGCGGAAATGGCGTGTAGCGCCGCGGGTTGAGAGAGTGATAAGGATTGCCGAGCAAGTCGCAATTAAAAGAATAATGCATGGCTGGAAATCCAAACTCATACCCTGGCAGAGCCTCTTCCAGATATGCTGCTCATGGGCAAAGTGGTAAGCAAAGCGCTTGCAAACGAGAGCCATACGACACAATGATGCCGGATCCGTCAAAGCGATATGTCTTAAAATTTCAATCAAGACATCATTTGGAATGTTCGAAATGGGGCATGGAGGAGGGATGTCGCCCTCGATGAGAGGTTCAGCGGGGGCTATTGGCAGATTTGCAAAGGACGATATTAGCTCAGGCGTAGGTAGCGATTCGACCTCTTCTTTTCTATCCGTGATGGTCTCAGACGGCTTCGTAACTGTAGTCTGCGCCGGTTTATGTGCAAAGAGCTTGTTGCGATATTTTTGATCAATAGCCGCGTCCAACTACATACACTTGGATTAGTACCGAAATCATGGTCAACGAGGTATAGGTGAAGAATGTCTTACCCTGTAGGCCTTGCGATAGTGGGCTAGACTATCGCCCAAATTGCCCTCCGCTTCTCTTTCCACTGCCTTTTCGAAATGTTCCAACGCCGACCGGGGCTCCTTCTGCGGCACTCGCTGGAAGCCGTCTTCATCGGCTGCTGCTCTGAGAGTCAACTGTTCAGCCCGGTTTACGAATTCGCCGTAGTCTGGACCCAAGTCTTCCTCGACATCGTCGTCCTTCCGATCAGCGATCTCGTGTCTGGTGGGCGGAAGGTGTTCTGTATGCGACGCAGATTTTGATGCAGCTGGGCGTGAAGCGGTAGACGAAAAAGTCTTGTTCCGGCGAGACACCTCTTCGCGCCACTGGCGCCTGAAAGCGTTGAGTTCTGGATTCTCTTCCATTCTGTCCGTAGATTCGTGAATTCGAGGAAAAGACCCAACTACGTATATACTAGCTGAAAAGAGCCGCCACAGTACGGGCCCGGGGTAGTTGAAGTGGATTGTCCGATGAGTCACAACTCACTTCTCCATGTCTCCAGGAGATAGTTATCACCTCTCAGTATACTGACACAGCGAGGAAAAATAGAGCCATTCTAATAACGGCTCGAGGCAAGTCCGTACTCCTTCGAGGCGAGGAAATTCGGTATTCGACGAGGTTGAGTCGAAGGACTCCGACTCGCCAGAGATTAGCCCAATCTTTATATCCGCTCCACAGCCCGCCCGCCGATTGGTCGACAAGAGCCGACGCTAAACTCAATCAGAACCGCGGGTTTTGCATCTTAATTGCTGCGATTTATTCGAGTCATCGCATTTTGTACTTGATGTCATCTCTCGCCCTTTCGCAGCCCAATGAGCTTATCTTTATTGACCGGACAGGGGAAAGGCATATCTGATTTACGACAAGACGCTGCGACTGGGCCATTCGTTCATATAGTTGCCCAGTGGGCAGATGCCTTCAGACAAGTATTCGCCACTCGCGGAGGAAAGCGTATATACCGGTTTAATAGAGGATCAAGACTGGCACGACCATGAGAGACTGGCGATGACAGCTCTGAACTCGACTGGTAGTCCGTTGACTGCCGCGGAGGAGGGAATGGGAACGAAGAGCCACAAATCTCTGTCGGTCAACGGATGCTCTCCGCGACTGCGGGCAGTATTCTGACCTCTCTTCTGGGTAGGTTTTTTCTCCTCTTCATCATACCTATAACTGTGAAATTGTTGTCTAACGTAAAGTGATTGAATAGCAACGCCCTTGGATGTTGTACGAATACGCTTACAGTCGCAAACATCACCTAGTTATTCCACCACCACCACTACTAATATTAATACATCTGGATTTACCGCACATACAACCAATGCATTCAAACAAATACCCGCAGACCTGGGCGTGACAGCATGCTGTCGAGAAGTATTCTGGATCGGAAACAACCCAGAAATGTGCCTAGTCGACCACGGCCCCGTGAGCCGAGCAATCGACTGCGCCGTGGAAGACACGCAACAGCGCAAATTCAACTCGACTTTTGACGGGATACGCAAGATTGCGCGAAACGAGGGATCTTGACCCTGTGGCGTGGGCTGGTGCCCACTTTGGTCATGGCCATACCGGCAAACGTGATTTATCTGGCGGGATACGAGTGGATGCGAGTTGATCCTCGCAGTCCGCTTCCGCGGTATGTCTCCGAGAGCTTTGTGCCGTTGGTTGCGGGCAGTGTTGCCCGCATTGCTGCGGCGTCTGTGATCAGTCCCGTCGAGATGTTCCGGACACGCCTGCAGGCGACGCCGGGCACTGGCACGGGTCATTTCCGCGCTACGCTCGAGGGTCTCCACCAGATGACTCGCGTGCAGGGATATGGCTCTTTATGGCGCGGGTTGGGACTGACCATGTGGCGCGATGTGCCCTTCTCAGGCCTATATTGGTGGGGTTACGAGGCGGTGCGAGATATGCTCACAAACATTCGTGAGTCGCAACACCATCACCACCACCACGAGAAGGCCAAGGATGGACCACGACACATAAAGACTCTCCGCGATTCGCGATCCCATCAAAGCTCAGCCATCACGTTAATGGATAGTTTCATCGCGGGGTCCGTGTCCGGCGCCGTAGCAGCTTTGGTCACTACGCCTTTTGACGTGGGCAAAACCCGGCAGCAGGTATTCCGACATAGCTGTGAAGAGGTTTCTTCTTCTGGCAGCGGCAAGGCTGCTGCTTCTTCTGCCACAGCTGCTGCAAAGAAAACTACTTTACATCCGGAAGAGCTACCCATGCCGCGCTTCTTACTACATATATTCCGGCACGAAGGCATGGCCGGGCTGTTTAAAG
The DNA here is from genome assembly GCA_020137715.1 of Talaromyces trachyspermus. NCBI lineage: Eukaryota > Fungi > Ascomycota > Eurotiomycetes > Eurotiales > Trichocomaceae > Talaromyces > Talaromyces trachyspermus. The sequence continues at coordinate 366,241 of JACGXQ010000002.1, read as the reverse complement.
GGTGGTCTGCGCGGTGTCTAAAAGTTGCCCCGGCATGTGCTATTATGATATCAAGCTATGAACTAGGGAAGAAGATGGCAGAGGGCGTGAATCATCGACGATTATCCGAGGGAGATAAACCGTGAACAGATAAGATTTATCTCTTCATAATAAACATGAAGATGAGGAGAAAGGAGAAAAACAAAACGCATGTACCATTTACGGAGGTTCTGTTCTGTTCTTGTTCTTGCATTGATATCTTTCATTTGATAGACTTCATCCCTATATACCTACCTACCTATGCGTTACTTTCTCCCTCTCTCTCGCGTGGAACTCTTGGAAGGTTATAGAGGGTCCCGTGTTTGGACATATTGTACATAATAATCACACTCAGCTCACCCAATTTATTGTAATACCTAGTCATTAACCCTCGACACGCACAGATGACATCCAGTATCTACTTTGACAAACCTCCCGACTTGAAACATGCTTGCCTCTTCTAGGGTTATAGGGTTATAGGGTTACGGTACGTCACTATGATCTCTCGGTCAGCGAGAAAAGAGGCAAAATAGCTGGCTATTAGCCTGCACCGATCGATGCTACTGAAGCATGGTATAAGTATATGACCTGAGTACGTCCGACTTTATTTTCGTAAGGGAGGGCTAGATATTTGATAGAGAATATGTCGAGTTGCCCTAATCACGTGAATTAATCCTGATCGAATTTGATGCATAAATCGACAACGTTTTCTCTAAGACTAGATAAGTGATGATGCTCGAAAATATAATTGATTCATTCATATGTACGATATCCCTTTACAAAATGGCCAGAAATAAACAAAAACCACACCTTACCAATACACCCAGCCCAGTACCATCATAAAAGAAAACAGCATGCAAAAGACCAGCTTTTCCATTTGTAATGCGTGAATGCCAATGTGTATGAACATGAAATTAGCAGTCCGTGTCCGTCGACCGCACTTAGATATCCAGCCCGGTGGACGAGCGAGGTCATAGATTAAATCGCGGTCCCCTGCTAGAACGGCTTTTCTTCATAACTCGTCGTGTCGTTCGTTATTGTCGTTGTCCTTTTATTTTGGTTGGTTGTTGTCATGAAAGATTTTTGAGATTATCATCGAAAGTCTAGTTGAAAAGCCTTCCACTTCCCCTACAGTGCGACATCGGGGACATCCACGCGGCGCTGGATAGCTCGTCGGCGCCTTGTTAGGACTGCTCATCGGATGCGAAAACGACATGGGTGGACTGCTAATAAACATGCCCACGCACTCCCGACACACCCCGCAGATGCATTCAGTGCAGGCATAACAATCTTGCAGCGGCCAGGCGCGGTTGCAGTTCGCGCAGTAGATCTGAATGTCTCGGTGTCGGAAGGTCGAGGGCGTCGGATTCGAAAATCGATGCTGTGGTCGCACGTGATTGTGCAGGTGATTCAGAGGACTCGAATCGGAGTTGACTGAAGAAGGCAGCCCGCTGGCTGACATGTGAAAATTTTTCCCGAAACTGTTGACGCCGAATCCAGAGACGGTTCAATTGATGGGAAAGGCTCCAAATCGCTATCTCGCATGCGATGCGTGTCCAACGGCGGCGGTGTGAGCGTCTTTTGCAGTGGGGACTCTGTATAGGATGAGCCGTGGAATGAGCGACGAAGAGGCGCAAGACTAGACGATTGTAATGATGGCGGCAACGAATTGCGGTTTTGCTGCAGACGAGATTGATGTCGTACTGTTGAGCAGGGTTGAAACCGATGGCGAATGCGGCACCTGCAAGTTTTAGCTTGCATATGAAAAGCGCAATGGAAGAAAACTTACCGGAGTCGTGTCCCGGTCTTCATCCACCTCGGTCGCAGACGTCGCAGCTTCAATTAAGTCTTCCCATCGCTTTCCTTGCACCCATGCAGCCGTCTGTGGCTCGGCCGACAGTGCTTTGCGGTCGCCGAGGCTAGGCCGTCGTGCAAACTCCTTGGAGCGGGTGCGCTCGTGTTTTGGTTTTCGCGCATTCTGTGTTATTGACGATTTGCGAGGTCTCTGGATCTTGTTATTGTTGTTGTTACTGCGCTGTAGTGGCGGCAACGTAGATGAGCGGCCTGGAGGAGAATGGTTTAATATGGAGGGCAGCAGTTCACGAGGCCGCGGAGACTGGAATGACGGTAGAGGCTCCTGCTTGAAGTGGTCTCTGAGCGGAGGCAATTCAATGGACGAGCGCATGCGAGGTCCGATTTCATTGTCCGAGTGTGTGTCCTGTGGCGGCGGTCGATCAGCGCTGCGATGGTTTCGTAAGCAAGAATAACTCACCATGTCCTCCCAGTCCGACGCCAGTCGGTGATGATGCAATTGAGCTAAAGCGACGGCAGCGGTGGCAGCGGCTGGGTGGGCATCGTCGATGGTGCGCGGCGTGACGGGAGGGCTTGCATCTGTCCATTAGTTAGAATGTGTGCGTATATACATACATACATGCATGTAAATAAATAATATAAAATAATAAGAGACGTGGCAGAGAGGATTATACCGTGCTTCTTGGCGGGCGACGGGGTGGGCAGCGATGCGAGATGGGCGCGCTGGTCCAGCGGGGTATTGACCATCAGCAGGAAGCTCTCCTCGGTTGCGGGAGCTTCGGTATGTAGTGGCTTGGATGTGCCCTGCGGATGTGCTCCTGCATGGACCGGTATCGTTTTTCCTGACAGGAAAGATAGATCATTAATACCTGGCCGTTCGATTCATTTTCATGCGTCGCCGAAGAGGAAAGAAGAATCCAAAACAATTTTTCCTGGGATGGAGAGCGGGGCCAGAGGAGAGAGATATCATGATACGCTCAAGAGATAAGCAGTGGCAGGGAGAATTGATCAAGGAAGCTCACCCCCAAGCATCGCTTGCGACAATTGGATCCATCGTTGTTCGTCAGCGGGCACACGACCTCATTGTTGGCATCCGACACGGAGAAGGAGCTCGTCAAGGAGGTGCGCGGGGCATGGTCTGCATGTGTGAAGCTTGAGCGAGAAAAGAGCCAATCCCAGTCAGGTCAGCCGGTCAGCCAGAGACATGCTACGGGAGGATGCGTATATATTCACATATATATTCATATGAATATATGTACGTAGAGAAAAGGTGTATATATATATCACCGGAAAACGACACCGGAAGGCGAACAAGACAGGGTAGAAGAGAGGAAGCGAGAGAGATGAGAGAGAGAGAGAGAAACGGTCCGGGGGCGAAGGAGGGAATGTTACCTGCTGTTTCAGGCATGAACGGAGCTGTCTGGCCAATGAGAGCGCGCGCCGGCCCAGCTGAGCTTAGCTAAGATAGCCAGCTTAGCTGGAGCTCAGTCAAGTTGCTCTGCAGTTAGCTATCTTGCGTGTAGGCAAAGAATTAGCTGCAGGAAACTAAGAGCAATGGCAATGTCTGTCTTCTAGTGTGGCACTGGCAACTGAATTCTTCCCAAACCGTTTAGAATTCCATTGCATGATATTAAATATTAACTATCTATGGCCCATTGCCGGAAAACCCGTGCAGCAGCGGCCTGGTTTTCAGGCGCTAACGGAGACAACGCCGATGTTATCGATAAGTCTTGAGTCTGAGGCCAATATCCAAATATTCCAATATTGAATGCACTGCTTTTACCTACACAAAAGAAATTCCATGTGACCACTATCTGTGCAAAATTGAATGTCCTACATCCCCGTCGATACCTACACTCTGGCTCAGATCCGTGGGTTTCCGATCCTCTCCCGAATTGATCGCATGGAGAAGAGGAAGCCTTTTCAATTTATCGAATGACTAGTCAAATGGAAGCTAACGGTAGAGAGTCGGCGTATTAGGTACAGAGATATAATTCGGGAAGAATTAGGGCACAATCCTACACTCCTCCCACAGGATTTTTGGATACTTGCCTTTTCTATGGAGAGCTCGACTTAGCTTCGCCACGAGGGCTACTAGACTCCAGCACCACGGTGAGGTGCGAGCTCATTGCTGGAGACCTGGTGGGCATCCAGGTACCGCTTCAGCGGATTTTCATGTCAACTGTCGCCTTTTCATCGACAGGCATCACCAATACTCGAAAGCAAGGTGGCAGGCCACTGAAGACCAAATCATCTGCCGCCTTTTCATCGACAGGCATCACCAATACTCGAAAGCAAGGTGGCAGGCCACTGAAGGCCAAATCATCTGCCGCCTTTTCATCGACAGGCATCGCACTACACTCGAAAGCATAGGCGGGGCGGAGGGTCAGTCTATCTAGTTCTGACGTCTGCGTTCCTCCTCCGCATCCATCTCGTCTGCCCAGTTCAATCGTTCTGGCGCACCCAACTGGCCTTGCGGCTGTTGCGGCTGCTGTTGCTGCGGCTGTTGCTGCTGTACAGCATTGCCTGCTAGCTGCATGTTTTGCAGCCCTTGCTCTAGCTCGGCTCCCTTTGCTGCCTTTCGGCGGCACGGCGACGAGCGCGATCGCGCTGGCGCTGGCGTTGGCTGCCACGGCGCTGCTGCTGCTGTTGATGCTGCAGTTGGATCGTCTGCGCCAACCATGTCAGTACAACAACTATCATTTAAACCAAGGGGACATGATTGGCACTGTACACGTCTCTCAACTATGGCATTCAAGCCAATAAGTTCTGGACAGTCTCTCTTGACATGTCCCCGCTCGTGACTTATATGACACACCTTCGCGGTCTAAACTCGTTAATATTGTGCTCCGTATAATTTATTGAAGAAGCATCCTGAAGCATACCTTTTGGACTCGTGAAGGGTCCCTTCGAGGGGCTTGCGGCCGCCTCCCTCCTACCGCCTCTGCGGCCACCTCCAGCGCCAGCAGCAGCAGCTGGGGCCTCACGACCTCCATCGGCACCTGCACGAACGTCAGCCATGTTTGCAACGTTGGGAATGAAGATCTTCTTTTGCGGTTGGATGTTGTTGAGTGTCGAGACGGAGAACGATGCGAACGAGGAGAGGAAGAGAGAGAGAGAAGAAAAGAAGAGGGAGAGGGAAGGAAGGGGAAGGGAAGGCGCGCCCGTTTGCTCGTCAGTTCCCAATTAGGAAAGAGCAAACCAGCCTCCAAAAAATTTGGCAGTCATCTGACATGATAGATGCCTCAGGAAGCCTCCTGCCTCTCTCTCAGGATATACACGCATAGATTGTTCTTTTTCTCCTTTCAAGTATTCTATAGGCAACAAGGTGGAGTTGGCAACGAGGGGCCCTTATACATGCCAACTTAGGTTCAAGCACGACAGTTATAAGATTGATGATGAGTCCCAGGGCTTCAGGGAAGGCTATCTCTCTCTACGTACATACATCCACGGGTTTTCCTACAGCCCACGGAAGACAACGCTCGAATCTCGCGTCAAATAATTCAGGAATCTCCAAATCAGCTCTACATGTCATGTCCCTTCGTAGTCTTGGACCGGGCTCCATGATAGCTTGCGAGGGCCAAATTTTGTGAATGGAACGTCCAGCATGTCTCTCCTGATTGCATTGAGCTGTTTTGGCGGAGACTCCAATCAGCCACACTACGTCCAATGTAATTGCTTCGCACGAACCACTTCGACAAACTCGCCGTATGGACAGCGCGGGCGTCCTATTTTCCTTTCACTGAAATTGCGTTAGCACTTTTGCCCCGAGTCAAAAGAAAAAGAGTACTAGTTCTTACCAAAGAAGGGAACAGGACTGTGAGCCATAGTGGTAGGCTCAGCATCGAGGGTAGAAAACCGTCTTTCCAACCTATTTGGGGTTCAGGAATATCAAACGTCCGCGGAAGAACCCACAAGATCTGTGCTAAAGCGAACGAATGCCACATGAACAGATGATGAAGACGGCGAGTCATTGGGAGGAACAGGGGAAAGAGGCCAGAGCAGAGTGATGACTTGGAAATTCGTCGTGCGATTCTTGCATGGTCGTGAGATCATCTCCAGTAACTAAAATTTCGTCCACAGAAATGTCCCCTAATCGTCCAGTAGTCCCAACTTAATTTTTATTGGACTCCTTCGAATCTCTCTTCGATATTGCGGACGGCTTGGAGAGCCGTTCGGATTTCGGCAGCCATTATCGATTCATGAGGGATGATGAAGTGAGGAAAAGCTCGCAAGCAAACATTTCCCTGATTGCAAGACTTTCCCGCTACTCTCTTGTAAACAGCCAATCCCACAACATCCGGGGTAACTTTCCTGCACGGGAGGTATTTGGACAGGTTCTCTGTTGAATCGTAGTAGCGTTAGGAGTTGTCCTGTAAGAGAGGTAGATGAGTAGCAACGAATCAAAACGGGTTGGGCGTTGTGTAAGAAGATCTGACCATTAACTATTGCACCGTATTTCCCTTGTCATCCAAAGAGTGCTGTATCAAACCGTGAAGGTCTTCGCTTCAGAAACCGTACGGTAGAGCAAATATTGCATTTTAGTGACTTAGAGCACCACTGCTCAAAAGCAGAAGGCAATTCGCCACCTGGGCAGTTTTCATGGCAATGCTTAAGGGCATTTTCAAAGAAGCACAAAATAATAGGTACCTCAGGCGAAGACGGCAGACATGGATGCCCCAAGTTTCCAGCAATGAGCTCGCACCACACCGTGCTGCTAGAGTCTAGAGCCATCTTGGTGAAGCTAAGTCGAGGCCCGTATGATTTTACGCAATTCTGAGTGTTGGTCTGGAATAAAGAATGTTATGAGTGGTGTGATTGATGGGCATTCTTATACCTGGGTAGCTGTAATTGACCTTGAACTTGAAGAATCCATCAACCCCGCTTAGCTAGGCTCTTTAGTTATCTCAGCAGGCTCAGTGTGGACACTAGACAGTGACACTGAGGAGGTCGCTGGCGCGAGGGCGGGGCCTGACCGGGAAATTGCAAGCCCTTTCAGCTTTTGAGCTAGCCTACATGCAAAGTTGAGAAGCCAAGGAGCTGAATAGACCTTGCACTTGTTTTTTCTTGTGCTTCTACGTTATTCTGATTTTCATGTTGTTCATCTGGCGTATGAAAATTGCCTGGTCATATCTGGACTATCTGGACTGTTTCTATGCCATTACTTTCTGAATCTCCTATGTACTTCCAAGGTTGTTTATGCCTTTTCTTTGGCTGGTTGCTGTTTCGCTTATAGGCAAGGGTTCTCTCCGTAACGTTTTTCTCTCACCTATTGAAGCTTTTATTTTTGTTTCCTTGTTTCTTCTTTACCACCACTAAGGATAGTGTTGATTCTTGATTCTCCGTGAACGTATGTATGCAGAATAGATAGTTATAGCTTTCCCTGAAGCCTGCTTCGGACTCATCATCAATCTTAAACCTGTCGTACTTGATCAAACCTACGTTCCCATATACCGGCCTCCCGGTGCCAACTTCTGGCAAAGAAAAGTGACAGTACACGATGCGTCTGTATTCCGAGAGAGATCCAAGGCAGAAAGACATCTTAAATGTAAGAAATAAAAATTGAAGTCAATTAACTATGCATTGTGTGCGGTGAGCTAGTGGGAATCACCCCCGAGGCTGGCTACGTTTGTGTGTTATCAGCGGGTAAGCGGGAATACCTATGGGGATTAATCTTAATAGTCTATTCAAATTGAAGGTGCACCTAAACTGTACTGTACTGGATGTGAGGTCTTAAGCGTTGTCGGTTTAGGGCAAGGAAGTGATGGACGCACAGCGCCGCATTAGTACTGTAAGCCCGAAAATAAAAGTAGATGAGTGTAGTACGCTAGTTACCTAGGTATGATTACTCAAATATTAAAAGTAAAGGGTCTCTCCATATGCGTGCATTGTTATACGTATTAGTTAGTTATATCATTATGATAATGATACTAATACCCCGCTGCCCAAAGTATACTAGTGCATGTCCTTGCACGTGATCGCCGGAAGTCCATTGGGCTTTTGGCAGAGCTCACGTCTTGAATCTTCCCATCACCGTGATCGATGATACCTTTGAATAAAGCACATCCAAATTTCTATCGTTTCTGTCGTCTAACAAACTTGACTGAATATTCGCCACAATGCAAGCAGTCCGCGCCATCACGAAGAAATTTTCGCGTTCAAGCCTACACGAGGGCAGAGCCCAGGACCAGCCAGATGAACAAGCTTTGATAGACAAAATCGGCAACGAGTTTTCGCACTATCTCTGTGGCCTCTGGCATTACTTTCGGAAAGACACCTCTCACAAACTCGACTTCCAGGTCCTTGGAGATCTCGCTATCAGATGTGAGAGCTTCGATTTCAATCGCACGGATCTCCGGGCTGAGCATACCTTCTTTCCACCGATGGAAATAAAGAAATTCAAGGCCTTCAAACTTGATTATAGTCTTGGGGAAGCAAAGAAAATCCTGGGGAGATACCTTGGTGAATGGCATGAACCCTGGAAACATCGATTTTATCGCGAAGTCGACCAGAGCAATGCTAGAGATCTGTGTGACACGCTTGAGGCCGCCTTTAATACTCTGTATTACAAGGATGCAGAAGATAAGGAGTCGAAACGCCTCATTGAGTTCACGAATTGGAAAGGGGTTGATCTTTACGAGGCATTCCAATATCGTAACTGGAGTACGGCATACTTTTGGTATACTGATTCACAGAACTCGCAACCTGAAAATGTCTGGGTCGCAAAAGACAAGCCACATATCATGGTCACTATGGCTCATGACCACGCACACGACGATGATTGTCTTTTCCTAGGCGAGGTTCAAGTCATCATAGCGCTCATGATTGTACGGCTCGCCAACAACTCCTTTCCAGATCACAATGTTGTTCCTGTAATGGTATTTTCGTTTACAGGCGATAAACGTGGCAGAATTTTGCAAGCTCATCTGGAACGTGGGTTTCTCGTCATACGGAAGAGCAATTTCTATGACTTCAGCGCCAGAAAGGATACTCATCTGGAGCTCTTCCTTCAGTATATGCTATGCGATTTGCAAGGAACGACCAAGCTTGATGTCATGCCAAACATCGACTCGATAATCAAATGGAATATCGATCAGTAGGGCGTCCCTATTATATCTACATAGTTGATCTTCTGGAATCCAGTCCCCTGAAGACCTCTACTGGCGAATGGTATCTAGTGTAACCTGCAGCGTAAGGCGTTGCAGGCCTCAGGCAGACACATCATTGCAAACGCGCACAAGGCAGGCAGGCGCGCACAAGGCAAGCGCGCACGCACGCACACAAAGGCACATGAGCATCCCACCGTTGCCTTCCAACCTTCTCTTCTTTCACGTCCATCTCCTGTCCGCACGACGCGTTCTACGGTCTTTTTCAGCAGCTTTCTTTTCAACTACTTTTGCCAACCAATATGGCTACTCGTGGAAAGCTCCTTCCCAAGGAGGAAACGAGTGTTCCGAATTTCGAAATTCCCAAGGACACTCAAATACTGGACAGACTTTTCGGTGAAGCCAACCTCACCTCGATTCATCATCTCGCTCAGGGATACCTTGGTTCTGGCAGCAAGGTAACCGAAAACAATTCATTGCTTTGAGAATTATTTTTCCGGATGTTGAAAGGCCTAAATATATTCTGGAAAATCTGCCCGAATATGGCCTCGATGAAGTTTGGGGCGACGCCACCAGCCTTGTTGATAGATCCGCCGAATACAAGGCTTATCTAGGCCTAATCCATAACAAAATACCAACCACAGCTGTCTACGAAGGCGACACTTCGTATGCAGGTTCATTCACGCTTGTGAAGAATGCACAAGAGAAAATTCCACAGCCTCAACCTCAACCCCAAGCCAAAGAGGTTCTACCTCGAAGCACAGCACAGCATCGAGTTGCCAAGTCATACAAAGGAAAGGGGAAACAAGCGAATCCATTTTCGACGTTGCCTAGGACTTGGGGAAAAGAAGTCCAAATCAGTGCTCGCGGAGATCGGAGAAACGACTGGCGGCCCTTCAGATCGCCCAGATGACTCAGACGAGCCACATCTTGGAGACAATGACGAGGCGGCAGATGAAGCAACACCCAATGCTGCACTTATTATGTTACTCGAAGCAATCTCAAGGTTTGTTAGAGGTTCTGGTGTGGAGTGGACTTTTGATCATGTCCATTTCACTTGCACTTTCGGCAGTGGAAGCTTCAATACATGGACGGATGGTGCGCTGAGGTCTACCTCACGTAAAGACATACTCGCCATTGTGGAAGTTAAGAAGCGGTCCCGGTTTACGCGTAAACCAGCGGAGATACTTATGCAAGAGGGTGCAGAAATGGTGGGCTGGCTGCTCAGTGACAACCAACGCCTTCCAAAGCTGAACGGGCAGTAAGTGGTCGTCATTCGCGAACTTCAAGAACTGAATTTTAACCAAGAGTTGATGTAGTCGAGTCTTGGTCTCACAAGACTTTAACCAGATCTGGGTTACATTCGCAAGTTGTCACTCAGATTATTTCGATTACCTGAAGATGGGTACGAATCAGGGTAAGGTTACTAAGGATTCATTTTAAGAATGCAGTTCCTGGGTCCATTCCGATTGGAAAACGGTGGAGATATGTATATACTGGCGGTTCTCATCACCGCTATCACCCTTCAATCTTTGAGGCAGTGAATGCCGGATTCTATAGCACCATTCGTGGTCGTATGCGATCACGCATCTTTTGAAGATGGGGAGGGAGCGAAACGACATGCCGAACAGGTGTTACTGTCCGAAGAAGCAGCAATGCCCTCCGCCTCCTTCACTTCCCAGCGCAAGTGCGATACCTGTCCATGAGAAGGCGACAGAAGATTTTTGGCCTTCAGTGGCCTGCCACCTATGCTTTCGAGTATTGGTGATGCCTGTCGATGAAAAGGCGACAGAAGATTTGGTCTTAAGTGGCCTGCCACCTTGCTTTCGAGTATTGGTGATGCCTGTCGATGAAAAGGCGACAGATGCCCCTAGCGAAGAGCAGGCACCTCTACGTGGTGCTAGGGACTAGTACTTGCAGTTGATGGCCCAACTGTTGAAGGAAGCGAAGACCTGCTCCTTGGTCCTTTGAGGACCATACCAGTGAGTTCTCCAATCCAGTAAAATTCCCTGTACTTTGATTTAATTCTACATGTACGATGATGCCATAGCTAGTCTGTAAGACCGTAAATGACCGACGACGAGTGGAATGCAAAGCCTGTTTTGGAAATTCCTCCAACGTACATCTATAAGCCGGTGTCGAGTTCGTAACCCAGCTTACTAGGAATTCTGTCTAAACTAGCAACTATATCTTTTCTAATTCTCTAGTTTCCATAAAGTTAGCACACTGCATTCTGTGTACACCGGTAGGTGGTCGTCAAGGTCCGCTCTTTCTATATACAGCACCATCAAAATGGCGAGCATCACCTCATGCCCGTACAAGACTTGATGCCTTGTGGAAAGCTATTCGTGATGACAAGATCTTCTCCAATCAGCTATCTATTCTTTTCGTGCCTTGTCCTTAATCGGCTATTGACCATTACCCCTTCGATCGCACGGACGGTATCGATCCGTTGACGGTGTTTAAATTCGAGGATTATAAGTCTCCCAGCGAAGACCAGTTTCAGAACAGTACCTAGGTAATCCATCTCATGGAGAACCTTTGATCCCGGGCTTTATGCAGGATACCTAGGTAGCTTCACACGCCAGAGGAGTACGAAAACCAAAGCCTCGTAGGCCCCCGAGTCTCATTTCAAACAGCTCCATTAGTTTTCGCTTTTAGACGGTGGTGCTTCTGGTTCAGCGGCCATTTTCAAGGATTCTGATGGAAGGATCCGAATTCTGAGGAACTTTGCCGAATGTATCTCCAGGATGAGGTGAAGAATCAACTAGGTGTCCACAAGTATCAGGTAAGATTGAGTAAAGTAAGAAAATGGAAGGAATTTCAGATTTGACAAGTCGTTGAAGTGAGTCGTTGAAGAGAGTGATTGAAGCGAGTGGTTAAAGAGAGTCGTTAAAGCGACTGGTTGAAGAGAGTCGTTAAAGCGACTGGTTGCAGAGAGTAGTTGCAGAGAGTAGTTGCAGAGAGTAGTTGCAGAGAGTAGTTGCAGAGAGTAGTTGCAGAGAGTAGTTGCAGAGAGTAGTTGCAGAGAGTAGTTGCAGAGAGTAGTTGCAGAGAGTAGTTGCAGAGAGTAGTTGCAGAGAGTAGTTGAAGAGAGAAGTTAAAGATAGTGGTTGAAGTTGGTGATTAAAGAGAGTGGTTGAAGAGAGTGGTTGAAGAGAGTGGTTGAAGAGAGTGGTTGAAGAGAGTGGTTGAAGAGAGTGGTTGAAGAGAGTGGTTGAAGAGAGTGGTTGAAAGAGAGAGTGGTTGAAAGAAAGAGAGAGTGGTTGAAGGGAGTGGTTGAATAGGAACAGAGGTTTCCAGTTCTGTTGGTTTCTTGGATTCCTGTCTTGATGGAGGAGAGTGCTTACAGGTAATGCATCTTTTGGACACCCCTACTCCGTCTACCCAGCTGCAATTAGACCTTCGGCACAACAGAAAGCACATATACTACCCTCATGCCTCACTTCATAGCGTTTCTTGATCTCTTCTTAACCATCCGACAGAACGGGGTTTTAATATAGCTTAGCAATAAGTCGACGATGTCTCCGGCGCCCCATTGGAGAAAGTTCCCACAACCGACGGAGGGTGGCAGCAGGCCTGAACAACAAGACTTTTCGAGCCTACGACAATCCCGAACCAGCAGTACGAAAGCAGAAGAAGCTTCGAGACTTTGTCAGGTGAAGATTTCCCTATCGACGTATTCAGATTATCCGATATCCACTTGTCAAAATGGATGGCTAAAGCATCAACATATTGGTATTTGTCGCAAGTCTTCGCCAATTCTAATAACGCAGAGGCATCAGGGGGCTTAGACGTCGTGCTTGGTTGATGGTGGAGTATCGTGCACAGAAGAACAAATGATATCATATCGTCTCCAGGTAGACATATTTAGGTCCGTCATCTTCAGGTAAAACGTAAATCTTGTCTGCGTTCTTTGAGTGAGCCGTTGTTTTGTCCTTCTTTGAAATTGCCATTAAGCATTGCTTTGAAGACTAGCAAGGCGAGAGAAAGAGTATAGTCAGATATTCGCACTATTTATCTCGAAGGTGAACTCAGACATCTCTTTGAGGGTTGATCACAGCAGTCTCCATCGTCTTCTGCTTTTAAGCGGTTGGGCTTCTGAGTCAACGCTCATTTTCAAGGACCGTTGGTGCAAAAGAATCCGATTTTACAAAGAGGCTGGTCGGCAGGATATCCTGGCTGGTAGGAGACGTGTTATCTGCACCCGTTGTGTCTTGAAGGCGAATCAAGAGATCTCCCTGAGGGTTGATAACAGCAATCTCTATTGTCTTCCGCTTCTTGAGTGGTGGTGCTTCTGCGCCAACGCTCATTTTCAAGAAATCTGGTGTGGAATAATCCGATCTCAGAGGAGGCTGGCTGAAAGCATCTCCTGGTTGAGGGAATCTTCGCTGAGGTTATCGTAAGTGTGAGGACAGATAAGTTGAGCAGAAATGGAAGGATTGAGATCTGGAGAGGGAGAGAAAAGTTGTAAAGAAAAGAAAGATGGTGAGGGATCATTCATGTTCAAGGTCTGTGGTGCAGAAAAATCCGATTTGAGAAGAGTTTTGCTGAAGGGGTACTTCGGCTGAGGTGAAGAGTCTATGAGGTGACTTCAAGCGTGAGCTTAGATGAACTAAGAGAGATAGGAGCCTGCCGAGCCCTCCTGAGTGTTTTAGGCCACACGGCGGCTGGCGTTAGCTCGTACACTGAACCTAATCAAGGAGATCCATCAAAACGATACTGCTTGGATTCGAGGCACTCTGATTATAACTGTCTTTTCTCGCTCGGGGCCCCAGCTATCTCTCATAGTGGCACCGTTGTATTGCTGACTGAATGATAGTTAAGAAAGAGACACTCGCAATGATATCAACAAAAGGAAACATCTCGCGTCGCGGTCCAATACCTTCAATAGTCTGCTTGTTCCTGATTGTATGAAGCTGGGTACTCTTTGCTTGAAGTTTCTGATTTGAAGGCCTCGAAGCGAGGCTTCAAGGTCAGCGATCGCTGTACGTAGGCGTTTCGATGAGCCAGGCGGGCGGGCCGTCGGTTTCGTCTGTAAAAGATACAGAATCGAGAATCGAGAATCGAGAATCGAGAATCGAACCTACTGGTAAGGAAAGCAGATCTTCCTGACTGCTTCTCTCGCTGGGCTCACAGGGAGTAGCCGAACAGACAGATCATGAGTAAGAAAGAAATATAGCTCTTTGTTGAGGAAATGGAATGTTTTGGTCTCTGATATGATATTGCCATTCTTGTCAATGTAGCCAGTTTTTAACTGTAGCTTGGACTGATCCAAGCTCGGGCCTTAATTTATTAGTAGTTCCTCCTTGGTATTTATATCTCCTTTGGTGTTAGGACTTCGTTGTATTTTCTCAAGGCCTGACTGTAGCGATTGCTCATTGTGGGTGGTAGTCACTCGGAGTGTCATAGTAAGACGACAGTGACGTAAACGAGGTCGAGAATAAGTAGGGAGGTAAGCCAGAAAATATGACCAATTTACCCAAAAGACCGATAGGGAAACCCCTTTCCTAAGGGGCCTCGTTTTTGGAGTAGTAGTCTATTTTCTGTCGTTCAGGAGGTAAGACGTCGAGGACAATCTCGATGAGCGCGTCTTGAAGTCAACTCGATATTTTAGAAGAAGATATGTAAAGCTCTCTCCAAGATCAGGGACCGCTTGAGGAGTCGTTTGTTCCTCTTGAATCTCGACAGCCGTTAACGGTTCATAGGGTATGATGAAGTGAGGAAATCTCGCGCTCATATTCTTCCCCGCCCAGGCGTACATAACGTTAAGTGTCATGAGATACTCGGCATTTGTTCTCGAATCCCGTTTTGCCGTCCAAATTGATACAATCGAGGCAGAGGCCCACACCGGTGCTTCCCGCCCAGAAGTAAGGCTAAGGGTCTCATGAGATATTCGGCATCTCTTCTCAATTCCTGTTTTGTCTTCCGACTTGATACAGTCAAGGCAGAGACCCAATCCGGTGCCCTCTTGTCCTTCTATGAAGTTGCCGCTGAGCATTGCCTTGAACACTGGTGAGGCTAGAGAAAGTATGTAGCTGGATATCTGCACCGTTGTGTCTTGAAGGTGCATTATGAGATCTCCTTGAGGGTCAATCTACCAGTGCTTCTCCGCCCAGAAGTAAGGCTAAGGGTCTCACGAGGTACTCGGCATCTCTTCTCAATTCCTGTTTTGCCTTCCGATTTGATACAGTCAAGGCAGAGACCCAACCCAGCCTGTGCAACAGAATACACCATTGCATACATCTCATCCCCCATTGATCTTTTGTTGAACTGGGAAAGAGAATAGCGATGTATAGTCCGGGGAAGAACAATGCTTTCTGCGTAAGATTCCTTACGGACGTGACCGCGATTTTGAAGGCAACAAGTCCGCTTCATTGAGCCTTTCCATGAATGTGCCAGCATTTTTTGCCTCATTGCAAATGCAGTTTTCAATAAGTATAAATGGCAACATCATAAAACTATCCTTGATGCACTCAGGAGAATAAAGGGGTCGTAGTCACCACTTGGCCCAACGTATCGGAAAATATGCTCTGAAACCCTCCTTGCAGATGAAGGTATGGCAATGTTTACGTTGAAGTCATCCCTACCAGGTGAAGGATTGACTGCTGATATTTTCACGGTACGAAAATTTGTAGGGTTGATCACGACGCACAATTAGATCAGCCATCACATCATACCAAGGCTTGCGCTGCTGCGGAGCTATTGTCTTTATGCGAAGGACCTCCCAGATACCTTCTGAAATCACCTTGAATTGGTTCGACATATTGGCAATGTACGAAACTGGGAGAAGCTCTGAGATTTTATCAGGCGAAGATGTCCCTTGCGACGTATTCAGATTATCCGATATCCACTTGTCAAAATGGATGGCTAAAGCATCAACACATTGGTATTTGTCGCAAATCTTCGCCAATTTCAATAGCGCAGAGGCATCGGGGAGCTCCAACGTCGTGCTTAATTAATTGGTGGTGGAGAGGGTATCTTGCACAGAAGAACAAATGATGTAGGTCCTGACGTGACGAAGAATGACTTCTGTTGGTGAACCGAGTACATAAGCTATCATTGACTGGGAAGTTAACGCCAGAGATTGCTTCCAACACAGAGCTTTTGCCTGAGCTCTGGTCTCCGCAGGCAATGACCTGGGTCGAGAAAGATAGCGATTGATTCCATGGCACCGAATCTCGCCCACCGCCTCTAGGAGCGCTGCTTGGTTTCTTGATTGAAGCGATTGTAACTGTACCAGAATTGCCAGAAGAGGCTGCAGGAGAGGAAGTCGAGGGGCGGGGACCAGTCTTACAAGCGCCGACTTGGTGATAGCGCAGGTAGACAATACAAAGAGCTCGAGCAGGTCTGCGACCATGATCGTAAAGCTGAAATATTGACTGCTAAGGCACCAAAAGCGTCACCTTAACGGGATTTGGTAATGCTCATTTTATTGTGCATTTATGCCGTGATGTTCCGTTGATAGATTGACGCGCTTGAAATAGTGTGTTGGCTGGCATTTGGTGGATCTATCAGCCAGAGTGACAGCACTACTCCAAACTCAACAAGCCATGTTCGATCAGCAAAGGACCGATTCTCATAGCAACGAATTGTTTGTGGGTTCCATTGCTCAGAACTAGCGTCTCGAATCAAGGTGACGACTGGATTGTCCAGTCCTACCTCTCCATCCGGGTCTTCCTTCAGAGCAGTATCATGGGCTAGGCCTACTTCATTGCACAACCCTTTGCACTCTTGCCTCATCTCTGACATCGTAGAGTCGAGGTCTTCAGCCATTTTGGTTCTGCAGCCCTCAGCTGCTGGCGGGCCTCGTGCCACAGCTGATGAATTTGGCGGAGATTGTATATCGAGGGTCTCTGACTTGTAGTATGTTCAATGCTTCCGTGTTCTGGTAGAAGTTATTCTCGGTTTCAACTTAGCAGCTACCTCCAAATAGAGATTGAAGGTTAAGGAGAGTTTTCATGCGCTTTCGATAGGTCAAGATTGGCAAGGCTGGTAATTGTCCCTGACTTTGGCGTTTCTCGTGCTTAGCCATATTGACAAGCGAAATGAGCGAGGATTTTCATGACAGCGCTCGCCATTCGGCGGCACGGCGACGAGAGGCGTGGTACCGGAGGATCAACCCAAGTACAATAGTACACTGCCACCTGCAGTACAACAACATCCTGGCTCTGCAGAAGTACAAATGTCTGGATGATATTCTGGGCTCGGATGTTTGCAGACCTGGCACCATAAACATTGTCGTGCAATGTCCTTCTTTTCATAGATAATTGTCAATAAATGTTACCTGATAATGTGACTCGGAATAAATAACTTACCTTGAATCCGTTGCTCAGAATTGTCGAAGCTCATCGAGCAATGATAGGGAAGGCCGAAAAGGTTTTCAAAATGGTGGCTAGACACGAAAATATGAGATTAATCAGGAGCCAATCCCCGACTCAGAGGCCTCTCGATTCGCTTGTGCAAGCATCTCGCCCTGGCGGCGAACTTTCTCCTTTAACCGTGCATTTTCCTGGAAGAAATCTGTGAGAAGAGAGGTTATTTCATGGTGAGCTGAGCCTTCCGTGGCTGCCTGCCGTGATCCTCTAATCATCAGGATATCAACATCGATAGGTTCTTCGCGAATTTTCCTAGCATGTATCCATACTGATTGTATGAAGCTGCGGATCGTGGACTTGAAGTTTCTGATTTGAAGGCCTCGAAGCGAGGCTTCAAGGTCAGCGATCGCTGTGCGTGGGCGTTTTGATGCACTAGTGGATCGTCATCATGAGCGTGCTTTTATAGACATGATTTTTGCTGAGTGAAAGAGTGAGTTGAAATCTCACTGTATATTTACGTGCTGTATTTAATGCGTCGCTCGACAGGCCTTTCTTTTCTTCGCAAGTCTTAAGCACGTTGAAATCATCGTTGTCGTCTTTCTGCAGGAATCCGGTGCCTGATGTGGAGACGTCAACCAAGTCTCACTTCTGCACCAAGAATGTCAGTACGACAAATTTCATTCAAGGGTGTTGGTTGGAATCGTACAAGCCAGTCAGCAACCGTATCGAAGGTCTGAAATACTGGTTGTGGACAGTCCTTTGCGATATGTCCCGCCGTCGACACTTATAACACGCATTCGCGGTCTGAACTCATTAACACTATGCTCAGTATAAATTATGGAGAACGATTGTGGAACATACCTTTTCAACTCTCGGCGGGCGCGTTTGAGGCGGCTTGCGGACGCCCCTCTTAGGTACTTATCCATAATCCGACTTATCGTCCTGAGTCCTCACGGCCGCTACCAGCGCCAGTAGCAGCTTGGGCAAAGGAAAATAGACCACTACCAAAAACAAAACCCATTCACGCTGGAATCTTGGTTCATTGGCGGTTCTTCCTTGGTGTCCATTTCAATGTCTGCTTTGGTGTCGGGATTTCCTTGTGTTTTCTCAAGCGACACCAGTACTTTTCAAGTAAGGTTGAAACACCTGCTAACTGACTTGTAGTTTCTGACTTGAAGGCCTCGAAGTGGGCTTCAAGCTCATCGACCACTCTGCGTTGGCGTTTTGACGGGCCAGGTGAGCCCCATTAGAAGAGGTCTATCTTATCGATATTTGATCCTGTTTTCTGGGTTTTAGAGCTGAGGCCTGAGAACTACTATTAACACCTGCAAGCATGTTGCAATATATGAAGTTCGGATCTTCTTCGGTAGAAATTGATGTGAAGATGATGAGAACGATGAAAACGAAGAGAGGAAGAGGGAGAGGGAATGAAGGGGAAGGAACAAAGGGAAGGCGCCCGTTTGCTCGTCGATTCCCAATTAGGAAAGCAAACCAGCCTCTGAAAAATTTGGCAGTCATCTGACATGATAGATGCCTCAGGAACTACAACACACTTTCTACTGCTATCCTGATTCAAAGAACAAATCTTCTTCATCTGGCACTTGGAAAATTGCCTGGTCAACTCTGCACCTTTGTTTCTCAAGCCATTACTTTCTGAATCTCCTATTACTTGTTTATGCCTTTTCTTAGGGCTGGTTATTGCTTCGCTTATGTGGTGGGTATTCTCTCCATAAGGTTTCTCTCTCGCCTAGGAAGCCTGGTTTTGTTTCCTTGTTTCTTCTTTACCACCACCATGGATAGCCTCGTATAGAGGACCTTGACCCAAGAAACCTCGTGCACGTATGTAGTTATATAGAATAGACATAGCCTTCCCTGAGGCTTGCCTCGGACTCATCAGCGATGTTGCACCTGCCGTACTTGATCAAACCTACGTTCCCGTATAGTTGCGAACTCCACCTTCTTATCCACGAAATACTTGAAAAGGTAAAAAAGTATTGTTGCGTTCGTTTGCCGTGGTCGATACACAATATGTATCTGCATTCTGAGAAAAGAGATCCAAGGCAGGAGGCTTCCTGAGGCATCTATCATGTCTCCAGGTCAGATGACTGGGAAGAATTTTCAGGCTGGCTCTTTCCTAATTGGGAACCGACGAGCAAACGGGCACCTTCCCTTTGTTCCTTCCCCTTCATTCCTCTTCTTCTCTTCTCTTCCTCTCTTGCTTCTCATCGTCTCGACTCTCAACACACTGCAAAAGAAGATCCCGATTCTAATTATTGCAAACATGGCTGACGTTCGTGCAGGTGACGGAGAGCGTAAGGCCTCAGCACCAGCAGCTGGAGCTGGAGGTGGCCGTAAAGGCGATAAGGAGGGAGGCGGCCGCAAGCCCCTCGAAGGGACCGGTCGCGAGTCCAAAAGGTATGCTTTAGGACACTTCTTCAACAAGTTATTCACACAGTGCTAATGAGTTCAGACCCCGAAGACCTGCTATCATTGTAGACGGCGGGGACATATCGCCAAGGACTGTCCAGAACTAGCACTTCAGACCTTGGATACGACTGCCGACCGGCTTGTACGCTTCAATCACGTCCTCTCGGTTTAATGATAGTTCTCGTACAGACTCATACTGACATGCTTTGTGCAGACGCGCCGACCGGAGGAGCAACAGCGGCAGGAGCAGCAGCATCAACCGCGGCGTCATCGCCAGAGCCGTCGCGCTCATCGCCGTGCCGCCGAACGGCAAAGAGCTAACTAGAGGAAGGGCTCCGAAACTTGCAGCTAGACGACCCTGGAGAGAACGGAGCACAGCAGCAGCAACAGGGCAACGCTAGTTCCGAACGTCTGGACTAGATAGACGTCCCGCCTATGCTTTCGAGTGTAGTGTGATGACTGTTGACCAAAGGACAACAGATCATTTGGCCTTTAGTGGCCTGTCACCTATGCTTTCAAGCGTAGTGTGATGCCTGTCGATGAAAAGGCGGCAGAGGCCCCTAGCGAAGAGCAGGCACCTCTACGTGGTGCTAGGGACTAGTACTTGCAGTTAATGGTTTAACTGTTGAAGGAAGCAAAGACCTGCTTATTGATTTCACGTGACTATACTAGTATGTACACAATTCCTTTGATCCTTTGATTCAAATTTCAATACGAATCATTCTAGCTAGTCTGTTTAGACTTTGTTCCACAACTGTAAGGGAGATGATAGCTAATCCAGTCTAAAACATACAAACCAATCATAATCAAACCCCCAAACAACGCTGCTCAACCCATACGACTGCCCCGGCTGCCCCTCTGACCCAACCTGCACACTCCCCAACAACTCCCCAACAAGCCCGTCTCAACATCCCTCGCTACAACAGCCAGATTCGACGACGCCTGGTCGCCAATCGCAACCATACTCCCGTCGGGACTGATCACGAAGGTGCGCGGCACAGTACCGTACGAACTCGACAAGGCCTTGAACGTCGGCACCGGGCCGGACATATCATCCGCTGCTATCTCCAGCGTGGCTAGCGAGTCATTCGGCGCGAAGCCCTGGTCGCTCCGGATCGAGATATATACGTTATTATCAGGGATGTGGATTTCGGATACGTATGCGTTGCTGGGCAGATGTGTTGTTGTAGGGTAAGGCGTTGTCTCGTTTAGGGTTGAGAGAGAGATAGAGTCGGTATACGTCACGGTGTACGTACTCAGTGTGTTGGTGAGTTCGTTGACGATGTACAATGTCGTGTTATTTTGAAATCTCGTGGCCGAAGAAGAAGAAGGATAGAATACCCCGTGTCTCGGCCCATTGCCAGGCGTCACTTTGAACGAGTCGCATGCCTGCAGGTACCCGTCTGACGCGATGCTGAACACGCGGATCAGGTCCGCGCCCAGGTCGGACTGAGTATATACTTCCCCGTCAGATCGAGGATGACCTGGTGCGGATGCGAGATATCCTGGCGTGAGGGATTGGCCCCAGGCTCGGTGAGCGTGAAGGTGAAGACTTGGTTGGCCTGCGAGTCCCGGCTGAGCGGGAGTTGGAAGGTGGACAGCGCTGCGCCGGCGCTGTTTTTCTATCATCAGCTTTCCACCCGTTACCACCCCATACTGAGCATACTGAGGCGTCGTTGAAGTTGTAGACTTACTAATGAGCAATAGCTAAGAATTTCTTCTCTCCAGCGTGGTATATGGCACTCGCCACGCCGCCAGGCATGGTAGTCACCTTGGAGGAAAAGGCTAGAGACCCGTTGGAGGAGATTGCGAAGCTGGACAGGGATCCGTTTCCATATGTGTTCGTCCCGGATTCATCCACGCAGTACAGCACGTGTTCGTCCTCGTCCTCGTCGAGCATGAGCCAGCTTGGCATTGAGCCGCATGCTTGCAGTGTGTTGGTTAGAGTGAGGCTGGTAGACCCGTTGGGAGATGCGGACAGAGAGTGTGAAGATGTGTCCATCGTAATGTGATGCGTAGAGTGTTGCTGCTGCTGCTGTTGTTGCTATAGTATGGATGCAGAGGAGAGATTTGATGTTCATTGTGTATGTATCTCCTTTTGTATCTAATTAAGCAGTTACGTAGAACAGTTGTTGGTTCATGTTGAAGACGGACGTTGAAATAAGGGATGTTGTTAGGGTTGATCCTTGCAGACAGCCTGGAATGGAATGTTGTACACATGTGGATCGCCACACATGGTAAATAACCAAGGCAGTAGTATAGTACGAGAGGTAGTACAATTATCATAGACATGACGATGATACAAATACAAACGTCAAACATAGGGACACGATAATTACCTAGAATGGAAATATCTCGGCTGTTCGCTGCCTGAGGTGTCGATTATATCCCCGCGCCCAACCTTAGACAGAAATAATTATTGCCTGCAGATAAAACCGCGTTATTAGTATATAGACTAGTGGACCGTTGCCATGTTACTGTTCACTATTCGCCGTTGAGATTGACATCAGCTGTGAGCAAATGGCGTGATTGGGATGGAGACGCTTCGACTGATATAAATTGATAGTCAGTCATCCAACGCACCCAGGTAGTGAAGAGAGACTCACATGCCTAGGTATGAAGGATTGCTCTTAATCTTGATGAGATTGAGGGGCAATCTTACACCTCACTTACTAACTAGCAGATCATACAGCCAAAATGGCCACTTTGGCATTGCCCCGTCAAACGAACCAAAATCAATCTCGCCCTCTTCCCCGACGGCCTCAAAACTACCGGCCAGCATGCACCACTCCCCGAATTCGTGCAGCCGTTTGACAAGTATCCCGCCGAAATCACGGGCCGGACAGTCTGGAAGGCTGAAGACTACAAGGACCACCCGGAGAAATGGGTGCATCGGTTCACAGCGGCTGAGATTGAAGAATTGAGCACTGCAGCGGATCGGTTTATTAAGGATGGGATTCCGTTGACGGGGATTACGCAGGTATCTCTCTCTCTTTCCCCCTCTACATTGGAGACTAAATGGATAGCAAAACTTCCCCTCCCCAATCTCGGCGTCTATCTCCGCACCGAGTTGCGCGACGACCTGATCAATGGCAAAGGATTCATCCTCTTCAAGGGCCTCCCGTCACCGCATGGGGCAACCATAAATCCGCCGTGGCCTACATGGGCCTGGGCACGTACCTGGGCTATTTCGTCAGCCAGAACAGCCGCGGCCATGTACTGGGACACGTCAAGGATCTGGGCGAGGACGCTACGCAGATTGATAAAGTGAGGATATACCGGACGAATGCTCGGTGGGTTCTCCCCCGCCCCTTGTTTTCTTATAAGGAAATCATGCTTATACAGAGTTATTTAATCTAGTCAATTCTTCCACGTAGACGACTCGGACCTCGTCGGTCTCCTCTGCATTGCGCGTGCGCTGGAAGGCGGCGAATCGGATCTGGTCTCCTCGCACCATGTGTACAACACGATTGCAAAGGAGCGTCCGGACGTGCTGAGGACGCTGACCACGCCGAACTGGTATTTTGACCGCAAGGGCGAGACCTCCAAGGGTCAGGAGGAGTATATCAAGACGAGCGTGCTGTATCTTGAGCGGGGAGAATCCGCGTGTTTATACCAAGTTCGTCATCTCAATCAATTTTCTTTTGTTTTCATGTCTAAGAATAAAAGGAGAAAGAATATAGGCTAACGATATATACTGTATAGATGGGACCCGTACTATGTGCGCTCGCTCACGCGCTTCTCCGACAAGGGAATCATCCCACCCCTCTCGAGCGAGCAGCAGGAAGCCCTGCGCGTCCTCGAAGAAACGGCGCAGCGGCTCGCGCTGCACATGGTCCTCGAAGTGGGCGATATCCAGTTCCTGGCCAACACGCACATTCTGCATGCGCGCACGGCGTACAAGGACTATGCGCCGCCGGCGCCGCGCCGGCACTTGATGCGTTTGTGGCTGGCGACGCCGGAGAGCGAAGGCGGGTGGAAGCTGCCGTACTGGGACAGCGATGAGAAGAAGCGTGGAGGGATTCAGGTGGATGATCAGCCGCCTGTGGCGCCGTTGGATGCGGAGTAACCTCCTCGTGCAGTTCTATCTGTAGTATAACTATATCCTGGCAGATGCCAGATGGCTTATCGTGACTGCCTGCCTAAATAGGCAATAAGACCCGGGTCACTCCTTATCCTACCTAGGTAACTAGAATATATGCATAGTAATCTCATGCTAGAATCGTAAAATCACCTCTACACTCGTCTACACCCTTCACAGTATTTTTATTATGTCCCTTCACATCGCCATCCTAGACGCCGACGTGCCCGTGCCGGCCGTCTACGCGGCCCGCGGCCTGTACAGCTCTCAATTCCGCCATCTGCTCCAGTCCGCCGCGGCGCGCTTGCCCAAGTGGAAGCATGTCCAGATCTATACTTCTGCCTACGACGTCGTCGGCGGCGTGTACCCGGCGCTGGACATGCTGAAAACAGCAGCAGCAACAACAGCAACAGCAAATACTTCTGCAGACGCAGCCAGCAAACCCATCGACGCCATCCTCATCACCGGCTCGGCGGCATCCGCATACTACCAGGGCGCCGAGTACCAATGGATCGCGCACTTGCAGTCGTTTATCCGGCGCGTGTGGACGGACTACCCGGCCGTGAAGATGTTTGGGTCGTGTTTCGGCCATCAGATTATCGCGCAGGCGTTGCTTGCTACTAGTAGCAGTAGCAGCAGTAGTAATGTGCGAGTTGAGGCTTGCCCAATGGGGTATGAAGTCGGCATTCACCCGATCACGC
Organism: Talaromyces trachyspermus; assembly: GCA_020137715.1. Lineage (NCBI taxonomy): Eukaryota > Fungi > Ascomycota > Eurotiomycetes > Eurotiales > Trichocomaceae > Talaromyces > Talaromyces trachyspermus. The sequence goes on along the minus strand of JACGXQ010000002.1, from coordinate 341,778 downwards.
TGAACCCGGCATTTGCTGCGGACACGATGCTTGGGAGGATCTTCTCGGAAGGCTTGAAAAGGGAAAGAAAGGAAAGACGATGGCAGACTACGTATACGACTTATTCACGGGGACCGCGTGGTCGGTCTTGATCATCCTTCTCCTCCTTTTCCTCCTTCTCATGCAGTGAAGAAGAGCGGCAGTGGCTGGCTCAATATCGGAAGTACTCAGCTCTCGCCGACCCAGGGCCTGTACTACCCCGGGCGCGTGCTGACTTACCAGGGGCATTTTGAGTTCGATGAGTTTGTGAATACAGAGACGGTGCTGGAGTTTGGGCGGCGGTGCGGTTGGGCGGAGCAGGTGCTGGGTGAGTATTTGCAGCTGATTGCATGTAAGGATGAGGATGAGGATGACTCAGAACTGGCGGCGGAGGTTGTGGTGCGGTTTCTGTCGGAATCTTTGGATGTAGATAGACCTATAGATGGGATAGATGGAATAGTTGACTGCGCCCTGTGACATGGGCATGGTATAGTACTACCTAGTACGCAGTTGATAAGATAACACTACACAAAATCAAGTATAAATACTTCACTCGATACCTAGATTCCCACACTACTATACATACAACGCACTAGGTAGATACAGAAGACAAAATTTCAACATGCCAGGCTCCATCCTCGAAAACACAGCTGATTCACTGCCCGCGCCCAAAACCCACCTCGAAAACGCGCCTCTCCTCTCCCCAATCCAAGAGACCCTCAAATCCACCACCGGCACCAGCATAACCATAACGCTGCACCCAATCACGCCCGCAGCAGCACAGTCCGGGTCGTCCCTCCCAGCAAGCCTGGTAGAATACCTGCACGCCGAACTCTCCGCCGAGATCGAGCGCGGATGCACCTATCCCATGGAAGAAGCCATCCCGCTCGACCGGTTCCGGGAGTACTGGTTCGGCACGTTTGCGGTTGTGGTGCTGAAGGGGATGTTGAGGAGAGTACGCGGTTGTTGGGTACTAGCAGCAGCAGCGGCGGCAGAAAGGTGAATTGGGAGGAGGTTTGTTTGGGCACGTTTTATATTAAGCCGAATTATCCTGGTACATACCTACCCCGAACCCTTCCTTCCTCTACCAGCCCAGGTGTCCTATGAGATAGTGGCTAACAGTAGATAGGCCGCTGCTCCCACGTCTCCAACGGCGGGTTTCTGACCTGCTCGCCCTTCCGTGGCCAGGGCATAGGCTCCATCATGGGCAAGACGTATCTGGTCTATGCGCCGAAACTGGTTCGTCCCTCTTCTCCTCTCTCCTCCTTTTATAGGCGTAGGTAGTGGACAGCCACTAATATCAGTTCTAGGGATACAAATACTCCGTGTTCAACCTCGTGTTTGCAAATAACCCGGCCTCGAGCAGGATCTGGGATAAGCTCGGGTTTGAGGTGTTGGGTCGTGTGCCGGGGCCGGCAGGTTGAAGAATAGTGAGGAGTTGGTGGATGCGTTGATTTATGGGAGGAGGTTGGTGTGAGCACATGCCTATGCCTAGCCTATGCGTTGGTATTGGTTTTGGCATTGGTAAAGGTGAATAAATTATTTATTAAGTTGAATATGTACATACAAGAGGAGAAAAAAAAAGAAAAGAAGAAGAGAAGAAATTGAAAACAAATCCAACCGCTAGAGGATATGATATTGTGCACAAAATAACTCGACAGTATAAAAACGGTAAAGGTATAACAAACACGTACGTGCGTGTCGTCAAGAAAATTCAACTCAATTAGATCAAGTACACGCGAAGACGAAGGTAAAGGGTTATCTCCATCGAGGTCGTTCTTCAGTCTTGCTAGCACTCTGGCGATGCCCCGTCGAGCCCTTCAACTGAGGCAGCAGACTCGTCCGTCGACTCGAATGCCCGTGGCCGAGCGATGTGCCCGGTCTGGCCGTCTGATCACCTTCTCCTTCATCTTGGTTTTCATGGTCATAGGCCCGCCATAACTTTGTCGATTGCGTGGCAGGCTGCCCGCGGGTTTGCGGAGCTTGCCATGCGCTGGAGGATTCGCATTGGCATTCGGATACGAACTCGGCGATCGTCACACTGGGTGATGTCGGCGATGCAGCGCCTAGTCGACTGCCTGAACGGTAACTGATACGACTGCCAGTCCGGCCCGTGGGCGCGGAGACGACGAAGTCGCCCGGCTCAATGGACTAGGCACGGGCAAGGATGAAGAGGTAGATCGCGAGGTTCGTCCACTAGGAACAGAAAGATTCTTTCGATACGGAGATGGAGAGAGACCGTTGAAGCTGTGGCCCACATCAAGATCGCTGGTATTAGTGCTGGCATTCCACCGTGGCCGATTCAACAATGGAGCTGATGACAGACGATTACTTCGCGGCGCAGGGGTTGGCGTCGCAGAGGAGGACGAGTATGTAGTAGTCGACGGTTTGCGACTCGAAACCGCCGTTGGAATGCCCGACAGTCGTCGCGACGTCGTTGTCACGGAACGAGACGTACTGCCAACCGAGCTGCCTCGTCTACTGGAACCGCCAGCCCCGGCATTCGGCGTCCGTAGACCGCTAGTATATCCAGTCATAATCACAGACGATGCTGGTGAGCTTCCTGGAGTGCCAAGCAGGCTGGTATTCGCCGGACTGTCAGCGGTAACGATACTCGATATCGAGTCGCGCAAGTGTTGGCTCTTGGAAATTGTCGTCTCCCCAGCAACGAATCCATGACCTTCATGCTCGCCTTGAGCGCATCGACGCGCTGGTTCATGTCCGAGAGCAACGTCAAAACCTCGCCATTCACCGTCAGTCGATCGTTCACTCCCTTCTGAATAATCGTCATAACTCGGCCGATGGCGGGTACATAATGGATCTTCTTAGCCTCGTAGCTCTCGATCTTCTTGGTGACTGCGATGGGGTTATTCGCCGGATCGCCTGCTTCGAGCGACTCCTGCAATTTTGCAATGCTGCGTTCAACCGAATCGCACATCTTCTGAGCCTGTTTGCCCGCATTGCGGAAAACAAGAATCCAGCGATCCTCGCCGAGTTCACGCCGTAGGGCCTCGGCGTCGCTTTCTAGCTTTTGTACGACGCCTCGAGCCGCCTTTTCCTGTCTTCTAGCTCCTCGCATGCTGTTGGAAACAGTACTTCCGCTCGCGCGTGAAACATGGACAGTCGCATGGGGAGGAAATCCAACGATGCCCTTAGAGGCTGCATCCGAGCGAACAGTTGCATCAGATTTGCATCATCTTGAGGATTGCTATTGTTACTACCCGTGGCAGGATTGGAGGAGTTGCTGTCGGCAGCGGGAAACAGTGCCAAACTCAGCCGTTTGTTTGTTGGTGTACCATGGAAGGCGTCTCTTCCACAATCGTCTCGAGCTCGTTGATATCTAGGCCATTGCCTGGCTCAATCTCTGACTCTGGGGCAAGCGACTTATGCCGTTTTTCCTCCATTTCAAAGATCAGTCTGCTAAGGTTGTCGATTTCAAGGCCAACGTCACCAAGAACATTGTTCCACAACTCCTCCCATTCCATAGCGAGCTCGACTTGTGCTTTGACCCCTTTCAAAAACGTCCGTATACTGGCCCAATTTTTCAACGTTGCGTCCATCTGGGAAACAATCAGCGTCAGGTCACTAGCGCGTACATCGTCGATATCATCTCGTAGTTGCACATTTTCAATGGCTTTCACGTAGACATCGACCAGGCTTTCAAATTTAACAACCGCCTTATCTACTTCTTCCAGACCTTCTCGTCCGCCGGCTGCAGCCCACTCGACATCGTCCTCTGCATCCAGCCCATTGAGAACGTCTGAAGCTTTATTCATCCATGTCTGGATCTGCTCAGCCGCACCCATGAGCGCCCTGACTGCTGTCGGGGCATTGACGATAGACGAAATGCTCGCCTCCAGCGCCGCTGGCTGCGGTAGGTTGATTGACGTGAGCTGGGATAACTGGTTACTGAAAGAGGCGCGAGAAAATGAGTAGATTGACTCTGCACGGTTCATCTTTCTAGGGCTGAAGTATGATGAAATGTTTGTGGAAGACGGCGTGGACGGTGCCGGTGGAGTGTCCTTGGGCGGAAGGCTAGGTGGTTGATCTTCGAGCGTGCTCCGTTTAAGATATTCCTCCAGGTCGGAAGATGGTTCGACATGATGAGGTATGGAGCTCGTCGACCGTTCTTCAGTCATTGCAGGCTCAACTGTGGTCATGGTCGACGCAGCAAGCCCGTCTGCGGTATGCTCAACTGTAGATGTAGTAGGTGGTGGTGTACTGGGACGATGTACTTGAGGATTGCTTTGTTCAGCTTCGGCGGTAATTTCCGTCTTTGCAGGCGATTGCAACAGCTCAGGAGCACTGCGTTCTCGTTTGATCTGCAGCCCAGGCCAGGCGCGGCCTCGCTTCTCGACCTTGATGGATAAATCCTGGTGCAGACTGTCCAATTCCCGCAGATGTTCCTGCGAGATCTTGCCTACCCCTACCACCGTCTTGCTGCGAGGCTGCGAGTTGGGCTCGACGGATCCGCTCAGGAGCTTGACTCGAGCCGCAAGACCGGGCGACAGTCGCCGGAATATCGAAGTGCGAGTGTCTTCTGTGTTAGTAGTAGTATCTTCGTCGGGGTTGAGTTTGCTGGCTGTGGAAGGCGGTGATGGTGCTGCTGATGAGGAGGAGGAAGAGGAGGATTGCGACAGTTGCGGTGCGGAGAACTTTTGGTCAATGACTTGAGCGAGTGAAGGGCGGAGTCGGCAGAGGGCGCAGGTTTGGACGTGGTCGACGTGACCGGTGAACCAGGAACGAAGGATATCGCGGGCATGGATACAGGAGCATCGACTGTGTTGCTGCGTTTGACGACAATCGCGGCCGAGTCTGTGCAGGCGGTGGTAGCGGCGGAGAAGACTTGGAGGTGCGGCAGGATGGGTTGAAGTAGTGGTGAGTGTAAGTGTGAGTGTGAGTGTGGATTTGGAGGTGAAGGTGATGCGCACTTGGCGGCGACGCGAGGAGGAGCAGCAGGGAGTCGGCGCTGGAACAGCAGCGGCCCGCTCGCAAAGCGGTGGATAACGGACTCGTACACTCGCCTGTGGATGAGAGGGCTCTACATGGCGCGGGGACGCTGGAGGGAAAGCGTGCTTCAGGAGACGAGCGACTGGGGAAGGGAGCGTTGCTGTTGTGAGAGTTCCGTCGTGTTGATGGCCCATCGGGTTGGATCGTCGATGGCCGGACTAGCTGTGTGTGGAATAGCTGCAAATTATGATATGATAGTAATACAGATAATCATACACTCTGCTTTTAATTTTTGTTCTACGGTTGCAAACTGGCAAGGCATGATTTATTTGTATTCTTGTAGAATATTATATTATATGATATTCCGTCAACTACGTCGACAGGAACACGCTTCGCCAGCGCATTCCCCTCGGGCAGAAGTACTTCCTTCACCACGCAACTACCCTTCGGTCAGTTCACTATTTAATATTTAATTTTAACCAGTTGGTTGTTTACAGCAGCTCCAATCAGGAGCCCCACGACAGCACAATTTGCAAATCCACAAACACCGTATGTGCAGAACCCGAACATGCAAGGAACAGTGAATATGGCATAAAATAGGAAAAAATGAAAAATGATAAAAAAAAATAGATAAAATTAAATAAAGGAAGAAAGTTGGCCCTCTGGACCAGCAATCATGAAACGAATTCAAGCCAGGGTATCAAGATTCAAGGGCATAAAAAATGAGTTATACTATGTATGGTAGGCACTCGCTGCCTCAGGCGTCCGCAGTCAGAGATTCGGCATCGAAAATGGTGGGCAGCTCGAGAATCGACGAGACAGACCCCTTACGCGGATTCCGCCAGTCGTCCAGCATTTCCTCGCGAACGCCCCTGCACCACTCAAGCAGCGCAGCGTCAAATTGCCTCCATGCGTCGTCGCTGCTCCCGTACACCACGCCCATCACGTCCAGTTCCAGCTTGATCTCCCACCGCAACTCGGCCGCTTTCCGCCAGTAGCGCAGGTTCTCAGCGCGCCGGTACGGCTTGGCGATGTCCTCGTGAGGAGTCTTGATTTCTCCAAAGTGCCGCCTCGATTTCCGCACTGCCTGGTTGTGCATCCGGATGAGATCACGCCCATCGCGCAGACGGCTTAGAAATGGCGTTGGCAAAACGGTATTCTCCGGAGACGTCCATTTCGGCAAGGTATTGGCCGTGTCTGTCCCCTTCATCAGTGTCTGGAGAAAGGCTTCTTCGCGTTCCCTTTCGCGGCCCGTCCAATCGCCCGACGCCCAGTTCCAGCTTGCTCGCTCCTTGGCTTCGGCCTCTTCGAGCCGGCGTTCTTCGTCGAGGACAATCAGCACGCCAGCCATCCATCCCAAAATGGACGCTCGTTCGTGCGTTCTCAATCCGCCGGCAAAGTTCCGCGATGCCCAGCTCTTCAAAACATCTGTCACGGCCAGCAACTCTTCCCGAAACTGACGCTCGCTCTTAATGCTAGCCAGTCGATCGGGATGTTCATGGTTAATATAATACACTCGAGCCGATTTAATGGCTAATGTGACAAGGTCGAGAATATGCATCCCTGCACTTCGTCCCATCCCAATTGCTTGGACGAGGACGATGACGATGGCGAAGAGGACGACGACGCCGACGACGGGAAAGTGTAGCGAGCGTATCTGGTGATAAATTCGGAGTAGACGTAGTATTCGATTCGCCAGTGTCTGATTCCGACTTCTTCACTGCTAACGACGCCTTGTCGAGTGCCTCGACCAGGTCCTTGCGTAGCACTTTCAACTTTGGCGGCGGCGCGATATGATGCGTTTTCACGCTGTAGGTGCTAACAGTAGGCGGAAGCATTAACTCATCGTCAACATCATCAAAATCATCATCGCCGGCATTCTCATCAAATCCATCGTGATGCGGCGGACCGGCTTCGTCCAGCGGACTATCGACCAAGTTCTCCGTAAACTGCGGATCCTGCGTAAGCAGCAATTTAGGAACCTCTTTCTGCGCGTTCTTGGGACGAGCCATCTGCGCGCCCTTGCCGTCTAGCAGACCTGTTCTGGCAAAGTAATACTGCAGATGCGCGATACTGCCCAGACACATGACGCTTTCGCGGTTTTGGCCGATTCGGCGAACTCGACGCCCTGGGGCCGGATGTAGCCTCGTCGTTTGGAGCTGGCGGACAGAACGGATGACCTGTTGTCGCCGGAGGTGGCTGAGTTGCCGGAGAAGTTGGACACGGACGACACGGTTGAGAAGCTTCGGTCTGGCGATGGGCAGGAGGAAATGGCTGGCGTGGGTGGAATGGATGGGGATGGCGATCCTGACCGCAGGAAGGGCGGGGAGGCTCTTTATCCTCCATGTTTGATATTGTTTTTGGCCGTATATATGTTCGTGTATATATAAATATATCAATGTAAGGTTGTCCTATCGAGGAAGCAGAAGTCTTAAAGCCGCGTAGCTAGTTGATGTCGCTCTCACTATCTCTCTTCAAGGCGGCTCACAATAGACATTTCTGCCGAGGAGGTTGGCGGAACAAACAAATCGGCCTATTCGAGAGGCTCTCTGTATTACGACAGATCAAGGATGCAAATTAAGATATAGACAAGCCCGCAAATAAATGTTGGTTATTGTCGCGTGGTAATTGACGTTGTGATGTTGGTGTGAGAAGAGGGAGGAAGCAAGCCAGGTCTCATTTCCGTTTATTACTCCGTAAAGTTAGCGAAATTAAGCAGGATAAATTACGACAGGAACGCGTCGGTGGGACCATCAGCACAGGCTAATAATAATGCCGCATGCAGTTAGTTGAGATCAACGGTGACTCGTCATGTCGCATCGCATCGCATAATATGTATGGCAATGCATACATAGTACATAGGCTGTAAGCAGAGGGCCGAGGCTATAGCAGAACGCAGGTACCGTACAGATTGTCAGACAATGAACTATGGTAGCGCAGCCCCTGGTACGGTACGGTACGGAACGGTACCATACATTGTTCTGCGGATCCGGCCCGCCGAGCCAGACATTCTTGATACTAGATACTAGATACTATTCTTCAACAGTTCAACTACACTGTAAAACTAATCATTTCGCCCTGTCCACGAGCTCAACGCATCCAAGAAGTTAGTATGCACATGAGCATCTCCAGTGCTCTTCAGCACTTCCTGATACACGTCATCGCCGAGGCGCTTAAAGAACAGTAAAATCCCCGCCCACATAAAATCAGTATAGCTAACAACGTCGCCCAGAAACAACGGCCCCAGGGAAGAAGTCTCGTTTAGCAACGCCGTGATCTCGCGCGAAAACGGCTCTGCTCTCTTGAATGCCCGGGACCGTGCTGTTTCGCATACTCGTCAAGTGGCATGCCCACATACTCCTGACGGGTAGTAATAAAGTAGTCGAGGCTGTCATTGCTAAGGATACGTTGCGCTACGCCGGGGACGTAGATCGGCGTGAGCTGTTCCATTAGGTTTATGAGGCTTTCTCTGAATCTGAGCTGCACGGGTGTGTTGAGATGTACACTTGGCTCGGGGTGCTTCTTCTCGATGATATCGGCGATTTTGTAAGAATCCATTATATAGGAGCCGTCGGGCATCTGTATTGCAGGGAGTGTATACTGGGGGTTTGCTCATTTGGAGGAACACTGATGTTGTCATGTTAATCATAATATGTGTAAGTCTTAGGATCCTCTTACTGATGATGAAGTCGCTCCCCAATGTTAGGATACTCGACCTGTCAGAGTTAGATAGATAGCCTGTTCTGTATCTAGTTATGGCTCTCTCTTACCCATTCCGTCTTGTAGTCCAGACCTTTGTAATTCAAAAGTAGTCTTGCTTTATCTTCTTTAGCATCTACCTAGATACCTAGGTAGGGAGTATAAACATATCAAGCCGATCACAGACTTACTCCGCCAAGTATTCATCGACCAGCATACTTGCGGTGCCTTTGTAGGGATGTCGAATAGTATGTACGTGCTAGCTGACATCTTGCTAGAGGGTGAATTTCTGACAGAATGGATTCGTGATGGCATAGTGAACATGCCGATGTTAATTAAGTACATCAATCGTCATCCCCGAATTAGTAAGCAGAAACTAGCACGTAACTAAACTATACCGGAAATGGAAGTCTTCACAAGCCCCGCAGTGGAGCGTATAAGCAGCGTACGAGACAGTACCGTACAGATAATGAATTAAACAAAGACTGCGCAAATAGGGCAGCCCCTGGTATTACTATCTCGTATCTGACCGTACCGTACAATCGCTCCAACGTTTGTGGGTACATGGGGCCCAGCCGAAGCCGCGGAGCCAGACCTTCCACGCTCCACTTCTTCTGTAAATATTTCTAGAAATGATTAACTATGCATCCGACATCGTAAGACTTTTCCCAGAGCGGAGATCCTGCTAATAGAATATATGTACATATACAAGATTAAATAAATCAAATAACCTCTTCTCTCTCCCACCCTGTCGGCTTCATCAAGTCCGCCCCTTGCTAGGCCTCAACTTCTTCGGATCCCTGAATATAGCCGTGTACGGATTCGGATCCTCCCTTTGATTCAAATTGCCCAGCGTATGGTTGACCTCGCGATGTTTGGCCTCATCCGCGCGCACATACAGCATCAGGTCGAGCATGGAGCGATGTCCCTCGGGCATCTTCCAGTATGTGACTGCGATCTCTGGCGCGTCCATTTGCGCCCAGTTGGGCAAGTTGCCGGCCTCGATTTCGTTGATGATGCGTGTGTAGGTCAGGACGGCTTCTTCTTCGAGGTAGCCCACGAAGCGGTGGCAGGTGCGTGGCGAGATGAGGTAGGCGAGGAAGAGCCCGTTGAAGTAGACGCCCTGCGCGCCGAGGACCATGAGGCGCATGAACAGGCCCGGCTCGGCGATTTTCATGAATGTGAGCAGATGCATGCGCTCGTTGTGCGCTTCTTCGAGGAGGGTTTCAATCCTATTTTTCTGTTAGCCATTAAGTCGTATTAAAAAAACTCGTATATGATATTTAGAACTTACCATCCGTTATCCCGCCTCATCGTCCTCAAACTCCGGAGATGTCTGAGCATCCCAGCAACCATCCGGGGACACCAGCAACACTTTCCAAAAGAGGATACGGTTCAGCCATTGCCGTTCCGACATTTTGAACTTTGCCACTGCCTTATTATTATTGTTACTATTACCGTGTCCCTTCTTTGGATGACGGTAGCCCGTGACAAAGTCCATGCCCCAGCGAAGTCCCTGCACCATATACAAGGCGAATTTGTCCGACCAGGTGCGAGCTTCGCGATGCTCAGTGCTTATGCTTCGCATTTGCTCTTCGGTATATCTAGTACGAAATTTCTGTTAGCTAATTCGGCCATTGGGAAAATTGATGAATGGAAAAGAATTTCGATAAAGGAGAAGGAAATCGTACACAGGATGCTTCCATGACGACTCCGTTTCAATAATCTGTTTTGTCTCCACCTTGGGAAAGAATTCCTTGATCGCGGGCTTGCGTGTTGCCGACGAAAATTCGCGTCTCGTCGCGCGTGGCGATAATATAGTGATAGGGCTCTGTCGGACTCTGACTGATGACACGGCTGCGAATGCATACAGACTGCCAGCGCAGGCAGTCTTGGGTAGAGCCGTAGCTGTGAGCCGTATAGGCGTTGTGGTTGTGATGGGTACATGATGTATGTATTCTTTCTTCTTCCAGATAGTAAATATGCTTAGTTGTATTAATCCATAGAATGTTCTTCAGACACCTCAGGCCTGGCCTGGCCTTTTATACCGCCCCAGTAGGAGAATTCTCTGGTCACATGGCCACCAATGATACCACATATGAAATTTCTTCTCCAGCCGTTCCATGGCATTTTCTTCTCGTTGTCTCTGCTGTCCCAAATCGGCATGCCGGAGAATTCCAATATAAAATATACCGGGACACGGGTAGCCAATCAGCGACTGCCGAAATCAAATTACGCGAAACGCCGTATTATGCATTCGCGCTTATTAGCCCTGTTGCAGCGCCTTGGGCTTGGTGCAAAGGGTACCATTATATATTAGTATATGGCTTTTGTACCTTTACAACTATTAGCGGATGGAAAGTGCTTCCCATTATCCTATTGCATGTGGTGAGATTTGGCGTGTTTTGAGGATTTTGAATCTGGTATTGTTACCGTACGCGGCTGTGACAGCGCCAGACAGTCGGGAGATCGCGGGTGCGCTGGATGACTCAGCCCGAGTTATTCTCGGCGGGCTCCCCTACGTCATAACTCACTCAATAGGACTCGCATATATTGAACAATTTCCATCAACGCTCACTGCGGAAAGCATTCTAGATCACTTCTTTGACGCATCTTAGAGTCACAGGAGTAGGCCTCTCCCTTTACAGGAGTACAAACCGACAGGCAAAAGGTATCATAATCAATCACTTTCGAACGGTAAAAGCACTTTCTCCTTCTGACGTCTCAATGTCACTCTTCTCCAGTTTGACTACATGAGCATGACGGGGCCCTTTATTTACGTCCTGCAGGAGTTTCTGCACGAGGGTCTCTTCTCCTTGGATCTCGCCTTCGACCTGACATCCGACTGTTAGACGTAAATCCAGTGATAAAAAATTAGACCATAGAGCATGAATGAATACGAAACGCACCCTGCCATCCGGACTGTTCTGCACCCAGCCCGTGACTCCATACTCTGTGGCCTTTTTCTGGGTGAAGGCCCTACTTGATCAGCATAAAGTACTACTAATGAAGCAAAAGGTAGACTACATACCGAAAACTGACGCCTAAACAGCGTCAACAATCATTCAATCAACAGAGCAGCTGGAATGTATGCGCAATGCCTACCTTGGACAGTGCCGTGGACTTTGAACTTGACCTAAGACAGATAGTAAAGTATGAGTGATGAGTGACAGTAGCTCAATGAAGTATTAGTACATACCCTCGTCAATGCCATTGGTGTCGTTGTGTTTACAAAAGTTGTCGCAGATTAAGATATGCAGTTAGCATCATCGAGTAACTAACTACCGCGGGGCTTATTAACGAGACACCTTTCCTATCAAGGCTAGACAGCTGCCAAAAATAAATAGCCTGTGGGGCCAATCAGGGATCTCCAATAGCCGGCGCCAAACCCCTGAAGTTCCCCACCTGCCGACAAAACATCAACTTTGAACTCCGACGGCGATCAGGATTGACTGTCATAGAACCTGCAGAAACCCATCTCGCGATGCGACAATGACAAGCCTTCTCCGGGGCCTGCAAAGGCTCTATTCACTCGACACTCTCGACACTCGCTTAATCGTCTCCTCCAGCACCCCCATCAAGACCTCGCAGCAACCGACGACGCGAGATGCGCGAGCTCAACAGATCGCTGCCGGCGCCCAGCCGTCCAAATGGAATACCCGGAATTCTACTTTTACTACTTTGTGTTTATTACAGTGGTGCCGATGATGTTCAAGACCGCCATTGACGTGTCGCAGGGTATGCCCTTGTTCTATCCTTGAAACTGAACAGCGGCTGATTGTGTCTCTAGCTGATCATCCTGCATACTCCACCTACGTGGATAAGCTGTCTCCTGGATGGATCCCCGGACGCAAAGTGGTACGATTAATATCTTTATATCGACAGTCCTTGTCTTCTGGCTGACCTGCTTTTCATCAGGATAACTCTGATGTCCAGTACTCCCACTTTCGCGATAATATCCCCTACCTTTTCTTCTTCTCGTCATTCACCCCTCCTCCGTCGAGTCTATAACTATTTCAATCCCATCGCACCCTCTTCTGGGGAGGGACGTGCCGCCGCCACTGCAGCAGCAGCAGATGCTCGACTCAAACAGCGGACGATCTTCGACTTCAATTTCGCCATTCTATTCCTGATTGGACTGCATGGAATATCCGTCTTCAAAATATTGTTCATTCTATTTATCAACTACAAAATAGCCAAGGGACTTCCGCGGTCATACATTCCAGCGGCAACATGGGCTTTTAACTTGATTGTTCTGTTTGCTAATGAGCTGTGTGATGGCTATCCCTTGGCCAGCATGGCGAGATTCTTTGTCTCGGCAGAGGTCTTGTCGGGAGCAGGAGAGAGAACTCCTACGTTGATTTCGTGGGCGGAATTTCTGGATAAGTTTGGTGGTCTGATGGCGCGATGGCAGATTTTGTTCAAATTTACCATTCTGCGCTTGATCAGTTTCAATATGGATTACTACTGGAGTTTGGACTATCCGTCTGAAAGTCCCATTGAGGTATGTAGACATATACCTTTTTGAAAAAAGAAAAGAAAAGAAAAAGAGGAAAGAAAGGAGCTGACACCCCTAAGAAGAAGCAAACCCACCCAGCATCACTCTCAGAACGAGACCGCCTCCATATCCCCGCAGACCCGTCCTCATACAACGGCTTGTATTACACTGCATATGTGCTTTATTCCCCGCTTTACTTGTCAGGACCAATAGTGACGTTCAACGACTACATATCGCAGCAGCGGTATCCATCACCAGCGATAACACCAATGCGAAACCTCCTGTATTGCATCCGCTTCTGTCTCGCTTTACTCTGCATGGAGCTTGTCTTGCACTTCATCTACGTAGTCGCCATTTCGAAGTCGACGACCGATTGGTCAATCTACACTCCTGGCCAACTGAGCATGCTAGGCTACTTCAACCTGAACGTCATCTGGTTGAAGCTGTTGATCCCGTGGCGCTTCTTCCGACTGTGGGCGCTGTTTGACGGCATCGATCCGCCCGAAAACATGGTTCGATGTATGTCGAACAACTATTCTTCGCTCGCCTTCTGGCGCGCATGGCACCGCTCATACCATCGCTGGGTTGTGCGATATCTCTACATTCCACTAGGCGGCGGTCGAGACCCTTCTTCTTCTTCTTCTTCTAGCTCCCAGTCTAAGACGCAACCACAGTCCAAAAGCCAACCATTCTCGCTCGACTCCGCGGCATCATCAACCAATTAATCGTCTTCACGTTCGTGGCTGTCTGGCACGACATTAACCTCCGACTGCTCATGTGGGGATGGCTCATCACGTTCTTCGTCCTGCCGGAAGTCATCGCCACACTACTATTCCCAGCTTCTCGCTGGCAATCGTCGCATCCAGACGCGTATCGCATCCTCTGCGGCATTGGTGCCTTGGGTAACATCCTGCCCATGATGGCGGCGAACTTGGTTGGGTTTGCCGTGGGACTAGATGGAATGAAAGGGTTGCTGGCGGGTATATTTAGTTCGTGGACCGGGGTAGCTTTTATGCTTGGTGCCTGTGGCGCGCTTTTGTCGGTGTTCAGGTCATGTTTGAGATTCGGGAGGGCGAGAAGAGGAAGGGGATTAAGTTGAATTGTTAAAATCCGATCTGGCTGTTGTGATAATACATAAAAGATTGAAGAAATAGTAAAAATATATAGATAATTAACAAAGGGGTATCTCCATCTCAATTATAACAAACGCCACGTCTTTTCTATTATTAAATTAGAAAAATGCACCACACCTCGAATCCTCATGCACCTTATAACACTCCAACCCACACATGCGCACGCCACAATTCCTACACTTGATTTTCCCCAGTACCCGCAAATCGTACAGAAATAACGCGGTGGTTTCCCAGACGTCGATTGCGCGGCTCGCGCGGCGTGGTATCGCAGTGGCGGCTCCGCGAGCAGAGCGGCCATGAGTCGGTCCGATGGAGGTTTGGGGATGTATGATTTGAGGAGATGCGAGTTGTCGTGCGGGGTTTGGATGAGTCCTTTTATTATGGTGGTTCGCTGCTGCGGCTGTGCTTGAGTTTCTTGAGTTTCTTGCGGCGGGTCGATTTGCATGGCATCTTCTTGTTGTTGTTCCATTTTTCGGTGGGTGTTGTTGTTGTGGTTGGCTGTTGCTTCCTGTCGATTCAAGCACTGCAGAAGTAGTAGTAGATGTAGACTTCCTCGCCATGATGGCTCGCCTTTGCCGCTCACTCATCAAACCCTCCTGCTTCATCAATGATACAGGCGTCACACTACGCCTACTACTAGCAGTAGCAGCAATCCGGGCAACTTTCGACACCGCCGTTCCAGCAGTCACTCCTCCTGCACCGGTGTTGGCCACCGCTCCTCCTGCACCACCAAAAGTCAACCCCTGCTGATGCGCCATCGCAGCCTCCTCATCATCCAAATAATTCCTAAACGTCTTCTGACTCTGCATAATCCGGCGCACGTTACTGGTCGTCTTGGCCCTCGCCGCGCGCCCATTATCGCGCTGGATCGCGTCCTTGCGCACGGGTACGGGAACGTGCACATTGTCGCGGTGGTTTTCGCGATCGAGTTCGGCCAAGTGTCGTATTATCGCGTGGGTTTGTCGGGAGGTTAGATCGGTGCGGCGCCCGACTGGTTCGCGTATGCCGCGCTTTCGTCCGCTGCTGGTGGTGGTGGTAGCTGGTTGGTTGGCGGCGCGGGTGTCGGGGACGTAGGTCCAGCCGGGGTGGCGTGGGAGTGGGATGTGCCTATGACTTCGACGAGGGCATTTTGGATGATTTTCGATGTTCTCCTGTGAGGATGAAATTAGGTACGATGGATGCATCGACCTGGATGGTAGTTTATTGATGAAGGCGGTGAATATTTGGGGATCGGCACTATTCCTAATATGGCTAGATTAATGTCACGTTCCATGCGATGTATTTCACAGGTAATTTACATACATACAACTAGTCTTAATTGGTACTAGCACTAAGCAGTAGCTAGCTTCACGAGGAGAACTATCAGACTGAACTACAAGTCGTAGGCACGTTTTAAAATTCAAGTTGGATAGGCATACAGCTTGCCATAAGCTTGTGTGTTATGTCGTCGAGCTAGGTAAAGATTCTTCTCGGCTCCAGCAGGTAGACATCGCACGTTATAAAGTACCTAGGTATAAACATACAAGTGGCAAAGTGATAATTTGCGAGACCGTTCGTTATTGTTGAAGATAGAAGCAGAAATGGTATATTCGCCAATGCCGAGAATGCAAAGCCCACACATACAGTACACCCAAATGAAGAACAAAGGTAAAACGATTGACCTAGGAATAACTAGGCAGCAGGAAGAAACAGCTCAGTTGAAAGTTCTTGACGGCCGGAGTGTTTGTTTTCATTTCTTCTTTGCAGCTCGTCCAGCTTCGTTTCCAGCTCGGTAACGTATTTGTTTAGCTTTTGTGACGCGGTTTGAAGGGCCTAGGCATATATTTCATGAGTGCCGAGTTCCACGTGCAGACAGACAGGACAAAATTTCAAGAACATACGAAAATATCACTGGTCAGCAGCTCGTTCGATACTCTGTATTCCTTCAAGATGTAAAAGTAGACCGAAGCACCGGCGGTCACAGTACCCAGCAAGAAGCCGAAGATCCTGCAAGTTGGTTAGAAGAAGTATTATATAGATACGAGATCGTAGACTGACCCCCGCGAAACGCACCCACAGGCTTGCGTGTAGGCAATGCGTTGTCGGTTCGGAGATGGGATGACGTCGAAAAAGCCCGCGGCGGCATGGTGGCGAGAGCACGTCCGGCGCGCATGGGCGCTAGGAGCGGTGCAGCATGGTGGACTTGGTCTTGCACGGACTGATAATAGTGTACAGAGGTATTGGTATTTTGGGAATGCTCAATGAGTTGCTGAGTGGTCAATCATACAAGATTGAAGACGTCGTCGTGCTTGTCCTTCTCCGTATTCCGCAAAGCTCCGGGGTTGGCGCGCGCTAGTCCAGGGCAGGCTTAGGGTGGACATGTGCTCCGCCTGACAAATCAAGTCTTTGCAGTTTCATTCCCTCAGTTTTACTCATATTCAACATTGGATGCATTGTCAATCGCCGCCAATTAGGACTTACTGGGTTATTGGTGGTGTTTAGTGGAGGCTGCTCCTCGCCTGATATGCCAGCATCGACACGGCACAAACCACTGAACCCAGGAACGGAAGGTCTACCGACGATGACAGCTCAAGAACACGAGGAGTTGACAGAACCGCATACTTCCACGCAGCCTAGAGTCTAGACCCAGGCTAAAAAGTTGATGGTGTGGAGGCTTATCGCCCAATGACACTGCCATCTGGCGCAGTGTCATCCACCGCCGCGCGGGTAACAAAGGCTCAAAGCAGTTGGGGCTGCTACATTGCTAGCGATGAGTGCTACGTCGATATCAGATGCACCACAAGGAAAGGAAAATCTTTGCAGCATCCCTCAGCCATAATAAATAGTGTGATTCATCCAACTTGAGCATTTAAAACAGTCACAATACAACAAACTTATTATCAAAATTTCTCCGGTTGAAATACTCTTCTTCTACACAACTTGAATTTTTCATACCAGTTCTCAAAATGGCGAGAGCGCTTCTCTCGCCGGCCTCCACAGTATATTCTCGCGAGTGTACTGTGCTCGTTTGGCGGATTTCTGTTCGGGTAGGATTCCTCCATCCCTAGCAGCTGAAAGGATCAAACCCTGGCAAGAAAAAAAAGGAAAAAGAGTAACAATATATAGAATGGACACTGGCATCATCGGCCCAGTCACTGTGATGAGCAGCTATCTCTCCAAATTCGGCCCCATATCGTCGACCGTGCACGGCCTCATCGTCTCTGCGATCTTGATCCCAGCGGCTATATCCTCTTTCTTTGCGGGCAAATTCGCCGATCTCCTAGGTCGGCCCAAGGGAATAAGTCTGGGGGTGTTCATATTTGCCGTGGGAGCTGCGCTCGAAGCTGGTGCTGCTGACATGGCGATGTTTATTGTGGGAAGAGTTGTGGAAGGTCTAGGGAAGGGCTTTATCTGGGGAATTTGGTGGTGTAAGTTCCTCTACCATGATTCATTACCTACCTAGATACCTAGGTATAGATATATGCCAGTTACTAATGTCGTACACGACCAGGTATATCTGCGAAATCTCCCTCCCAGCAAAAGAGGTCCGCTCACCTCCTGCCCTCAGCTATTGATTACATTCGGCCTCCTTGTTGGATATTTCGTTTGCTACGGGACTACCGGCATTCGTTCATCCATGTCATGGAGACTGCCATTTACGATCCTGGCCGCCTTAGCATTTGCATTCTCCGTGGCGGCCTTGCAGCTTCCCCGTCGCCACGCTGGCTCACGCTTCACGGCCGCACCGCCGAAGCAGCTGCAACATGGGACCTTCTCGGTGTCAGCCATGCCGAGCGCGAGAAGGTCGAGATCCAGGAACACGTCCGCGAAATCGCTGACTCCCAGGCGCTGGATTCCGCTGAGATGACGACTACCCTGCCCAACGCAGATGGCAACAGTACTACTGCTCGCCCGCAGAAGAAGGCGAAGAGCACTTTCAAGGAGTTGTTCTCTCCAGAAGTGCGTGCGCGTACATTCCTTGCTTCCTTTATGATGGCCATGCAGCAACTAAGCGGGATTGATGGCGTTCTTTATGTAAGCGATGATACAGAATTCTATACCTACTTTAATGAATCCTTAAAAGAAAAATACTAACGTTACTATGGCATAGTACGCCCCCTCCTCTTCCAACAAGCCGGCCTCGCATCCTCCGAGGCATCCTTCCTCGCCTCAGGCGTCTCCGCCATCGTAATCTTCGGCGTCACCATACCCGCCCTAATCTGGGCCGATCGTTGGGGCCGGCGCCACAGCACCATCTACGGCGGCATCGGCATCGCCATCCTCATGTTCCTCATCGGCGGGCTCTATGCCGGCGACGCAGTGCACAGCAACACCGGAGCCGGCCGCTGGATAGTCATCGTCTCCATCTACCTCTTTGCCATGGTATACGCCTCTCCTGGGCCGTTGGAATCAAGGTATATGCCGCCGAGATCCAGCCTCAACGCACACGCGCCGCGGCGACCAGTCTTGCGCACGGAAGTAATTGGAGTGCGAATTTCTTGGTCGGGCTAACGACTCCGATTCTGTTGGCCAAGACTAGTTTTAGCGCGTATTTCCTTTTGGCGGCTGTAGTCTGCTGACTGTCATTGTTTGCGCCTTGTCTATGCCGGAGACGAGAGGGAGGTCGCTTGAAGAGATTGAGGAGGCTTTTAGACGGACTTCTGTTTCAAAGAGATTGGCTCGAGCTCTGCATAGGATTGGGCGTACTGTTGAAACTCAGATTTAATACTGAATAGGTAGCTGGGCTGCTTTCCTAGTCCCCTTTGGTTAAGTAGATGATAGCTACAATCTATGACTTAAGACGTCTGCTGAACCTGCTCCATAAACGCCTCTAGATCCGTCAACAAGGCTCGAGGAACCTCCAAAGCAGCAAAATGCCCACCAGCATCATGCTCTCTCCAAAACGTCAGATTCCCCGTCCTCTCCACCCACGCCCGTGGAACAGGCAGAATCTCGTGCGGGAAGTGCGAGAAACCGAACAGTTTCCCATCAGGGATTCGCCAACGCACCGAATCTCCGTGCGCAGGCACGTCCTCCCTTGGAGCGAAATCCGTGCGATAGGGATAAATACTCCGCGGAAACGTATCCGTAAGCCAGTAGAGCGTCACGAATGTAAGAACTGTCCGAGTGTCTGGTGTCGTGTTCTTGTCGGTCCATGTGCCGAACTTCTCTGCTATCCAGGCCAGGAGAGCCACGGGATTGCTGCTTAGAACTAAGCCTATGGTCGCTGAGCGCGTGGCGTGCATCTGCGCGTAGCCTGCTCCAGTGCTGATAAAGGTCTCGAGTTTGTCCAGACGATGCATGTCGTCGTCAACACTCAGACCTTGTCGGGGAACGAGGTGTACATGGGCAAGTCAAAGCAGAAATTGAGATGGATTCCTACACAGGATTCATCGTCAACTGCAAGAGCGCGTGCAACTCGACTCCCGATATCCCTCCAGTTACTACGTAGCCTGTGGCACCACCACCACGATCATCATCATCATCGTGGCCGTCATCACGCGCAAAACCTAATTGAGCAAACATCTTCCGGAATATGCAGCTCACATCATAAGTCGAGAAATCCTGCTTTGTGACAGGCGGCCCCGAGGAGAAAGTATACCCTGGCAGGGATGGAACGATGAAATGGTACGGTAATGTCTCCGGCGTGTATTCAGACTGCAGCAGTTGTGTTATTGGCAGGTATTCCAAGAAACATCCCGGCCAGCCATGGAGGCATATCAAGGGCAACGCCTCTGGCCGTTTTGAGAAGAGAGCCATGTAGTGAACACTATACGAATGGCCGTCATGATCCACCTGGGCGGCGAAATGGGGCACGCTGTTGATGTCTTTTGTATACTTTCCCTGCAAGTATGAAAAGTCAGTAAAGTAACAACTACGACCCAAAAAATATACATATACTAAACCAAGGGACTGGTAGAGTACCAGTTGAAGTCATCGTCCGAATTCCACGCCTCAATCGCCTTATTCATCCATGAACGTGTCATTCCGAATTCGGTGTTGATATCAGGCCGAGATGAGTTTTCATAAGTCACAGGACCGAGCTTGGCCTGTTGGATCAGAGTCCTGAGGTCAGTGATGTCTTGAGCCGTGATGTCGACTCTGCATGGCTTGTGCTCGTGCTCGGCACGCGCATTTCGAGGGAGTTGGCCGAACGGTCTCTGAGAGGAGACCGCTGGGCTTAGCGGATGTAGGAATTTAGATATCGTCATTTGTTTTCTTCTTCTTCTTCTTCTTCTTGGAATTAATCTGAGGCTCTGCTTGTAGGGAAACACGGCGGAAGGTGAACTCCAACTTTATGGGTCAGCCCGCATTAGGCACCCGCAGCTGAAGCGGGGATTAATTCTGAGATATGGATCTCGAAATCATATTTAATTCAAGTATATCAAGTATATCAAGTACATAATTATCCTAAATCAAGCCTGTATCCAACTGCGCATCTCCCTTCAGCAAAGCATAAATCACTTTGAACCACCTGTAAATGATCAAGGCTGAAAATATCAACTTGCCATGGTGCTTTCATTGAAAAGGTCCGCGAGCAGATCATCCACACATGCTTCGATATCAGGACTGCCCATGCTGTAAGTGCTTTCAAACGCCTGGATGCTGATTCGTTTATAGAATGGCTTCAGAATCCGATCAACAAGCTCGTCTTTAGGCGTCTCGCGGATGAGATCTGAATTCAGGGAGGGTTTATTAATATTAAGTCTTTCTTTATCACTCGATTCTCCAGCGAGAGGCGATGCTGCGTCTCGGGATCCAAGTGTTCGAGATATCTCGTCTGCCAGAGCTATGGGTTCCCATCGGCCTGGAGGGTAGATCGCATCAATTGTGTCGGTCACGAAGAGCCATTCCTGTAACTGAAAGTCATCGGGAACTAAGAGGAGTAACGTGTCCAAAAGCTTTGACGCTTGAAGGAGTGCATAAGGCCCGTAAAGTTCTGACTGTTGATGGAGAGGCACTGCAGAGATGGCTTCCTGTAATTCCGTGTTGATCAGGGGCCAGAACGGGGCCATGTGAGTTGTCGAAGTCCGTAACGCAACGGCTCGGAGAACCATAAATAATTCTGCCCTCGTAACCGACGACGGTGATGAGATGTGCGTAGCTTGAAGAAGGTCTTCTAGCTTTTGTAACAGAGCCGGGTAGTCTATAATGAATTGATCCTCGCCATTTGACAGAATCAAGAGGGCGATTCGACGCAGGTTTAACTGTGTTTTGCGATCAGCTTCCAGTCTTGCTGCAGAAGCTCCGACTCCAAACATGATCCCGGCCGTTGCAGGAGGCGTTAAGCGTGACAGTAACTCAGGAAAGCGCTCCTTATCTACAAGCACCCATTGCCGTAATAGGCTCATCCATCCACTTTTCACCAAGTCGACACGAGACCCAAAGAATTTAGCATCATTGAATGCATCGCTGATATCCTTTTTCCACACCTTGGAGCTTGCGGATATTTTCGAAATCTGCTGGAGTAAATCTAGCACCGTTTGGTTCACATTGTTCGGAAACAGTCGTGACCGCAGCGTTGGAGAGATTACATTCGTGGAAATGCTGGAAATCGCATTGGTGATGCGATCCGTCTCACCCAGGGCAGTCAAGAATGCTGGTAATGAAATGGTTAGAATACTTAGCATATTATCTGGACTAGCGTGCGGTGTCGATGAACCCTCAGGGTCAGCCGATGGTCTTCCTGACATTCCTGAATCTTGGGACAACCCCATAGGTTTGCTGGTGAATATAGCCGCCAACAGACGTAGCAGTAGATCCTATAGCTAATTAGCAGACAAATTCAGGAAACTAAACACATTATCAGACATACCCCGAGGTCTTTCCTCATACGGCGATCGTCGCCGAAACTCGTGTTTTCCATCTTCGCTCCAAGAATGCCAGCAAATTCAACAAGGCGAGACAGTATTTGCCGGTGAGGGAAAGGATTTGCCAGAACATCACGTAAGAAAGTTGTGCAATCTCCCCAAATCTCGTCCAGGACATCATCGTCGAGTGACCGGGCGTACGTGACTAGGAAGGCTGCAAGTTCAGACTCGGTAATGTTAGAGGCTAAAGATGATTTGCGGCTTGGATCCAAGGCAGTAGGATTGGTTCGACTATATATGGAATTGAAAATGGCAGGGATAATAACTTTAGGTCGAGCCCTATCAAGTGTGTGTAAAAGGTTGAAAATGTGAGATGATTTGCCCGTTTCAGAGGGAGCGAGGTTGCTCCATAGTTCGACCAGTGTTTCAAGAGACTCCAGTGCTTCCGCAGTGAACAAATGCTCCAACAAGCCCCGTGACCGGTTTCTCATTCGCAAGGAAGTATACTGGAATGAGGCGACTGATTCTGTATCGAGAGATACCTTGCCCTTGCTGTTCGCCCGCCACGACCAAATAGAGAAGCAAAGTCGAACAGCGTCTTGGAAGCACAGCAAAACTGTTAGCCTGTCGTTTGCAACGTTTCTCACAGGAGCGCCATCAGAGACGAAAACATTCGACACCATGTTCCCAAAAACGTCTGGTGACTGTCAGGATTCCGAACAGTTGCTGTAGCTATTTCTTCGGCATGCAGACGCTCATGGGCGTTTGCTATACATGTTTCGAGCCCAGTTAGTAAGATTATCGTGACATGTTCTGATCGATCTTTCGCCCAGTCTTCTGTCCTTTCGAAAATCTCTTGAAGGTTCGAGAAGGAAATTCTGATTTCTCGACAAAAGCACTCCACAAGCATCAGCAAGATTTGGAAGATGGATTCTCCATATAAAGGAAGGCTTTCGCTCAACAAAAGGATCCATTTCTCAAGACAACCGCGTGAATTCGGAGAGCTAATACCCTTCAACAGACAAGTCAGCAGCTGCTCGGGTGGCTGTGGTAGAGCAGGCGGCTGGTGCAGCTTATCAACCTGGTCTGAACTCAGCGATAAAAGCGAAGCACTTCGCAAGGACCCTCTTGACCCTGCCCTTCTGTGTTTCGCGCTCATGGGCGGTGGAGGTTGCAGCACATGGGCGAATTTCGCTTTGAGTGCTACAAGGAGCGTTTCTATTATAGTGCTCTGAAGGACATTACTGCCTTGATCGAGCGCATTGCACAACTTCTCAATGAGAATTATATGTATGTTGGTGTCAATAATTTGTTCAGCCCCGAGACCTAATAACAATTGTCGAAGGACCAGGAGTGCTGTGCGTTGCAATATCTGTGATTCCGCATTTAACTTCGTATTTGCTTCGAATTCAGAACCAACTAAAGCAAGCGTAATTTCCGCAATCGTTACCTGGAAGCTCTTCTGCTCAGGTGGAACTATACTCATCAGTGCATATTCAAACTTTAGTTTGGCTTGTCTTGGAAGCTTACTTTCTTTAGCTGGTGATTCGTGAAGCTGGTCCACCGGTGTAGCAGGATGTGATACGAGGGTGATCCATCCGTTTTGTGAAAGACATGACATGAGATTGGAGAGAGTCTGAAGTAGATATTGACATTCCCTCGGTCGTCGGGATTGATCAAACCCTGTCTCTTGCCTTCCTCGCTTCCCACATTCACAAGATCTTCAAGTCTCGACACGAGTATATGCAAAACCCTAAAATATTGTTTAGTTATTCAAGGTTTCTTTTTAAAAAGTGGCAACATGCCTAAGACTCACCGCTGGATAGATGGCATGTCTTGGACCCAGTCCCGAACAACTTGTGAGACTTCATCCGATTTTGAGACAGCAAATCCAAAACTATGAATAGCGGGCGCTTCAGTAAGGAAATATGATACGCAGAGCGATCATTCGCCACAAGAGCTCTCCCATTCACCGAATTGACCTCTGAAGAACGAATTTGAGAGGAGTCCTGACTCCATTGGAGACTGTGATTCCATAGAACACAAAATTTCTCAACATGCTCAATGCTGGAACCTTGGACACCAATCGACTCTTCTCCAACCATTAGAGAGGTAATAGAGGCTTCCACTACATGATCATGCCACGTGATGGAATGTAATAAGCAAATGCAGCGAACGGCCTCAACATGAAACTTGGGACTTTCGGGGATAGAAAATCCCAGAGGTGACCAACTAGGACGGGTAATATATCGCACACTTGTTCGTACGTGACATAGAAACCAGGACTGTGAGTACCATATAAAGTAGTGATAACTGAGGCGACTGAGGAAATAATGGAAAATCTCTGTGTCGTGAGCTGCGAGTTGTCAATTTTAGGGCTTTGTGAAAGGCCTTTATGAGATGGCCATCGGCTAATATTCGAGTTTTGGCGCCTTCTTCAAAAGATTGATTAGGAGATTCAAAGTCTCTTTGACTGACAGATGGTGATGGTGTTCTTCCAAAGCAGACATTGACAACCGATACGCTGCACGTAATATAAGCTCGGATAGAATTTGGGGCGTGAATGGAAGAAGAGGCAATTCGAGGCTCTCCTTACTGCGATCATAAAATTGTTGGACCTTTTGAGCAGTGTTAAATTATCGAAATCATGGGGATCCGTTGATAAGCTCTCTGAAGCAGCCTTTACAAAGAATGCCCGTTCCGGTAGAAGATTCAGTGTCAAATTGAGTAGCTTCAAGAGATGTTGAACGCAAGTTTGTATCTGTTCCGGCCTCCACTCAGGCCGATTTGACAGGATGATCTCGTTGAACTCAACCAATATGGCCAGCGTTAACAGGGGATGTGAATGAGTAGCATCTCTTCCTCTCGGACATTGAAGTTAGCGAGAATAAAATGAGCAAGCTTGAAGTCATTGTCTCGCTTTTCAAAGTCCCCATGCTGCTGTCTGTTCGCGTTCATGCCAACGAGGTATAACAGTTCCGAGAAAATCAAACTACTCTCAACACCGTCGAAGAAAGC
Source organism: Talaromyces trachyspermus (assembly GCA_020137715.1). NCBI lineage: Eukaryota > Fungi > Ascomycota > Eurotiomycetes > Eurotiales > Trichocomaceae > Talaromyces > Talaromyces trachyspermus. The sequence continues at coordinate 316,672 of JACGXQ010000002.1, read as the reverse complement.
ACTCGCGCTCCGAAAGACTTCATCGAAATGCGCTTTGTCAGCTTCTCCTTCAAAGGATTGGACACTGCGCATAATAGGAAGGAAAACAGCAGGAACGACGAAACCGCCCACTTCCCAGCGATCCATGAGGGACAACGCAATACGCAGAGGTCTACTTCTCTCGGACGGTTGCGAACTGTCCTGATTGATCATCTTCAAAAGACCACGGACCAAGGAATCCAGCCCATATTTACTGAAATACCGAGACTGCGACTGTTCCTGGCCATCGACTGAGATTTCATGGCCCTTTCCGCGTTAAGATTCGACGATGCAGTCACGGGTCCTGACCAAGGAACCAGGCCCAAAGTCGTCTATTCAGACTCATGTCTCGCCGAAGTACAACGCCAGCCGCGGCAAGGATTAACTTTTCTAGGTCGTCACGTCTAATCCTCGATTGAAGGACCGGCGAATTTAGTGGTATATGCGTCACTAACAAGTCGAGAAAACTGCGTTGGACGAGCAATTGGTCATCGGCCAGGCCCGTGGCGAAACACCTAATAAGCAATCCGGGTTCGGGAGAAATAACAGATTCCACAATGGCCTCCGAGTCTGTCGACTCCAAGTCGCCGGCTCCCTTCCTGAATTAGCAGAGGTCTTAAGTCCTAGCTTGGGAAGATGACGTTGCAGGTAGGCTAGAACACCGAGACGTCGACTAGGATTTGTTATCGAGGCTAGAAACATGCATTGCCAGAAGTACTGGCCCTGGGAATCCAAGCTTAAGCTAGATCTCCGTGTATCCATTTGACTAGCTAGACTGCGAATCTTGTTGAGAGTACGAAGAGTTGCTTCAAAATCATCGCTCGTCTCTTCCTCTAAGCCTGGTAACAAAGCTAGAATTATAGCCTTCAGGGCGGGACGTATCGTCATCGGCTCTAGTTCTGGAAGGTAGGTTTCTAAGAGAGATATAAACAGCGGCCGTACGGAAAGCGAGGCAAAAGTTAGGGTTGGCGCAACTCCTGGGAAATACAGGGGTAGGTCTTGTGAGAGACCTTCAGGCTGCAGTCATGGTGTCAGCAGCTATATAATGAAGGAGTAAGCCAGGTAAATACCTTAAGCAAGCCAAATATATACGTGTAAACCTCCAAGGCCTTCTGGTGTACACCAGAAGGCAGCGCTGGGTTCAAGCATTGTGCCAATCGCTTCGCGACAGTGACCTTATGCGGCACGACGGATATTTCTGGGGATGAGATTGAAGCGCCTGGTTATTAGGCTGTTAGTTACTGTGTATGGCTTTGATGGTAGTTGCACGCGGACCTTAAGAAGGCGACTCAGGAACGAAATGTAATCGGCCCATTCTTGCAACGTAGTGTCGAACAGAGACAATGCCCGCTCGACCGTCGATGCATACCGCCGGTAATTTTGTCTTTCTTCAGATGTTCTGCTCAATCCATTAGCTTCCTGAACCCAACTATTCAGCCTTTCTAGCACGCACCATCGTCATTTGCGCGAAGGCGAGAGCGGGCGAGGGAGCTGCTATCGGAGCTTGCGGGGAGTCGGTTCTGGAGAATCCGCCTGGATCGAGGCTCATGGTGCCAATGGCAGGGGTTGCGAAGGGTCTGAATCAGAGATCGGACAGCTCATAATGGGGCATCGGCATCGGTAACATGAGTCGCGACTGGGGATATGTAGTTGTAGTCTTCAGCGCGAGAAATGGCGGCCACGACACCCGTTGACGCTAGGAAGGCACGCCGCACGTTCTCCGCAGGGCCACACCTGGAGACTAACTACGACGTCACGTCAAGTCCTCTACCTACACTTGACGCCAAACATGGCCAAACTAGCATGAATTAGCATCTTGGCTTGAAATAAGAGTCCTCGAATTTGACCCCTGGGAATTCTTCCCATCGTCTCAAGCAACATGAGAGAAGATGGAGACTCCGAAGAACCGGCTCTCGACTACAGAGGAGGCACAACCTGAAGCTGACTCTCGAAGCAACGAAGCTCCACAGGAGCAGAGCGGCCATGCCACAGACTCAGAAGAATCGCGGCCGCCGTTACCGCCGCGTCCTGAGACGATTGATCTGCTGAATGAAGGCAGCGCGTTTCGAAGTGCACCATCGCGGCCCACCCTACTACAATCACAAGCGACGACGGCGCTGTCCCTGACAGATATTCCCGGCCAGACAAACGCGGACGCTAAGGATGGGTTTGTTGCAGGAATCGGACGTACCCTTCTAGGACGAGGGTTGAGAGCCAAGGCTAGCCTGAGTCAATTGAATAGTGCTCGTGCAAGCGAGGCTGGAGACACTGCGAGCATTAGGAGCTTCATTCCAAATGCGGAAGAAAGCCAAGAAGAGAATCACTTTGGCGAATTCGCGAATGAAAATGATGCGCAGGGCAGTTTAGAAAATATAGAGGTTCTGGGGCTTGATGAGTATCCCCAAGATGGAATTGACGACGAATTCGTCGAGGAATTCGAGCACATTGACGATATGGCCGAGGACGGCCATAATGAAGGCAAGCAATTGTTGCTCAGACGATTGTTTAGATGACTGCTAACTCAACGGTTTTAAGAAATGCTCTTGCAAAAGTGGAAAGCGAAGCGCAAGCATTATCTCATCCTGTCGGCAGCTGGAAAGCCGATATATACTCGACATGGCGACAGTGGCTTAGTGTCAAGCTATATCGGTATAATCCAAACCATAATTTCTTTTTACCAAGATGCAGATGATGCATTGGCAAGTTTTGTTGCTGGAGACACAAAAATCGTGGTTCTCTCGAAGACGCCCCTGTATTTGGTTGCCATCAGCCGACTGCTGGAGAGCGAGAGTCACCTCAGGCTTCAGCTTGATGCACTATATATGCAAATATTGTCAACGCTGACTCTTCCAGCTTTAAACAATTTATTCTCCATTAAGCCATCTACCGATCTCAAAAGACCGCTACAGGGCACCGAAACATTGCTTTCTACGCTCGCGGACTCTTTCACTAAAGGTTCCCCAACGACTCTCTTATCTGCTTTGGAGTGTTTGAAACTGCGCAAGTCACATCGCCAAGTGATCAATAACCTGCTGCTGAAAACAGGGCGGAAAAACTGCTATACGGCCTCGTGGCTGCTGGCGGCCGACTGGTTAGCGTAGTCCGCCCGAAGAAGCATTCTCTTCACCCGGGTGATTTGCATCTACTTTTCAACATGATCTTCGAGGCTGGCGGTGTCAAGGCTGGCGGCGGTGAGAGTTGGATACCTGTTTGTCTTCCCGGTTTCAATAGTTCAGGATATCTTTACATGTATGTGAGTTTCTTGGACTTGAATGACGATACGGGAGGAGGACTGGTCACGGATGATGATACTCCAAAAGACGAATCTGCGGCTATTGTTCTCATAAGTGCCGATAAAGAGAGTTTCTTCCAGCTTCAGGAGATGCGCAACAACCTGGTCGAGGTCTGATGTCCTATCTTCCGTTTTCTTTTCTTCCAATCTTGGCTAACAATCTTACAGCAAATGCAGAAAAGTGGAAGCATGAAAATAATGAAGGAAGCAATCAAAAAGGGAAGACCATCACCAACAGATATTGTGCCCGGCACTGTCTTGAGACATTTCATCTACAAATCCAAGGCGCACGTCCATTTGTCATGTCCTCGTACGAGCCTGACTTTACATCTCTTACTCGGCATAGAAGGTAACAAAAACTTTTGCAGATTTGCCCCGAGACATATACTAACTAACTAACTTTGTCTTCGGTCCTCCTTTCCAGGTTGATATCAACATACAACTCCCTTCATGAGAGCGTACACTCGCGTAGTACCCACGTCAAAATACACTATAGCACCAGTAAATCGGCAAGCGGGTTTGCTTGGGTTACGCCGATTTTCGAGTTTTACTGTGTGGCTGGACCAGACGCGACTCGCAATGCTCTCTCACAGGGAGCGAACAAAATCCGTCAATGGGTGCAACAGGAGGAAGAAAGACTCTTTATTATCGGTGGCGCAGTACGTTTTCCCTTTTTCTCAGGTTACACACATGGGTTGTACTGACGAAGTGGTTAGGTTTTTGATCTCCATGGGTAGATATTATATGTAGCAGTTTGTGCAAGCAAATTCAATGGCATTTATATCCGGTTAATCGAGCGGATTTCTATTCTTGGTTATTTTTTCCCTCCCTAGTCTAGATACATATCCAATCTATACTAGCCAAAGCTATAGACAGACCGACACCTCAGCTGCCTTTCTAATTCTATTCATAACCGCAGCAGCGAGATCACCCTCGTCCTCGCGAATACCCTCAATATAAATCACATCGACATCCACTTCGTCCAACCCCGCAACGCAGCAAATAATCCTCGCGCAATAGCCTCCGCACTAGAACCGAGATCTATATCATATACCGTGATGACAGCGCCTTCTTCTAATGAAAGTGGTATTTCACGGATGGAAATGGCGCTGACGCCGTTGCTTTCTTTTTCTTCTTCTTTTTTCTTTCCTTGAGATTCGGGTTCTGCTGACTGCGCAAGTTCGGCGTCCGAGGCCAGCGCAATCGCGGCGGGCCATTTCCTTGTCCTCACAACCCCGATTTTCCGTCTTGTCTTCATCTCTGTGATGGAGGTGGTGGTGGAGGAGGAGGAGGAGGAGCTAATAGCGAGCAAGTCTTTCTTCACCTGGCCAGTGACAGAAGGCAGATCCGCGCCTGCCTCAAACAGTACCACCCTCGCCTTGGGCGAGTAATGCTTATACTTCATACCGGGGCGCGGGGCGCTTCTTCTTCATTCCCGTTCAGAGAAAGCGCTGCACTGTCGCGGTATCCAACCTGCACATTTTCCCAGCCGGGACACGCTCTTATTTCCTCGATGCCGATGCCGCCGGGACGAAGGATTGCCGGCGGCGAAGACAGGCCGTCGACGACTGTGCTTTCGACGCCTACACCGCAGGGTCCCCGTCTAGGATCAGGTCAATGCGTCCCCTCAGATCGTGGTAGACATGCTGCGCTGTGGTGGGCGAAGGTTTGGTGGATGCGTTGGCCGAGGGGCGGCGAGCGGTCGATCGGCGACGTGGATCAGAAGACGCGCAAATGCAGACGAGGGCATGCGCACGCCAAACGTGGGCAGGTTCGCGGTGACTTCTTTCGCCAGGAGAGAGCCCGGCGGGTTTGGAAGGAGGATTGTGAGCGGGCCGGGCCAGAATCGCGATATCAGAGCTTCGTATATTGCGGGTATCTTTGTTGTTGCAGTAGCAGTGGTAGTAGTATTGTTCGGATTTAGGAGCTTATTGACCATCTCAATCGAGTCTACGTGGACAATCAGCGGATTGTCTGACGGCCTCTTCTTCGCCTTGTATATTCCCTGCACCGCAGCAGACCGCGTCGCATCCGCGCCGAGGCCATATACCGTCTCCGTGGGGAATCCAACGGGGATATCGCTTGATCGGAGAGCCTCTGCCGCTTCGATGACGGCGGATGCTTCGGCGGTTCCTGTGGATTTCGTCTGCCCACCATTCTGCGAGGGACTTGTTGGCGGGCGCTTTGCTCAGGCGATGCACCGGTAGTATTCGAGTCTGTCGGGCTTGGTCGGCCATGGCGTGTAGATTGCGCCGGCTGCGGCGTACGGTGAGGCGGAAGGAGGACAACAGCGTTGCTAGAGATTTTGACTGTGCGTCAAGGCAGTTATGCGAAACGAATTTCTAGTTCTGTACATGTAGTTAACTAAAGAAGTCCTCCGTGCTTGTTACTTTTGCGCTGCTATCTTATCAGTGCTTGGCGATGACGCTTTGCCGTGCGGGATGCCACTACAGAAGTACAGCTTCAAACTGAGCGACACTCAGAAACAGGAATCTCTTACTGGTTTTTGCTCGTTTGTCCTTTCAATTATTAAAACGGAATATATTTGACCAACTGGTTACAGTGTACAGTATGCATTTGTAAGCTCTACGATGGGAGCGTGTGGGCGCTGCTTATAAATCTGCGATAGAAAAGGAACCTTGGAATCTATCAGCAGCATAAAACCCTACAACGGCCTTGGAAAATGTCTCAGTTTCATGTCTTCTTCACTGTCGTAAGGTTTGCGACCTAGCGTGCTTCGCCATGAAAGAAGTTATCGTGTCCCCAACCTTGCCTGAGGTCACTGCTCGTCTGCAAGATACTCCAATCCCCAGTATTGGCCCAGACGAGATACTTGTCTCGGTTGTGATTGCAGCCAGCAATCCTAAAGGTAGATAAAACATGGACACAAATGTGGCCGTTCTTTATTGCTCACTGGAATCAATTCAGATTACAAGCATTTGTATACAACCCAGAAATCCGCCAACAGCGGTGATGATGCCGCGGATACGTGAGCGCTATCGGCGAAGACGTCAAAACCACCGGGAATTCCGCGTTGGCGACCGCGTGGCTGGCTTTCATAAGATGCTATTACCAGGAGGAGCATATGCTGAGTATGCCGTTGTTCCGGCCCATACGGCGTTTATCATTCCGGAAAATATCTCATTTGAAGGGAAGTACACAAAAAGAAAGTAAGCTAGCGAGAGGCTGTTTCTCTTTTCTGACTACAATCCATAACAACAGAAGCTTCGACGATTCCTCTCACCATCCTGGCTGCTGCTCTACCTTTATTTCGCCGTCAAAATCTCCCAGCGCCCTGGATTGGCCGCTCAAGGCATGCAGAGCCATTGCCATTAATCGTCTACGGCGCCTCTTCTGCACTGGGCACGTTCACAATCAAGCTAGCATTGCTGGCGAATATTCATCCCATCATCGCAATCTGCGGTGCCACCAGGTCGGGATTGACTCCTCTCCTCGCCGGAGTTGGGAGACAGAATCGTCGACTATCGTAACGGGGTTGACGCGATGAAAGCGGCAGTGACAGAAGCACTGAACGGCCTCAAGGCCTACCATGCTCTCGACGCAATCAGCGAAAACGACTCCTGGGTGCCAATCTCGCAACTTCTCAGTCCCGGAGGCCATCTCTCTGTCGTGCAGGGCGGTCCTCCTGACAAATACGACAACCCCGGTATTCCGGCTAATGTCGATATCGGGTATACGTATGTTGGATCAGCGCATTATGGAGCCTTCAATCCTGGGATGCCGAAGCAGCCTGCAGATAAGGATTCAGTGGTTACAGATATTGACTTTGCATACGTGCTTATGCGGTATGTGGCACGGCAATTGGCAAGGGCAATCTCTGGCCATCCATGGGAGGTTATTCCCGGAGGGCTTGAAGGAGTGCAAAATGGGCTTCGAAAGTTGCAACGTGGCGAAGCTAGAGGCGCCAAGTACGTCTATCGGATCGCAGAGACGAGCGTGCTTACCAGTGCTCAGTGAGGAGAACTAGAACACTCGACCTCGATGATACGTATAGCCTACTTTTGAGGAGTCGTACAACTATATTGGAAACTATAGTTATTATGCTGTTATGGTGATTCCAATGATTCCAAAACTGGAGGAGTGTGGATGTAGTAGTGATTTTCTCTTTAAATCTATAAGAGTTTGACTTATTAGGCTTGGATAACAAGTCAGTGAATGAATCGACTAGGTTAAATGGTTGACGATGATGAATTTCATAGGCTTTCAACTACCTAGGTAAAGCGTTTTAGTTATATTTGTGGGATGATGTATTGCATATGGGTACGTATGTAAGTATAAGCTAACATGGAATTTTATAATCATTTGAGACTAAAAGTATACCTAGGTAAGCTTCTAACGGCTGCAAAGTGTACTGTCGCAATGGGCAACCGTTGGCTAGTAACAATGGCTAGTGCTGACTGTCAAATAAAGCTGAGGTCGCTGCTGGTTACAAGCTGAACCTCAGCCTCACTATCACCATCCTATCTTTCTTTTCACCCGCCAATCTTTTCTAGGTATCTATCCCTCCTCCTCCCCAACCAACGGGTACATACCTATTATCGACACGATAACATGGGAGCCCAATTCTCCCAGGTTTTCCTCCGCGACCGAGCTTCCAGCTCGAAAAGCTCCCTCGCAAAAGGGGAAAGTGTTCATCGTCACTGGCGCGACTTCAGGCATTGGCCTCAAAGTTGCTGAAACCCTCTACGCCAAGGGCGGCAAAGTCTACGTGGCTGGCCGCTCCCAAAAGAAGGGCCAGGAAGCTATCGAAGCCATTCAACGCACTGTGCGACAGAGCGAAGGAGGCATGCTGGAATTTCTTCTACTCAATCTGGACGACTTGGCCACCATCAAGGACACGGTAGACGTCTTTCGAAGCAAAGAGAGCAAACTCGACGTCCTCATTAACAATGCTGGTGTCTCACAACCGCCCCTGGGCAGTGTCTCAAAACAGGGTGTTGAGTTGCAACTGGCTACGAATTGCCTTGGACCATTCCTGCTCACCAAGCTATTGCAGCCATTGCTTAGTGCTGCGGTGCCGGATTCAGTCGTTCCCGGCACGGTACCACGCGTAGTCTGGACCAGTAGCCAAGTTGCAGAGCTCTCTTCTCCTCCCGAAGGCATGATAATGTCAGAATTAACGAATCCTCCCAACGACAACGTCCGGAACTACGTCAACTCCAAACTGGGCAACTGGTTCCTGTCCGTGGAGATGGCTCGCCGTTACGAGCAGATCGTGAGCGTGGCTCAGAATCCCGGCGCTGCAAACACCAACCTCCTGCGAAACGCAAGGTGGATCAAGATTCTGTCCTGGCCATTGCTGCATAGCGCTGAGCTGGCTGCTCACACTGTTCTGTATGCTGCCTTGTCTGATGACTTGGGGCTGGAGAATAACGGAGCGTACGTTATCCCATGGGGACGAATCCATCGCGACGTGGCCCCGAAATTGACGGCTGCTATGAGGTTGAAGGAAGATGGTGGGACTGGGCTGGCGCGGGAATTCTGGGAATTTTGCGATCAAAAGACTCGAGATTTTTGTTAATATCCATGAATATCCATGACATAGTTTATACTATGATTTTCATAAAAATGTACCTGAACATGGCTAGGTACCTTCTGAGGCATTACCTAGGTACCATTTGGCACCTAGCATATTCACCAGATCCCATTAGGCTATCAATTCCCAAGTAATTGCTAGCGGTTCTTTAAGCGAGTTCTGGCAGATAGATCACTTCCTTCTTGAGAGGTTCGGTGAACGACCTTGGAAGCATCCCAATCCGGTATCACAAAGCCCTAAGAAGAAACTGCGGCAATGCGAGATCAGAGATTCCTTTCGACACAAACGTTGATCTTCTCATAGAAATAAACCTTCCTTAAAGATATCCAGCGGAATTTTGGAAAAAATTCCCTGCTGCACTGCACAGCTAAGAAATCTCTCAATCGATCTCCACCACGAGCGTGGATCGCTGTAAGCATACGGAGAGTAACTAAGATCCACTCCAGAGTCGACCATAACGAACAGTCTTGTCCTATAGCGCGCTGAAATGGCATGATGCCGCAATGGTTGACCGGAGTACGACCTAGGTAGGCACCCGAGGCGGGGTTACCCTAGGCATATGGATGCGACTATATCCATGGATGTGGACGTGAGCCCGGTAACATTGCATATCATCGATCACATTGAATATGTCTCTCAAATACGCGACTATCCCCGCTGCCGCTCAGGCTGCACCGAAGCCTTTCACCATCTCCATCCCAGATGCGCAACTCGAAGAACTTCAAACACTGCTGAAGCTAGCCAAACTTGCCCCGCCAACCTACGAAGGATCCCAGGAAGATGGCAGACTGGGGTGTCAACGAAGTGGCTGACGCAGGCCAGAAACGAATGGAAGAAATTCGATTGGTAAGTACTATTTTTAGTTTTTGTACTGTTTTCTATTTGCTTCCGGCCTACTCGGATATCGTCGATACATATATATGCATAGGAGAGCCACCGAGAGAGAAATCAATGAATTCCCTCAATTCACCTACGAAATCGAGGGTCTAACAATCCACTTCGTTGCCTTGTTTTCCGAGAAGCACGATGCAAAGCCAATCGTCTTTCTTCACGGATGGCCAGGTGAGGTCCAATCTACTCCCCTACAGACTACGAACAGACTACGAACATACTACTGACAAATCCGGAGCACAGGAAGCTTCCTGGAGTTCCTACCCATGCTGTCGCACTTTCGCCAAAAGTACGAACCCAGCAACTTACCCTACCATCTCGTGGTACCCTCGCTGCCGGGTTACACATTCTCCTCGGGTCCGCCCCTTGACCGAGACTTCTTCTCGACAGATGCCGCGCGGATCGTGGATCAGTTAATGATCAATCTCGGCTTTGGGAATGGATATGTCCTTCAGGGCGGCGATGTGGGATCCAAGATTGGCCGCATAGTTGGAGCGAAACATGACTCTTGCAAAGGTGTGAGATGGAAGTTCTATTGGAAACGGAATACAGTACTGTGGCTAACTGGAGTTATACATACAACGTGTAAGCTGTTCATTGTAAGTACAAGCCACGGTCGTGCATTGTTGAATAACGTCTCAGTCTGCAAAAGAGCAATCAGCTGACTCGGTCTCGAAGTGAATTTCTTGGGCAGTGTGAAACCACCAGCGGAGAATCTGGAATACTCGGCTGTCGAACAGGAGGGCCTGAAACGGGCTGAGTGGTTCTCTACGTACGGCATTGCCTACTATTTCAACCATGCTACACGACCAAGCACAATTAGCCATATACTGTCTACAAGCCCGGTTGCCCTTCTTGCATGGTGAGTACATCCGTATCCAGATCTGATGTCCCACTAACCTATCCATATTGATGGCAGGATTGGCGAAAAATTCCTAGATTGGGCGGACCCAAGATATCCAATCCCCTACAAACGATTCTGAAGGAAACTACGCTTTACTGGCTGACGGAGACTTTCCCAAGATCTATCTACACCTACCGAGAGGTACGTCCTTCTCCTTTCCTTACCTAGGTATTCTCATGCTTACCTAGGTACAAAATAATAACCCGGTCAATAGACTTACCCACCGCCGCCTGTGCCACCGGCACAGAGCCCTGAACTACACATCCATAAACCATTCGGTTACTCCTATTATCCGCAAGAGATCATCCCCGCACCGAAGTCGTGGGTTGAGTCTACCGGTAACTTGGTGTTTTGGAAAGAGCATACAAAAGTAAGACGCGCGCTACATATCCTATACCTAGGTAGGGAATCCCTTGTCTTACAATTGATTTACTTTGTAGGGAGGCCATTTCGCAGCGCTTGAATGCCCGGAAACGATGGCAGAAGATATTGTGGAGTTTGTAGAGCAAGTCTGGCCGTAGGAAATGTTGCGTAGGTATCTTTTTCGCTGATGGTTTCATTCGTATCTAAGTACCTAGGTATGGATAAAGGCCAAGGTTTCAGCCCTTCCTAGCCTGTTAGTTGAATTGCTGTCATATATTAAATCTCATGGGTATAATCACATGCCAACTTCCTTTGCAGACAGATACAGATACTTTACTATGTATACAGTCAACCAGATTCGATGCTTCACTCCTCATAGGTATTGCCGAACATGATCATCAAGTAATCTCAAGAGCTCAATTTCCGCTCCTGCTCAACCCAGCTGCCATTAATGCTATTCTCCGCAATCATCCTCCACTCGGCAATGCTCAAGTCAAACGCTTCTTGAACACAGCAATAATTATGCAACACAAACCCGCCAAAATACGCCGGATCATCACTGTTGATGGAAAACCTGACACCGGCATCCAGAAACGCCCGGATGGGCACTTTGCTTATATGATCGAAACAGCGCAGCTTGACGTTCGACACCGGGCAGACAGTAAGCAGGATCTCGTCCCGGGCAACCTGCTGCATTAAGCTGGGGCTATCAATCAGCCTGATTCCGTGGTCGATGCGCTGCGACTTGTAGGCTTCTAGCGCTGCTCGGATGTACGATGGATCCCCTTCTTCGCCCGCATGAGCGGTGCGCCTGATCCCCTTGAGTGTGCCGTGGCGTAGATCTCCTTGAACATGTCCTTGGGAGGACCAATCTCCGAGGACGAGGCGCCAATCCCGTGCAGTGCGCCGGACTCAAAATGACCCCCTGCACGGCCAAATCGAATACTTTTGTGCGTCGCTGGCCGGCAGGTGCTTTACAAAGCACATGATGAGCTTGGCCGACATGCCATACTCCAGTTCGGCGCGTCGACAGCCAGCCACGAACCCGGACACGACCGTGTCAAAGGCCACGCCCCGATTCAGATGCTCCTGGGGATCGAAGAAGACCTCGGCGTGGTGCACGCCGTCGGCATGCGCCTTTTGAAGTATTCCCAGGCCAGGGCCTCGAAGTCGCCCTGCCGCTGGAGCACTGACATGCTGATGAAGTAGTAGCTGAGAAAATCGTCGAGAGGTGAAATGCTCATATCGTTCGTACAGAGTCGCCGGCGAGCTGAATTCCGGCCGTTCCTCTGGGTCGGGCAAATCCACCCCGTTGCGCGCGGCCAGAGCGAACATCAGCTCGGGCGTGAGACATCCTTCGAGGTGGACGTGATGCTCGCATTTGGGCAGATCCTGTAGGAACTGGTGTAGTTTGGTATTGCACATTTTTCTCCCCTTAATTTGGTTATTGTCTTCTTTCCGCCTCTTCCGGGGCCACCTCAGAGGTATAGAGGGATGAAAGTCATGAAAGTCACGACGCCCACTGAACGCAGGGGACGTTCAAATTATATAGGATTCCTTCCTGCCCTCAGCGCCATCGAGAAGATTTTTATCTTTATCATCTTTTATTCATTTCATCCACCTCGAAGCAATCCACTTGTGGGGCCGAAAGTGTTGCAGGAAGTCGGCTGTCGGCCGCCTCCGATTTGGTTCAGGATCTCAGTACAACAGGTCCAGCCATTCCATGGAATCAATGACCAGGTTCCGGCCAATCAGAATCCACCAAGCATGAGGTAGCACATGTGCCTGATTATATAATGTAGGAATACTCGTATTTTTCTGTATACAAAGGCTCATCTATTACCCTGAGGATAAATTGGTAGTGCATATTCTGACAGAATCTACGTAGAATTACATCTCTCTTGTCAAATTCATGTTCATTTCGTGATTTCCGGAGAGGCTAGTCGCAATGCCAGATAACGAAGGCCATTCGACGCCCTTCGAATGACATGACCGAGATAGTGTTTTTGAATGAGAAGTAACGCCCGGATTTTCTTCTAAATTTGTTTCCCAAGATTCCTCGAGATAACTTGCTCTCGCCATCTCTCGCGTTTACATGTTCTGTTCCAACAATTACCATTGTTACCAATGGCCTCCGATTCATACACTCTACGCAGCCATCGATCCGGCGACATGGGCTGGATAGTGCATCGACATGGCGTCCTCTACCGAAACGAATTCGGATGGGACGAGCGCTTCGAGGCTCTCGTAGCCCGCATCACCGCCGAATTTATCGAGAACTACGATCCGAAATGCGAACGATGCTGGATCGCTGAGCGGAATGGCGAGTTCTTAGGATGCGTGATGTTGGTCAAAGATCGAAGTTCGGACGACAAGAATAATAATGCTGCTGCTGCGGCTAAGCTACGACTTTTGCTTGTGGAACCGAATGCACGCGGCCTGGGCCTTGGTCAGACTTTGATCCACGAATGCACCAAATTTGCACGGGAAGTGGGCTATTCGCGGATTCTTTTATGGACGCAAAGTGTTCTTACAGCCGCACGTCGACTATATGCGAGAGGGCTATAAGCTCGTGAAATCGGAAGAACATGAGACGTTCGGTGTCAAGTTAACCGGGGAGTTCTGGGAGCTATTTCTGTAACTGCCACTGTCAGAACTCGCGTACGACTTTTTGCGCAGATGGATGTCCACTTTTCACGGCAATGAATCGCTCGTTTTATGAGCTTTCACAAGACCTTGGGTATATAGCACGAATTAGTATCGCAAAGGCAAACGTGTCATTCCTTGGCCCCTTCCAGCTTTTCTAAAAGCCTTGTATCAAGATATATATGAGAGATTCTTCTCTCTATATTCGATTAATTATCGTTATCAAGTAGTTAATTCTGTTGTTGTCTAACAAATCCCGGTCCAGTGACTATTGTAACCCTAGCCGGATTCTGATTGGGCCGCTCGTCTATTAGACTATAGCTCCTCATCAGGACTAGCGCCCTTTTCAACACTCTTCTGCGATCCTTCGGTACTCGAGAGTAAGATCTCTATTCAGAATAATCAACTTGCTCATGCTTCGCGTACATACACGCATAGCATTGAATGTATCTCCTCGCTGCTTCCGACCGCACGCACACTGGCCCAGTCCGCTCAGCACAACAACCAAGACCATGTCTACAGCAGACCGCTACAAGCTGACATTCTTCGTGCCTCACCCGCAACTCGAAACGTGCAAAGAAGCCGTCTTCGCCACCGGCGCAGGAACCTTCCCGGGGAAATACTCCAAGACTTGCTTCCAGACGCGCGGAACAGGACAGTTCTTGCCGGGAGACGGTGCGAATCCCAACATTGGCGCGGTGGGGACACTGGAGTTGGTGGACGAGATGAAGGTCGAGATTCTCTGCGTGGGAAGACAGACTATGCTGGACGCGGTCAAGGCTCTTGTCAAGGCTCATCCTTATGAAGAGCCCGCGTATGAGGTTTACAAGTTGGAGGATGTATGATGGATCCATCAACTTCATATTACGTATTATTAAAGATCCAGAATCAATGCGATTCTCCATAGCGTGTGCGAAGTGCGAAAAGGAGTAGAAGCAAGCAATAATCGATAATGATCAATCTATAAGCCCAGCATAGTTGTCAGCGTATAATACTACATAGGTATATAAATGGTTGCTGCCCGGGATTGGCTGCTGACATATTGACGGCTGTGATTGGTTCCGCCAGCTTCCCTCGTCTTGTCTGATTCCGCCCGGAACTTCGTCAACTCCTCGACAACCTCGCTATCCCCAGCCAGCCCACATTGACGCCAGCAATGGCTTCCAAACTGTTCCCCGCCCTCGTGCGTTCCTCCCGACAAGCCATTCCACAGATCTCCCGCCCTCAATGGCGGTCCTTTCTGTGGGCGCACCCGTGCTGAGCGATGTGCTCGCCGTGGTAAGGAACTACCTCTTTCTTCTGGCACCTCCTTGATCTCAGGTTCAATGAACGTAACATTCATGGATATACATGCTGACTCCGTCTGTGATACGACATCTAGCACCGCAATAAACCTGACAATAACCCGTCCATCCCGTTCAAGTTCAGCACAGAGAACCTGAAAATCATCGATGAAATCCTCAAACGCTACCCCCGCAGTACAAGAAGGCCGCTGTAATGCCACTTCTGGACCTTGGCCAGCGCCAGCATGGCTTCACTAGCATCAGCGTCATGAACGAGGTTGCTCGGCTACTAGAAATGCCCCCATGCGAGTCTACGAAGTCGCGACTTTTACACCATGTACAACAGAGAGCCTGTGGGCAAGTACTTCGTGCAGGTCTGCACGACGGTGAGTCTATATGAACGGTCCTCTTATTGAAATCTCGGCTTACTGATTTGTGTATTAGACACCTTGCCAACTCGGCGGATGCGGAAGCGACAAAATTGTCGAGGCGATTAACAAGCACCTCGATATTACTCCTGGTCACACCACAGAGGATGGCCTTTTTACATACATCGAGGTTGAATGCCTTGGTGCATGTGTTAATGCTCCGATGGTCCAGATTAACGATGATTATTACGAGGACTTGACTCCCGAGTCTGTGGTCCAACTCCTGACTGCCCTGAAGGAATCTGCTGGCAGTGCCACAGCAAAGGTCCCTGCTCCCGGCCCTCTCAGCGGAAGAGAGTCGTGCGAAAATAGTGCTGGTTTGACGAATCTGAAGGAAGTTACATGGAATCCCGAGCAGTTTATGAGGAAGGACGGAGAGTTGTAAGCGGGAAGACATTTTTCCTTCTTCCCTTGTGCCGTTTCTTCCGGTAATTCGTCTTTTATATAGAAGTGGGATGAAGTTGTTCATGAGACGGTAATTGAGCTTTTCCATTTCAAACTGTACAGTACACTGTCTTCATGTTTTGTGGCCCTTATCTGAGATGAGAATTAAGCCATGCATATCACACATTTTTCTCGATTTCACTAATCAGACCCCAAACTTTTCACACTTAGAACTTGCTTACTTAACAAGAAAGGAAGAGAAGCCCTGGCAGCAACATCTCCTTCTACTTCCAATCGAATGCCGGAACCTCAAATCCTTTGACATCATCCGCCCTAATCTCATCGTCGAGGACGAGCTCATACTCTCCGTCCGCGTGTCTGACCAGAGTACGCCCATCCTGTCCCTGCAGTATGCCAACTTCCAGCGTGTTCAAGGCCACCAGATTCCAAATATGAACCTCTTTCTTCTGCCCAAAACGGATGGCACGGCCGCTAGACTGCGTTATGGTGCTCTGATACTCATAGTGATTCTTAGCGGCGAATGGCGCGAAAAGATGACATGATTCGCATTCTGGAGGTTTCTAGTTTTCGATAGTTAGGCGCGGAGGGAGGTATGAGTATGGAAAGAAGAAAAAAGGAGTGGATAATACTTTACTTACAATCCTGCAGCGTTTTCGGTGCCCAGTTGGAGAATGGCAACCTTCTTCTTGTCTTGTCCGGCAAATGCTTTTATCTTGCTCCTGCCGCGTCCACCGCTCATGCCCACCGAAGCATAGGAGATGTTGTGCTTCTCAAAGGCCGCCGTGACTGGTCCCTCGAGATCTGCAAACTGCAAGAAGAGAATGGCCTGGTCTTCGTTGGGGATTGCGTTTGTGTCCTTCAGAAGACTAATCAATGCTTCTATCTTTGTCCCACCGGGGAGTCGGCCTGTCGACGGGCTGGCACATGCAGAAATAACGACCGGGAATGACATATTGTTTGTCTACAGCTGCACGGCAATCGTGAGCAGTGCATTTATTGTCCCTGAGTACATCTTCGAGGCACGATGCACAGACGATATGCCCGCACTTGCCCAAGACGCTAAGATCCTTGGAGGATCGATGGCCTTTTTCGGCCGCAGCTCTGGCAATGAGGTACAATTTTGGCGCTTTGGAGATAATGGTCTGACTCTACAAACCTCAGCGCTCTCGTTCGTTCCACCAAGGCAAGGATGTTGACACGGATCTTGTTTGTCCATTCTCGGAGTTCTTTTCTTTTCCGGTTTGCTGTCTGGCAAAGGCTTCAAACTGTGTTTCTTGCTCTGAGATGTGGATTTTTGTTGCCTTGATTGTGGTTCAAACTCGCCATCGAGATCTTCTTGTTGTTGGTCTTCCTCCTCGTCACTGCTGTCTTCATCTTTCTCCGTCTGACGCCTGTCGAGCCCAGTGACAGACGTGGAAGTATTGGCAGCAGAGCGGTCATTTGACGCATTCCAGAATTCTTTCCAGTCGTCCTTGTGATACGATTGCATGGCCTCTCCAAGTAGTTTCTGAACAAAACCAGAAACATTGGTGTCGCCGTAGTCGTTTGACTCAAGACTGGCTTTGAGAGCGTCGAATCGAGGACTGTCCTGTTCAAGTTGATGAAACAACCAAGATACAGCTTTCGATTGCATCTTTATCTCTGCAATAACCTCATTCACCTCTTCGCGTCTGTGTTGGATGAGTTTCACCGTTGTGTCAATGCTCTTAGTCGCCGAGCTCCAGCGAGGCAATGCATCGTAATGTGAGGAACGCTTGACCAGACTTTGCTCTGGAGTGTTGCACGTATCGACGATCTCACTGATTCTGCCACGCTGATCGTACAAGTACTTTTCCTTCTTTTCACCTTTTGTTTGCGGATTGTACGATTCATAAAACAGTTTCAGCTCGAGATAGAGAATCCTTTCCACGGCGGACAAAACTACTGGATTATAATGGACTTTCCAATGTATGCGCGGGATTTCAGGGGTATTCTGTTCCTTCGTTAGGATGTTACTTGCAGCTGGAACTGGTTCTCACTTACCTGGCGCATAAACACATCAATAAAATACTGTGCAAGCCCATTACGGCGGAAATGCCATCCTCTGCTCGCAACGTCTCTGAAGAAGTGGAAGTTCTCGGATTCTATACACCTCGTGAGTAAACAGAAACTTGGATATAGGCTCTTGTGCTAGCTTACCTGACCGCTTGTATTTGCTTTTCTCATAATCGTCATCGCTGGCCTTTCCGAGATATACGTTTAACAGTCGTGCCATCTTCTCCGCGGCTGCAAAGCCTTTAATGGGAGGCGTTCCAGACATTATCCACCGCGAACGTGCTTTGAGGGACGCCAACAGCGCATGGCGGTCCTGGTTCAGATATGTGAATTCATCTATGACGAGTCGCTGGAAACGATACATGTGTAGAACAGTTCCCTTGACATCCCCTGTTGCCGTCTCTTTGTTTGCTGAAATGCCGAAATTCGACCTGTCGAGAAGCGTTTCTTGATTTGATGTACTGCTGCTTGTTTTCTTGGCTTTGGACGCATTGCCTTTGGTGGTGGTGGTGCCATTCTTGCTTCCTGCAGGATCAGCTACTTGGTTCAATGAAGAATCTTCAGAGACACCGGCCATTCCTGTCTTCTTCCCTCTGAGCCTTCGAGACGGTAAGTAGCGATTGTAGGCATCGGTGCCCCAGACGGACTTTCGCTTGCTTTGAATAGCTTCTATAAATGCTTCCGGCCCGTCTCGTTGCAATGAAGTGACCTGCTGTTCAATGGAGCCGATTACATCGTCGAACCAGGCTTCAAACATGCGCACGTTACTGTTCGCCTTCGGAGGGATGGTCCTCCCGCTGTTTCTTCCAGCTTGTTGAAATATAATGCACCTGTGAAAACTGCCCATGAAACAAGAACGATGTCTGCTGATTGAAAAGTCTCGACTGAAGTTGCTGCGAGTTTGGCAATACTCCCAATATCAAGAACAGTGTACTTGTCCCCGAGGAACCGTGAGATCTCGCCCTGCCACTGGTCGAATAAGATATCAGGAACGACGATACACGTTGCTTTGAGCGGTATTGCATTCTTGCATGGTTCCTCTGCTTCAAGGATATCCTTTTGATGTTGGCAGTCTATCAGCCCCAGAATCACAGCTGTTTTGCCAAACCCGACGTGGTCCGCTAGTATTCCACCTCTAACCTTACGATGCACAATGACTTTTGCTTCCGCTCGCCAATTCAGCGGTCCTAAGACGGCTTCTTCGACTTCTTCCTCTGGAAAGCTGTTCATGTCATCCGATTCACGTGCCAACGCCCACCGGAGGGATCGTCGCTGATCTGATCTCAACGGGATTCTGAAATGGGGAGGCTGTTCTGCCTCGGGCTCATCATTGTTGTTCAGTATGCGGTAGCTGCCTGGACGAGGGATATCTGTGTCGTCGTTGCTAGATACTCGCCAGTAAAACGCCACCGACGAACTACCATCACGGCGGTGTGCTATTGTCCCACAGGCTCGATGGAACATCGTTTTGAAATTCACAGCAAGACATACATGGCCGGTTTGCGTCTCTTCTTCACCTTCTTCTTCTCCTATTTTGGTGAAAATCTGAAATGGGGACGGCCGCAATTTGTAGTCTCGCTCACATCTCGCTGCATCTACTGGATCTTCAATGGGGCGCTCCCTCCCTCTAATGACCGTCCACGCCATCCTAGGTAATTTCGGTGAGCAACGTTGGCAGATCTCGAAGTCGGCGTTGGCACTTCTCCAACTCGTGCATGGGGACCAGGTCATGAACTTAGCCCATATCCAGGCGAATTTGCCTATCTCTTCGAAATTGCTGATTTCCAATGCTCGCCATGGGCCTTGCTCCCACGGTACCCTCATGTTTGGGATAATGTTCGTCGCCACTGATAAAGAGGCAGGTAGCAGTCGTAACAATCCTGACCATTGATCTGAAGTGTAATGTTCGAGTTGGGTATATGGCTGACAATCCGCATTTGAGAGTCACAGTTGATCAACGACATGGTCCCAACGTCGACCCATTGTCGATGAGAAGCGAGCACAGAAGAGGTCTCTGAGGATCGCAGCTGCTGGTAGTCCCATTTACTATCGAGTTGCAGGATTATATCTCTCGGGGTATTGTCAGTCTTGCGCCGCGGATCCGTTGAGAATACCCATGAATCGAGCTGGGAGGGACCCAGTCTCCTTGGATCCAGGAAAAGAATAAAGTGGGCTCGCCTGCTTTGGGGACACGGCGATGCAGTGACTGCAATGCCCCTCCGCAGTTGGGGATTCGCTCATACTTGCCGCGAACGTCCAAGGAAAGACCTTCCATTGCCCTATCGTCGCCTGTGACGATGATACTGCTCAAACCCTCTGCTCTTGATATGAGCCTGGAAGGCCACAGATGTTTTCATAGGACGGTAGCAAGTCTCCAGTACCTCTGAGAGTGATTGTTTTCTCTTTCTTCGATAAGGG
Organism: Talaromyces trachyspermus; assembly: GCA_020137715.1. Taxonomy (NCBI): domain Eukaryota; kingdom Fungi; phylum Ascomycota; class Eurotiomycetes; order Eurotiales; family Trichocomaceae; genus Talaromyces; species Talaromyces trachyspermus. The sequence goes on along the minus strand of JACGXQ010000002.1, from coordinate 296,433 downwards.
CTTGCAAATTTGCCATTCCCCTCTAGAATTGATGGGCCAGTTTCATCAACTTTCATTCTCGCAATGGGATGACGAAGAATCTCTCTGAAATAGCTTCTGGCGGGCTCGCTTGATGGTGCTTTCGCGAATAAATCCCAGTGCATCCCTCGAGGACCAATCGTCAGGTGAAGGATAGAATTGGAGCCCTCGTATACGACTTTCCAGGTTTGAGTTCTCTTGATAGACTTGTACATGAGGATATCCAGAGAAACTAGCTCGACTGTCTCTAGAAACAGCTTCCATATGCCCTTGGTCTCGTCGGATGACGAGTACTGACCGGACATTGCTTCGTAGACGGTCAGTGGGAGCTCTGGGGGTTGTATGGTTGATGGAAGGCACCATAGAAGCAGTTCTCGAAACATCTTCGGATCTTTGCGCATCCTGAGCTGTGATGGAGGGATGGGCTTGTAGTTGTGGACGGGATTGACTTTGCAGGCAGCACAGGCTGTGAATTTGCAATCCATGCATTGATAAAGACCGTATCGTCCTATGCCATAGGGGCCCTCGCAACTACACAGGCTCACTGTCAGCCCAGCAAGTGCCTTGAGCTTAACAAGCCAGTCGATAGTAGGTTTGATGAACGGTGTCAAGCTTCTCGCACTTAATGGATAGGAGTTCATCAAAGATGGTGTAGGCATAGGTTCTTCGGCCTGTTCTTCGTTCTCGCGAACACCTGTCTCTTCAGACCCTGCCTTCAGCAACGAATGTGAAGTCATAAGCGCGGCTATTATTGCTGGACCGACAACGGTCGTGCTCATTGCATTCCCCGCTAGATCTTGCATTTGAGCTTGATTCTCTCGTGTTAAAGATAGACGGCTTAGCGGCATTCCCTGCATGGCTAACATCTCGCGCCCTTGGATTTGGCCACCACGAGCAGTCGAGTACAGCACGCCGCAGGGCGTTATGCATCCCATGATACCCAAAGGTCTAGTGTCCATATCTCTGTCGACGCCTTGAGAAATGTCAATGCAGCGGCTATAAAATAAGGAAAATTAGCCAATATGAAGAAGGATCCAATGGATGTCTGCATAGGGGTTTACTGACACTTTGAAACTGTTATCGTAACCAGAAACCATCAATGTACGCAAATGATTGACATCAATTGTATCCCAGACCCGTTCGACCTGCGAGAAAAACCACGGCCGGTCCATCCATGTCGCAGGACGACACTTGCCGCCTTCTTCCCAGTGCGTTATGGGCCTTCCATTACCGAAAGTGGTTCCTCTGCGAACATCGGCATGTCTGATCTTGTACAGGGACCAGTTGGGCGATGATCTTGGTTCAGACGCGGTCAAGCGTTCGAGCTTGCGCTGCTCTATGACTTCGTCGTCGGCGTCGATAAAATCAGTGAAAGGCGAACTTGCTCGACGCTGGAAACTCAGAAATATAGAAGTCCATTCATCCAGCATTTTCTCTCCATCATCCTCAGCGACGGCCTTTTCAATGCAAATTGCATAGCCTCGTTCACGAGTCTGTGGTAGATAGAAGTCTTTCGTGTCCACCTTGACGCTGCGGAAATGATATCCAACTTTCTCAAATGCTGATCCGATATGGCTCCAAGGTGCATTGCTGATGTTTTCCAGGATGACAATGCGTGGCCGGTGAACTTCGCAATATGCGACCAGCGCTCTGAGGGTGTCTTCTGACTCTCCACGCTCGCCGAATTGCTTGCGCCAATTGTTCAGGTTAGAGTAGTCCACGCAAGGGAATCCGGCGACGAGGAGATCTGGTCTTGTTGGCACTTCGCGTTCCGCTCCGTATGCAGTGTGTCTGTATAAGAGTAAGCCTCATGAATATGGATTTGAAAAGGGGCACAAGTGGAACGCACGCGGTCTTTTATGGAGCTCAATAGCATCCCTGAAGAGTAGCGGAGGGCGAAAATTCCTCTCGATATATGCTTGTTTATATTCGACAATTTCTGCACTGAAAAGGTGTTTGAAATCGAAGGACTGGAAGCCTAGTTTCTTCAATTCTAGAGACGAAATTAATATACCACTGATGTTGGACGTAATGAGGGTGGTGGAAGGGGAAAAAACGTACGTGAAATAATCATCTCCAGAGCAAGAATAGGACTTTCTGTCCCTGAGCAGACCGTGGCAACGCGCAGTTTACGTCCATTGAGAGAGCTGACGAATCTCTTGAATCGAATGTCGCGGGCAGCGTTCAATGTGATGTTCTCAAATATCTCGTCGAGATCATGGATAGGAGGCAAGTCACCAGCCAGACCGTTCTTTGGCGTAAAGTTCTGTTTCAGTTGGTTCACGTACTCGATCTCTGTGTACTCGCTCTCAGGAGTTGGGGTTCCATTATCTTTTGCTTTTGCGTACTGTTCTCTGTTGAGGAGGGTTTGTGCTGTGGTGGTTGTTGCTGTTGTTGCCTTTGGGGCCTTTCCCTTCTTTGTCGTCGTCGTCGTCTTGGTGGGTGGATCTTCTTCATCGTGCTGCTCGACGTCGCTTGCAGAAGCGGAAAGAGAAGGGCTTGCTGGCTCTTCTCGAGTATCAGAGTCATCATATAAATCCTCAGAGTCCAAGCTTATCTGCTTGGCTGCCTGAGACCGCGTTCTACGAGGCATGATGTCGGCTGGTATCTATCTGTTCCTTCGCCTCAAGTCTTCGATTAGAATATGAACGATACAAAACATAAAGGAAGAGAATAGCAGCTTTACTCAGACAGATGCTGCATTGCTGACATTTGGTATTTTGATTCTTTGCAAAGGAAAAGAAGAAGCTTCGCTAGAGAAGGTATGCAAATGTGTATAAGAAGAAAAGTGTGAAAGAGAGAAGAAAATTCATGGAAAGTTCCGGTCAAATCAACAGCAGGAGACTAAACGATGGGGCCTGTCTTAGATATTACCTGGGTAACTGACATTAACGATTGTTGTGAATACGTTTGTGTAAGCATCGTGAGATTCCTCTCTCCAACCTTTTAGGGCTTGCTTTGGTGGTGTGGAGGAGATGGTTGCTAGTGCATGGCTACAAACTATACAACCTAGGCAGATATGGTCTTGAGATCTGCTTTGGGATCTGATATTGGGATAAAGAAATAGTCCGTTCTAGATACAATGAACTTTGCACTTGTCTCTATACAAATATCAATACATATGCATACACGCACGTTGTCTAAGTAGGATAGATTTAGGGAATGACGTTTTGACCAGTTTTACTTCACATCAAACTACATACAGAGCTAGACATAGAAATGAGAAGGCTTAGAAGCATTGATTCATTGATTCACATGCTAGCTAGCTCATTGTGAGACCTTTTGTTTATCCCATCTGCATGATGCATCACAAATCTGTAGAAAGTAACAGGGGTATTGACATCTTTTATAAGAACAGCAGATCTTTTTTAAAAAGAAAGAAAGAGAATTCTCGACTAAGCCCATATTCTAGCGCCATTCGCCATCCAAATCCTCATATATTATCCATGCAAAGCAGATAAGTTATCTTATCTTTCTTTCTTTTCCTTCCTCGAAGAGGCCAATTAAGAATTAAGCATAATTATAGCATCATCGCATACCGCTCTGCAGTAACTGTTGCCGCAGCAACATGATTTGACTTCGCTCGAGAGGCGGTAGAGCATCAATCTGCGCTTGTGGCATATTCAATACTTGCTGCAATAGCTCTTCTTGGCCTGGTATTTGTTGGGCTGCTGCAGCTGGCGGTTGCTGGCCTATGGCTGCTGCTGGAGGAGGCGCAAATGGTGTGCTGTGAACGGGAGGCGTTGACACTTGCGCCGGAACAGCAGCAGCAGCAACAGCAGCACCGTATGGTTGATATGTTGTCGGGGCTGCTGCTACTGCGGCTGCTTGTGTAGCTTGCTCGACAACTGTGCCAAGCGTGGTGTAATCGACAAGGTTCATGAGAAGTAGAGCTTGGAAGATTGCGTATGCGAGTTGAGGTGCTGTTCTGAGGAGTTCTGTTGCGCGTGCAGGGTCTGCCACTGCTAGGGACTTCATTTGAGACAGGACATCGAGGAGTTGATTTGGCGGAAGCTGGGACAGTGTTTGAGAGATGGCATTCGGGCAATCAAGGTGTGGAGGAACTTCTACGCCCGGGGGCAGCGGCGGAAGAGAGCTTGGGTTCTGTTGCGGAGGTAGTTGTTGTTGGTATCCCCGCCTGGGCGTCTGAGTAGTCCTCTGGTATCGAATCTTTTCATTGTTGTGTGGCCAGTCAACCCGGATCTTTCTTCCCATAATCTCATAATCGTTTAGATTCCGCACCGCCGAAGCTGCAGCATCGGCGTCTGCAAAGTCGGCGAATCCGTAGCCCTTGGGCTTGCCAGTATCCGGGTTCATCATAAGCCGGAATTTGGTGACGGTGCCAGCTGTGCTAAGGATGTCTTTCACTTGTTCCTCTGTAAGATCTGGGAGGATTTTTAGTATGAGCATGTCTTTCGCGAAGAACGGGTATATAAACGTACTGTAGGGAATGTTTCCCAGGAAGACGCTCTTCCCGGTTCCTGGAGCCATGTTGATTAAGCTGCTGCACAATCTATCGAGGATGAGCTTTGAAGTCAGAAGTGAAGGCCATGAAGCTTGCGCGTTATTGCCCCGTTATTGCCCCGTTGTTCCGCCCAGCTAATCCGAATGCAGCTAGATCGGCTTGCGCCTTTCAATATTCGCTTCTCCGCCAGCGGAAGCTCCTCGACTACATACAATTCTGTCTCTCATCTCTGCCCACTCGACTTATCAGAAAATATGGCAGGAAGCCCGCGGGAACAATGGGAGAGGCTGCAGGTCATTCTCCAACAACGAGCTAGAGCTGGTGGCGGCGGTGGTGGTTTCCGGTTTGGAGGTGCGCCTTTTGGAGGCTCAGCTGCTGCGATTGCGCTGTTGATAGCTGGCGGATATGCGGTGTCCGCATCTCTCTTTAACGGTAAGATAAAAATTGACAAGGTCCTTGAGATATGAATTAGTCCGAAAGGGGTGCTGATGGTGTTTTGCCAAATAGTCGATGGTGGTCACCGAGCTATCAAGTACTCCAGGATATCCGGTGTGAAGAAAGAAATTTACAGCGAAGGTAGGTTCGAATACATCCTGATGCTATTGATGTATACATGTACTTATGAAATACCTCTACTACAGGCACACATTTTCAAATACCCTGGATCGAGACGCCCGTTGTTTACGACGTTCGTGCAAAACCCAGGAACGTTGCGTCCTTGACAGGAACGAAGGACTTGCAAATGGTCAACATCACATGTCGTGTTTTGTCGCGACCGCGTATTGAAGCTTTGCCTCAAATCTACCGGACACTGGGCAAAGACTTTGATGAGCGAGTTCTGCCATCTATTGTCAACGAGGTCTTGAAGAGTGTCGTTGCCCAGTTCAACGCCAGTCAATTGATTACACAGCGAGAGAACGTGGCCCGCCTCGTCCGCGACAATCTGGCCCGGAGAGCTGCCCGCTTTAATATTACGTTGGATGATGTCTCCTTGACTGTGGGTCTTATCCTATCTTCTCTGATGCAATCCATTGTCATCTCCATATCTAACTGTGACAACCTAGCATCTTGCATTCTCCCCAGAGTTCACCGCCGCCGTTGAAGCCAAACAGGTCGCTCAACAAGAAGCCCAAAGAGCCGCCTTCCTTGTCGACAAGGCCCGTCAAGAGAAGCAAGCCACCATCGTCCGAGCCCAGGGTGAAGCCCGCTCTGCCGAACTTATCGGTGACGCCATCAAGAAGAGCAAGAGTTACGTTGAACTGCGACGTATCGAGAACGCACGGAATATTGCCCAGATTCTTCAGGAATCTGGCGGTAAGAACAAGCTCTATCTTGATGCTCAGGGCTTGGGCTTGAACGTCAACACCGGCAACGAGCCTGAAAAATAAAAATGAAACAAGCTTGGAAACGAACGTTTGAAATGTTTGCCCTTAAATTACATCTCTCTAACTGAAAACTCCCTTCTTTTGTTTCCAAAATCTTTTCCATGTCGCATGTGCATCATCACATCGTGTATAAATAGTGAACAATAGTGCTCTAATGCCATTCTATCCTTTAATCGTCATTGCATTCCAATGTTGCTTGGAAGCGCTGTCATTTACACTTCTAAAAATCAACACCTAAATAAACATCTTCGAGAAGCGGCGTATAGTCTACTAAAATATCATTAAAGCAATCAGCATCGATTTAATTGCGGTGGATTGTCTCAGCTCAGGGACCATCTCCTTATCGATAACCGATAAGCGTAGGGAGAAAAAAAGTTCCCCGGAATGAACCACCAAACCGATTCTGATTATACCATAAAAAGCATTGGGTTAGGTATCCAAGTATCCTCCTAAATACATGGTCTTTTTTGTCTTCAAAACTCCATGCCAATCATGACAGACCCCCACACTGAAATAGACGTCGACCTCGACGTCCAAGAGATCCTTCTCGCCGCCTCTCAGCACGACATCCCGAAACTTCGCAACTTGATCCGATCAAACGGCAGTGGGGCAGAGAATCCGGCGAATGTGAAAGATCCAGAAACCGGATATACGCCTTTGCACGCGGCCATTGCCGCTTGCGAGCCGGATCAAGATCAAGATCAAGATCAAGGTCGAGGTCGAGGTCAAGATGAGGTACGGGCAAACGGCGGGGTGGTGAATGGCGATCATCATCATCATCAGACTGAAGATGGAGATGGAAGAAGTAGTCGGTCAGAGGAATTAGCCTCAGGACGGGAGACGGTTAAGTTCTTGCTACAGCAAGGCGCGATCTGGAATGATTTGGATAAGAATGATGAGACGCCCGGTTGTATGGCGCGAAGGCTTGGTTTGAATGAGTTGTATGATCTTATGGTTGATGCTGGGGTGCGCGCGGAGTTACTTCTTAATCGACTCGAGGGCTATGAAATACTTGGCGACGATGACTATGACTATGACGATGACGACGTTGAAGGTGAAGATGAAGGTGATGGCAATATCGCTGCAGGGAATCTCGCAACTGGAGAAGCACATGAATCTACTACTACTACAACAATGATACAAGAACAACACCCCGAGCCCAATGCCTCAAACGTCAGATATCTCCATTCAAACCTTACTTTCCACGACGACCGACTCCTCGACAACGACCATAATGGAGTCATGATGTCCTGGGAAACCGAGATTATGCGCAAAACCGCGCGCAAGCTCCTCCCCAGGCCAGGGATGCGGGTGCTCAATATCGGACATGGCATGGGCATAATAGACGGGTTCTTCCAAGAGCAGTGCCCCAGCGCGCACCACATCGTCGAGGCGCATGCAGAAGTCATAGCGAGCATGAAGCAGAAAGGCTGGCACGAAAAGCCCGGTGTCGTGATCCACGAAGGGCGATGGCAAGACGTTCTGCCCAAACTCGTGGCGGAGCAGCAAGGTGAGATGTTTGATGCGATTTACTACGATACTTTCGCCGAGTCATATGCGGATTTCCGTGGGTTTTGTCGGAGCAAGTCATTGGGTTGTTGGAGACGGATGGCTTGTGGAGTTTCTTCAATGGGATGGGCGCTGATAGGCAGATTAGTTATGATGTCTATCAGAAAGTGGTGGAGATGGATGTCTTTGAAGCTGGCTTTGATGTCAGCTGGGAGGATGTGCCTGTGCCGCCTCTGGAGGAGGAATGGTCTGGTGTGCGACGGCGGTATTGGGTTGTAGATAATTATCGCTTGCCGATTTGCAAGTACATGGATTAGACGTTTCCAAGTCAAGAATTACTTATATCCTAAGACAGAGTAGCGTTTCTTAAGAGTTATTAATTATCGTGTATCATTGGTGTAACGCTTCACAGGCAAAGAGAAAAGGAACGCTAGACTTTCAGAATGCCAACCCAGCTCGCTAAAGGTACACTATTGACGACGCAAAAGAAAGAAGAAAGTATGATACTTCAAGAAAGAATAGGTACTATCACAATTGAATCAAATCCACTTCCGAAAAGTCAGGCGGACTACGACTAAAAATGGTCCGACATTTCCCATCCAGCGCTTGGTATTCGTTACTGATCCATATATGCTTGCTGAACCGCTGGGTACAGTAGATCTCGTCATCGCTGACTCCAAGATCATCTCGCGGAATCCAAATCACAGGACGCTTTGCTCTCAGAGCGTCGTGCTGGAATGCCCGTTGGACAAGCTGATCACGTTCGTCGGGCGTGAGGTCCTCTAATTCGTCGTGAATACCGGCAAATAGAGCCCTCCCCATCGAGTTAGACCCGACTGCTCGTGTTTCTTCATCACCAGCTTTGTACGCCAGTTGCTGTCGCAGTTTTTGAATGCTCGGTACGTCATAGCTAGAGCTCGTGCTGAAGTATTTGGAGCGCCGCACTTTTGATCTATCTGCCCAAGAGCCAGGCCTTGCCGCCGCAGCTCGCTTGCCTAGACCGCCGCCAAGTACATTCAGAAACTTGTCTTTGTTTCTGCCTTGTCCGTTTTCCTGGCCGACGTATTGCAGTTCGATCTCCTTGTTATCTGCATAATTTTGGCGTTCCTCGTGGTCAGATCCCTCCTTCGTGTCATCGTCAATATGCCAGCCGTGTCGGATTTGTTGAGCTCTGGCAAATTCTTCGTCTCTACGGACAGCGTCATCCTCGAGAGTGATTGGCAAGTAGCGGATGAGCGGGGAGAATGCCTCGTTTAATAAGTATTGATACCCAAGAGTCAGTATCATAACGACAATCATGACAATTGCTTGTCCCTGGCATGCGACCGTGTCGTGTTCGTCTCGTACCAGGAAGAAAAGACCAATTAAGCACAGCTCCATAACATAGAGTCCTGTGAAAAGCTGGTTGATGGCTTTAGGAAACAAAAGTCCGCCGGTATCGAAGCGGAATTTCGTGACGTAGAGCGTGTTATATCGATATACAAACCAAAATAGAGCAAAGGTAGCAATAACAAAGACAACGATCAGCGGAGCGATGATGATATAAATGAAACCTAGTGATATCTTTTAGCCCTCGAATCTTCATACCAAACCACACAGAAAACTTACCGATGCATGCGAGAACGGTATATACAGGGAAGAAACTTCCCCATTTCATTCGGTGCAGATTGGTCGTTCGTGACCACTTGTTCCTTGCAGTGTTGTCAAACAGCGGCCCAAGGATAAACCATTTAATCAAATTCCAGATTTGAGCCAGCGCACCAGCACTGACAGACATGGCTCGAAGAATCATGTAGGAGAAAAAGTAGTTGCTGGATTTGGGAATGTTGTCGGCGAGAAGTTCAGGCCAGCCCGTTACATCCGTGACTGAATCGACCAGCGTGGAGAAACTGGATGAAATAGCCACGACAAGAAACAATTGAACAAAGAGGAATGCAAAATAGTAATTGGAAACCATTAACTCCACAGACATGCCTGTCTGTAGTCCCTGGGTCTGGGATAGAAAGCGGAGAATCAACGGAAGCAGCAACATTAATAGAGATAAGAATAACGGGGGCAGAACACCCTGGACGGCTGAAAATAGCCAATGTGGCAACTTAGACAACCATGCAAGCCACGAGAATTTGCCTTCTAGGTACGAGAGCTGAGAGAGAACCCCAGTAAAGGCAACTGGGATAGCCCAGCCCACAACCATGCCACAGACAACAATGAATATGCCACCAGTACGTAGATATCGTTCCCACCATTTGATCGACATGTTGTCCCAGATAACATCGTCTGGCGAGATTTCCACAACCCGGGGAGCCATTTGCTTTGGTATGTGGTGACTGACAGCTTGACAAGCCATATGTGCCGCTACCTGATGGTTGAACTGGATGAAAGCTGAATTCATCAAAGGGAATTGCTCTGGGTGTTGCTGATCGATTTCAATCTCTAGGTTAAGCCGTGCTACTTCTTTTCGACAGTAATCAATGGTATCGACCTTCTTGCCGATTAGAGGTAGAGATGGCATCCAACTGATTCCGAAAATAGGGAGACGCATGGTCTCGCGATCTTTTGTCTAATATACTTTTTCCAGAGCGGTTCTCCGCACTCAATGTCATAGTTTTCGTTGTAAGCGAGGGGTATTCTTGAATTTTTCTCTCGCCTTCCTTCGCGCCATCTTTCGCTTTCCGCAAAACATCGCCATTGTCAGATTCTTGATTATCCTGTTGCTGTGTAGAATCAACCCTGGTCAATGGTATCTCATCGGCTTCTGGAGGTGCCCTGTCACTTCGGCGGCTTAGGCGAGAGATGGATGATGACTTCCTGCTCCATCCAGGGCGACGCGAGTTCTGTTCTTCGCTGGCGTAATCGTTGGATGATTTTCCTGCGATTGCGAGCCGCCTCTAGACGAACCTCTAGCACTATCGAGGCTGGGGCGAGTAGATGAATGCGCGGAATTATTTTCCCTTTTGGTGTCTTCTTTACTAGAAATAGAAATCTGCTCGTCGTCAGCCAAACCAGGGGTTCTGTCCAGCCCCTCGTTGACTTTTCTAAAGCCTCCCGCAAAAGTCTTCCCCAATGCGCTAGTCCGTGGCTAATGGCATTGTTGATACCACCGCCAACAAGAAACTTCCTTTTCTGCGGTTGCGGTTCAGGGTTGAGGCTCTTGCGGTTCATCTCTAGAGCTTCCTGTACATTATGAGCAATCTGATGAGGATCACCCGAGCTAATGCCAGCCTGCATTGCGAGTTCAGCGGCCTTTGTGTCTGTTGTCTCCTGTTGTTTCTTGCTTTCGTTCTTGGACTTCTTTCCAGCCCTTTTGGCCTCCGCTTTGGCCTTTTTCAACTGAGCCTTTTGCACTTCACAATCAACTCCGTTTCTGCGGCCTCCAGTGCTAAAGCAAGCTTATCCCGTAGCTTTACTTTCTCGTTCAACTCATCCAACTGTCGATTAATCCAAATATTTCGAATTCCCCAGGAAATACATCATATAAATTAGTTAGTGCCTCTACCGTCAACCACCCCTTAGGGATTGCAGTAACAAGGACAGTTGTAGCAGAGGCTCTCAGTCTGTGCTGAGGCGAGGTCAGGTATGCCTGTCGCAACCTAATATATCCACGCAGCTCATCGAAAAATACTGCACAAATATAAATGATGGACAATACAGCCAACACCAAATGTGCCCAGTATCGGTCGGTGTGGTTGGGCGTGATGTTACTCCAGGCAAGTTGATCTAAACCGGTAATGTTCCACGTTGTGTCGTTGTTTCTACTGACGGCATTATTGTCCTTTCCTCCTATCTTGTTCAGAGGAATCAAGATTGGCAGAATAACCAGACCGAGAGGGACAAAAATTTTGAGGAGCATGCGAAGATATCGTAGGAAGAAATAAGCATCTAAGCCGCATTTTTGAATGAATTCCGAGTTGGACGTCTGAAATACAGAAAAGACCCAGCCGAATAGGCCCGGGGTGGCGGTTTAGTACGTTCGCGATCTGGGACCAGATACGTTCGCGGTTGACTGGAAGTCGCATTGGTTAGTAAACTTTTACATGGCCAGGAGAGAGACATACGCACTAGATTCTGCGAAGATTGCCCTTCAAGAGCAAGAACAAGAGAGATTCGAGGGCAAAACAACAGCGCCAGTTGCCAGGGACGCAAGGAAGGTAGACACGGAGATGCCTTGGTCCTGTTGGCCCTTTGAGTCATCTAATCCAAGGTCGCGAGTCGTCCACATTCTGAGAAATGAGCTGCCGCAATCAGTTGCGTAAAGAGTTGAGCCTGCAACTTCTGGAAGCAACACAAGCAAGCAGATCCAGGATCGCGAATGGAGGTAAAATAACGAGAACAAAGATAACAGAAAGAAACTTAGAAGAACGAAACAAAGAGCAGTAGCAGAAACAATGACAATAACAAATTCGCCTCAATGAAAACGCTAAAACGAAAGAAAACAGCGAGCAACAAGTTTGTTCGGCATCCGTAGTAGAGGGATGCAAATACTAGAGCAAAGATAAATAAAGCACCGCGGGTATCCTAAGGATGACAACAATTGGGATGTCTCAAGCTCAACCATCCACCTCTCAGCCAGGCGACGAGATGAGACGGCTGGCAGGGGCCCATGAAGGCGATGAAGCAAGCAAGATTCGTCTGATGCCCAAGGATGACATCAACTCATCGATTAGCTAGAAATTAGAATGCGGCTTGCACTAGCGTCACGGGATGCATTAGCGTCATCGGCGTCTCATTGACATTATTGGCCCAGAGCGGATCCTTGCAAGCGCCGTGCTTTTGATCCTGTTTGATCCTTGCGACGGCGGCGGGCTCTGTCGGGCGCTGATTGGGAGGTTGAAGAGTGAAACACCGGCCGATTCCTCATCTATTTTTGTCTTCCTTTTGGCTATCTCAGTCGATAGGATGCTGTTATTCTGCAGGTATTTAGTTAGTAATTTACTGTTTACTTTTGCAGTTCCTGGCTGGGCACGTGATCTTCAAGGTGGAGCAGGATGACCTTACCGTTTACGGGCTAGCTCAGATTGTACATCACGTGACTCCTCTCGACGCGCCATCCGAAAATGGAAACACTTAACGCGCTTTCGCGTGCGAGCGACGCGTGCCGAAATTTGACTAGCGCGCTTGTCTCTTTACTCTGAACCTTCCGCCAACACTCACTTGTTGAACAACGCAATAATACTGTCTGGACATTGACGACACGAATCTAATCGACAATGTCCTCCCCAGCTTCGTCGTGGTCGCCCTCCCAGGAGTTCGACGAATTCAACTCCTCGCTCAACACGATCTCAGCAGATCACGACCAGCCCCAATCAAACGTACAAGCAACGCCTCGCGCATCCACACGACTTCAAAATGAAAATGCGATACCAACATCATCCCCATTGATGTTCCCCTCCTCCTCACCGGTCCGCGCAGGCAATCACGCCGACCAGACAAGAATGGATCTAAGTTCGCCTGTAAGAGAATCGTCTGTCGCAGGAGATGGTGACACCACGCCGCGTGCTACTAGAACCGGCATTAGAGGTAAGGCATATAATAAGATATCCCACTCGAGTCGATTTCTAACCATCCTGCAGACTCGTCGCCGATACGTTATATGTCTAGCTCAAGTCCGCCTCGGCATGGCAACCGCCAGGATCTCCGTTCAGATATACCGAGTAGCAGCAGTGGCCTATTTGTCGGCTCTTCTCGCCCAGAGCTGTCTGGCTACTCTCGCGGTGCCTCGCGTCGAGGCGATATTCACTCGGACACTTTTGGATCAACACCAAACCGTCGTCGAAGGCTATTTGTTGACGCAAACGGCATGCCAGTCAACGAAGGCGATCCTCACTCCGATGCCACTTTTTCAAACTTGAACCCCAATACGTCGGAAGCAGATGCCCTCGGCGGTAGCTCTACACGTGTGATTTGGGGACCAACATCTCCATTCAAGATTCCATGTCTGCGTTCAAGAATTTCCTTTACAACTATGCTAGGAAGTACCGTATGTGGGCTGATGGAGCTACGGAAGCCGAGACAAGAGCAATGGGCGATGCCGCAGAAGAAAGAGAGTATATTACGATGCTAAACAACATGCGAAAACTAGGCGTCACCGGATTGAACCTTGATGCTAAAACCTCAAAGCGTATCCTTCTACCTTGAAACTATGGCATCAGCTGCACGCGTATCCACAAGAAATTATTCCACTCATGGATCAGACGATCAAAGATGTCATGGTTGATCTGGCAATCAAAGAGATGGAGAGTCTGAGAAACCAGGCTCAACGCAATCAACAGCAAACACGAGACAGCTCTGCTCCCCGTCCCAAGCTCGGATGCGATGAGCGAGTCTGGCCGTGCTGCTGCTCCTATAAATGTTCCTGACTTGGTAGAACAAGTTGAACTCAGGACGTACAAAGTCCTACCCTTTGGTTTGGACAAATCCGTCAATATGCGAGAACTAGACCCGGCAGGTAAGAATCTTGCACCATGCAAATTAACGAGTCTTTGCTAAGATGCCGTAGATATGGACAAACTTATTAGCATCAAAGGACTGGTCATTCGCACAACTCCGGTCATTCCCGACATGAAGGAAGGTAAGATTTGGTACTGTTGGCTTTCAATTCGAAGTTGTTTGTTAACTAACTACATTGCAGCATTCTTCACTTGCCAAATTTGTAATCACAGCGTTATGATCGATATTGACCGAGGAAAGATTATGGAACCTACCGCTTGTCCACGGGCTCAATGCAAAAGCCCTAACTCAATGCAATTGATTCATAATCGCTGCGTCTTCGCCGATAAACAAGTTATCAAACTCCAAGAGACTCCTGACAGTGTTCCCGATGGCCAGACTCCTCACTCCGTCTCGCTCTGCGCTTATGATGAGCTTGTGGACATGTGCAAAGCTGGTGATCGTGTGGAGGTGACTGGAATCTTCCGATGCAACCCCGTCCGCGTTAATCCTCGACAGCGAACGACAAAGGCCCTATTTAAAACCTATGTCGATGTTCTTCACATACAAAAAGTTGACAAGAAGAAACTCGGCATTGATGTGTCAACTGTCGAGCAGGAACTCTCAGAACAAGCAGTCGGGGATACCGAACAGGTGCGGAAGATCACTGCAGAAGAGCTGGAGAAGATAAAAGAAACGTCACGACGGCCTGACGTTTACGAAGTCCTAGCGAGGTCATTGGCTCCGAGTATCTATGAGATGGATGATGTGAAGAAGGGAATCTTACTTCAGCTTTTCGGTGGCACAAATAAGACTTTCCAAAAGGGGCAACCCACGCTATCGTGGCGACATCAATATTTTGCTTTGTGGTGATCCCTCCACGGCCAAGTCGCAACTCCTCCGCTATGTTCACAAGATCGCACCGCGCGGAGTATATACCAGCGGCAAAGGTTCCTCAGCCGTGGGTCTAACAGCGTACGTCACAAGAGATCCTGAGACTCGCCAATTGGTTTTGGAGTCGGGTGCACTTGTACTGTCGGACGGCGGTGTCTGTTGTATTGATGAATTTGATAAGATGAATGATTCCACTCGGTCTGTCCTGCACGAAGTCATGGAGCAGCAGACTGTATCTATCGCCAAGGCTGGCATTATCACCACCCTCAACGCGCGGACAAGTATTTTGGCGTCTGCCAACCCGATTGGCAGCAAGTACAATCCCAACCTGCCTGTTCCGCAGAACATTGATCTGCCCCCGACGCTGCTGTCCAGATTCGACTTGGTGTATTTGGTCCTCGACCGGGTGGACGAACAGGAGGATCGTCGCTTGGCCAAGCATTTGGTTGGCATGTACTTGGAAGATGCGCCCGAGAACGCTAGTCGGGATGAAATACTGGTGAGTCGAGTTTTCTCTTCATTGCGTACGGAATTACTAACATGGTTTGTTGCTAGCCTATTGAATTCCTCACTTCATACATCACCTACGCAAAACGAACATTCATCCTGTTTTGACTCAGCCAGCAGCGGATGCGCTGACGGACGCATACGTCGCAATGCGCAAACTGGGTGACGATATCCGAGCTGCAGATCGTCGCATCACCGCAACGACGCGTCAACTAGAGTCCATGATCCGTCTCTCGGAAGCGCATGCACGAATGCGGCTTTCTGCAGAAGTCACAGCAGAAGACGTTGAAGAAGCAGTGCGTCTGATTCGATCAGCTCTCAAACAAGCCGCAACCGACGCACGCACTGGACTGCTTGATATGAGTCTCCTTACCGAAGGTACCAGTGCAAGCGAACGGCGTCGCCGTGAAGATTTGAAGAAAGCTGTGCTTAGCATGGTGGACGAGATGGGTAGTGCCGGCGGCGCACCTCGCTGGGCAGACGTGTATCGGAGACTCAGCGAGAACAGCAGCATCGAGGTGGACGGCGGTGAATTCCAGGCTGCGGTACAAGCGCTGGAAACCGCGGGCCTTGTCAATGTGGTCGTCGAGGGTCCTCGACGAAGCATCCGAAGAGTCGCGGGCACCTTTCTATAGTCGAGTCATCTTGTCTTCTTATTCCTTTATCTCTTTCCGGTGTTATGATGAATTTGTTCTTCGCATCAATTCGTTTGTTAGGGACTGGACGAAATCACGGTATGGGAGTATGCCTAGGTAATGTTAACTAGGCCATGAATTCAATCTACTTTTCCTATTTAGATATAGACTAGTCCGATTCTGGAGACAAGCTTCCCTCTCGAGGCTCCACCGAAGATCACAACGTGAACGCGCCGGAGAAGCTGATTGGCCCGTTGCATACAGCTACCACTCCGCAGTACGCAAAAACAGCCTGGTTTCTTTTACGTGATGATTTGTGCTTGACTTTATGCACCGAGGCTCGGTGTAGATGCAAAATGGCCTAGTATGTCTTCGATGCCTGTAATAATACCGTATATGTATTACCTCTGGATGGATCCGGCAAAACCTGCTCCACTTTTTGCTCTCTCCTCCACCTGCGCCTTCTTCGCCTCTTCTCTCACATACTTGAAGTCTTCTCACTTCTTCTCTTCTGTCTCTGCTCCAACAATCGGTCGCTTGCTCTGTAGGGTTTGATTCTTGCTGCCTGGACGCATATCTACAGCGCCGATTCAATTGACGACTGCCATGCCGCGGCCTGACTCGGGCGTCTTCTGATTCTGATTCTGATCTTATCAATCGTGAGATCGATTAGAGCTAGAAGATAACGAGCCCTCTGCTTTAGCTACCGCCCTCGACCATCGCAACAATCGCCTTGTGCAACACTGCCCAAGTTCATTGCCGATCATGAGGTACAATTCTTTGAGCTATCGGATGAATGCATCCACATCAAGGCTAATGTGATACAATTAATAGGTTCGGTGAGCAGCTCCGCTCGTCCATGATCCAGGACTATTTTTGGCATTACATCGCCTACGAAGATCTGAAAGACGCCCTCAAAACCCAATACGTCACCGATCCAAGTCCATCCAACCCAAAGCCTGACCGCAAACCCTGGACAGAAGCCGACGAGAAACGCTTTGTTGCCCTGCTAGAAAGTGAGCTGGATAAAGTCGCTACCTTTCAGCGCCTGAAAAGCAACGAGATCATTCAGCGTATCAAAGCTAGTGAGCGAGAAGTTAACGATGTGGTCGCCCGTCTGGACATCCCGGCTTCTGATTCTCGCCGCGCTTCCGAGAGGCCCACGGATGAAGACTTCTTGCTTCTCGAGGCGGATTTGAGCGATATCATCGCCGACGTACACGATCTGGCAAAATTCACCCAATTGAACTATACGGGGTTTCAGAAAATTATCAAGAAACATGACGTAAGTTTTGGTCTGTCCTGGTCTGGAAGAAGATGTTTACTAAACGGTGGTAAAGAAACAAACTATGTGGTATCTTAAGCCTGTGTTCGCGACCAGACTGAATGCGAAGCCATTTTTCAAGGACAATTACGATGCTTTTGTTGTCAAGCTTTCGCGACTCTACGATCTGGTTAGGACGAAGGGTAACCCTGTCAAAGGCGACTCTTCCGCTGGTGGTGGTCAGCAAAACTTTATTCGACAGACGACCAAGTACTGGGTGCATCCGGACAACATTACCGAACTGAAGTTGATCATTCTCAAGGTTTGTCATTACTCTAGTAGTCAAAACCTCCTACTAATGTATAAATATAGCATCTCCCCGTCCTAGTATTCAACCCCAGCAAGGAATTTGAAGAGAAAGACTCGGCCATTACATCAATCTATTATGACAATCCGGATACATGGGAGCTCTATAAGGGTCGTCTTCAGAAAACAGAGGGCGCAGAGGCAATTCGTCTACGGTGGTACGGCGGGATGGACGTTGACCAAATATTTGTCGAGCGCAAAACGCATCGAGAGGATTGGACAGGAGAAAAGTCGGTTAAGGCGCGATTCCCAATGAAGGAAAAACATGTTAATTCATATTTGTCTGGTGACATGACCGTTGGATCTGTCTTTGAAAAGATGCGAAAAGACGGCAAAAGTCTGAGCAGCAGATTGCCGACTGGGAAGCACTCGCAAAGGAGATCCAGTACCGTGTAGTCACTCGCAACCTCCAACCTGTTTGCCGGACGTTCTATCATCGTACTGCGTTCCAATTGCCGGGTGATGCGCGTGTCCGAATTTCTCTGGATACCGAACTGACCATGATTCGGGAGGACAATTTGGACGGGCGGAGACGTGCTGGGGATAACTGGCGTCGTATGGATATCGGTATTGATTGGCCTTTCCGACAATTACCCCGGAAGATATCGAGAGATTTCCATATGCCGTTCTTGAGGTGAAGTTGCAAACACAGGCAGGCCAGGAACCACCTCAGTGGATTCGCGACCTCACTGCTAGTCATCTAGTGGAGGCCGTCCCCAAGTTTAGCAAGTTCATTCATGGCTGCGCAACTCTGTTCCCGGACAGGATCAATCTCTTGCCGTTCTGGTTCCCACAGATGGACATCGACATCCGAAAGCCTGTGACGCGTAAATATGGCATTGAGCGGCCAACCCAAAGCACCAGTATATCTACTTCTGGCATTGCAGATGAGGACGAGGATGAATCTGATGACGAAGTGGAACATCGGGGAGAAGTGATGACAATACCGCAGCACAAGACGTTGATGCTGCCAACTACGAGCGTCATATGGCCGAAGCAACTCGCAATGAGCTGGATGTAGAGGAACGTGTTGGTGTTGATTTTCTGGCGGGTGACGAGGATTACCCGTTGTATGATTCAGATGATGAGTCGGACATTGATGACGCGCTGGAAGAGGCACGTCGTATTGGAGGACCGTACTACTACCGCATGCTCCTAAACAGTTATCTTCAACGCACGGGGCATATCACTTGGGAAGTCTTGAAGGCTATTACACCGCGGCCGCGGGCGACGCAAATGCCCGAGGCAGGCAGTAATGGAATTACTGTGCTTGGGACTGGGAGACGTACAGTCAAGCGATTCATAGCTCCTAAGGGAAAGCGTAAGTGAGTGACTTTTTCTTCTTAATGAATACTAATGGTTTCAAGGCATCCACGTCCCTATCCGCGTCGAACCCAAAGTCTACTTTGCGGCAGAACGCACATTCTTATCATGGCTTGAATTCTCCATCCTAATCGGATCCATCGCAGCCACACTCCTAAATTTCGGCAGCGACTACGTAACATTTGCGTCGGCATGGATATTCACCGTCATCGCCATCGTGTGCCTCCTCTACTCAGTGATGTTGTACGTGTGGCGCGTGGACAAGATCCGAAAAGACGCGACGTCAAACGCATCTACTACGAGAAATGGGGCCGACCATGCTCTGCCTGGGTTTGTTGTTGGCTGTGTTGGTCAATTTCATTTTGAGAGTGAAGCATGGTCGTGGTATTACATCTGATAACAGTCAGGTGGCCAATGTTTCTTCCTATGATATGCCTGGGTTGGAGCTATGATTGTTGTCTTGGCTTCGCTGTGAAACTTTTCGGATTACTTTGTATAAGATGATGTACATTTGAGATTGTACAAATTTGTGAATGGCTCTATTTATTATACTATATTATGACTACCTAGGTAGCATACATATATATATGTGCTCAGCCGCTATAACATGTTTATAACTAGCAAACATAGTATCGTAACTATCAATGTTACCTAGGTATATAACTAGTTATATAGAGTGTCGAGCAAGCGCTTTCCATTAATTCTGTTTCATCATTCATTCAATTAATCAATCAATCAATCAAGCATGTGAAACAGCCGGATCTGCACTTTGGAACTCCCTATGCTCCCCACCCAAACCCTTCTCATCTTTCTCATGCATCTGCTTCTCGGTCCAGGTAATAGTCGGCTTCCAGTGCACACTCTTCCGCGCCGAACTAACCTCGCTGTACAGCTCATCCACCTCCTCCAACGTCAACCCTTTCGTCTCGTAGATCATGGTATACACGAATGCGATGCAGAGGAAGCAGCAGCCGAACCAGATGAAGAATATCTTGGATTGGAGGTTTGCGTTTCCTGGGCCGTAGTTGACGAGGTACGGGGTCGAGAAGCTCAGGGCCCAGTTGAAGAGCCAGTTGGTGGCGGTGGTCATGGAGAGGGATTTGGCGCGGACTTTAAGCGGGAAGATTTCGCCTGTTACGACCCTAAATTTTTGTTAGCTATGATAAAACCTGAGGGAAGAGGGGTTGGAGAGGAAGTACCAGGCAATCGGCCCCAAGAGGCAGCAAAGAAGAAGATGAATATGCAAATAAAAGCGATAGCCGCCTTCTGAGCCGCATGGTTATGCACAATGATATTCCCAATCGCATCCTGACTGGTCGTCGTCGTCCCCAGGACGGCAACGAGCAGCTGCGAGACCGTCATCCCAATAGCCCCATAGAGCAAGACGGGGCGTCTCCCCATTTATCAATCGCGTACAGACCGGGAATGGTAGAACCGACGTTGACGCAGCTGGTGATCAGGCTGATGACAAACTCGTTCTGGAAGCCGGAGTTCTTGAAGAACTGCGTGCCGTAGTAGAAGATGAAGTTGATGCCCGTCAGCTGCTGCAGGGCTTGGAGGAAGCAGCCGGTCATGAGGCGCTTGCCGAGACTGCCCTTGAAACATTCAATGTAGCTGGCGCTTCCGACGCTCAACTCGTACTCGTGGTTTGCCTGGATCTCTGCGAGTTCTTCGAGTAAAGCGGGATCGGAGTGCGGAAGGCGTCTGAGTTTGGCCAGGCTGCGGACAGCCGCGTCGTAGTTGTCTTTCTTGATTAGGTAGCGCGGTGTTTCGGGAAGGAGAAGCATGCCAGTCACCAGCACAATGGCCCATGCGAATTGGACTGCGATCGGAATGCGATACGAGCCAGTGTCATTCCGCGAATGCGTGGCATTGTTCACTACGGCGGCTAACAAGAGTCCCACTGTGATGGCAAACTGGTACGAGCCGACAATAAAGCCACGAATCCATTTTGGGGCTGTTTCAGACTGGTACAGGGGACTGATAGCGCACTCCCTATTAGCTATCTGCTCGAAGAGAAAAGGAAAAACAACTCACCCAAAGCCGAGATCAATCCCACCCCAAACCCAGCGAAGAAACGCCCCGCCAAAAAGCGGAATCGCGGTGGCAGCAGTCTGGAAGGCGACTCCGAGACAAAAGACACCACTTGAAGCAATCAACCCCCATCGACGACCGATGATATCTCCCATGGGCGCAGCGCCAAGGGCGCCGAAAAGGTGCCGGCAGAGAGAATGGAGACGATGGCCGAAGACTGGCTGGAGGTGATGGTCAGATTGCCGCTGGAGTCGCGGTAGCCGGTCGAGAATTCCCTGTCCCAGTACGGCATGGCGATGATGCCGCTGATCGTGCCTGTGTCGTATCTGCGGGAGATATTAGTTCAATTGAACTCCAAATAAGAAAGAAAAAGGTGGAAGGAACGTACCCGAATAGAATACCTCCAAACGCGACGAAGCCGCTGATCAGGATGGCAGGCCATGCCTTTCCCGCGGTGCCCTCGGGCTGTTTCAGCAGGATGCCCATGATGTGTGCGTGCGTGCGCGTTTGTGTGTATAGGAGCTCTAAACGATGAACAGGACTGGCTGAAAGAAGATGGTGCTGTTCTTGTTGTTGCTGAAATACAATGCATAGGATAGGGCGAGAGAGGCCTATTTATAGGCGCCCCTGCGCGTCGCGACTCCCATTATTTTCGGTGTCACCGTGTCACCTGTATCACATGGTCCGAGACTCCAACAAGCACAGACAGCGGGGAGGTAACACAACACGAGACTGAAGATTTGGATTTCCGTCTGCGCAGTATGTGCAGTAGTAAATCAAGCTTGACGAGGTCTGACCGCGGTTGGGAGGCTGAAGTTTGCCACCAGCTTGTCCAGCTTGTTAGTCTCGGCAATGGTACTCTAAGTTTTACCTTGGCTGTGCAAGGAAATAGCCCCGTGGCCACAGAGAGTGGCTGCTTGGGTATCCATGGCGATGCACTGGGTTATTGGTTGGCAGGGAGAAGAGGCGTTGCGGAGAGTTTTGTGCTCTCCGCAGTGTCCGCACTTGCTCGCTTGAGGACCCCATGGGGCTGCTGCTTGGCGCTGAGTAAGTGAGTTTTGATCGCCGGTGACTGAATCCGGTATCTCACGTGACTCGTAGACTGGAAAGACGAAGTTCTACCTTCTTGATTGAGTTGATTCAAGCTTTGTATGGCATTCTAGATTCGCCCGGTGAACCTCATTTTATCTAGTCACTATTTTAGTCAGGTTATTCAGTCCAAGGTTGCCGACGCACTGACAGACAGAAAAGAGAGAGAGAGAGAATAACGAAATCAACGAAATTAATTTTTCTATTGCTTTCTTTTCCGATTCCATACATTGCCAGATCTCCCTAACTTGTAGGAGACCCCATTAAAAGAAATGTTCATCGCTTCTTGATACTCACGTCCAAACTTCCTATGAGCCATGCACCCGCGAATATACTCAATAACCCCGCTGCGATGGTCAGTGGTTTGCGGAGGCCGGCCGTGAAGGGGTATGTGTATGTAACCTTTGTGTTTTCCCGGCGTTAGTTCCCCGCGTTAGATAAAAGAACGAGCTGTAAAGGATGGATAGAATAAGAAAAGGCCTACCAGTAATTGCGAATCTCTAGCTTCGTCAGACAAGTTATCAACCTTCAAAGTCAACGCGGTGCGTCCAATGGTGTCCATGAACGTGCGATGAGTGGAAAGACTAGACTCGATGCGCGACGCGTGCGGGAGGCCGCTGGGTGCTTCGCCATCGACGACTTCGTACCGAACATCCGTTGCGCCCTCGGGAAGGATGACACGGACGACAACCTGATCGTACTGAATACCCTCGGGAGCGCTGGGTCCCTCGATAAAAGGAACCTTGAGAACGTACGATTCCGCGCCGATCTTGCGCAAGAACGAGGAAAGCTGGTTGTTCCATCCCACGCGGAAACTGTACTTCCAGCCGCCGAAGAGGGGATACCGAGGCTTGAGCTCAAGGTGCGCGTCTCGGCCCGGGTTTCCCGGTCGGTAGCGGCTGGTAGACACGTTGCCGACATCATCGGTGAAATAAGGGTCGACCGAGCCCGGTTTGAGCGGGTATTTCAGCTCCTGCAAAGCAGACGTCGTCACAAAGCCGCCGTACGAGGTTTTGGCCCATTCGACGCGGTCAAAGTTCTTGGATAAGTTCGCCCCGTCGTTCCGGAGCCAGTAGCGTTCCTCAACTGCCAGATTGCCTCCCCAGTGGGATACTTCGATGTCCCGCTCTAGTAGAGAGCTGGCTAGGATGGGTTTTGTGGATTCAAAGCGGAAGCTGAGCGGATACGTGGCCCCGGGCGCCACCTTGGTGTATGGTCCGTATGTGTAGGTGCTTCCTTGCTTCTCCGGGTCACTTCCCGACTTGAGCTTAGAGGTATTTGTGTAGTCGGGGACATTGGAACTGGGGAATTTAACCTTGGTCTTTTGTGTCTCGGTCTGGTAAGCGGATGGCGCATAAGCATCTAGGCTATATGTCAGGTATTGAGAGTCCTTCTGCTCAATAGCCTTGGGAAGGGGCTCAGAGAGCTCAGAATATAGTATGAGATGCTGAGAGTAGTCTGCGAGGACGGCGATAAGGGCTCGAGGAACTGGATCTTATAAAGCGAGAATCGCTGTTATTTCCTTCTATATCAGCTAGCGCACTCGCTACTGAGCATAGTATTCTGTCATGGCAACACGCACCTGTCCTCAACCTCCAGAGCAGTCACGGGAAGCTCCCTTCTCAGGGGCCTTTTTATCGCGCACCTCGAACCCACCAATGCGGCCGAACACGTCAGATGGGAACGGGAGGTAGTAGTCACTCTGAGCCTGTTTGTCTATATTCTGCACCACCACATTGATCGTCTCACGAACATAACCTTTCTCCAAATTGGTGTACCGCACTAAATTTGTATTTTTAAAGACCTGTGGCGGTCTGAAATCTTTGCCCAGGAGCAATTGTCCATTGCTGCTGGCGGTGGCCTCGGCGGCGTATAATAATAGTATGCTGCAACTTGTTGACAGCAACCCAGCGGCGATGCTGAGGAATCTCATTGTGACTGTGGCTGGGACCGCAACGGGTCTGTCGTGGACCGCTTGAGGGCAGCCAGGCTTCTTTCGTGCACTGGCAGCGGGAAAAGAGGAATTTCAGTTTGGTCGATGGGAACGGGGAATTGAAGCTGTGCATCAGCTCTTGGACGCAGTATGGGAAAGAGCTTAGGTGGCCCCTCCGACCCGAAGCTCCGCCGGGGCAGTTGTACGGTAGGCGTCCCTGCCACTGGCGCACTCCGCATTGCTTCATCGATGATCGCTCACTCTGGCTTCATGTTCTATGGTTAAGACTTAGCATACCCTGATTCGACGCTGAAGCCGTTTCGTGTCCCATGGCCATCGCTTATGCTGCTGCACGCCATCGCAGCTGGCCAAAATCAACCCGGCTGTTCTCTCACAGGCGTATTTCGCATAGGGCGTCGGGATTCGCCAACAGCCGATTCTTCAAGGTATCAGATGAAATCAGAGATGCCATAGCTACTGGCAAGCCGGTCGTTGCTTTAGAATCAACGATATATACACATGGTAAACTACGCCTTCGTGGGTGCTACAGCTAGTACTATAGTGCTTCCACCGACTGACACGGCCAAGGCTTCCCATATCCCGACAACGTAGCACTCGCGTCGTTGCTGGAGTCTGTGGTTCGGAAAAATGGCGGTGTCCCTGCAACAATCGCCGTGTTCAATGGTGTAGCACGAGTAGGGTTAAGCGCCGAGGAAATCATCGAGGTAGCTGCCAGTGCCCAGGCAAAGACTGCACTGAAAGTGTCACGTCGTGACCTCGGCTATATCTGTGGATTGGTATGTTTCTCAAAGTTCATGGTGTGATGCACTGAAATGCTGACAAAGAAATGATACAGGGACTCTCAGGCAAGCCTATCCACGGCGGCACCACCGTTTCGGGAACTATGATTCTTGCTCATCTGGCCGGTATCAAGGTTTTCGGCACTGGTGGACTTGGTATGTATGCCTAGAGCTAGATATTTGCATTAGCTAACATTATCAGGTGGTGTTCACCGAGGGGCAGAAGTGTCCATGGACATATCAGGCAAGTAGAGGAAGAGAACCTTCAGTCGCCAGCCGTCACTAAGAACGTAATTAGCCGACTTGACGGAACTAGGACGAACTCCTGTGGCTGTAGTCAGCTCTGGCTGCAAGAGCTTCCTAGACATTCCCAAGACTCTGGAATATCTCGAAACCGAGGGTGTTCTCGTCGGCACCTTTTCTGACGGACGAAAGGGCCATGTTGACTATCCAGCATTCTGGACCCGCGATAGTGGCATACCAAGTCCGAAGGTGATTGAAAATGAGCAAGATGCTGCAGCTATTATTTGTAAGTTTACTTCCTGGAGAGAAAAGAGGAGGGCCGCTAACTGATTGCTAGTCGCGCAAAATCAGTTGGGCCTGAATGCAGGAATCCATTTTGCGAATCCCGTGCCAGAAGAATATTCTATTGCAAAGTCTAAAATGGATATAATAATCGACGAGGCTGTTAAGGCAGCCGACGCAGAGGGCTTTCATGGAAGCGATAACACGCCTTTCATTCTTGCGAGGATCAAAGAACTCAGCGGCGGAGACAGTATACCCGCAAACCGCGCACTCATTGAATCGAATGTGAAGCGAGCAACAAAGGTTGCTGTAGAGCTAACGAAACTTGAAGAGATACAGAACGGCTCAGAGCACCGGTGAGCAAGCCATGAGTTGTGATGGCTTCACCACGCGGAGGCTTTGCTGATGGTTTGTATATACGTTGAGCAGGTCAATGCCAGTGAGTTCCATTTTGACGCGCTCGGCAGTCACACCGCCGACGTATCACACAGGAAGCGTAGACGTGGAAAAGTAGACGTTCTAGTCGCAGGCTCTCTTGCCATCGATCTCTCCTGTGACTTTGCCCCTTTGGCGACCGCAAGGCCCAAGTCATCACCCCTGCTCCGCACACATCGAACCCAGCTGTTATCCAGCAGAGTCTAGGAGGCGTGGGCTACAACGTCGCGATTGCATCGAGCTACGTTGGAAGCAAAGTCCTATTCTGCAGCGCTGTTGCAGATGATTTAAGCGGCAAAGCGGCTCTCGTGGCAGTTGAGAACGAGGACCTAAGTACGAGAGGTATTCAGACATTGTCGGCCTCACTGGGCGTTAGGACAGCTCAGTATGTCGCTGTCAACGACGCCAGAAAGGACTTGTTCGTGGCCATGGCAGATATGGCCATTCTGGAGCTGCCAGAACACGATCTAGACATGGAGGGCTTCTGGGGTTCGCTATTTATGCCGGCGCGGCCTAATTGGGTTGTCATTGACGGCAATTGGAGTCCAGCAGTGATCTCGAAATGGGTCGAATTCAGCAAAAGGTCGGCGCTCGTATCGCATTCGAGCCTGTCTCTACTGCTAAAGCTACAAGATTATTCAGCAAAGAAGAAGAAAAATCGTCTGTAATAGGACCTACTGACACCGTTCCCCATCACAAGATTGACCTTGCCGCGCCCAACGAACTCGAGCTCACATCCATATATTCTGCGGCGCGCGCAAATGGATTATTCGACTCTTCTGAATGGTGGAATATCATCAATGCCCTCAACCTGTCCAGCGCGGGGTCTCGTGATCTCCTCGTTTCCGTCACGTCCAAATCGTTGGTCGATGCAGGCATACCTCAACAGAGCATCCAACTACTTCCCTTTATCCCGTGTCTCGTAACCAAGCTGGGGCGACAGGGCGTCTTACTGACGCAGCTTCTGCCCCGCGGCGATGCCCGTCTGACTTCACCCGCTTATGCTCCGTACATCCTGTGTCGAGCAGACGGTCATCAGACTGGCAATCTTGAAATGGTTGGAGGAGTTTACATGCGTCTGTTCCCGCCGGAGACGGTACTCTCTGACCAAGACGTGGTGAGCGTGAATGGGGCTGGGGATACGCTGGTGGGTGTTGCCGTTGCAGGACTGGCTAGAGATGGAGCTAGGAAGGTGGAAGATATCATTCCTGTGGCCCAAGAGGCTAGTCTATATACGCTGCGGAGCCGGGGGTGTCAGTTCTGGGATTAAGAGGCTTAAGGGGTTGATATAAAGCTAGACGTGGTAATAAATGTTGACTATTTAGCAATCTTGATATGCCGCCTCAAAAAGAGGATGAAACGTATGGTTGTTTTAGAACCTGTACAAAGGGCTTTATGAGGAATGGGAATGCCATGGAAAGGATACCTACCTAGGTAAGCAAAGCGCGCGTGATGCGGCCTTAGAGATTTATCTACTACCTACCTATCCTAATTAGGAAGGCGCGTTCTATATAGAAACGTTACGAGGCCTAGGAGACGTTACGAAGCGCTTAGGGTTACGAGATCTCGTAACGTTCCAGATAAGATACGTCCTGGCCCGCTGTTACGTCTCAATACGCTGCACGTTACTAGATTTGTTAGGTTTCCACTAAAGTTACGTTACCGTTACGTCCCCAATACGCGGAGACGTCACCTAGTGGTTACCCGATTAGGAATCGTTACCCAATGGTTACCAAGATGCCCGTTTTCCGCTATTAGGTAGGTAGGAAGAAGGATTACTGTGCATAAATAGCAGGAAATCTTCTTAGATCTCTTGTATCTAGATAGGCAGCTTAGACTCCAAATTTTAAGCATGTACTGGGGTGTCTAAAAAGTTCTACGATAAAAGTACATTTTCCAAGTCTATATAGGTATATATATCTAGTTGTGTGATTTCTTTACCATGTAACTACCAACATAGCATTGGGGCTGCTGTTTGGAGGTGGGTGAGTCTACGTACCTAGGTAGTTTAGGGCTTCAGTGTTTATGGAATGGGCAAACTTCCAATATCACCAGCTTCGAGATATCACCAAGATTTAGAGAACATTGGAAAATTTGGAGGATATAGCAAGGCTACAAGATCAGACCTCTTCATCCTTTTCTTTCATTGTTTTTTAGAGTTGCACGTCCGCAAGAGTAACGTTCGCAACGTATTCTTTCAATTCCGTTGGTCGTAAGAAGGATAGAATGACCAGAATTTCGCCTGTTTCGACCAACAGTCGTGCCTGCAGGCCTCTTTACGAAAGCCTTTTGCCCGAAGGATACCGTAGATACTTTCTCGTTCCCATTTGTCGTAAGTAAGATTTTCTGCATACCACCACATGGCACAAGCATGTAAGCCTCCGTCGGCAACACTGCAACCGGAGTCTAGAAGAAACTCGACAATCTGCAAATGGCCGTTGATAGTAGCTGCTAACACGCCGGTATCTCGTTCATTCTTCAGTCTTGCTCCGTACTCTACTAAGAGCTTGACGGTTGATAATTTGCCAAACGAAGACGCGTAATATAGCAGGCGACGATTCCTCATAATAGGGGTATTGACATCCAAGCCTTGGCGGAGAGAGTACTCGACTATATCATCGAAACCATTGGCGCAAGCCTTGTAAGCGAGGAGTTTACAGTATCTCTTGACTTTCCACTCGGGCACACGCCGTCCCCGAAGTTCGGCTATCATCATCTTGAGCGCTTCCTTATTTCTGCAGCTGACAGCAACAAAGAGTGGCGAATTACGCTGCAACGATGACGGGTCCCTTGCAATCATTGCGCCTTGTGCCATCAGAAAGTTGAGCATATCGAATTCGCATTCTTCTACCGCGTAGCTCAATGCAGTCCTGCCTTCTTCATCCGCAAAATCGATGCTCACCCCGCGTTCCTCTTCATCTTGCGGAAGTGATAATAATGCCTTTACCACATCAACATGACCCAGGCCCGCCGCTGCTAGGAGTGGATGCACCCTGCGGGAAAAAGTTTTATTTTTGTTGTGCTCCGACAGTGCGAGTGCCACCACAACATCGTGCCTTTATACTCTTTGAACGCAGCCAGTGAGACTGCTCCTGCTTCGAAAAATCTCAAGACTGCATTCGCACTTCCGTTTATGGCTGCATGATAGAACTTTTTCTCGGCGATGCCGTCGTTGACTGCTCGTTTGTATAACAGAGGTCCGACCAGGGCAGTCATGGAACGGCACGTCACCGACAATGCGTAGAGGTCTCCGAGACCCAGTCTGTCGGTTACGAGAAGGAATAGTTCATGAGGGAGCGTGAACAAGAGGCATGTCCTTGTTGGTGTAGCCATTGAGACAGAGGCAGTGGACAGGTTGCTTGCCCATCAGACAGATCGCCGAGGCGTATGCCTAGGTATGTATGTTCCATGACGGCCTTGTGAGTCGTCTACCTGGCCAGGAACTAGGCATCAACAGGGAAACATCACTGATTACGTTATTCTTCAGATCAGAACATCATTCTGGCAATAGCCAGACACATGCAAATGCTCTTCAATCAGCACTCGCCGCCAAGACAGCTCCTAGGAATCCCGGGCTCCTCTGGCACTCACCCGAGGTCTCCCTAACCTCTACCACAATTTAGACAGCAGCCTCGGCAGGTATGATAGAAGAACATGCTGGTCATATTCATTCACATTCAGAAGAGCTCAAAAAGACAGATGCAAAGATAGGCTCGTGAGGTCTTGCCGCATTGGTCGGTGGCCAATCACAGCGAGCGCATTTGTCCGCATACATTTTGTACTCTAGTCTCTTTGCAAGTCTTTATTTTTAACAAGGCGCAAGACACGAGTTAACTTAACTCCACTGGCAACAAAGAGATCCAACTGGCCGGCGACAAAGGACTATCGCTTAACGTGGGAATAAAGAAAGAAAGAAAGAAAGAAAGTAAATGAACAAGGCCAATGCAGGCACCGCTTTGTTGCATGCAGAAATTTTTCCCACGCGAGGACGCAGATGCAGATGCTCAACCAAGGAATGCGCGGGGAGTGAGGCATTTTGAGAAACGGAGTGCCCGACCATCGTCAGTCAGTGAAGTGTATATAAATACTAGCACTCCTATACTATGTACCATGTAGAAAGGAAGGAAAAGGCAGACTATGGCGTCTTCGGCTACATTAGTCATAGCCTTCATGCTCTTGCTCCCCGCAGCCTCGGGCCTGAACTCCACAACCTTGGAAGTTGCAACCAACAACCCTGCGAGAACCAGGAGAAAACCAGAGAAAAAACACACACAAAAACGCATCGCGCAACTTACTCTCTGCTTCTTCTGCGCGGAGTCTCTACAGCCCTCTGCACGAACCCCAGGACTCTCCACTCTTCCTCGGAACACTCTCCGCTCTCCTGCAAACCCGATTTTCGTCGCAAAGCCGGGCCGGACGTGGATTGAAAGAAACGGCCAATTGTGGTAGCAGCAACAACAAACTATACAAAGAAAAGAAAGGGAAAAAAAAATATTCGCGCGTTATTATTGTCACCTCCAGACAATCGCATTATTCGCCAACACCAGCGTCTTGTCTCGTCTTGCATGAGTGAGATATACCGGGGCAAAGAGCCCGGTGCGCTGGTTCGACAATTGCCCAGATTCGACTCCACGCACGCGAAACATAGCAGCAAGCAAAACGAATTGAATCTTGTTACTTCGATCGGTCTCGTCAATTTTTGAAGGGCCGGTCGTGGGGAAAATTTCTATACTGACGGCTGGCCGCGCAGAAGGAGGAAAAAGGGTGGGAAAAATCCCGTCATCCCGATTTTCGGCCCCAACATGATGGACATGGATAACGAGAAAGACGATCACGACCTGCCCTCCGCCACGGATCACAGCGAGCACGAATCCGGTGATATGTCTGTCAAGGTAGAGGGCGCCGCGCGAGATGGTCAAAACCAGCGTCCAGTTCCAAGGACCCTTCGCGGCCCCGAAGAAAGAAAGCACGTCGCGCGTGCTTTGCTTGCCAGCGGGCGCATCTAACTTGCGGTATGCCACCACGTTTTCCCCTAGATTAGAACAAAAATACGCTCATTTTTCAGAATTTTACTCCGTCTTGTCTAATTACTAATCTTCTCAACTAATCTTACAGGCGATGAGCGGCCTTGTCAGCGATGTATCAAGCGCGGTCTGCAGGATGCATGTCATGACGGAGTGCGAAAGAAAGCAAAGTACCTTCACGACGCCCCAGACGGTGCTCTTATGCCGGGAGCGGGCGGAGGTTACTTCAACCAAGCGCACGGTCTTCCTAAGATCACCGCCACGAACAATTTCGCGACGAACGGAAACACCGCGCTGAAAACGCAACAGCCGCAGCACAAGCCGAGCAACAACAACATATACCCAGGCTCGACGCCGACGTCAGCGCCCACTCTGATTGCAAACGGCTCATTCGATGCGAGCTCTACGCCCAGTCAAGTGCTGACAGACAGTGCGTCCATGAACCCTGGTCCTTTCACTGCCACGCCAGCTTCGCCGACGTTCAGTATATCTGCCTCCTCGGCTATGCCTAATATCTCACAGCCGGCCAGCGATATGGCGCCGGCGCAGAACTCGTTTGGTGCATTTTTCGATCCTAGCGACCCGGCCCTGTTCAATTTCGATCTTGCCAGCATGAATTTCGGCAATCGGTACGGCGCGTTGGAGTTTGGAATGCTGGGCCATATGGCCACAGGTGCTGGAGACACACCGCCCAGTGACAGCGGTGCAGCACAGAGAGCGTCGATTCGACAGCGCAGTAACTCCGCTCAACAGTTTGGGACGCCTGCTCCAGGAACGTTTACTGATAGTCCCAATCAGCAGTCATTCATGTTTGGGGATCCGGTCTTGAATGAATGGTCGACTGGGCAAGCGACAACTTCCAATCGAATGGGGTTATATGGTCAGGGTGGAATGCACCTGTTGCAGCAGCAGCAAGATGCGCCTCATGCATATGCCATTGCGTCCGGTGCTTTTGCCAGTCCGACGTCAACTACAAGCCCTCATAATACGTCGACGTCGACAGCGCCGACGGTCCTGCAGCTGCTTTTGACGAATCTCCAATGAAGACTAAGACGGTGATATCAACGCCGCATCTGCGTCAGCAGAGTATCTACACCAGCTTTAACAAGAGACGGCTGCGAGAACCCTCGGCCATCTACGAGAGTGTCAAGGAGCCATATTCATACACTGGCGGATTCCATAAGTTGATTGCGTACATCAAGAGACGATTCTCGCCGCCGAAGACGGTGCGCATCGCCAAGGCATTAGCGTCGATCCGCCCGTCGTTCATCGCTACGACCAAGACACTGAACCAAGACGATTTGATCTTCATGGAGAAATGTTTCCAGCGCACGCTGTGGGAATACGAGGACTTCATCAATGCATGCGGAACGCCGACCATTGTATGCCGTCGCACGGGCGAAGTAGCCGCTGTCGGCAAGGAATTCAGTATTCTCACGGGGTGGAAGAAGGAGATATTACTCGGCAGGGAACCAAACATGAATGCCAATACGGGGAATGCCAATGCCCATGCCCAATCTACGCAGCAGCCGACCCCGTTCTCGTCCTCAGCATCATCATCATCGCGCGGCAGTGGCGGCGTCGGAGGGAGGAGGAGGGGCCGGTGTTCCTGGTCCCAGACTATTTAATTCAGATATGGACAATAGTAATATTAATAGCAACAACCCGGCAGCGGTGTTTCTGGCCGAACTCCTCGACGACGACAGCGTGATTGAGTTCTACGAAGATTTTGCGCGCCTCGCATTTGGCGACTCGCGCGGCAGCGTGATGAACACGTGCAAGTTGCTGAAATACAAGACGAAGGAAGACATGGAGTTGGTCAATGCGGATGATGGGCGGTGGAATACGGCGGCGCATCATGTTGGCAAGGGAGGCATCGTGGGCGAGGCCGGGATGAACCGGTTGGGCTTTAAGGATGGGCGGGTCGAGTGTAGTTATTGTTGGACTGTGAAGAGGGATGTTTTTGATATACCCATGTTGATTGTTATGAATGTGAGTTCTCCTCTTCCTCCTTTACTTTTGCATTGGACTGACTGACAGGAACAGTTTCTACCGCATATTTGATTATTTTATTTTTCTTTTCTTTGATTCTTTCGTGCGGCCTGTCAACTACAGATGAAAGGGGTTACTCAAAGTGATACACAATGTTCTGTTTTGTTTCTGTTTCTTTTGTTTCTTGCCCTGGATTCTGGAATGAACAGGCGTTGGACCAATCAAAAGCTGGGGCAACGTACATATCATTTTATTTCTCTCGTCAGAAGAGAATCTGTATGTAATCGGGCGTGTCTTGTACATATTGTCATATAGTAACTAGTAACTAGTATTATGCAAGTGCTAGATCGACTCATCTGAATCTGTACCTACTTGTGCCGAACTGACGAATGAGCGTGCGCCGTCCGCTCCACCAAGCTTATCCATCCACTCTAGTCTCTCAGTGAGTTCAGTCTTCCGCCCCGCGGTAGAAGCATCTAGCATTCATAAGTTATGAAATACGTAGTCCTATAACTACATATCAACTACTCCGTACCCTAAGAGGTAAGTAACTCGTAACGATATCCGTTTTCTCAAAGCATAGAACTAACTAACCACTCCCAGCCCCTCACCCACCAATCAACCACTCTCTCCATCTCCATCTCCAAGAGAAGAGAAGAGAAGAGGGAAAAGAAATGCGTCCAGACGGCCCTCGCGACCCCGTCGCCGGCCCAGACCCAGGCCCCCAACCGCCCTACCCAATCCGCCTCTCGGGCCCCGTCATCAAGGGCTTCGGACGCGGCAGCAAAGAACTCGGCATTCCCACCGCCAACATCCCCGCGGACGGGCTCGCGGCTCATCCGTCCCTGCAGACGGGGGTGTACTACGGCGTTGCGGCGCTGGATCCGGCGCGGTTCGTCTATGAGGATGTTTTTCCTGCTGCTGCCAGTACTACCGGGGCAGGGAGGAAGAAGAAGAGGGTTACCATCCTACCTGCCGTGTTGAGTATAGGATATAATCCCTTCTACAAGAACGAGGTTAAATCTATTGTTAGTCTCCCATACGTACGTATGTATATATATATGTATATGTATACTGACAAAACAGGAAATCCACCTAATGCCCCCTAACCTCCCCTAGCCCAACGTCCAAACCCACAAAAAGGAAGAAGATAGCAGCAGCAGTAGTGAGCAAGGGCAATTCTTCAAACTGCCCGATTTCTACTCTACACACCTCAATTTGCTCATTCTCGGTATATTCGGCCCGAATTCGACTATGTGTCGCGCGACGCGCTGGTGGAGGATATTCGGGTGGATTGTGAGGTTGCGAGGAAGAGTTTGGAGAGGAGGGGGTATGCTTGTTATCTGGCTGATGATGATGATGAAGATGAAGGGAAAGAAAGTGAGGGTGAGGGTGAGGTGAAAGAGGAGAGGGCGTGGTTGAGGAGTTTTAGATGTCCATGTCCCGCTCAAAGGGGTATATAAATATAGAATTAGAGTCTATTGTCGAGTCTAGATATGTCTATTATCTAAGGTATAGTCGCTATCAATAGGTGAATCATGTCAGAGAAGTCGCAAATTTGCTCCTCCGGCGTAATTGTTTGCCGTGTCGGAAGAATAAATAACTGGCAATAGTCAGCCTGTTATTCCTCTTGTCAGAATAGTAGATTCGTAGTACTCACGGAAATGGAACCATCGCCAAGGTCAGAAACGCCAATAACGACGACGCCCATTGAATTCCGAGTC
The DNA here is from genome assembly GCA_020137715.1 of Talaromyces trachyspermus. NCBI lineage: Eukaryota > Fungi > Ascomycota > Eurotiomycetes > Eurotiales > Trichocomaceae > Talaromyces > Talaromyces trachyspermus. The sequence continues at coordinate 262,085 of JACGXQ010000002.1, read as the reverse complement.
GTTTATACACTGCATGAAGACGGAGATGGTTAGCGGATTGCCTTTTTCCCCTTCTTCGTCTTGTGTAACACAACATACTGTACGTTCCAAACAGAGGAAAGACACCAGCAAAACTCGACCGAGCAAAGCTGTTGGCCGCCAGCGCACTCGCGGCAAATTCGGGGTACGCATCAACCAGGAAAGTGAAAATGCCCGAGTAGACCAGAATGACACTATACAACAACACAACCATTAGCTATACGAATCTATAAATCTTAACAAGCTTTCTGCATACCCCGTTCCAAACACCGCCGTTCCAATAATCGGCGCTATCCAGGGCACCTGCGGATACGCCGTCCAGGCGAAAATGAAGATTCCAATCGTCACGGGGAGCGCCTGCAATGGCTATTCAACGAATCTATTAGCTACGTGCGCAACTCAAACGATAATATGATAAGAGAGAGAGCGAACTTACCCGGAGGAAGACGCCATTCCGGCATCGTCTCTCCCTTCTCGCCCACAGCGATCTCGTGGTTGCGCTTCAAGCGAAGGTAGTTTCTCCGCCAGAGCGGATCTGTCGAAACAGCTATCATCATGCCCACGGAAATCCGAGAAACGTGCATCCAACCTGCCACAGTGTGAAATCGTACACTTCCGTAAAGACGAGGTTGAATGCGCCGAAGAAGATGTACAGAATACCCAGCAGGATGGCCGAGTACAGACACAGACACAAGACCATCAGCTCCCGGGTAAGAAGTAACATGGGCCGGTAGCAAGATCGGATAACGGTATGAGCGACGGATCTGTCTAGCTTCTCGATGGGAGCGATGTATCTCTGATCACCGGTTTCCTTGCGAAGTCTGATTGCTTTACGTTTCAGAAGCCTAGACAGATGTCAGTAGTTGTTATCACCGACAACTATGCTATACTCACACTGGGTGATATGTCTCGGGACGAAGAATAATATCACAATTAATTGCAGTCCAGACCAAATAAGCAAGGTATAATACGTCCAGCGCCTATCACTAGTCAGTCTATTACTTTGCTAACAGCCAGCAGTCGAGTTTGCTTACCAACTGGTGTATTGATTGATGAATCCTCCAATCCTGCAAAAGTCAGCAAAACACACAGACAACTTTACCGGGAAGAAAGAATAAGAAAGAATAAGAGAAATCTTACAAAGGACCAATCTGAGGACCAAAAACGGACTTGCCGTAAACACCATCATCGGCGCCGCCAGCTCATGCCGATGGAACATATCGCCCACAGTACCGCCAGCCACACTCAAGAAAGCCGCGCCGGACAGACCGCCAAAAACCGCACCACAATCAAAGTCTGCACGTTTTGCGCTACTGCACATGGAATCACCCAGATGACATAGAAGGCGAACGAGGCGATATAGATGATTCGGCGCCCAAAGAATTCCGACAGAGGAGCGAGGAACAATGGCCCAACGCCCAGCCCGAAGATAAACGTCGTCAAGCCGAGGGTTGCGACTTCATTGGAGCAGTGGAATTCCTTGGTTATTTGGGCGTAGGTCATGGTATATATAGAAGAGGTACAGGTGCTGTGGACGACCGTCAGCCCGCCAGCCCGTCAGCCGAGTTGAAAATAAACCTAAGATGATATAGCAAACTTACACGCAAACAGAGCCCAAACATACAACCAGACAAATTACCCATTTCCGCACATAATTCATATTCTTCGGGTTCTCAGGGTCGTTCTCGTCCCATTTAACGAGCAATTCCGTCGCCGTATCTGCATCTGCCGGTTCTCGCTGCTGCTGTTTTGTTCTTCCTCATCTTCATCTTCATCACCGTCGTCGTCGTCGTCTTCTCGAGTGATGCTGTATCCGTCTGTGAGCGAGATGGACCGATGGATATGCGTGGAAGTTTGCGATTTGGTTTTCCGCAGCTGGTTTTGGCTGTGGTTCTTCTCAGATGGAGGAGCTGCTGCTATGGGCGAGAAGGTTGGGCCATCTGCGTTGTCCTCCATGTTGACTTGATATTCATGTGAATGTACAGAAGGCAAGTTAACTGACTTGACCAAGCTGGGGGCGTTACTTAATACTTATAACATGATATATCTGCAAGAATTGAATAGTAGCTGATAAATGCAAGATCTATGGTTGCGAAGAGTGGAGATTTTTTGTTGCTTCCATCGTTCGCTCGGACCCAAAGAAGGAAGCTCCCTCGGCACGTACTCCGATCGGGCCGTACGGAGGACCCTTAACAAGTCAACGCTAACAACTTGATAAATATGCATGTATGTATAATTAAATGAACTATGACATTCTTAGAGATGTTTACCTATTCAGCAACCTACCTTCGACAACCTACTCTGTTATTTTATACCTAGGTTGTGTTGCACCTTACCAGTCTGGTTGGATATCGGTCGGTATGCCGACTTGATCTATATACGGGTTATCGCTGAGTTCTACCCGGCATCTGGAAACCTGCTTCATTGGGCATATACCATATAGTGTATCTATAGTGTCCATTCAAGTGCCCTATCATATAATGTGTATCATTCTCTCATTCTCTAAAATACCCTAGATTAGAGGTGTTTGCTGTTCAGGCACTAAGATAGTACGAATGTAGCTTAGTGTGAGTAAATAAGCTAAGCCTAATTTGGCCCGCACGGATAATAGTATTGTATGAAGATGCCGGGGATGAATTTTAAAAGAGCCGGAAGGACTTTGAAAGAAGCATTAGCATGTTAGATCAGCGGAATATGTCCGGGATAATTACCCGAGGGACTCTGGATGGTCCTTTTCTCAGATCTACGAGGGGCTTTAACCTAAGGGACTGGATACAACACCTGTGTCCCCACTCTATTTACCTAGGTATCTGGCGAACACCGACCACGTCCTCGCCATAAATGCGGCCGACAGTCGAGCTTCAGGTACGTTCTATCTGGGGTCTGGAAGCCTGTCTAATTGGGGATGTACGTATAGTGCTTATTATTCACATTCAGTTCCGATATAATATATCCCTGTATAACTTCTCTTACACAAACACGTACTCCCTGAATGGCTCAATATCGTGATTACGAATGCCAATTAGTTAGAGTTACCAACGCAGTTGCAACAGCCAAGTGTAGTTTGATCTAGGTTGCGGGCCTGCGGCCCGCACGGAACGCCGAGTGGAGCTGAATTTATCTACCTAGGTAGCCGCAGCTGCAAGATCAAAATTTTATAACTACATGCATCATGTTAACTATAGTTAGTTACTACCTATACATATGTCTAGAGCTTATGTATACGTATTATTCTCCAGATCCTTGACCATTTGCGTTCTCTTCTTGATTCGCCGCGACCGCCCACACTCGAGGACCCCATGCGCGAAGAGGAAGACGTGCGTCATCCTACACGTATAACCCATTAGCCAATTCTCCGGCCAACAAACCAACCTCAAAAGAAAAGAAGAAGAAGAAGCAGAAGTCACTCACAAAACCGGCACCGCAAACACAATCCCCGCAAGCTCCAGCATCCCAATCCTATACAATTCCGGGAACACTCCTTGGTGAAAATATCAGGACTCGAGCCGCACATGATTATACCGGAATCAGCAGCATCAGCTCTCTGCCACACATTGAATACTCCCCAAGTAGCGAATAGCAAGCCCGGGACGAGGACAGCCCAGATCAAGAAGTCGATGATTACTTCGATGGTGACGGGGAGTATTCTTCGAGCGGTTTTGGTTGTATATATTACTGTGCTGAGGTTGTAGAGAAAGGATAGAGATAGCTTTTTTCCCCGTCTTTTGTCAGCGCCTATCTGTATCTTCGTTCGCCGGAGATGGAGTTAGTTGGAAGCACTTACCGGCGCTATAGGAATCCCATCCTGCCAATCCCTCTACTCGGCCCAGCGATATGGACCAAATTCCGGTTCCACAATGGTATCGCTGCGGCGAAGCAGATGAAAGAAATTAGGGCAAGTAGCGCAGTGGCTCTGCGGATCATTGTCTTGATCAAGAGCCACGGCGTTTGTCTCGGGGAGTTCTTGATGGTGATGATGATGATGATATCCGGTGTCGCATAGTCATCCATTGGAAATTCAATCGGTTCATGATGGATGAGTGAAGAGTGGCCGATGCTTGAGGATGAAATAGATTGAGAATATTGTAAATAATTGTTGAGAAAAACAATGGTTAAATAGATCGCTAATAGATATATATAGGGAAGAGAAATGACAGAGGTTAGGAAAGAAAAATAGCCTAACAGTTTCATATCAGTTACATATAATGACACTACATGGTATTAAATAAATGCAAAATATGACTATCGCCGTGTCCTTTGGATTAGGGTTATGCTACACATATGAAACTTCTCCTGTCGCGAGACCCCGCCCTTGCCGCTTTTACTCGATATCATGTCATCTGTTATCTTTCAATAACTACTACATCAGAGCGAGGCTGATAAAGAGGCAAGGTCTCCGGTACAATCTTCCCTGTGTGAACTGGGATTAACGAAGGACCGAGGAATCCTGTGTAGCCTACTTCGACGGTCTGGAGGGAACCTTTCATGCCGTGGCACAGACCCATGTAACAGTTGGTAAGAATATGCTATTTAAACTACAATGTTGCATTGGAAGAATGATATTATCCTAGGTTTACCTTATATTGAATTAGGCTTGGATGACCATAGCATATTACGGATTATTACCATTGCTACCCTAAAGATAGAAACAAAACGAAGCCTGGCATCCTGAAGAGTAAAGACCATTGTGTTAAAAGATAGACGAATCTCTGACGCGATCGTTTCTGACAGAAATGGATAATTGTGCGTGATAAAAGATTGTAAAGAACTATGAAGCTTTAAAATATTGCTGATGAGATTCTCTATTTATATCCAAGCTGAGATTAGCAGGAATGCAACACAATCTAATCTGTTCGTATTGGGTCCTACATGTATTTGCGGCCCCATACCCTGAGTCAGATGCAAGATTGTCAATACGCCGCACTAGGCACAAAAGTTAGGAATAAGTTTAATGGATTTGTATATATTACTTACGCGGAGGAATGGATGTCTGATGTGATAGGGGCGCCAATGCTGCTTCCTTTGTGTCCATTCATATAAAACTACAGACTTCGGTGCATGCACACACATGCTTTGCACGACGTCGAATGGAGCCTTGCCTCATTTTTTTCGCATGCAACCCTCTGAGGTTTGGTGACCTCGGGAGGTCATCTGTTGCTCGATGGCCTCCGAACACTGGTCCAACGTCGGATGAAAACGTAGTTAAATGTCAATTGAATCCATCTCACTTCGCGCTGAGTGTATTAATTGGCGTGGACAAGGGGCTCGAGAGGGAAGCAAATCTCAACATCAGCAATGACCCCAAATATTTGTCAGCGCGAAGACTGCCTGCTGCCGTGGTATCAATCACATCTCAGATTGTCTTAAAGGGCATATCTTTGGTTGTGCTCAATTTCTATCTTTTGGACCAACACGAGTTGGTAAGTAATAATAGCAATAATAAATTGAACAGCTTTATAATAATCATCTAGAGGTTGGGAGTTAAACCGCCCAATCACCGGAGAGCGACTAGTGTTACCACAATATCTCCAGAGGCACAGTACCATTCCAGGAAGGGCATTCCAATGACATTGACCCTTGAACCACTACGCCCAATACACGAAAGCGAGCATGCGAATTCACGTCAGCTGGATCTAAACGGATCCCGCCCTGTGACAGGAGGGAACGATTTTCCGAATCAGGTCCCTCAAGCACCACAGAAGCAGCAATCCGGGACCAAGGAGCATCCGTCAGACTTCCTCATTCAAGCAGTGAACAGCTACCTACCAGCTATGCCCCTCGATACGTCACTGATCCTCGTGAAGGCGCCCAAACAACAGCTGTAGAGTCTACAAATCTCGACGAAATGGTAGACCAGTACGGCGTGCACTCGTTTCTCACGCCAAATCATATTGAGGGGCCGTATGGGCAATACACGTCTCCAAGTATGCATCAATTCGACAACCTTATTTCCCTCGAGTACCTTGATGGAATCTTAAGTTAAAGATTTCATCTTTATAATACACACAAGACTGTTCAATCTCATTTCATGACCTATTGGATCTTAGACATTGTAAGTGCTTCCAACCGACTTCCTGCCCTAATTCTAAGTAGGGTTTTACTTAGTATGTGATAATGACGGCTCTCATCCACCGTTATATCACCAAGCTCAATCCGCCCCGAAACACGAAGCGGTGCAAGGATGGTGAAGGATCCAATAATTGCATCTCCGGGGAAAAAGACGAAACTCGCCTTAAGATATCTCGATATTTTCGCTGGCTTTTCATTATACAATGCAGATAGAGAGACAGCCTAACAGAATTAGAATGAAGATATCAGTGTTATTGTGGTTGGACATACATGTTGAGCGTATTCGCTGCATATAGTGTTGATAATCAGATCACAGTCCAGAGTTGGCCGAAAGGATTTCATATTCGTTCCACTTTCAGGTTCGTTTAGTTCGTCGCATTGATCTTTGACTGAATTCCAAGCAGTACCACGCTGTCTCGTAACCTCATCAGAGGAGATAGGAATAACTCTTGTCATGGTTCTGTTAATGCGCCCCGAAGGTAAGAGGATGTTCCCAAAACATGACAAACTAATGAAGCCGATACCTTCGCAAAGTGGTCTACGCAGAAGCGGCAGGCGGTGACAGATTTCTTCGGGTAGCAATGGGGCATGTGACTCAAGTGACTTTGTATAACTAATGTCAGCTCGGAGATCTTGCTTGCACTTTGATCTGTTATAGATATTGTTAGATCTCTTTAGAGGAAAGCCACAAGTCTGTCTCTTGGCTTGAGGAACTGCTACGCGGCCCATTCCTTGACCTGCCAAGCTGCATTTGCCCCGCGTGATTTGGCAGGCATATTTGGCCATTCAGAGAGCGAGGATTTCCCTTTTGCCACGCCAACAATATCAAACATGAGATAACTAGCGAGAGCGCGCCAACCGAGAGCGAGAGAGCAGAGGCAGACAGGCCCCTCTTTCTTCCTTTTCACGGCCGGCTTTACGTCGTTCTCTTCCCACCCCGTCCACCAGCTTGCTCTGGCCCCTCGTAGCAACAGCTCGCGCACGCCCGTGGGAGGGAAGTGTGGTCAGCGTAGTGGAAGCCCATGGCAAGTTGGCAAGATATGTTGAGGCAATACGTAGCTGTTTGAGGCTCCACCAGGTGGAGTGCAACGGGAACGGCAACGGGAACGGGAGCGGGAAGTTTAATGAGCCGCCGATCAGAAAGAGTGAGGATGAAAGCAATGATGCAGACTACCTTCACCCCACGTATTACCGAACTTCCAGACTTATCTGGGCCGACAAGGTCTTCACCAACAACATTAGAGGCCACGCCTATGAACGACCCCATTGGATCTCAGTTTGGCTCGGGTAATCCAATATCACACTCACTAGATGGCATAGGGCCACAACCTCAAATCAGCACTGCTGATTTCCTCGGCGATCTAGAGTTCCTGAATGCAGAAGCTAGTGATAATATTGAAAAGAGCTAATATCCATACTACTATGATGGAGTCACAATCGTTTATTCCTCTTAGCTTTTCATAATAACCAGAAATACATCAAGAGAATCCCGACCTAGGGTTGGCGCAGATATTTCAAGATCATCAACCTTAATAATTTCCCCTTTTCAATTATGCAAGAATCACCTCCTCTGGAAGTAAACACACATGTCTCTATTGGAGCAATCATTGTTCTTGGTGCCATCCGAGTTGAGCAGCGCACTTTTATAGGATTGATGGTCAATATCTATATATATGTATTTTGTTAACCTCTTAACTGCTTGTCTTTAATAGGCATATACGTACATCATTATAGTCTTTCTCTAACTTCTTCTTCATCGGCTAAACGTTCTACCTCGGCGTTGCTATATCGCTGACCCCATGGAAATCTTTTTCCCAACAAGCTTCGCATTTTTGTGTCGATTTCTTATTTGATTTGATCTATAAGATGAATCACTTCATCAGAAAGCGGCTCCCCATATTCCTTTGCATTGTAGGTAATTGGTACTATAGCAGAGTTAATATCGTATTATTTTAATAAGAAAAGGGCCTTACAACTGGAAAATAGCTTGAAGGATATTATGCACATAAGTTGAGTGATAGCAATATTTTCAAGAAAAGGAATGACCCAGGTATATATAAGAAAATAGTAGTGGGGCCGTCTGCGGGGCTGACGCAGGCTTGAGTGCCTGAATGCCTGAATGAAAGGATGTTTCAAGTTGCTATAGATACCCTGACCACCCGTGTAGCAATGGCTGAACAGTCAGACATTGACAATGGTTGTATTGCATGCGGCTGGACAACTTTCAAGCAAAATCGGTGCCACTATTCAAGTCATGTCAAACTCTTCTACGGCGCATCCCAGCGCGGCGTCTGGTCAATCGGTTCTGACGTGGTCCTTAAAGATCGCCCAGACGAGGGCTCAGAAGCCAAAATTGAAGCCAAGACACTAGACTTTCTTGCAAAATCTACTGCTGCTACCAATATGGAGATCCCCGCCCCGAAATACATACGTGACTGGGTCGATCGTGATGGGCGATACTTTATCCTGACCGAACGTATACAGGGCCAGACACTCGAGCAAGCATGGCCGTCATTATCAGAGTCCCAAAAGATTTCAATTGCAGATCAGGTTGTCCAAGTTCGCAAACAGCTTCGGAATTTCACCTCAACCGCTATACAAACCGTTGACAAAGGCCCTTGTTACCCAGGCTTGCTGTTTCTGGATATGGAACCATATGGACCATTTCACTCTGACAAGGAGCTCTGGGATGCTCTTGCCATAGCTTATAACAATCTACCTCAAAATATCTTCGAGAACTTGAAAACGCGCTTTCCAAAAGTGAGCCTTTTGTGCTCACTCATTGTGATCTTAACTTGGGCAATATCATGGTTCGAGATGGACAAGTTGTTGGTATACTTGACTGGGAGTATGCTGCTTATCTCCCTGTCTGGTATGAGTATATTTCAGCGTCTTTCGCATTCACGGAAATGGACGTGGGATGGAAGAAAATGCTTCGAGAGCGTTTAGGTGTACATAAAGATGCATATGACGATGCAAGGGCTCTTCGGAAGGACCTGATCTCTCTGAAACAATATCCTAATCTGGATGAGAAAGGCAAAGAAGCTCTTGAGAGGCTAGCTTCAGCATAGATTTTCTTGAGTGCCAAATCTATACCATTTTATTTGTCTACCTAAATACCTGCCAGCATCTCCCCATCATCTTCTCCAAGCTCTTCTCAAACCGGCTCATGCGATCGCTTTGTTCAACCGGCTTTCCTGCTTCCTAGGGCTCCGAGACTCGTCAATACCGTCGTTCTCATCATCCTCAGCTTGGAAAGTTCAATGGAGCATCCAGCCCTGCCGCCCTTCTACTAGACCTCACCAAGACATGGTGGTGGGGATTATTAGAATAATAGTAGTACGCTTAACCAAAGAATCAACTTGCTGCTTACGGCCAGTAAACGTCCGCTTTCGGTCATTACTAATGTTCTTCCTCGCGCCGGGGGCAGACCTCGTCTATGACTTCCCCGACCTCGTCTGTAGCGCAGTGCAGCCTTAGAAATGAAACGCAGCGTTATCACTCGGCCTCGTCTAATATTAAGTGTTCTACACTTCCTTGGGCACACATGTTGCAAACGATTAAATGAAAGAAAAGCGCCGAGTATGGGGTTGCTAATCAGGAAATGAACAAACTGTGATATTCAGAGAATAGCAAGCACGGCAACAATGCCTAATTAGAGAGAAATCAAAGACAAAAAGTAGGCTTTTGTTGCACGCTCTGCCATTTCATGTTACTATTGTAGCTCGAGGTTTTGCAATTCCGGAGATGTCTCTCCGTCGAAGTGAAATCAGATACATAAGAAGCCGATACTCCCTGTTAAATAAGGAAGTAGGGCCATTGTATCAAAATCCAATTCTTGGATACCCAACCACGCATTGAGAAATGGTCATTAATAGAATGAACATGATCAATTACCACCGCTTCATACTACCATCAAATATTGCTATATAAAAGGGCTTTTGTTCTGTAGATATTCAATCAGGAGGATTGATACTACTGGAAAGATTTATCCCAGTCTGTCCTGACACCTGCTGATTCACTACTGCCCAAAAGTCGCCATCTAACATGAACTCACCGAATTCTAGACCTAAGGGCGAAGTGAAATCAAAAGCGGACCGAGAAGCATCAACGTCGGTTTCGCTGAAACCGTTTTGTCCTTGTCCAAGGTCTATTCAAAACCTGTCAGCGAATCAAAACGGACTGGTATATCATAAACGACAAAAAAAAGCTGCCGACGATGCAAAGACAATGAGCCCATATGAATCATACCTGATGGATTGATTGCTTCACTGAAACGTTCCAAGTAATATCGACACCTGTCAACAATGCGATTTTCTGTATCTAGTTTGCGGATTGCCTCGATGGCTTTACCCTGATAGGGTATAAGTTTTTCGACTGTGAACGGTATGGATTGGCCACCAGCACTGCATTGTTGATGGATTCGTAGCGTCGCAAACAGGATTAATGCAGAGTGAAATACTGGTCCCGGTATCAAGTTAGTAATGAGCTTTCGACTAGTAGAGAGGAATTTAGGTCATGGTCTTACCATAGTAGAGAGTAAACCACCATGCGCCGAGAAGATTCTGATCGCCTGATGTCATATTGAGAGCCTCATGGATAATGCCGATGATATTCATGGCTGCCTCTGAACAAACTTGGATACTGTTGAATCCGATTTGTTGTAGAAGTCGTTTTTCGGCCAGATTCTCTGTAGTTGGATCTGAAGTCTTCATAAATTCCGCAAGAATGGGTCTATGAAGCATCGTTTGAACATGGTAATATCTTAGAGTGAGGATAACTTGAAATCTTAGAGTCCTTGGCACACCAACTGCCAATCTTTGGGCGTCACGTATTTCGTTCGCAGTGACAATCTTTAAAGCGTCTGGAAGAGATCTCTCCCAGAGTTCTAGATTTTGACCAAGGCTAAGAATCCTACTGACGCACTCAGCCACGGACAATCGGGGTTGACAACCGAGGTTTTGACCATAAAGCTGATCAATAACATGAAAAAGATTTTTGTACAATAGTCTAGAAAAGGGAAAAGAAAGTAATCGGTCAATAGGGTGTCAAAGACTTCGGAATAGTGTAACTTACATTGTGGCATTGAAGAAAGGGGCGCTTATGTTCAATTCCTCAATATGTGCGATAGGTTCAACTATATCTTCCGGTTGTATTTGCGGGAGATCGAGTCTGACATAACTGTCTGGTATCGTAGCTGGGCGTCCAAGTGTCATGCTGAGAGTTCTAAGAGAGCAGCATCTTGTAAGTACACATGACTTTAGACGTAAAACACGAGTCGACAGACATACCGGTCTAATACCACGCAGCCATACCATGTACGCTTTCTGATTTCTTGTTCAAGTGGCGAAAAGGCTTGAGACGCATCTCTTGAATGAAGGCCAAGTTGCAGGGCTGCTTTGACAGCAAGGCCATGACTGGACCAGGCTTGGACCGGGTTCTGCGTACCTTGTAGGTACTGGCCCATCAGTAACAGGAGTTGTACTAGTATACATAAAGATTTAGTGATTGATAATTCAATATCACAAGCAGAATACCACTGACCAACCTCTATAGTCGTACCACGCATTATTTCGCTACCGCAGAGGCCTAATGCACGTTGATAAAAGACATTTGCCTCGGACATGCGAACATTTGTGGGAGTTATCCCTTGTCTTGCGGTGGCCTTGACCATGGCGAAAATCATGTTGAGCAAGCCGAGCCATGTCCTCCGTAATTTTGGGTATTTCCTTCCAGAACATGCTGGTAAGGTTTGAGGAATGTAGGAGGGTGGATATATGGGAAGAGCAGGCCCGTGTCTAAGAAAAGGCGCGAACTAGTTCCGTTATCTCCTGAGCTGGTGGCAAAGCAAATAAATCCACTGGACTTTTGTTCAGTTGATAGGCCGCGCACTGTGATATCGGCGAAGGAGGTCGGGGTATGTTGATAAAGCCACCTTGGAAAGGGCTGAATTGTGTTTCTGGCGAGTTTTTGTTGTAAAGTTTGCTCCGAAATGGCGCAAAAATGCTATGTTTGAAGATGGACCTGATGGCGGTTACTTTTATTCTTGAAGCGTACAGCGGCTAGTTGTACCCGCAGTGAAAAGGCACTGCTCAACATACCAAAAAGCCACTGTCTTCCTCGTCGGCAAACACGACAGACCCCATAGCATCAACTGAGTTGTCGACATGGTCGAGGCCGGGACCGGTCGACATAGATTTCGTCCCTGGAAGTGGCAGAACGGCATTGTTGTCGCTTTCAGGACTGACGGGATTGAGGTTTTGAACACAGCTTGTCAAAGCAGCACGTTGATCAGCCAAGCCTTCCTCGAGCGCACTTATACGGGCCTCCAAGCGTTGGAGATAGCTAGGGACTTGAGTCAGATACTATATGACGAACACTTTCCTTGCGTAGCTTGCTGAGTTCGAAGGAGGGACCTACTCTTTTCCAACAAGGACATTCGCTGCTTCAGACGGAGTGGTATAGCTGCATTCAAACCCCAGGTTTGTGCAAACTGTGCAACGAGGACGATTTCCATCGCACTACAGCATTGTCAGGCGGAATCCTTTCAGAGAGGCGCTATCTAGTACCGGCCATCACATACCCTGGATTTCCGTGTCCGACATGAATCACACGCTAAAGCAACCCTACGGCGCTTGACACCCTGGCCGGCAGATTCAGAATGATCGGAAGTCATGGCTTGAAACTAGCTTGGGGAAACATTGCCCGATGATGGCAGGTTGGTGAGCCGGCTTTCTCGGGGCAGAAGGGAGGCATACCCCAGATTATGATGTGGATCCGGGGAAACACCGGAACTCCTATATGCTGCATCCGGGGTTCGCTGAGCCTGGAACTTCGGCCCAGAACCTTGGAAGCGATTTTATCCGATTGTGCCAATCATATTTTTCAATTTTACAATGTAGCTGCTAGCCGGATTGGGCTACATAAGAGCCGAATGAAGCATTTATACCTAGGTGGTAATGTCAGCTGCTGTTGTAAGCGAGTGTAAGATTAGCAATGTAGGTAGCATGGAAACAAAACATATATATTTTACTAGGGTTGATGAGGAATCATGAATTTTATCTCAGCATAAGTTCTTACACAGTCAACCTAGGCATATACATCCATAGATGAAACGGATTGCCTTCTACTTCTACTCCTTTCCATTATGCAATCATGCAAACACTACATAATTCCTCAGAGTCCCAATCTCAGATATGAACACATCCATTTGCGTCCCTGGTACCAAGTACTTGGGGATTCAATCCGGCGCCGACACCTAGACCCAAAGAATTTGGTGAGTGCTTGAATCTTCATAAAGAGACAAAAATCAAGGGGACTAACCTCCGGGGTACCTGTCATGATAACACTACCCTTTTGCAATGTTGTTCCTTGTGAAAGATATGATATGAGATACTTGCAGTCAAATAGTAGATCTGAGACGCCTTCCTCCTGTCGCACTTCCCCATCAATAATTGTCTTCAAGTGTAGACGAGATGGATCTGGTATCTGTGATGCAGCAACCAAGACGGGACCGAGAGGTGCGAATGTATCGAAACCTTTGGAGAATCCCCACTGAGGAACACCACCAGCGTATGCAGGGTCTCTCTGAAGCTTTCGAGATGAGATATCATTGCCAGCCGTATAAGCAGCCACATAATCCAGAGCAGTTTCCGTAGATACGTCTTTGGCGTCTTTCCCAATCACAATGCACTTAATTCAACTATTAGTGGTTTTGCCTTTGACTATCATCATGTTCAACATACCAGTTCGCCCTCATAGTCAGCCTGGTCGTTCTGGGCAATTTTAGGAATCACGACGGATGCGCCATGGTCGGTCACCGTCGTGTTTGGTTTGAAGAAAATGAATGGGTACGGGGGTGGCTTTCGGCCTGCTTCTTTTACTATATGTCCAGGACGGTCAGCAAACAGTCATTCAATTGGATATTGCAGTGTTATTTTCCCCTTCTCGCTCCAGATTTCTAAATGAAGGGAACGATAAACTTACTATGTTTAGCGTAATTCAAGCCGACGCATCTTAAGATAGGGATTTCACTTGGTGCAAGTGGTCCCAGAACTCGTTTGACCTGAGCAACCTCTTCCGTGAGGACGGTTTTCCCGTGGTATCATAAATGTCGTCTCCCGATAGTACTTTTACCTGGAGCTTGTCTTCTGCATTTACCAGGCCTAAATCTATTTCCTTGCCGCTGGGAATGATTGGTTCGCCGCGGAGAATGCGACCATCCACGGCTTCGAAGCGTATGAGTCGCTTCCAGGGTAAATTCATTGTGAGATCTGATTGTGAACAGAATTTGACACGCACTAGACAGGCAATATGAATGGCAGGCACTTTTACCTAAATATTAATCTGGAAGCGGCCTGGCTCCTCTGTCCGGGGAACTGTCGGAACCATCCCGGAATATTGTCCCCATCATTAGTCACTTAATTGTCAAAGAAACAATGGCTGATTGATTTTTCTCGCCGGGACTGGCACCGTAACTAAAAGAATGGACCATCGCAAGGCGGGGAAAACAGAAAAGTAACTCTGGAAGAATACAGCAAATGATCGTTGCGAATTTAGATGCCAGTATCAACGCTCGACAAGCCAATATTTTGACATTGAAAATCATGGACGTCATTAAGATATATCAATAAAACAACGACTGATAAGCTGCAGGTAACTTAGTATAAATCTATAAGTAACTAGTACCTAGGTATTGGATGGGTATTCAGGATGGATTCCAAGGTTCTGAACAGCCTTCGTCCGTGTTAAATACTCCATTAGGTACCTATTTTATTATAGTTTCTGTCAACTTCAATATGCAAAATAATCAATTGAAATGTTTCTAATCAACAAGCTCCAGTAGCAGTTAGGTACATTTCCAGACAAGCCGCACCTAGACCATGCTCTCTTCTCTGCACAATTAGAGACTTTATATCAGTATGAAAGATACATATATCGTAGTTTAGCCAGTCCCAGCGATTCGAAGCTCAAAAGTACAACCTTTAAGGAACCGCTGTTTAATTACCTCGCTGTAAACATGTCCTTATTGTGTCTTTCCATTCTGGTGCACCGGAGCTCTTTTCTCCCATGCCTTGTCAATTTCTGCTTCACTGTCGTATCCATAACACCACATCTGTGTCGCCGGATCACTCCACTGATTGGGACTGTGACTAAACGGAATTCCAGCCACCTCAGGTGCCATGGCAGCATCTCGCGCTTCCTGAAGTGGCCCATCGAAGAAATGCCACAAGCGGGCATTTAGCAAACTTGCCTCCTGCATTTGGCTGGATCGCAGCAGCCGGACACTTTCGAACACTTCCAGACTCATTGCCAACTGGTCCCGCGAGTGTACCTTGGATAGTGCTCGAGCAAGTGCTATGCCGTCTTCTACAGCCATTGCGGCGCCTGTGCATGAACTGTAATTAGCGTTTTTGCATCATCATCGTCAAGTGGGTAGGGAAAGATACCTTGTGACATATAGGGCAGCATAGCATGTGCGGCGTCGCCCATAATGAGCAATTTACCAGACACCCAACGCGGTAGGGGTGAAAGGCTAGTCAGAGGCCATTTGAGTGCCTTGTCCACCATGCCAATGATTTTTGTGAGACTAATGCCTATGTTAGAGTCGGGCTCGAGGATTTGAGTGATTTGAGTCATGATTAGAAAAACTTACATCGGATCCCAGTTCTGAAATTCCGCTTTCATGCTCTGAAGAACGGTTTGTGAATCCCATGTGGCAGGATCGCTTGCATCAGGGTGAGAGAGAACCATATTAAATGATGTTCCTGCGCTGATTGTGTATGTCATCACATGCCGGTCGTGACCGATCCTGTTTTTAAAAGAAATCGGTCAGCCTTGGTTCCTGAATCTTTAGGTGGATACATACCAGACATTAAGCGCTGGCTTGTCCAGAATCCAAGAGACGTCACTATCATTTCGTATCCGGTTCACATCAACAGTAGCACGATAGGCTGCAAAGTTGATATTTTCGTGGGACACTTCGCGCCCCCTAGCACGATGGAACGGGCTTTTGACTTGATGCCTAATGTTGTGTACACGTTCATCAGTAGTAGCCCAACAATGGGAACAAAGACAGACTTACCATCAGCAGCAACTACAAGATCTGCAGTGTATACTGTCCCATCGCTAAGAGTAATACTCCCTTAACTGGATCGTAATCCACCGCTCGAGCGTCTAGTTTGATTTCTATCCCTAGGTCATACGCTCGCTGACAGAGAGCCGAGTGAAAATGAGCTCTATGAATTAGGTAGTACGGCGCCTTGAAGTTGTCCACGAAGTCGGGCAGCAGCTTTGTCTTTCCTATCACTTTGCCATTTTCCCATCTGCGAAAGAGAATATCATCCGGCTTCGTCACGTACGGTTGCAGGTACGGCATCAACCCCAATTTCTGTAAAATCCGCACAGAGTTTGAAGGGATCTGAATCCCTGCCCCGACCTCTCCCAGGACATCGGTTTGTTCGTAGACGGTTACTTGGTGGCCTCCAAGTTTCAGGGCAATCGCAGTGGAAAGGCCGCCCAGACCAGCTCCAACAATGATGATGTTGAGGGGCACCTGGCTGTGGTTGATCATGTCAATCGATTTGGACTCAAGAAACTGATTCGCAAATTCCAGACAATTGCTAGGGTAGGACGGCCGCTATCATGAAGTAAAACAACACTTCCGTGTAAGCGATAGTAAAGCAGATTGGATTGAATTGGTTGTCACCTACAGGCAGAGACCGGGCCAGAGCCTCGGCTGAAGAACCATTGATACCATTGGCAACCATGTTGAGGAGATTGTTCAGTTGCAGTAATGGACTTTCCTTGTAGGTTTGCACTTCTTTGTTAATAAAATTATACAAAAGTACGTGTTCCGATAGTTCCACGGATTGCGGAGAGATCCCGATGTTTCCCCGGATCGCCTCACGCCCTAAGCGAGTGAATATGGCATATATACCTTTCTCTATTTTGATACCTGAAAGTTTCCGACATCGAAGGTCCTGAACATCTCAAATAGTATCTATCAGTGATTTGCATTTCTTCTAAATCCGTCATGTCCCCATCCGCAGTGTCAGTTGCGCATGCGCCACCCTCCGCCGAGGGCGACTCGCCGGAGAAGCTACTTAATGACTTAGGAAATAGCGACACTCTTCCACTATGGGCTCAGATGACACGACTTAATCCTCCAGCTCCAAATCCAACAGCCATTCCCCATGTTTGGGAGTATGAAAAGATCCGGCCCAATCTCATACGGGCAGGTACCCTCATCAGTGAGAAATCTGCTGAGCGTAGGGTATTGATGTTGGTGAATCCCGCCAGAGGTATGGGCTCTTTTTTATTCGCCTTAAAGGCATCGAAATTATGCGCTAAGGACATTGAGTGTAGACGCACCTTATACCACTGATACCGTTTATGCTGGGTTGCAGCTTGTTATGCCCAACGAAACTGCCCCTGCACACAGACACACAGCATTTGCCATGCGATACATCATCGAAGGCAACGGAGGCTTTACAGCAGTGCACGGCAGAAGAATCAAGATGCAAAAGGGCGATGTCATTCTTACTCCAACCTGGAATTATCACGATCACGGTAAAGATGGATCAGGACCCATGATTTGGTTGGACGGTCTCGATTTGCCCAATTTCTGCCATTTCCCAGTCCACTTTGTCGAGCATTTCTCGAAAGCTCGATACCCTGCGGAAGATGTAGACACGGCTGCTTCTCCTATAGTATTTCCTTGGTCCAGGATGAAGAAGCAATTAGACGAAACCTCTGGAAATTGGGCCGCGCGTCGCTACCTCAAAGCAGACGGCCGCGAAGGTACGTTATTATTCAATGTGAATTGATGTTTATTCATTGAGTTGTCTTGACTAAATGGATATGAATAGTAAGCCGCGTGCTTGGAGGTGCAGCAGAGCGATTGAACGCAGGATCCTCTTCTCCGCGCCGTCGAGAGACAGCTTCATCTGTCTACCATGTCATCACAGGCAATGGCACAACAAAGGTTGGAGATAAGACTCTTACCTGGAAAACAGGAGACACATTCTGCATACCGTCGTGGTATCCATATCAGCATTTTGCAGATTATCATGAAACTGTGTATCTCTACCGGTTTGATGATATACCGATGTTGACGAGTCTCGGCTTTTATCGCCAGGAGGATAAAGACGTGGAAAGTTATGTGACTGATTAAAAACGAGAGTATTTCTTCCTGATAACCATTTTGGTTTCAGGGGTCTATCAGTGAATAGCCTGCCTGGTTAGTTTGTTGTGAGAAAGAGATTGAGACACATTCTGAATAATGAGACAAATGTTATGTATAATTCGATAGCTCCCTGCATTTGAAATTATTGCAGGCCATATCAGCTGGACATAGCCTGGACCTGGGATCATCAGCTTAAATAGCTGCGTAGAATGTATGATCCATGAAGGATTAAATGATAGATACAAACGAGACAAGGGCTGTGTGGTAGCGCGCAGAGCGCGCTGCTTTACTGCCTGCTAACCCCTTGACGAATCCAATACTGGTGAACAATTAGAGGTAGTTAATTAGTAGTTAAGTAAAAGTTATATAGTAAATCTATATATTACTTATAATAATTATAAGGCTTAGAAAAGCTTTATTATTACAAAAATTATTATTGATTCAGCTGAGCTAAGCATCCCTAGAAAGAAAATATGTTCTAGATCTAAAGCTTGGTGGAATAATAATATATCTAAATTAAGAAAAGAATTTGGAATAGCTAGAAAAGCATGGAAAAAGACATAAATAATGAATATTTATATTCCTTATTTCTGGATAATAGAAATAAATATTTCCAAGAAATAAAAAATGCTAAAACAAATATGTGGAACAGTTTCTTAGAAAAGCTGAAGGAAAAGAAATATTTAAAGCCTTTTCATATACAAAAAGAGGTTTCTTACTAGATTGCCTACTTTATATTATGAAAAAGAAAATAATATTAAAAAGAAGCTATTTCTTTTCCTGAAAAATGTGATGCATTTTATACCACATTGTTTAAAGAACCCCTATTTCTGAAGAAATAAGCCCAGATATATTAAATTCTTATATAGAAAAATATTCATGGCCAGAAATAAAGGATTCTGAAATTTCTAGTGCTATTTTTCAATCTTCTAAAAATAAAGCCCCTGGCCCAGATATGATATCCTTTATTATTATTCAAAATGCTTATAAAAATATTAAAAGTAGGTTTAATATGCTTTATAAAGCTTTACTAAAATATGGATATCATCCTAAATGCTGGAAAAAGCCACAGGGATTATTTTAAAAAAGTAAATAAAAAAGATTATTCTATTCCAGAAGCTTATAGAATTATTTCTTTATTAAACTGTTTAGGAAAAATTTCTGAAAGAATCCAAGCAAAAAGATTAGCTTTTATAGCAGAAAATCCTAATTCAGATTTATTATATTTTGACCAGATTGGGGGTAGAATAAATAAATCTGCAATTGATACAGTTTTATCATTAATAAATGATATTCAAATTGAAAAGAAGATAAAAATATTACATCAGTTCTATTTTTAGATATAAAAGGCATTTGACCATATTTATAGAAATCAATTAATTAGAATATGTATAAAATTAGGCCTTCCTAAAGTCTTAATTTATTGGATCATCTCCTTTTATCAAATAGAGAAATTCAATTATCTTTTGATAATAATAAAAGTCAAAGCACCCCAGTTATTGTTGGAACCCCTCAAGGCTCACCTTTTTCACCAATTTTATTTCTAATCTATATTTCTATTCTTTTTAATTTTAAAAAGAGTTAGAAAGTGAAGAAAGTGAAAAGTAGATATAAAACTATATCTAGAAAAGGCCCGTTTCCTAGCTATATTGATGATATTGGAATAAAAATAAGTTCTAATAATATTAAGAAAAACTGTGAAATATTAGAAAAGTTAGCCCTTTATTTAATTCAAAAAGGAGAGCAAAACAATATCCAATTTGATAAGGATAAAATGGAGTTAATTCATTTCCCATTAAAAAGATAATAGATCTAGAAAATAAAGATTTCTGGGTTAATTTTAATGGAATTGAAATAAAACCAAAAAATGTATTAAATGGCTTGGAATTCTTATTGATAATAAGCTTAATTTTAAAGATCATATTGATAATCAAATTTCTAAAGCAACAAGGGTATTCTATCAAATAGAAAGACTTTCTAATACTGAAAGAGGATTATCTTTTCAAGCTATGAGACAATTATATATTGCTTGTATAACTGCTATAGCTGATTATGGAGTCCCTATTTGGTGGAGAAATCAATCTAATTATTTATATAAGTTTCAAAAATTACAAAATCAAGCTTTAAGAAAGATTTTAGGGGTTTTAAAACCTCTCCATATAAAATTATGGAATTACAAGCTGCTTTACCTCCCCAGAAATAAGATTTAATAAAATATGCAGATCTTATATCCTAAGAGCTTTACAATTTGAAAATTCACATATAATAAAGAAAAGATTGTCAATTGATTTTATTCTAAATCCTGGATTAAAAGAAAAACCTAATTTAGAATATTATTATAATTGGAATAATCCAATAACACCAAGAAATCTAAGAAATTCAAATAATAATGACCCAGATCCAAATTATAAACCATATAAAAAGAAAAGAAAATATAAATGTCAAATAGATTATTTATCCTCTTTATTTGCATTTTATAATTGGTCTAATTTTAAAAAATCAAGCTATGAATATAAAGCAAAAGATATTAATGAATTAATATCTATAAATATTTCAGAAAAATCAAAAGAACTAGCTGCATTAGATCATAATAATATGATTAAAGAATGGGCTTCTAAAAATATAATAAGTTCCCATTTAATTATATATTCTGATGGGTCAAAATTAAATGATAAAAATGGAACAGGAATTTATGATTTAAATTCTAAAGATTCTTATGCTTATAATATTGGAAAACATCAAGAAATATTTGATTCTGAATTCTATGGAATTTATAAAGCTTTAAAAATTGCAAAACAAAAGCTAAATCCATTTATATTAGAAATATGGATTTTTCAGATAGTCAATCAGTCCTAAAAGGTCTAAAATGAACCAAAAATAAGAAATCACTTTATATATTCAAAAATATATAAAGTAATAAAGGAATTAAAAATCAGGATATTTCTATTAATATTGAATGGTCCCCAGGCCATAATAATATATATGGAAATCAAAAAGCAGATGAAGCAGCAAAATATGTAGCTGAATATATCGAACCAAAGAATATTGGAATTTCTATTAGTTTCATTAAAAGAAAACTAAAAGAAAAATCCTTATTAGAATGGAATCAAAATTGGCAAAAATATAAAAAGAAAAAAGAAAAAGATTCATTATTTGAAAAGTATAATAATATTGAATTTAAATGGAAGGTAAATCCATTAAAAATCAATAAATTATTATGGGGAACTATATTACAATTAAAACTAGGACATGGATACTTCCTATCCTATTTAAAGAGATTTAATCAACAATATGAAAGTGATATATGTACTAAATGCAATTCACAAAATAAACAAACACCATATCATCTAATATTAGAATGCCCTAGATATGAGATATCTAGAAAATCAACTATTAGAATACTCAAGAAAAGCCAACAAAATCTATATTATTTATATTCTAAAGGACTGCCAGTTCTGATAGAATTTTTAAATAATACAAAAATTACAATAAGGAAATGGATATTGTTAGAAGAAGAATAATTTATTATTATTGCTTCTTATTAATTCATTCTAACCACAATCGCTCTAATTTCTTTATTTGAAACACTCACTTTTCTAATATTTTCTATATCTCTGAATTACCTTGTAGGGGCCACTCATTGAATTTCTTCATGTGTATTTTAAATTTACTGTATTTACATTAGCTAATCAAGTCCTATACCTAAAAGGGTATAGGCAGACCATGCATAGTCCCTGACTGAAAAATGGTCTCTAAAATGGAAGAATAATAATAATAATAATAATAATAATAATAATAATAATAATAATAATAATAATAATAATAATAATAATAATAATAATAATAATAATAATAATAATAATAATAATAATAATAATAATAATAATAATAATAATAATAATAATAATAATAATAATAATAATAATAATAATAATAAGGTAGATCTAACTTTGCCTTAATAAAGATTGATTTATAAAGGCATTGCTTTGCCTTTATATTTTATTAATTAGTAGTTAATATTGGAGTTAGAGACAATTTCATGATGCTTAAATTATAACGTGTAATAACTTTCTTAATATAAGAATCTTGATAGAGATAAATCGCCTTTTAAGCCTTATTATAGATAATTCTTATATTTAAGAACTATTTAGTGTCCCTGAGTGCTTTAATCTTATATTTTTTATAATCTTTTTCTAAAAGTTATATAGTGACGCTCATGCTCAGGCTTATAGAGAGTAATTATATCATTTATGAAAAGAATATAATAAGATATTTATTAGCGTAAATGCAAGCTTTATTAGAGTATTACTTTAAGCTAAATTTAATAAATATGCTAGATAGTTTTTTGCTATAGTTGGGGTAACTACTTAAGGCCATATAAAGCTCTTAAAAGCTTTAATAGGAATCCTTCTTCACTTCTTATATCTTCTAAAAATAGATATAAAATTACTTCTCATCAATAATTGTGTTTAGGAAGGCATTCACTATATTATACTAGCCAATCTTATACCTAAAACAGCAGTAAGAGTAAAAAGATAGTGAATAGCCCTTATACTTATTATTACAGCGTAGATATCATCCTAATCAATTTGCATATCGCCTTATATATATAAATATACTTTATAACGCTCTAAATAGCTATCGCTGTCAAGCTTATAAGTAAAACCCAGTATAGCGGAAGAATTTCAATATATTTAGCATTGGTATTAACTTCAGCTTCAGGCACTTTCTTAAAAGTACCTTTCTTAATTAGAGTACAATATTCCAACTTTGCAGCTTTAATAAAGCCATCTTGGTACTTTTAGGAAGCTTAAAAAGTTTTTCTAGCGATTTAGTAAGTTGGGAAGCTTATCTTAATGAGGCCTTCAAGTACTATTTTTAAATCTTCTTAAGTACTCAAAGCAACGGCAAAAGCAGTATAATAAGCGTGTATATTAGGCTCATGTCTTGGCCTCTGATTCCTTCTGCCTTCAACAATATTTGAAGCATCCAAATCGGCAGAAATCTTATTGTGTCGAAGTGCACTACTCATAGAGGCTTCAACGTGAAGTTGATTATCGGCCTCGGCATTGTAATCACGTGACGCACTAGGTGCCGGTGAAGCCATAGGTATGGATTTGGGTGTAAGCAAGCGATCTCGTTCACTAATAGGTGTTTGAGAAACCTCATTAAGAGAAGATGAATTTAGCTGTGAAATTGGGGTCTTCCTGTGATCAATCTGCTTTGTCAATAGAGGAATAAGTTATGAATCTTTAAGGCTTAAAGAGGCCTCTTTTTGAGCGATTTGCTAGGCCTGCTGTGACGGTGCCAATCCAGATCTCATAACAATTCCATTGCTATGCCTAATCTAGGTGCTATTCCACGAGAATACAAAACATGAAGAAGAAAGAGGAAGAGTAAGTGTGTGATCGCGGAGTGGTGTTGACAAATAGACGAGATCACGTGTAAGGCTCCAAGGCAGCCATCAGGCATCAAGGTGACTGAGCTGTCACATTACCCCCAAAAGGCTTAAGCGCCTCAATCAAGTACATCAATTATCAAATGAGGTATTAGAGGATATTTCCAGCGATTCTAACATCTCAGGATTCCACAGCTTTTTAAAGTTGACAGTAAGATACCTCTTAGAGCGCTCTTTGGACAATTCTTGACCTAATATTTACTAGAGCTACAGCAGAAGCAGCAACCTTAAGACTAGTAATTATTGACAGTTGTTTCTACAGTATTGATAGCAGTAATGTCCATAGAGTTAGAGAAATGGGGAGAAGGCTTTAGAATGGAGAAAGATTAAGAATAAGACTAGTTTGAGTAAGAGTAAGATTGGCCAGCTAGTTACTAAACAACGCGAAGGAAATGAGGGTAGTTAGTAGGAAGATTTAATTGTTATAAGAGATAATTCTTAATAGTTGGTTCTAGGCCATGGCGGAAGGCAGAGATTTTAAAAGTATCTGGCTAGGTTTAACTGCGAGCTTCATAGAGAATATGCTCGAATTTGGCCATGTATACTGTCAGATTATTATCTCCTTGCTTAAGGCTTAGAAGGCGGTCCTCAGCTTTCTAAATCTTATTAGGATTATTATATACCTATGCAAGCTGATCTAATATTACTTAATAATCCTAATCTATATTATCTTCTGCATAATTAAGCTAAGGCAAAACCATAGCTTAAACGCTGCTATTGAGGTTGAGATAGACATAGTAGAATTAAGCTAAGATATCTCTAATTGCTGCACTATTAATATAGAGTTTAGCTTTAATAGCTGGCAGTTATATATCAAATTTAAGAGATTATCTAGAGAATTTCTCAGGCTCAGGTAAGCTTGGTTTTGGACAGATAGACTTTATAGATTATAAGAATTGATCGAGTTAGTTCTTAATAAATTGATTTTTGTTTTGTAAGGCTTGGATAGCAGCTTTGAATTTAGTTTATAATTGAGTAAGTTAATCTATATTAATATAAGATTATAGATAGACAGAGGGTTCAGAATCAGAATAATTAGCACAGCTATAGCCACCACAGACAGACAGAAACGATTGAACTGGCGAAGATAAGGTCGAAAATCTAACTTAGTATTCGTATATAGTTGTACAATCCAGAAAACAGAGTCAGAGACAGAAAATAAGGTTATTTAATATGGCCGCAGCCATCACAGAACAGATAGAATAGATAGAACAGACAGAATAGACAGAACAGATAGAACAGACAGAATAGATAGAACAGAAGTGATTCTCTACTTATAGCCGGACCAGCCTCAATCTGCGGCACGTAGAAGAATTGTATAGGGTGGCCTTTGGTATTTCTCTCCCTAAGATATAAAAGGAGGATGTTTTGTATTATGTGACGGTGCCAATCCAGATCTTATAATAATTCTATTGCTATGCCTAATCTAGGTGCTATTCCACGAGAATACAAAACATGAAGAAGAAAGAGGAAGAGTAAGTGTGTGATCGCGGGCAGTGTTGACAAATAGACAAGATCACGTGTAAGGCTCCAAGGCAGCCATCAGGCATCAAGGTGACTGAGCTGTCACACCTGCTTAGACATCTCAACC
This sequence comes from Talaromyces trachyspermus, assembly GCA_020137715.1. Classification (NCBI taxonomy): domain Eukaryota; kingdom Fungi; phylum Ascomycota; class Eurotiomycetes; order Eurotiales; family Trichocomaceae; genus Talaromyces; species Talaromyces trachyspermus. Next base: position 236,762 of record JACGXQ010000002.1, on the reverse strand, counting down.
TCTTTGTTAGTATTGGATTCTTTAATGAAATCATCCCCTATATTGGGAATAACCTCATTAACCTCCTCATATTTGATAGATTCCTATAATCTATGAATATGAACTGGTTCTGAGAGGTCAAAGAATTAATTTTCATTAAAATTGACATTATAAACTCACATAATAGCATGCTAGTCAGGAATCTATATGCAGAAGATATTCAAAGCTTTATATCCTATTAAATAATTAATTGTTATTCGCTTAACTATTTTTAAAGCTTTGGAATGTTATAATCCTTTTTATACATGTAGCAGCTAAAAGTCTTTAAAATACTAAAATATAGGATTTCTGCAAGACTTTAATAATTTTGAATTATCTTAAATAGTATACTCCAATTAAGTTAGCAGTTAGGTAGTTAATTTAATAACTAAACTGTGTGTTGAATAGCTTTAGGCTATATAAAATAAGACAGATTCACTCTTATAATAAATATTCATACTATTAAAACTAGGTGATGACCTGACCTCTCTATGGTGTTATTTTATTTATGCATATAACCTGTAGAGTATTCTCTTATGATGTCTTTTTATGACAAAATTTAACATATTTACTTTCTAAGGCCTATTTATTATCTATGTGAGTAATTTACATAGAAAATCCTTGATTCCTTAATCCACGGAGGAAATCACAAATTGGGCCTTGGACTTTTTATTACGAGAGAATATAACCTTATATGCATACAAATAGAGGCAATAAAAGTAAATAGTCCACTTTATTCTATTATACATCTCTTTAATTAGAATTAAATCGAAGTATATAATATCTCAAGGCTTAGTACCAGTTTTTGAGACCATCTTAAGATTTATGCCAAATCTCTTAATAGCTTGTATAGTTTATATGTTAATAAAGTCAAATCTCTAGAAATATATATGCTGTTGATATATTCCTTTAAATATCTAATAATCTTGATATTTGGATGTCCTAGATATTTATACTAGTATTAAGCTGACTTAGTTAATTCCATAATCCTCTTTAAGTAAGGAATTAGGCAACTAGTGAGGTACATTATACTATAAGACAATTCATTATATTTAGCTAAAACTTGACTATAATAAATAATAATTTTTGCAACTTTAACTTGCTTATAGCCTTCCTTTTAGAGATATAATATATTATATTGATTATCCCAAAAAGTTTATTCTCTTTGTACTTTTTGGCTAAGATGAGACTAACTAGTGCTTTAGGACAATATAATATATTATATATTAAAATTAGTTGGTTATAATTAACATCTTAAGGTAAAGTAAAGAAAATCTTAACTAATCTAATTCTATAAATTATAATTAGACCTTCTAACATCTTAATATAATCTTTCTCTAGATTAAGCGCTTTGAAGCGACTAAAGTGCTATTAATTATTATAAATATAGTCCTTAGAACTACTATTATATATAAAGCTATTAGCTAGTGCGTCTCTGACTTTTACCCAATATAAAATTGAATCTAGGCTGCCAGTCTAATAAGAAATAGCTTTTCCTAAGTTAAGTGTCTTACTAGGGGTAAAAGTGACTAATTTTTATTAGTAAGAGGCGCTAATTTCTTAACAACTTTATAATCCTTAATAAACTTAGCTAAAGCAGGCACTCTTGTAGTGACTTAGATGATATATTTAGCCTTTTCTAGAATAGGCTTCTAATCTTTATCACAAAGTTATTTATTATAATATTCATAATTCTTCTATCTAGGATGCACACTCTTAGGCTTAGAGCAGGGGTAAAGATATAATTTTTACCATTCTTATTAAAGCGATTTTCAGAGTTATTTCTTAATTGTTATTATTATTATTATTATTATTATTATTCTTCCATTTTAGAGACCATTTTTCAGTCAGGGACTATGCATGGTCTGCCTATACCCTTTTAGGTATAGGACTTGATTATGTAATGTAACTGGCTAAAGTAAAATACACATATAAAAATACAATGAGTGGCCCCTGCAAGGTAATTCAGTAATATAAGAAATAATATAAAAGTGAGTGATTCAAGTGAAAGAAAATTAACGATAGTGGATAAAAGAAATTAGTAGGAAAAATAATCGTAAATTATTCTTCTTCTAATAATAACCATTTCCTTGTTGCAATTTTTGATTTTTGTAAAATTCTATAAGGACTGGAAGTCCTTTAGAATAAAAGATAATATAAATTTTGTTCATTCTTTTTGAGTAGATTAATACTAGAGTTCCTAAATATAGTATATTTAGGGCTGTGAGAACGCTCACCCAGCCCTACGCTGACACTGCACCCCAGGGCCGGCTGAGGCTCTCACCTGCAAACTATCTAACTACTCCGAGGATTAGCCGTCCGCTGGCACGGGTGAAAACTCTTATATACCAATATAGAGCCGAACCAGAGGAAGGAGAGAAAACTCTTTACAGGATCTGATACCGAACCACGGGAATAAGATAGGGATCATGTATATAAGAATACTAAAACCCTCTAGTGAGAAAGCTAGCGATTAATTTACTAATTATCAAAGCCTTATCTTTAATAAATCCAATACTGCTACTTGCTTTCTGTCAACATCCTTATATTCTAATTACTCTCAATCCTTCAGGAAGAAAGTTCATATAGTATTAATCATACCTTCTAGCACTTAATCTAACTACTGTGAACTAGCTAAGGCAGTAGATAATAGTATTATCTCTAAAGCATCTCCAGTGCCTATCTCTGAAGATAAGGAAATCATATATAAAGAATCAGTAAGGGTACCATTTAATCCTGCTATTCCTTCTAAGGCTAACTCAGAACCAGTCTAAATAGCTATTTCCATAGTGGTGGAGTCAGCCCTAGACTAGATGTCCTTCAAAGAGCTTTAAGCCCTTAATAGCGAGTTGTAGAAGAGGACTAAGGCTAATACTTTGAAATAGCAAATCCTCTATATGCACTATTAGTTAAATTAATCCATGGAAGAAGAAGCACATCCTAAGAAAAGTATACCTAAAGGAGAAGCACTTTAAAAGCGCCCTTTATAGTTCAAACTAGCTGAAAAATACAGCAGAAGAACTTACTCAGAATATAAAGAGTTCATTAATAGGGCAGAGTCGTAATTCGAATAGTACTCTGAGTAGTATAAAACTTATTCCTAACACAAGATTAGAGACATAACCAATAATTTAGACCGGAACTAGTTCCTTTAATACTCCCTCTTCTAAAAAGAACAAGGAGAAACAGCAAACATCATCTAAGAACTGCTAAAAGAACATTTGAAAAAATTATTCAATAATCTAGAACTTATGCGCATTAAGGTGACTTAGAAGTATAATAATACAAAGCAAAAGGAGACTCAATCTATACCTAAATTCATAATATACCTGCAAACATTAGAAGAATAGATGGATATCTATTACACTAAAGAATAGCATATGCGGTATCTGTTAGTAAAAGTCCTTAGATCAATCTAAGATAAGGCGCGCAAGTATGCTATGAGGAAACCTATCACCTATAAGGGTATAATCAGCTTCCTCCAGATAATTAAGGATAACATACCTAAACAGAGGCAGATTAAGATGGCAAATCAGCAAAATGCCACTTACCCCAGTACATTAGATTGGCGACACAGCCCTAGGGGACCTCTTAATCCTCATAGAGTAATCAATCCTGGAAGCAAACGCGTAGGACTAGGGACATATATACGCCCACAAGCTCTCTTCCCTATATAAACAGGAAGAGACCTTGGGAGGAGGAGAATATAAGATGAAGCACTGGCCCCTCACCTCTAAATCCTTAAAAGGATATAAAATAACCTCCCTAATGCTTCAAGTATAGCAAAGAAGGCTATATAAGTCATAATTACATCAACAGTAGAGAAAGGAAAAGAGACACAGCAGTATCAAAAACTAGAGCCCTAGTTACTATACGCGGCCATAGCACTAGGGATTCTATAAGAGGAAGCCGCAAAAGAAGTAACATCTCTTATAATAGAGATAGAGCTACCCCATATAATAGAAGAAAGAAAACACTAAGCATTAATTAACTGCAGAGTACAGAAAAACTTTATTAATCATGACTAGGCTTAGGAAAATAGCCTTGACACTGCTAGATTAGGCTAGAAAGTAAAGGTGGTAGATAAACACTATATTTATAACTTCAGATAATACATCCTTCAGCTTAAATGTACAGACTCCACAGGTCTATTCAGGATAAGCTGACAAGAATTTCATACAGTTAACATCACCAGCTATGCCCTCATCTTAGGAATACCATGGCTAGAGACCAGCAATCTAATTATTAACTAGAAAATGCAAGAGTAGCAATATTGCCCTAGTAAAGAGCTTGAATAAGTGGAAATACTTATAGTATAATAGACCTAGAAAGAAATAGACACTAGAGTAATAACCTTCTAGATATTAATCACAGAACTGTCCTAAGAGGAACTGAGCCTTTGCATAGCTCACTATGTCAGCAATTCAGGCTATAACCTACTAATAAGAATCAAGGAAAATTCAGAATAACCAGCCAAAGCAGATCAGCTAAAAATACCTTAATACTTAGATAACTATCTAGACATATTCTCTGAAGAAGCTATAGGGATACTGCCAGATTATACGCCATATAATCATGTGATTGACTTAGAACTAAGGACATATCCATTATACTAGCTAATATATGGATTGACTGAGAGTGAGTGCAAGGTATTAAAGAACTACATCGACAGCGCCTTATTAAAAGATTAGATATAACTATCCAAGAGTCCCATAGGGGCACCTATCCTCTTTATACCAAAGAAAGATGGGACCCTATGCCTATGCATTAACTACTAGGGACTAAATGCTATCATGATAAAGAATAGATACCCCTTACCATTAATATCAGAAATGCTGGACCAGTTCTCTGAGGCAAAATACTTTATAAAGCTTGACTTGAAAGATATATACCACTAAATCTATATCAAAGAAGGAGATGAATAGAAGACGGCATTCTATATATACTATAGGCATTTTAAGTATCTTATAATACTATTTGGACTAGCTAATATACCAGTAACATTTCAAGCCTATATTAATAAAGCTATGTCCAATCTCCTTGACATCTATGTGGTAGTATACCTCAACAATATTATGATCTATTCTACTACAAGGAAAGAATATGTTGTCTAGATATAGAAGGTATTCCGCAGACTGTGAATATATAAGCTTTATTATAAGCTTAGTAAGTGCACATTTAAGACTAATATAATTGAATATCTTAGGTTTATAGTAATATGAACTAGTATAGAAATGGAGGAAGATTAGATCTATACTATCTATAAATAACTAAGACTAAGCTTAGTTAAGGAGATATAATTGTTCCTAGGATTTATAAACTTTTACTGCAACTTTATTCGCAGATATTCAAAGATCTTTATACCCTTAACAGAGTTGATAAAGGGCCCAATAGGCTATATAAAGAAGAGAAAATCTATTAAGAAATAAACTCCATTCTAATAAACAGACAATACAGAGCGCATATTCCTATAATTAAAGAAGGCTTTCTACACTAAGCCGCTGATATGACATTTTTAACTAGAGCTACTATAGAAACTAGAAACAGATGCCTCAGGAGGTGTAATAGCCATAGTATTGACCCAATTATTCAATAATAGTTAATAGCACCCAATAGTCTACTAGTTAAGGAAATTGACTGGCCTAGAGGTACGCTATGAGATATATAATATTAAACTATTAGCAATTGTCGAAGCATTTTAGCATTAGAGATAGTACTTAGAAGGCAGCCTATAGAAGATATGGGTTCTAACTAATCATAATAATCTACAGTACTTTACAACTATAAAGATATTAAGTCAGTAGTAAGCCTATTAGACTAAGCATCTCTCAGCATATGACTTTAAAATTGAATATAGACTAGGATTAATAAATCTAGCAGATGCACCAAGCCATAGGGCAGATTATATAAAGGAGATAATAGATAAAGACTCTATACTTCTAAAGTTATAGAAGAACCTACAACTGAGAGCTGATATAGCTTCTAAGCTGGAGGAGATCTCTATTAATGCTCTAATAAGAGATAATAGACTAAAGCTGTCCCGTTATACTGAAGAAAATTCCTATATAAGGAGCCTAAAGGAGGCATGTACAGATAAGAGTAGCGCCGCCAGTAATATAGAAGATCTAGAGCTTCCAGTGCCACAGTCCCTAGCATAAGAAGCGACACGGACTGAGACAGCTTATAAGAACATGCAGCCCTTAATGATAGAGTTCCTCTATAGATGTCAATAAGAGGACATTTTTGTCTAATATAAGAGTTAATAACTCAGGGATAAGAGGCATGTAGCTGAGCACTTACAGTATTTCCTAAAGAAAGATAGACTGCTCTATTATAATGGACTAGCCTATATACCACTAGATAAGGCTTTGCAGTTAGAAATTATAAAGGTCAACTATAATGATCCCATAGGAGGACATTTTGGAACCTTATATATGCTAGATGCCATATACTAGAAATACTATTGGCCAACTATATGTTCTAATATAGAATACTATATACAGATATGCAATATATGCCAACATATTAAAGTCCACTGGCATAAGGGGTATAGTTTTCTTAAACTATTACCCACTCCAGCGGAACCTTTTGAGGTCGTTATATTAGATTTTATCACTAGACTATCCCCAGCCCAGTAGGCAGGGCAAGACGTTGATGCTATTCTTATTATAATAGACCCCTTTACTAAGTATACTATCTACCTATCTATAAGCAAAACGCTAACAGCACAGGGACTGGCTATACTAATCCTAGACACACTTATGAAATGGATCATCTTATCCTAATACTTTATATCTAATAGAGATAAATTATTCACTAGCATCTTCTAGTAAACTTTATGCTTCTATCTAGGGGTTAACTATCAATTCTCTACTACAGCATATCTGCAGACCGATGGACAAACTAAATGATAGAACCAAGAACTCGAGTATTTCCTCTAGTACTTTATATCTTATAAGCAAATAGACTGGCTAATGTGGCTCGCTATAGCCCAGCATATATATAACAATAGCCGCCATAGTATAATTGACTGCAGTCCAATACAAGCACTTACTAGCATTTAAGGAGATCTCCGCATTAATATACAGAAAAACTCAAAAGTGTGGACCATAAGGTATTAGATCACGTAGAAACCCTATAGACAGAAAGAGAGGTCATATATAAACTTATTAACATAGCAAAGGCAGATCAAGCCAGATATTTCAACAAAAACACGCATTAAGAAGACATTCCGCATTGGCAAATAGGTTATATTATGGAACATGAATATTACTTCTCTCTAATTCACAAAGAAATTAGATGACCACTAGATTGGCCTATTTTATATCCTTGATACATAGGGACGAACGCCTATAAGTTAGACTTAACACCCCAGTACTAAGACATACACCCTGTGTTCTACGTCTCACTGTTGGAGCCCTACTATATAAGGGGTAATCAACTGTCTATACTAGAAGCAGTTCTTATCAATAGTAACAAAGAATACAAAGTAAATAAAATACTTGCAGAATATATTTACAAATATATACCACAGTACCTCGTACATTGGAAGAGATAGCCATTAGAAGAGGCCATATAGGAACTATAGAAAGAGCTTAAAGACATCACTACACTAGATAAATACCTATAGAAGAAAAACGCCCTAGAGGGAGAACCTATACATAAATATAGACGCCTAAAGAAGACTTAATTCTTTAATTCCCTACTAAGACTAATTAAAGTAGCCTCGGATGTTTGCTGGACTAGAAAGCCCGCCACTATAAAATAAGAAAGAAATATAATATATAGAGACTAAGACACTCCAACCCCTAATCTCCTAGACATTAATAAATATAGAAAACACTTTTCAACCTTTTTGGGATAAGCTATATTATAGCAGAGCGCTATTCATTATCTGCTTTTATTAGATCCCAGAACGCTGACGCTATAGATAGAATATATATATCTTCTTTTCTAAATATATCCAAAACTGTGTTAACTATTAAATGTAGCTAAGTTAATACAGTATTGTACTACTTAACAAGATTAGTTGCATAACCCTATATCTCATGCAAACACTAGAGAATCTTTAGTTTGCGCATGTATTGTACTGACACTAAGCTCTTAGAAGCGCGAGAGCAATAGGGCGAATAAGTATAATATAATAGTGTACCCTTAATGTTCTGAGAAGTCTCTACATAATAGGAAGCGCAGTAGGAGATTAGCTCCAGTAATTTGGCTTGGACATCCTTAGTATTATACTCTATATTAGAAAGATCTGCGCTAGATACATCTAACATACTAGTCATCACTGTAGAATCCTCTTTAGTTTTATAAGCATTCTTATGCATCTTTTTGTCTAGCATAGCAATGATAAGAGCCAATGCATAGTTAAATGCACCACTATGAGCAAGATAGAGGGCTTTGTGAGCTAGAACCTTATAGAATACAGGAACCTATATATCTAAATTAGTATATATATTCTATATATAAGGGATATTACACATCTCTTGATATTCCTTCTTGCTCTTATATTAAGAACAACAATAGTCGCATAAAATAATAATAGCAGTCTTTTCATTAGCGTCAGTGCAGTATATAGCTGCAATCTCTATATTAGAGGCTAAATAATGCACACATTACTAGTAGAAGAGTATAGCAGTACACTGCTAAATAGATAGATTATAGTATTTAGGCAGCTTAGCGCTCTCAGATTCTATCTTTACTATTTTAGCCTTAGGAACGATAATTTTAGAAAATACAGCACGCTTCTTCCCTACTACATCTTGTTAGCAATCAATATACTAGTGGAAATATCTTACTCACCTAAGAAGAGAGTAGTAGGAGAAATTATATCCAGTGATTCTATAGATAGTGGTGCTTGGGAACCAAGTCTGTATATTCAATAATTAGCACCTTTACCTTATCTATCTTATATACTCTTACAGGATGCGGGCAAGTATGAACAATCTCTATATATAGCAGCCTTAGGTGTGAACTTCAAAGCAATTAGGACAGTAGAATACAAGGATGAACAACTAGGAGAACATAATATATGTAAAAAGATATTAAAGAAGGAAGAAATTTTCTCTTACTATTATAGGCTTCTATATTATGTTTCGCTACCATAATAACTATGTGCATTTGTGGTCCGTAATTAGGAAATATTTCCTCTCTAATGACGTCTTTACATGCTTTAGGGCGAAGCACTTTATAAGGGGATAATGTGAGAATGCTCACCCAGCCCTACACTAACACTGCACCCCAGGGCCGGCTGAGGCTCTCATCTATAAACTATCTAACTACTCCAAGGATTAGCCGTCCACTGGCACAGGTGAAAACTCTTATATACCGATATAGAGCTGAACCAGAGAAAGGGGAGAAAACTCTTTACAGGATCTGATACCGAACCACGGGAATAAGATAGGGATCATGTATATAAGAATGCTAAAACCCTCTAGTGAGAAAGCTAGCGATTAGTTTGCTAATTATCGAAGCCCTACCTTTGATAAATCCGATACTGCTACTTGCTTTCTGTCAACATCCTCACAAGGGCATTCTAATATTAGATGATATGGTGTTTGTTTGCTTTGCATATTACATTTATTGCAAATATCACTCTCATATTGTTGATTAAACCTTTTAAATAAGATAGGAAGTATCCCTGTCCTATTTTTAATTGTAAAATAGTTCCCCATAGTAATTTATTGATTTTTAATGGATTTGCCTTCCATTTAAATTCAATATTATTATACTTTTCAAATAATGAATCTTTTTCTTTTTCTTTTTATATTTTTGCCAATTTTGATTCCATTCTAATAAGGATTTTTCTTTTAATTTTCTTTTAATAAAACTAATAGAAATTCCAATATCCTTAGGTTCAGTATATTCAGCTGCATACTTTGTGTGACGGTGCCAATCCAGATCTCATAACAATTCCATTGCTATGCCTAATCTAGGTGCTATTCCACGAGAATACAAAACATGAAGAAGAAAGAGGAAGAGTAAGTGTGTGATCGCGGAGCGGTGTTGACAAATAGACGAGATCACATGTAAGGCTCCAAGGCAGCCATCAGGCATCAAGATGACTAAGCTGTCACATTACCCCTAAAAAGGCTTGAGCGCCTCGATCAAGTACATCAATTATTAAATGAGGTATCAGAGGATATTTCTAGCAATTCTAACATCTTAGGATTCTATAGCTTTTTAAAGTTAATAATGAGACATCTTCTGAAGCGCTCTTTGGACAATTCTTGACCTAATATTTATTAGAGCTACAGCAGAAGCAGCGACCTTAAGACTAGTAATTATTAACAGTTGTTTCTATAGTATTAATAGCAGTAATATCCATAGAATTAGAGAAATAGGGAGAAGGCTTCGGAACAGAGAAAGATTAAGAATAAGGCTAGTTTAAGTAAGAGTAAGATTGGCCAGCCAGTTGCTGAACAACATGAAGAAAATAAGAGTAGTTAGTAGGAAGATTCAATTATTGTAAGAGACAATTCTTGATAATTGGTCCTAGGCTATGGCAGAAGATAGAGATTTTGAAAGTATCTAGCCAGGTTTGACTGCAAGCTTCATAGAGAATATGCTCAAATTTGGCCACATATACTGTCAGATTATTATCTCCTTACTTAAGGCTTAGAAGGCGGTCCTCAGCTTCCTAAATCTTATTAGGATTATTATATATCTATACAAGCTGATCTAATATTGCTTGATAATCCTAATCTATATTATCTTCCACATAATTAAGCTGAGGCAAAACTATAGCTTAAACGCTGCTATCAAGGTTGAGATAGACATAGTAGAATTAAGCTAAGGTATCTCTAATTACTGCACCATCAATACAGAGTTTAGCTTTAATAGCTAGTAGCTATATGTCAAATTTGAGAGATTGCCCAGAGAATTTCTCAGGCTTAGATAAGCTTAGTTTTGGATAGATAGACTTTATAGATTATGAGAATTAATCAAGTTGGTTCTTAATAAATTGATTTTTATTTTGTAAGGCTTGGATAGCAGCTTTAAATTTGGTTCGCAATTAAGTAAGTTAATCTATATTGATATGAGATTATAGACAGACAGAGGGTTTAGAATCAGAATAGTTGGCACGGCCGTAGCCACTATAGATAGACAGAAATGATCGAACTGACGAAGATGAGGTTAAAAATCTAACTCAGTATTCACGTACAGTTATATGATCTAGAAAACAGAATCAGAGACAGAAAATGAGGTTATTTAACACAGCTGCAGCCACCATAGAACAGACAGAACAGACAGAACAGATAGAACAGACAGAATAGACAGAACAGAAGTGATTCTCTACTTATAGCCGGACCAGCCCCAATCTGCGGCGCGTAGAAGAATCGTACAGGATGGCCTTTGGTATTTCTCTCCTAAGATATAAAAGGAGGATGTTTTGTATTATGTGACGGTGCCAATCCAGATCTCATAACAATTCCATTGCTATGCCTAATCTAGGTGCTATTCCACGAGAATACAAAACATAAAGAAGAAAGAGGAAGAGTAAGTGTGTGATCATGGAGCGGTGTTGACAAATAGACGAGATCACGTGTAAGGCTCCAAGGCAGCCATCAGGCATCAAGGTGACTGAGCTGTCACACTTTGCTGCTTCATCTGCTTTTGATTTCCAAATATATTATTATGGCCTGGGGACCATTCAATATTAATAGAAATATTTTGATTTTTAATTCCTTTATTACTTTATATATTTTTGAATATATAAAATGATTTCTTATTTTTGGTTCATTTTAGGCCTTTTAGGCCCCTAGGCCGAGGGGATACACCTTAAGCTAGTATACATTTTATTCTTGTCCTTCACGCCTATACTAACCGACTACCGCGAACTGTCCTCTCAAGCCAGAATTATTAGTTCCTATTCCTAATATTCTGCTGCTGCCCAATTATATAATGATATAACCTTCCAGCTGCTAATATCGGCATCTCAGCCTACCTATTAGCCGTCATAGTCTTGCACTTATATTGGCTATATAAGTACTAACCGCTATTTTTAAGCCCTTATTAGCCCAGGTGTCCTATCCAATCAAATTATAATATATGCGCACTGCCTAACCTTAGGATTTATAATTAGCTAACTAGCTTATTTACGCACTGCCTAACCCTAATCTAATATAAGAATGAATCTAATGACTACGAGCCTTAGTTAATAGATTCTCTAGTAGAAGATAGTACACTATGCAAGACTAAATAAGCTATATACTAATTATAAACCTAATACACTATGCAAGACCATTATTATAATTTGATTGGTTGGATGGTTTTAAATCTATTCCTGGATTTTAGCGTGATTTTTAGTTAAGCAATAGAAATGATAAACTATCCGCTTATTTTTACCTGAAAGCTATCAGGGTAAGAAATTAAGATTGTGACGGCCACGGGAATTGAACCCGTTACCCACAAACCGCCGTTGCCGGCAGCGGCTGCGGGCACCAACATGGCTTCCTACCGCTTCACCATGCGGCCGTCTTATTTCTTAATTGATTTATATTTAATCCTAAATTAGAAGGATTCTTGTCAAAGTTCTTATTATCTTTCTAGGTCGCATATGCCTTTAATTGCGATCCCTTTTTAGTATGATTAATGACTTTTTTATTAAACCAAGAGATTAACATCTTAAAAGTAACCCTATTATTAGTTTCTACGCGCACAGAGTTAGATTAATAGAAGCTATTAAAATTGGACTCAATTACTCCTAAAAGTTATAAAGAGGCTAATTTGTATTAGCAAATCCAGCTAATTTAAACTTTCTTACTTTACTATATATTTTTATCTAATCTGAGGTCCAAACTGCAAGGTTCTTATTCTTAGACACCCCAGCTTTTAAGTCATTCTATTTTTTGCTAATTTGGTGCTTTATTTCTTAATCTGACAGTTTGAAGTAAGATAATAGTATTTTTAGTATATCCTGAACTTCCTTCTTATCCTAGATCAAGGATTAGGCCGTTGTTCTAATTAACTTATTAATGTATATAAGAATAGCGTCAATTGCTGCCTCTTGACGTTTATATAGTTTAATCTTACTTTTATATATAGCTTTTAGATATTAGATATAGCAATTGCACCTTCCTCAGGATCAGGATATATAGGATATATAAGTGTCAAATCGCTCGTCAAATTGGGATTAATGTAATCCCATATTTTTGATTGCTTTGCTTTGGCCTAAATAGGCTTAAACCAGTTATATCAATGCATTCGGTTAGTTAATATAATCTTTTTACGAATTGTCGTCGACATTATAAGTTGGATTCAGATACGCTCAAATAGGGAATCAATTCCAATCAAAAACTAAGGATTGACACCGCGGGATTCTTCAGGCTTAGAGATTTGAGAATAGCTTCACAGAGCTTTGAATAGGGAAGGAATCTTGTCTTTCAATCAGATCAATTAAATGTCCTACTTTGAATTGATATCACAGGCGACTTTTAGAGACATGCTATTATAAAGGCGGAATTAAGGCTATAAATCAACTTGTATTTAAATATAAACGAATGAGCGCATACTAACTAGAATCTATCTAATAAGGGGGTTTGAGGCTATATTTATGCCTCTCTGGGCACCTCTTAGAGGCCACAATATGAAGCAATAGTTTATAATCGAACATTCGATATAGTTCGTATGAATCGGATAAGTCGGATCACATGCTGACTAATACTCGGAATAGCTTCATACGCTGTCACCTCGTTACGCGTGCTAATCTAGGAATCTAGATGCATGCCTAAGGCGTCCACTAAGTGTAGGTGTAGGAATAGAATGTGTAAATGCATATAGTATAAACAAGCTGGTGCGCTTAGGCGCTTATCCTCAGTAACTCTCTTATAACTAACTTGTAACTACTACCATAATATGAATGAGGTAGTTACACCTTAACTAATATATAGAAACGCTTATAAATTGGAAATGTGACTATTTAGGATCTAGTAAGGTCATGCGCCCTGGAACGGTTAACTACATTTCTACCTGGGAGACGTTACGCAACAGTAATCCAATGGTTACGAATGGTTACCTGAGATGCCCATTTTCTACTATTGTAGCTGTTTTCCCCAGTCCTGTGCTCAGTGAGTATAAAGTGACCTCGGGACGGCATGCTGACCGTTTAACGTCGCACATATCATTTAGATAGGTACTTTATATAGTGAGGATAACCTGGTATTCATTAAAATCTACTAGCTAACGTACAACTGTTACTCAACAACCAATCCCTAGCAAGAATGATACTGATACTGACACCGGACTCGAAAAAGCAGCAACCACAGTGAACATGTCCAAAGTCAAACCCATTCAAAGCAAAACACCTGGATTAATAATATATACGCCTCAAAAAGCCGACCCAAAGAATTTCAAAGTAATGCCAAAACACAGCCCAAGATCAACATGCCAGATCTGTACACAACGCAAGGCACTCGCTTCCGTATAAAAGAAATCCTTTTATAATCCAATTGAAACGCCATTGAACCAACCCGCCGGTATCATCCTTTCCCTGAATTTGTATTTTTCTTTGATTTCGTCTTTTCTTAAGCAGCGACCTGGTTCTCCTGCTGAGCTGCTATCTCACCACCGGCCTCTGTTTCTGCCCAAGAGCCCCAGAGTCCGCGCTTGGCTTTGATACGCAGAGGGCCGCCAATGTGATTATGACTTTGCTCAACATTGATAGCATCTTTCGTCGCCAAGACAAGCGTCTCAAAGAACATCTTAGTCGCATCGGCTTTCGACGTAGTCTTCTCCGGACACAGATTCTGGAACAAGACGTTCTTCTTCTGTGGCGTAGCAGGCTCTGCTGCCTGTGCACCTCAAATCGCTCGCGGAGGAGATGAACGGCATGTTTAGTACCCAGAGACACTGGTCCACTATCAGTTGCGTGAATGACAGTATCATCGAAATCATCTGGTAGTAGTCCCTCATCCTCACTTCCAGGCCGGTTGCCGTCATCCAAACCAAACTCAATCTGGTCCTGCTGAAGGGTAGAATCAAGACCAATACCTTCATCGACATTCAGAGCTGATTCATCTCCCCAAGGTCCAAAGCAGGAGATTCGCAGCATCGATATCCATGTCAGACACTCCACTGTCCCGCTTACGCTTGAGTTCACCGGCTTTGCGGACAGTGTCAAATGAAAGCATGTCTCGCAGCTCTGGTGCCCATCCACGGCCACGGTCCTGGCCAAGCACACTGGACACGAAATCGCCATTCTTTTGCATTTGCATGAGTGTAAGGAGAACGGGGTCACGGGGAGGAATGATACTGGCTTGAGAATATCTTCGTGATCGTCTTGATGCTGCTTCAGCGAGGATGTGCTCAACTGGGTGTCCACGTCATGTCCGATAATTTTGCGTCTTTTAGAACTTTGTGCAGCATCCCGTTCATCTGCAGCAGTCTCCTGTTCCCCAGGAGCAGCGTCGGCAGGTGGTGTCGCAAACCGGTCGGTGACTGATGGCTGTGGTGATCCAGTTTCCGCTTCAGGCTCGACTGGCGCGACATCAAGGTCGCCTTCGCCCAAGTCCATAGGATCATCAGGCATCAGGAAGCGGTCAATGTTGTCGTTGCTGTCTTCACCCATGTCTATGCCTCCCAATGGAGCGCCGTCCTCTCCAAGATCCAGGTTAAGGTCAACATCATTCAGTTTTCCTTCTTCGCTGAATAAATCTTCTTCAACAGGTCGCATCGGAGGGCATCTCGACCGACTTCAATGCTAAAATCGTTCGCAAGAGGGTATCATCCTCGCCAAGGTCGAGATCGAGCAAGGTGTGATCTTCTAAACGTGCCGGTTCTTGAGATGGCAGGCGCTGTGTCTCTGGTAACAATTGGCTGCCAAAGTCAATCGCGCCCGGTCGTTTGCTCTCGGATTCTAGATTGATGGAAGGCAATAGTAGGGACGAGGTATCGAGATTCATGAACAAATCAGACTCTGTAAGCACATCAGGTAGAGTAATACCGCCTGGAGGCAAAGCCACATTCGCTGGCAAATCATTATTGTTGGTGAGTCGAAAGGCCTATTAGACGCAGTTAGAGATCTATAAGCGTGGAAAAGGGGTAGTAGGGGTTATACCATCTTAATTTTCATCAACGCTTCATTGCAATCATCCAATAAATAACGCGCTTTACGGCTATAGATTCTGACAACACCGAGCAAAAGCTGGCCGCTAAGTCGCAAAGCCATGGGTGCTTGGCCCTGGTCCACGATAGCACTAACACTGCTTTCAATATTGGACTGTAAAATGTGTGACTTGGAGAGTTTGCGCTCCAAGTTGGCGGAAAGCCAGACGCGAGCCAATGGCCCGGTTTTGGACAACAGGGTCTCTGAATAAAACATGGCGTCTTAATATTTATAGCCCAGTGTCAAAATTAGCAATCAGAGGAATATCTATCCGCGTCGTGATTGAAAGATCGACTGGTTATGGTTGGTTGAGAGAGAGGCAGCCACTTGGCCTCGCGACGAATACACGACGCGCCTATCCAAACACCGACCGCCTCGGCTGCGCGACAATTCCAAAACAGATATCAACCGCGTTTCTGTGATATGTAAACAGACGCAGAGATCCAAAAGGCAATGCAGATGGTGCTGCGTATAGGGATGGATACGATGGGACGGAGACGAAGAAGCAAAAGCAGCAAGGAAGGATGGAAAGGGAGTTGCGAGGGGCGCGGGCGGAAGCAACTCTGCCCATTCTTTGAACTTTCGCTCTTGGGGAACCGTCTGGCATGGGAATGTGTGGCTGGGGTCACGTGATAGATAGACTGCTGCTGTGATTGGCTGTGCTGTGGGCGGCAAAGCGTGGCACGAGCAGCCTGGCGTTTCAGGCACCAAAATATCATGTGATGCCCTTCTCCAAGAATGGCAGGAGCAGCTTTTGCAGCCAATCAGGCGCCGTACCGTGAAACGCTAGTCCGTTTTGATGCATTGGTGCCCTTGGATATTCGAGGCCAACAAACTGCCAAACCAATCTACATTGTCTTTCGTCTGCGACGATTGCTTAGCAATTCATCGGTCTCGTCTTGCAGATAATTCTTTTCGATGGGAGGTTTGTTTTCCTTTTTGAGAAAAACCGCAATAGATTGATTCCTCGACTTTGTGTGTTTGAGCTATATAGCGCGCCGCCAGCTAGCCTTTTGGGTGCAACCAACATTGACCGTCCTTTCCCAAGCATCTTCTTCCTCGGTATGATTCAGCTTTTATAGTTGAATTGATAGCTCCGGGTCTCGTCCCAGAGCGCGAGAGCTAAATGTCGTCGTCATCGAGTCCTTCACTGCCACTCTATAATCTGCAGCAGGACTCCCGATCTCAGTCTCCCTACCCTACCACGAAGAAGCACGTATCCTCTGTGAGTCATGTTTTCTCCAATATCGTCAGCATCTATACATTCTAACTGCATTGTTTTCCTAGTCAATTACCTCGTCCTACGCCCTCCTTGAGCCCCAACAAGTTGCCGACCGCCTCAATACTTCCCTAACTCACGGACTATCCCCGGCCGAGGCCGAAGTTCGCCTGCATCGAGATGGGCCAAATGAGCTACCTCGCGAAGAACCAGAGCCCTTGTGGCTCCGGTTCTTGAAGCAGTTCAGAGAGACTCTAATTCTACTCCTTCTTGCGTCCGCCGGAGTCTCATTTTTCATGGGAAATTTCGATGATGCCGTTAGTATCACGCTTGCTGTGACCATTGTCGTCACCGTCGGATTTGTACAAGAGTATCGCTCCGAGAAGTCTTTGGAGGCGCTAAGCCGGCTCGTCCCCATTTTGCGCATCTGGTCCGAGACGTAGAGCCTACCAGTAATGGCGTGGAATTTGGACCATCCCGAACCGGCACGATGGACGCCGAGACGCAAAAGACGCATGCAGAGGCTCCGGCTCCTATAACAAATGCCCTCAAGGCTTCGAGTACTGTCATGGCTGGGAAATTGGTTCCTGGCGATCTAGTCCTCTTCACGACGGGGATCGCATTCCTGCCGACATCCGCATCACGTCTGCTACCGACTTGTCCATAGACGAGTCCAATTTAACCGGAGAGAACGAGCCGGTTCACAAGTATGCAGAAGCATTGCGGAACTCGCCAGCTACAGTTAAACAAGAAGCGCCTTTTCATGACATATCTTCTTCTACAGAACTAGGTGGTGCAAATGTTCGTCTGAGTGAGCAACACAACATTGCGTTTATGGGAACTCTGGTACGGTCTGGGTACGGCCAAGGTATCGTAATCGCTACAGGTGCCAACACAGAATTCGGTAGTATTTCTGCATCGTTGCAGGAAATTGAAAGTCCCAGGACTCCTCTTCAGCTATCGATGGACCGACTTGGACAAGAATTGAGTTATGTTTCGTTTGGTGTGATTGGATTAATTGTCATCATAGGGCTTATTCAGGGGCGAAAGCTTTTGGAGATGTTCACAATCGGTGTTTCGCTTGCTGTCGCAGCTATACCAGAGGGGCTTCCTATCATTGTCACTGTAACTCTTGCGTTGGGAGTTCTGCGCATGGCTAACAGAGGAGCCATAATGAGACGACTACCTAGCGTGGAGACATTAGGCTCGGTCAATGTGATTTGCAGCGATAAGACGGGAACGTTAACAATGAGTCATATGACAGTCACGAAAATGTGGCATCATGACTGTCAAGAGCCGTTTGAGGTCAGAGACTCGGCATCCTTGACGCCTGAGCCTGTTGTGCGAAAGCTGCTGCGCATTGGGAACATAGCCAACAATGCGCGGCTCTCAGCGCACGCCGACTCCCCGCGAGTGCGGCTTCTGCTGCCGTTCTCTCGTCGACCATGGATAGCTCTTCCAGCCATAGCAAGAGCAGATGGGTAGGCCAACCGACAGACGTTGCGTTGCTTGACCTTCTCGATGCTTATGGCGAGGACGACATTCGCGATCAAATCAGCGGCCGTGTTGCTGAGACGCCATTCAGTTCGGAGAAGAAGTGGATGGGAGTTGTAATTGGCGGAGCTGGACCGGGAGACAACAAAATGGCATACCTAAAGGGAGCCTTGGAACAAGTCCTGGCAAGGTGCGACACATACCTCACCAAGGATGGTCGAGAGGTGATACTGGATGAACCACGACGACAAGCGGCGCGGGAAGCAGCAGAGAAAATGGCATTGGAGGGACTACGTGTCATTGGATTTGCAAGCGGACCGATCAGAGAGCCGGGAAGGCACATCAGGAGATTAGGAAGTCGTAGTGCAACTCCATCGCCCAAGATTGACGGCAACCACGATGAGCAATTTAATGGACTTGTGTTTGCGGGCCTGGTCGGAATGAACGACCCGCCACGCAAG
This sequence comes from Talaromyces trachyspermus, assembly GCA_020137715.1. Taxonomy (NCBI): domain Eukaryota; kingdom Fungi; phylum Ascomycota; class Eurotiomycetes; order Eurotiales; family Trichocomaceae; genus Talaromyces; species Talaromyces trachyspermus. Next base: position 217,462 of record JACGXQ010000002.1, on the reverse strand, counting down.
GATGTCCGCAAGTCCATAAGCAGGCTGATGTCAGGGCGAGTCCGAGTGATTATGATAACGGGAGACGCAGAGACAACTGCGATTGCGATCGCACGGCAACTTGGAATAGTCGCCAATGACACCACCATGGGGCAGCAGCACAGTTTTGCGTGGCGACCAGATCGACCACATGAGCACAGAGGAGCTATCACAGGCGATTTCAACGACAAGCATCTTCGCGCGCACTAGTCCGGATCACAAACACAAGATCGTGCGGGCACTGCAAGCGCGAGGGACGTCGTCGCCATGACAGGAGACGGAGTGAACGACGCACCGGCCTTGAAAAGAGCAGACATTGGCATTGCAATGGGCAAGCTAGGCACCGATGTCGCCAAAGAAGCAGCAGACATGATTCTAACCGACGATGATTTTTCGACGATACTCCGAGCAATCGAGCAAGGTAAAGGCATATTTTACAACATCCAAAACTTCATCACGTTCCAACTCAGCACCAGCGTGGCGGCCTTGGGGCTGGTCCTTTGAGCACAACGTTGGGATTCCACAACCCGCTGAATGCGATGCAGATCCTCTGGATCAACATCATCATGGACGGGCCACCGGCGCAATCGCTAGGCGTCGAGCCGGTCGATCCAGCAGTCATGAACAGCCCACCACGACCAAAACACGCGCGCGTGCTCACACGCCCACTCATCCAGCGCGTCCTCACACAGGCCTTCCTCATCATGCTCGGCACACTCATCATCTACCTCCACGAAATGAGCGACATGGACGACGAACTCAACCCGGGCCACACCGCCCGCGTCGTCACCAACCACGACACAACAATGACATTCACCTGCTTCGTGCTCTTCGACATGTTCAACGCCCTCACCTGCCGCAGCGGAAACAAATCCATCCTCCGCGGCGAGATGCCGCTAACGGGCAACAAGATGTTCAACTACGCCGTCTTGGGGTCCCTGGTTGGCCAATTGGGGGTTATCTATCTACCTTTTACAATCTATTTTCCAGACCGAGGCCCTCGGCTTTTCCGATTTGCTGAAATTGGTGGTTTTGGCCAGTTCGGTATTTTGGGTTGATGAAGGGAGGAAGTATTATATGATGATTAAACGGAGGTCGCAAAGTCCCGGGAGATGTATAGTTCTAATGTTTGATTTCTCCTTCTAAATTGTTATTCACTTTTTTCCCCTTGTCTCGTTCTTATCTCGTTTCAATGTTCCTTTTTTTGTTCCTTGAGTTTATGCATTTTCCCTGCTATTGTCGATGATAAAATAGATTATGTCTCATACCTATATAAATAACGACATTTTACCTAGTCAAGCACCTCTGCGGATTTATACATCTAGATAATGAATGACTACGTATGAAACAACTGATCATCAGTACTGGAGATAATCATTTGAGCGGCGTATTCTATGTATGTGTAAAATGTATGTATCTCTTTTTTCTTCGTTTTTCTTTCTTTTCTGTCCCGAAAACATCGTCATGAAATCACATCACGTCACATCACATCACATCGTCCATACATACTAACTAAGAGATGAAGGGGATGGTTCAGACCAGGCCCTTGAAAGAATCCTTGTTTCGAATTCCAACCAGATTGCCAGCCTTGTAACGCTTGAGCGTCAATGCCGCAATCAAGGCCGCGCCCACACCAGAACCGTCCTCAGCGGGGAGAATGACAACCTTGTCCTTCTCGTTATCGGGCCAGTCGAGAATCTCGCGCAACGCACGAGCGCCACGGGCCTTGAAATGCGGGTATTTGGTGAAGACGGAACCGTCTGCGCCAACATGGCAGCGCTCAATGTTCTTCTTAGTGCAGATAGCGGCGACACCGCACGCAGACAAGCGGGCTGCACGAGTGCCGATAAGCTCGGCCAGGCGGCGGCACAGTTCGAGTTCCGGCTTGACGGCCTTGAGGCCCAGGACGCGCTCTAGCAGTTCCTCGGTTTCCTGCAAGTTCTCAAACGGGTCTTCTTCAATGGCGGATAGGAAAGAGGCGTCTAGCGAGTAGGCCTTGCGCAATTTCGAGACATCCTGGCCCTCGAAAATGAGGCCGGGCTTGTTATCAATCACATCTAAGAGAGCAAGACGGAAGATTTCGCCGAGGTACAGACCGGCAGTCATCTTTTCAAAGGCCTGCTGGCCGGGACGAGGAGAGTCCCGGTCGATGATGACATCGTACTGCGTGAGAGGAAGGACGACGTGTTCATTGTCAAAGGCTCCGTATTCACAGTTGATAGCAATAGGGGTATCTGGAGGCAAGTTTAGGTTGGCAATCTTGGGCACAGATCCGGCATCTTCCATATATGCTGCGTTGACACCGGTGCCGAAAATACATCCGATTTTCATTTCAGAATCGGTGTATGCAGATGCAATGAGGGTTCCGGTTGTGTCATTGATCAACGCAGTGGTTTTGATTGGAAGGCCCTATTTTTGTGTTAGCTTCCAGTCTATAACTTGGAGGTAAGGAGGTAGGTACAAACCCTCTTTCTCAAGACTTCCTCAAACGGCGGAACAACATCAGTGCCCTCGACACCATCAATATCAAAACCCTTTGTCCAGCGCTGAAGAACCCCATGGTCGATGTATTCCTGCGTCGCAGGATAGGAAAAGGTAAAACCCAACGGCAGAGAACTAAGTTCCTCGTTTTCATGGTGGTATTCGATGAACTGCTGCAAACAGTCGGCAATGTACTCCCAGAGTTCCTCGGCCGTGCCCGTCTTCAACTCCTCCGGAATTCGGTATTTCGACTGCGTAATATCAAACTCGCCGCGTTGCTCGGTCAATTCTATCTCGCAAACTCGCAGATTGGTGCCGCCCATGTCAAGGGCAAGGTACCTTCCTTGCTCGTCGCCGCTTGGGAAGCCGAACACCCAGGTCACGTTCATAGGCTGGGGGACAAAGTTGTTAGAACTAAACGTCGTGCCCGAATCTATAGATAAATGCATTGGCCACTTACAATGTTTCCTCCCTCGACGGTTAAACCTATATCCTCAATTAGCGCGGCTATTCATGTGAAGGGAACGACACGCCGTAGGACTCACCCTTCTCCAGCTCCTTGACGAAATGAGCGACAATCTCCTTGAGCTTCTGCGCATCGACTGTGAATATCTCCTCGAATTCCTTGATTTGATCCAAAACATTCTTAGGCACATCGACCATGGAACCTGTTGCGAATTGGTGTCAGACTCATTCATGTCTCTGAGGTCCATGATGACGATCACTATCATGCTTGTACTTACCCTTGCGGGAAGGTCGGCGGCGGGGTCCAAGTCCAACCATGGTGACGATTTTATCGCAACGCTGTGAATTAAATAAGAAAAAATCAAAGGAATAAAAGCAGAGGAATAAGCCAGGGATTGAGGTAGAAGAGGGCAAAGATATAATGTTCCAGAGCAAGGAAGAAAACGTGGGGCAAGCAAGGCTTTCCCCGCGGGCCACTCACACGGTGCACCACGCGCTCCCGCCCAAACTTCGGCCTGCTCGGTGAAAAGCTGCGTAAATTACTAGCTTGGTTACAATACCCGTACGCAAATCGCATCAATTGCAAGCTTTGTCGTGGCAGTCATTGGCTTGAGTTTCCAGATACGCGTTTTTATCTTACAGGATATGGACCACTGTCCTCCGTACGCCTGCCTCTTCCTCTTCAAGAACCAGTAAACGGGCCTTGGTTAGTTATATAGGTAACATAGTTAACTAGTTAGTTAAGCAGATGAGTAAGGGTATGAGTAATCCTACGATCAAGCATGAGCAAGGAAATATGTAGCCAATCGGGGTGCAGCTACAAGTCTACTTCAGTAGTACTTTAACCTCAAGCCACCTTGGAAGGGCTTCCACTACCTCGGACATACGTATCTGTCCATTATAAAATCCCAAATCTCCGAGCTCTGTTCCTATGGTATGCAGTCAATGCTTCTTACAGCATCCGATAAACAACCACGCAATTGACGAGCTTCTGAGCAGGCGCGGATACCTACTGTATCGCCTTGTCCCAAACCGCAACGGCAAGCAAAGACTGAAGCTACTCGGAACTACTGGGAAAGCTCTTTCTCAGTCCAGAAGTAAGAGCGTGCTCGGGTTGAGAATCACCTTAGATAGAGCCTTGGGTCGCCAGCTTATATAACTCGTCAAGATAACGAACATGCATTCTTATGTTTTTGCATCCAGGGATTGTCACCTATTCTTCCCATGTGATAATATCATTTCGCACTCCAATTTTACCGATTGGACGTAGTCTTTAATATGCAAGGAGAAGTGGTTTCAGCTGCAACGATATTTAATTCTGCGCATCCGCTTTCTTTTCCTGCGCACATCTCATGGGTCGAGTCCAACCCGCCCGTTTTCTCGGCCACCGCCGTCCTGAGCCCTCAGTTTCCGGCTATAGCAACATCAACTTCCCATCTAATCTTCCACCATGCAAGAAACTTCACTCTTCTCGATTTCATATGACGGTTTGTTGTACGCTAAAGACGGTGATGATTTTACAGACTGGAAGGAATCCTACCTTGTACCAGACCTGATGACGACGCTAGAGAAGTTCGTCGCGGACCGTGTCGTCGATCGAGGAAGTGCAAAGTATGTCGAAATCAAAGAGGGCACATACAATCTCGTGTTCCGCTTCCACTTTGAGACAGGAGGCGACGTCGCTTTGCGTGTGCCAAAGCCTGGCCACTCAGCTGCTGCCCTGGTCGCGGAGAAGGTCGGTAACGAGGTAAACTGGATGAAATTCCTCGGAGAGATGACCAGTATTCCCGTCCCTAAGGTGCACAGCTTTGGCATCCACGCGCCCGAGCTCGTGCCGCGGCTCGAGTTGCCCTTCATCATCATGGACTTCCTGCCGGGAGAGAACCTGCGCCTGTTCCTGTTTGAGAAGCCGAAGCCGGGCATCAATGTCGCTGACGACGAGAAGCGTGACAGGATCTATGAGCAGATTGCCAGCTTCTATCTACAATTATACAACTGCGGGTTGATGCCATTGGCTCTGTCTCCAAGGACACGACGTCAGGTCGCTGGGCCGCCACAAGACGGCCGCTCACCATGGACATGCACCAGCTCAAACTAGGCATCCCGGATTTCCTTATGGATGGGTGGCCAGACTCGCCGTTTGAAGACTCCATGTGCTACCTCAACTTTGTCATCACGCAGCAGCGGCGGCAGCTGTGGGCGCTGCGCAACCTTAATATCCCACGCGAGTACGACGAGAGCGTTGCCAGCGTGGTGCAGCGGGGTACGGCGCAGACGTCGATTTAGAAGAGGCGTCAAATATCGCGCGACACCGGTTCTTGGCGCGACTAGGCTTTGAAAACTGGCGGTACATTTCTGCTCTGTGGACAGTGGCGAGGAGAGTGAAGGCGAGGGCGATGGCGGCGCCTTTGTGCCTTTCAACATGGACTTTGACCCGCGTAACATACTTGTCAACACCGAGACTGGTGACATTACGGGTCTCATCGACCTCGAGTTCACTAACTCCATGCCGGCAGCGTTCGCGCGTGACCCACCCTGTGGCTGCTAGGTATGGGGCCGGAGCAGTGCCTCGAGTGCAACATCTTTCCTTGGTTCCAGGTCGAATACAGGCCGATTCTCGACCGTTTCATAGCGGCTATGAAGCATGTTGAGGAGCGTGAGGGATTGAGTGGGAAAAGGAAGCAGCTGTCGGATCAAATGCTTGGATCCTGGGAGAGTGGGCGCGTCTGGTTCAACTTCGCTGCCAACAATATTGATCAGGTTGATGCCATCTACTGGGCTGTCCTGCACGATATGCACCCGGAAGGCCCTGAGATCCTTGAGTTGTCACCCGATAAGAGGGCTGACCTAGAAAGATACGTGGAGCACACCAAGAAGCAGATTAAGGCGTACGAGGAGGAATGGAAGGCGAGGATGTAGTTTGCTTCTATCTACTCGTTTATGCTTCTTCATTTCTGATCCTCTGAGCCGTAAGGCCGTTGTTCAGGGAACGACTGCTTAATTCTCTTGGTAGTTTTCTAGTCTTATAAGCACTCTTCCTTCTATTCATTGTTCACAAACTCAATTAGGACTAGTTATAGGGATAGTCTCAAGCATGAGCGCCTACTCAAGGGAATTTCTGTTGAGGATATGAAGGCCATTGACTTTGGAGGAAGTTAACGAGTGCTTTCCTAATTAAGTAATTGGGTTTCTTTTTCCTTTTCTTTTTTTTCTTTGTGGCTTTTCTTGTCACCGTTTTTCTCAGTCTCACCAAGTCTCCAACTTGAACAAAACCAAATATCTCTCCACCATCTTCTTTCTCTGCCACCATCAGATACCAGGCAGATATGACAAGTTCGGGCCTCGAGTTGGACGAAAGGCACTGACTTGCGCCCAAAGAAATTCACACAGCAACCATTTCCCAAATATTTATTTTTGCCCTCAAGCTTTTCAGTGCCTCCTCACACTTTGTTTCCTTGCGCTCACATTCAGCTTGCTCATAACATTGCTTGCTTCTTTTTACAGCTTCAAGAATTCTTTCCAACTCCTCATGGCTTAGGATTTTTGTCATCAGCCATGTTGTTGACAATTTTGCTATGCTATGTTAGCAAGCTGACGCTACGTATAAGGGAAAAGGGCTTGGTTGAGAGAGATGATCGAAAGTTGATAACACATAGATTATCTGCAGTGGATATGTACTCACATCTTTGGCTGCTGACACTGTAGTCGAGGCTGAAGGAGGTTATGATGTTTTTTGAGTTGCTGTTTGTAGTATTAGGGATCCTAATCCTTACTTTTAGACTGGGAGTTCGTCATTCTTTTATACTTCAAATATCCTGGGACTCAGCTAAGTAACAACATAGGATCGGCGAATTTTGAAGTCGGTTATATTCCATTGACGTTCGAGTTGTTCGAGTTCGGCCATCGTGGCATGCAACAATAACCAGCATTGAAGGCTAGTGACTATAGTAGCCTGTAGGTGTTGCAGAATTTGTGGAATATGTGGCATAGAATCATGTATGCGGAACGTTCGTAGGATTGGAGAAAGGCATTGGGAATTTCTAATGCCATTTAGCAATAATCGTTATGCCTATTCCTATGCTTCTGACAGATCCAACGCAGGCATTAGTAGCAACCTTGCTGGCTTAGGGCTAATATGTAACTGAAAGCCGGAAAATAGACCGAAATACCACCTAAAATACCGATAGTCGACCCTCCCTAACTGGGCCTCGTTTTTGGGATAGTGGTCTATTTTCTGTCGTTCAGTAACTTAGTACATAGGGTTATGTGCATCACGTGACAAATCCTGACTTGACATACAAAATGTCACAAGAGATAACGTCAACCACTACGTTGAAACGAACCTCGAAGTAATCAGCCTGCCTGATTACAATAGGTGCACGGTATATAATAAGCTCACCTGGGCACTTCATGTGTGCCCGAGGCCTCGCTTGCGCGTGGGTTTAACCTCACATATTTCTCTATCCACTTCGTGAGGGAGCTAAATTCGATAAGTGTACCATGAAGAATATCTTGTCGATAGGTTTCTTTGAATCTTCGTCAAATCTTTGCTCTCGGTTGCTCTGAGGGACTTGCTTCGGCATCTACCTGGACAGAGGGACCGTTGTGAATCCAAGCCTTTGCTCGAGTTATTTGAGCACACTGATCAGCTTGGCCCTGTGAGCCGCAAGCGACTTTTGCGGTGTTTGAAGCAGTACATCGAAAGTTGATGAGAGCTGACTATCTTCCATGGTAGAACAACATGTAGTATTCCGCCGGGGTTGTCCCATGGTGTAATTTGAAAATTCATACTAGCTCTTACCTACCTACGTGCTTGTGCACAACGGATACAAAAGGTAGGTACCTAGGTAATATAATATGATTGATTGTCTAAGGCAGACTGCTCACTCTAATATGTGCTATGCACCAGCACCAGCACCAGCACGTCCTCTCTCCGCCATCTTCTTACTATACCAAGCCTGGAGCATTTATTATTTATTAGCAAGTGCAAACCTAATTGATCAAAGTGAGCTTAGGAATACAAACACTCTCGGCCCCGACCCGACAGACTTGATACCAGTCAGCTTCACCAGCCAGGAACTATCCCGCTTTTCTGTCGCCAATTTTGCTTGGTCATCAGGGAGATCCGCGTTGAGGATAATACGGGTAGGGAGCTTTGGTTCCAGAACAGCCGGGCGCCCGATCCCAATCATGTCGCATGCATCTTCCTCAAGTGCTCTCATCATTCCCAGCCTCGTGCGGAATCCACCAGTTACCATTAATGGCACGTGCCGGAACCTCCGGCGGATGGCCTCCGCGAATTCAAGAAAGAAGGCTTCGCGGCCCACGGTCCGTGCTGATTTCTGGGACTGCACATTACCAGATATCATCTTCATTCACAATCGTAAGCGTTTTTCCATCTCGCTTCAGGGAGAGGGGCAAGGTTGCATTCGAATAGCTTCTTATACAACACTCACCGTCGGGTCCTCGAATGTGCCCCCGCTAATCTCCACAAAGTCAACTCCTGCATCAACAATCATATCCAGCTGTTGGATGAACTCTCCAAGGTCCCAGGCGGACTGATGATCTACTGAATTCAACTTGATCCCAATGCAGAAGCTTTTGGGAACTGCCTCCCGAACAGCATTAATGATGTCAACCACGATCTTCGCTCGGTTACCAGCCGAGCCTCCATACTCATCTGTGCGAACATTTGTCTTCGCAGATAGATATTGGGCAAGGAGATATCCATGCGCTGCGTGGATCTCGACACCATTGAAGCCTGCCTCAGACGCAAGGACCGCACAGGAAACGAACTGGTTAACAACGGTGTCGATGTCGGATTGTGTCATTGTTCGGGGCGTTCCGAAGAAAAGAGCACTAGCGGACCGCGCGATTATGCCCGCGCCAAGGTCGATGGGAATGGAACTCGGTGCGATTGGCTTCTCGCAGATTGATCGAGCGCCAGCCCCGACGGGGATTGACGACCTGGGTGGTTCATCTGCATGATGACAGGCGTGCCTTCTGTTGTGCTGGCATTAGCCCAGCTCTCCCACGCAGACTTCAAAGACTGTTCGTTGTTGATTGTGCAATCGCCCGGCTGGCCGAGGAATTTATTGTCGACTTGCACGTTCCTGTATAGTCAATTATGTCAGCTCACCTGTTCTATAGTAACTACTGCAGTTTCGGTGGGAATGGGAAGGTACATGCCTGTGATGACCATCCCCATCCACCGCGAGCCCATTCCCTGTAAAGGTTATTATGCAGCGCGTTTGGCAAGTTGTTCTTGCCGGCCATTAGCTCTGCCATGGCAGCCTTCACGAGGCGGTTCTTCAGCGTCAGGCCACATTTCAAGGTCAAAGGTTGAGCAAGGGCTGAATCCATGTCGATCATCGAGCGGTATGGGAGAAGACGAAGCTATATTTTGTTTCGACGCAAACCTTGGAAGGTCGTGCAACTACCTAATTTTTGGGGTGGCTCCTATGCCAATTAACTAGTTAACATTGTCCATGTAGTTATTATTAACAGAGTGGGACAAGTTTCTCCTACTAGATACAAGAACCCCAGCGTTATTCGGGGCATTAGTCTCTCCGACATGGTTGACTTTTAACCGATCACTCGAACATGTGTATATCTTTCAAGCAACCTAGGTATTGTGAGTACTCCATACTCATAGATGCCTCGGCCGGATCAAAACTGCCCCTGGAGCGGAGCATGTATTCCTCCGGGCCCCGAAGGAGTTTTACTTGTGGCATTAATCGATCACTGTTGATGCTTCATAAACACCCCTGTCCAGGTTAAAATCCAACAGCTGTTGGTTACCACGTTCGCCGGTTGTCTTCAACTTTCAAGTAGTTAAGTTAGCGCGAGAATTGCCGAATTGCCTCCGGATCGGTAGAACTCACGCTCCGTGCTTCTCGAGTACACTAATACTAATAAGGCAAGTTCACGTGACCTACCACCACTGCCGCGAGGGCGGTGAGGCGGGTGCCTCTGAGATAACCGCCGACACCTTTACGCGGTTACCGCGATTCCTCCAGAGTGGTACGTAGTCCAATGAGCGAGACAACAAGTTTGAATCGGATAAACATTTGGAACGGTGAACCAATCAGGGCTTACTAATGAGGGATAGTAGTTAGCGTAATATCATGCATGTCTTGTACAGCTTCGAAATGCCTTCTCTGACATACTGTTCATCAAATGCGGTCTACAATCTGCTGCTTTCTTTTGCGTGCTTTCCGACTCTTCCTCTGACTTTTATTTATAGAAGCAACGCAGCCATTGATGAGGAAAAAGAATGATCAAGCCTTCAGGCTACGCGGATCACACCTTAACGGTTCAATACCAGTTAGGTCTTGATAATGATATCGTTGGAGTTGGCGCAGCAGGCCAAGTCTATAAAGTCGACGAGAACATCGTTTTAAAGGCCTGTAGGATTTACGAACCTCCGTCAAGCAAAGCCCGTCCACGGGCTTTATGGGATTATGCTTCAGAAACCGTCTTTCACTTTGGTGTGTCGCGAGATGAAAAGGTGGTGAATCGACTGCTCGAACAGTATCCTCATCCAAACATCGTCGAACCCGTTGATACGAGCCATCCCGAAGGTATTTACCTTCGTAAATACCTACCGCTTCCTTCCGTGTCGTCGTCTTCTGACCGAATTCTCTGGTATCAAGATATCATACGAGCGGTTTTACACCTTCATAATCTTGGAATTGCCCATTCGGATATACGCAAGGATAATATACTCTTTGAGCAAGGCTATGCTTTCCTCAGCGATTTTAGTGCAAGCTGTCCTTTCGGAAGACCCAATCCTTCGCTTCCAGTTCTTCTGAATGGACTGTCTCCAACCGTCTCAGATGCAACAGATAGATTTGCAATTGGTTCTTTGATATATGAGATGGAAACCGGTATTCGACCTGAAATATCTATCAACGATCACAAAGAACTTGTTCTACCAGTCACGCTTACAAATCATAGCGGCCTTGACTCTCTGATTGAGAACTCTTGGTACGGACGCTATGATTCCACAGCAGCTATGTTAGAACATGTGGAAAGTCTCGGCCAAGACAGTCGCGCACCTCTTAAAAATTCAACGTCGAAGGAAGAATTGTTAGTGAGAATCAAGCTGTGGAGAAAGACCAGAGAACGGCAGCATGGTAATTTGACTCGATATCAGTTAATCGCTGGGCTAACCATGAGGTAGGCTGTATCCTTTATTCTTTACCTACTGAAGATGATGTGCGCGGTCTGGCAAAGCAATATGGGTGGGAAATAGACGGAGAGCTACATTTTCCTGACTCTACTTCTGTCCAATGTGCATCCAGCTGATATTTCTCAACTATAAGAAATTTCATCTACGGGGATATCAAACTTAAGAATTTTCTATGCCTGCAACATCCTTCTTGTTGAAACAATACGCAAATTACCAAGATGAGAGATATGAGCTAACCTAACCAGAAAAGGAATAATAAACCCCGCTAGATTTTTCTCTTGGATAGGGCGAATCCTCGTCACGTGGTGCAACATTTTAGCGCGTCATGGCACATGATTTACTGATCACGTGGTTTAGTATCTATTAGATCATGTGATCTAGTCTATAAGTGATTCATCATTTCGTTCAGGCTCCGCGTGCTAGCCCGCGCGCGTCCAAGTTTGATCAAGGCAAATTTTCACTTTCGCTTTTTCCCAGTCAACGCACATGATTTCCCAATACTTGTCCCTTTTGGTTTAACTACGTCGCTTGCGTAGTTGATCAATATGAAGCTTATAAAGCCTGATCGAGGGAGAATCGAGGATGAGGCCAAAGTGCACTTGATATGTGCGCTTCGCTTATGTATGAGCGGTGCCTGTTTGGGAATAATCCAGAATAGGGATACTCCCTCGACAAACAGGCTCTCGAGAATTACTGGAAACAATTAGGCAGCCATAGACCTCTCCTCTTCTACTCTGACCTCAAACTTTTCTTTTCTTTTCCTTTCCCCACCCCCAAAAATAGTCACACATCAACCATGACTACTATCACTCCCGGATCAGTCCGGATTCGTTGGCCGCACCACCGGGAACCACGCAGGATCTGGAGGGCCGCTCATTCCCAGTGGCCTGCCCGCCAGATATCGGTCCGAAGACGCGCTTAGTCGCAGTCTGCGGATACACCGATGAAGAAGGTCAGGCTTCGCCGGAGAAGGATGGATGGTTTCTAAGCGATTTCTATCTTTTCCACCACCTGTTTTCTCGCAGTGATGGCCCAACACCAGCGCAGATTTGGTTGACTTGCGAAGAGCCCGAAGACCTAGTGCATAAATACACTGAATATGCGCACGGTGACCCGAAAGAGGAGCGAAAAGTCGTGCTAGACAAGAGCATGTTACCCAAGATCCAACAATCTGGGTCTTTACGCGTGGTCTCACGGCGAGACCTTCTGGAACGCTTCTTAAGCACTTTAAGAGAGCAATCACGCGAAGCCAAGGACAATAACGAGCACCTTTTAGTAATGATATTTGATCACGGAGATGAAGAAACTTTTGGGGTCGCTCTTGGGGAAACGAGCCGAATCTCAGGATGGAAGGTGTCAAGCGTGCGCTACAGCCCAACACGCCAACTACCCTTTTCATGACTTCTTGTTTTCGGGTGGCTGGCTTGTCCAGCCAAATACAAACACATCCAGGCACATGAATGTCAGTGGGATAACAGGCGCTGGACCAAAAGCTCATAGTATCTCTTGGCCACTGAGCGCCAGCCTAAGACGAGCATGTGGAAGCAAGATTACAAGTGCGATTCTAAGATCCACCATCGCCATTGAAGAGTCTCAAGAAACAGAAGAAACCTCAGAGATTCGCCAAGACCCCGCCTACTGGGCATTTTCAAACGCCATTTATGATACCTATCAGAGGCTAGACACTTTCGCCGAAGAAACACAGATTCATTTCTCTGCCCAAGACGATCAATGGGAGCTCCACTTCAAACGCCGCAGTGGAATGCCGTTGTCACGATTGAAGGCACGCCGGGAGTCACTACGCTCCATACCGCAGGGGATTATGAAGCTCCACATGAAGGTGGATCTCGCACAGGTACGATGCGTTTCGGAACCATAAGAAAGCGAAGCAAATTGAAATATCTTGCTCGAGTATATTTCTCTGCAAACCCTGGTTTAGACAACCAAGCCAACAACATCGCACTCCACAACGGATTAGGGAGCTATCTTAGAGGCAAGAGTAATCCCAGCGACAAGGAAGTTGAGAGAATGTTAGAAGAGGTAACATGCCGACTTGATTCTCTTAAGCAAGCCGAGGAGCTTGTCGCAGTCATGGGCGTTAAGAGTGAAAATTTCGACATGTTTTCGTTTAATGAGCATCAGAAGAGAACCCGCGAGGAGGATAAGCTTCATTCTCTTATCTGGCGCCTAATAATGGATAAACATCTCGTGGATAAGCCCATCAGGGGTCGGCCTTGGACCAAACCATGCCGATATATCGCTGCTTGCTTGTTAGAATCTGGCTTAAATTGGGAACAGATTCAGGAGAGAGTCAACAAGGCGGTATATTTTAACCATGAAGAATCGCGCAAACTCACGGCACTGTATGGTAGCCAAATAACGCGTGATGCAGAGGTCGCCCGTCACCGCAATATTGTCCTCAACAAATTCCGGGCTCTTAAGGCCAAGGCGTCGAGAGTCTTCCATGGCTAGTGGCTAGGGCTGGGCATCCGGGGAAGGCACTAGTTATGGCATGGTGATCCATTTTAAGGAGGATGTGTTAGAGAGGGAATTCGGGGATTTTCGGGGTGCTTTTTTCCTATGCTTAGTTGATATTTCAAGTCTTTCAATTTTCGAGTTTTATTGATCCGGAATACTAAGAATTTACTAAGAAATCTGATCGTAAGGTCCCCTGCGCTGTGTCCCTAGTTTTTCCCCATACATTTCCGGGTCGCGTCCACACCCAGCAGGGAATTTTACCCTTCATTTCATACAGGCACACTGACAGAGACCAATTAAATATTTCTTATCATACGAGGTGACCGACCCCTCGGGAAAGCAAAGCGTGGCGAGGTAACCAGCTTTGAATCTAACTGACGTTAGTTAGTTAACGAATCTCGTTGCTTATTGACGGGCACGAGGAATACGAGGTCGAGGAGATACTGGCTGAGAGGAAGGATAAGGACGGCAACACCGAGTACCTTATCAAGTGGCTTGGCTGGCGCGAGGAGACCTGGGAGCCGGGAGAGTCATTCCAGGACACAGCAGCTCTCGACAGATGGGAACAACGGCCAAAGAGGGGCCTACACGACCGCCGCGTCCGCCGAAGGAGGTGAGAGAGGGGCGACCTTGGGGATACTATCCTCAAGGAGACGTATATGGCCGCCGCGTCTGTTGGAGAGGGTGAGAAGGGGAGTATTGTTATGGGTTGAGCCTAGTTCTACCCTCTTCGGCTGCATTTACATCCCTTGTGTCGGCAGCCGGTGTGCCATCAGCAGCTGCTTACGGATTGATTTCTTTTGGTCGCCTATTCTTCACTCCCAAAACTTCCCAAAGCCTGCTTGGAGCTTGGGCCGTCTCAGCAAACCGTTTCAGGCCATTGCAGTCGTTTGGAATGTTTGGGTCGTTGCGATTCTGTATTCGCCATACGTATTCCCCGTCTCAGCTAGCACGCTGAATTATGCCCCGGTGATTATGGCCATTGTCACAATATTTGCGCTCATCTCGTGGTGGATCATTCCGGCAGAGAACTGGCTCCCGAACAAAAGTATCCAGCACATGCTGGACGCAGACGACACGGAGCGAAGCTCGGACTCGGCTTGATTGAGCATCGTGAGAGAATACAATTCATTATGCACGAAGTCAAGATAAGGCGGACGCGTGTGAAATGTGAAGGAACAGGCAGGTTTCCCCAGTCCACGTGGTGCTTAGGGCAACCTAAATCCCGAGACCAAAATGCCCTAACCCTAGCCCTACCCTAGACTGAGTCCTGATAAAGAAGGAAAACTTTTAACTAGATGCGTGACTCAAGCATTTACCATGATCATGACTGAATTTGCAATGTGGATATTTTACTTAACAACATAATTATATTCAAGAACGAGGATTCTATCGCTGCATAATACTGGTTAGATAATCGATAGTTAGTTATCCTACAGGGAAGGCTTCTTATCCGCCAAATGCGGGAAAACGTGCCTCAAGCCGCCCTCTCCGCTGTCATTAGGATTATTAGGTCGGAGAATCTTTTCTTCCTCGTCCTTGGTATTATCCCTGTCCACCGCCGAAACAACTCCGCATGCTCCCCGTGTCCCTTCAGCACTGTCGGCCTGTTCCACCGCTTCGGCCCTCTTTGCAGCTTCGTGTTTTGCCAGCTGGTCTCTGACACGATCTTGGTGCGTGTTCGAGACGTGCAGCGTCCGGTCGACGTCTGCCGTGAGACGCTCGACTTCATCGTGCAGCCGCTCATTGCGCGTCTTCTTAGGCGCCGTTTCCCGGTCTCTATCTTCTTTATTGGGGTTGGTCTCCTCCCAAAGCACTTCCAGCTCCTCCAGCCAGCCTAGGGCCTGAGCGAGTTTCCGTACGCCTTCGTCACAGTCTCCGAGAAGAAGCACGTCGTCTGCACGAGACCCCAGATCGCCCACTCGCTCCATATTAATCAGCAGACGAGGCGTCTCATCGCGGCAAAAGCTCGGCAGAGTTGCAAAGGGCCGAACAGTCAGACTGGTGCCCATGATGATGCACAGGTCCGCTGCGGCCGGCAGCTCGCGGTTGAGGAAGAAAGCTTCCGGCAGCGCTTCGCCGAAGAAAACTATATCCGGCTTCACGAGGCCGTTGCATTGCGGGGTTACACAGTGCGGAACCTCGCCCTTCGCAATGGCCTGTTTCATGAGCTCGTCCGGGTAAAGACTCTTGCAGTCGATACAGTGCTGAGAGGCAAAACTTCCGTGCGCGTCAACGATCAATTCCCCGGAAGACCCGCTTCCCGTTCCAGGCAATCAATATTTTGCGTAAACAGCTTCAAAAGGCGGCCCTTTCTGTACAGTAGGTTAATAAACGAGTGCGCGATGGTTGGTCGGTACCGGCCAGGATATAGCTCTTTCGCGAGTGCATAGAATGGAACAGGATTTTCCCGAAAAAGGAAATGTTAAACACTGCTTCTGGATTGGGTAATTCTAGATGGGCTAGATTGGAGTATATGCCTGTGTCTGGAGATCTGAAATCTGGAATTCCAGCAGATGTGCTGATGCCTGCGCCGGTCTTGTTGTTATTATTTCTTTAGCATGTCAACCAACTAACAGAAAAGAGATCACGGGAGCTTCCTCACCAGAACAACGATCCTTCGAACGTTTTTCTCGAGGATGTATTTGGCGACTGACTCGAGATCACGGCGCTTGAGTGTTTTGGGAGGTGTATCCTCATCTATCATCGTAGACAATTCGTTGCCCATATTGATTGAACCAGTGCCCGCGCGGCGGATGCTATCGTAAAACAATACTGTATTTGTCTTCTGTGCAGAGGGTCTAGTCTAACGCTACTCCGTCTGTGTGAGTCGGATGCGATAAATGATCTTAACAATAAACACAAAAAGCAATTGTCTTCTTGCGAGGGTCGAGACAATCTTCAATCAGCCCGACGTCAATCTGCGCGGGGTACTAGTTCCGATGTGGTAAAGCGCGAAATTATTTATATCGAATTCTGCCGGCACTGTCCAGTGTTAGGTCTCCCAGAATGCCATTCATTCTGGCAATTAGACATGTAGTATAATGTACATCCATCGCAAAGGAATCAACAGACGAAAATTATATTTACTGTTTCATGAAATAGCCTTGTGCTTCAATCTAATGCATCTATATTATGTACCTCTCAGGTCTGACCGCCTTGCCGCGCGGTATGTGGGCCAGGCGTACCTGGCCCTTCCACACAAAGAATAGGAACAACAACACTGGACTGAGTGGACTCCTCCCTCACCTCGGCTCTCTGTCTGCACGACATGTCCAAAGACGACGCCCCTGTCGAGACTAACCATGAACTCTCACCTGACATCTTCAATGCCAGCTCAGTCTCCGAAATCAAAGCAACGCTGCTACACCTTCACGACCAAGAAGCGGCAGTCACAGCCCGGCTCGATGCTCTGGTAGCTTCGCAAAAGACTTCTCCCGCGAACTCGGACGCCTCGACCTGCTACGCGCTCATCTGGGCACGCAGGTAAACACCGCGAGGAACATTAGTCATGGCATGCTGTCCCCGCCGCGGCGACTGCCGACCGCATCTCAGGCGCAGTACGACGTCTCGACCTCGAACAGGCGCGAGTCAAAGCCACGCTAGAAGTCGTCGAGCAGGTCGCCGAGCTAAAGGCATGCGTGTTAGGGGTCAACGGGTCGATGGAGGGCCCGCAAGACTGGGAGATGGCCGCTAGTTACTTGAATCGTGCATCCAAAATCCCCGCCGAGGTCGTCAACGGTGCATTTGCTGCACAGATTGTGCCTACGGCGGAGGTGCCAGATCCGCCTAGCGTTACGCTACACAATGCCTCGGAGTCTCTGTGTGGGCTGTTTTGAGGGAGTTCGACAAGGCGGTCAAGGAAAATAATGGTGCGAAAATAACTCGGTTTTTCAAACTGTTCCCTCTTATTGGTCGGTCGGAGGTCGGGTTGGATGTCTACGGGCGATATGTCTGCCAAGGTGTCGCAGCGCGAGCTCGGTCAAACCTGAACACGGGTGCTGGCAGCGGCCAAGCCAAGGATGGATACTTTTATGCTAGTGCGCTCACAAAGCTTTTGAGCATATTGCTCAAATCATCGATGGACACGGGGCGTTGGTCGAACGGCATTACGGCGCTGGAAAGATGACTCGGGTTATTGAGAGGTTGCAGGTCGAAGCCGACGTCCAGGGAGGTATCATTGTCGACACATGGGCCGACGAGAGGAATGTGGATCGGAAGTTGAAAGACATCAAATCTTATGCGTTTACTTTTTGGTGCAAAGCTTCCTGCCTGCACAACGTACCTCTGGGACCCCGCGCACGGGTTCTCCGGCCCATCGAGATGGGCTCCAAGGCGAAGTTGAGGACGAAGGGGTCGACATGATAGAAATCGACGCCATCCTCAACGAATTGGGGTGATGCTTGGACGGTGGTCACTGTACTGCCGATTTCTTGGCGATAGCTGCAAGGTGAGTACGGCGCACACACACAGCTTCAGAGGAGAGAAAGCTAAACAAACTACAGCCAATTGAAGAGAACGCCCATGCGGATGCACCTTTGATGCTTCCAGATTTCCTAGTGGATTCTCCGCTGGCGAAAAGATCAAAGACCGAATGATAGGTCCTTTTAATGCGATGACTACATTCTTTTACGTCGCTCCGTGGAGAAAGCGTTTCAGCTGGACGAGCAGCCCTCTGGTCTTACACTGAATCTACACACCGCGCTCAGTTCGGAGCCCCTCACATCACCTCGGCTGTCGACGATATTATGTATATTGTGAACAAAGTTCTTCAGCAATCCATTGCCACATCGCAGGCACAGGTTGTGTCGACCGTGGTACCGACGCTTTCAAGGATTCTGGGAGCGGATTTCATCGGCATGATTCAACGAAAGATGCGGGATGAGTATTACCCGCGGCCGGCGGTCCAGGGAGCACAGCCAGCGGAACAGACGGTGATTGCGTTTCTCGTCTTGATCAATAATCTGGATGTTGCAGTGGATTACATCCGACGAATTGTGCGGGGCCATGTTGACAACAAGCAGGGTCGCGCAGAAGGAGAGGGAGCTACTAAAGGAGGTAGTACAGCAGAAGACGCAGGCGGCGGCGGGTTAGAAAGCATGTACCCTCTGTCAGACGATGCGTCGGTTGTGCGACAGGCGCTGCAGTCCCTGTCCACCTCTTTTCAGTCCAAGGCCAATGACTTGATTTCGGATGGCATCAAGTGGTGTTCAACAACGTGGTCAAGACGCGATTGCGGCCGATTCTGGCAGAGTCGTTCCGGGACATTGAATACCAGCCACGCGACCACAACGACCCGACGACGATGATGAGCAGCACGTACCACAGCTACGAGGTGGACGAAGACGAAGACGACGAGCTCCGGCGGGCAGAATTGGTGCGGCCGCGGTTTGCTGCGATGTGGACGGAGCTGGTGTCGCCGCTATCTCGGATACTGACGCCGACGGCATTTGACCGTCTGCTGACGATTACGGTTGCGTATCTGGCGCGGCTGCTGGAGAAGCGGCTGTGGTCGTATCACGGACGAATCAATGGGCTGGGGCAATTCGGTTGGAGCGGGATGTTTCGGGGATTGTGACCACGGTGGTGGAAGTGGGGGCAGCCAGGGGCGCCGGCACGCTATCGGCACCGGGAAGCGTTCGCTCGCTGCGTGCAGATTACGATGATCATGGCGATGGACGAGGACGAGTGGGATGATGTGGTGGGCGGCGGCGAGACGGCGGGCGTGGTGGACAAGCTGGGGTGGAAGAGCGCGCGCGGGCACGGTCGATGATGCGGAAGTAGCTCCTCAGAATAAAATATGTACATACATATACATATATGATAGCAGATTAAATTCTACCGCGGGATGTTACTATTCACTACCTAGTACCTAGTTACCTATTCTTAGATCGCAAACCCGTTGCACAACGGTCGCACCTGCCATTCCGAGGGCGCAGCTCACGTGACTGTCCTCGACCGGACTCTCCGCGCGTTAGACTCTGTTAGTCACGAACTTAGTCATGCGGCTTATCTACAGCCAATCGCGGCGCTTGCGCTAGTGCCACAAGCAGCTAGCCGCGGATCCGCTGGGCGGCTCCACCGGCGCGGATTGGGCGCTAGCAGGGGCTTTATCTCTGGCCAATGGGAGGCGAGCCTGCGCAAATACTCAATCCATATCTCTGAGTGCGAACGATAACTCCGTAGGGAGTGAGCAGCATAGTACTAGGTAACTAGTTAGTATGTAGTATGGGGTAGTGGCTTCATATACAGAGATAAGAGCGGTCTTATCTGTAGATAGACAGGAACGATAGAGGGACTGCCTTTATATATGAGCTGTGTGCCCGCTGTAAGCGCCTACACACTCGACGAGGGAACTACGTATACAACTGTATCATGTTATACAGCATGGACGCTGGGCTTGGCAGCGTCGACTGCCGGTTCCGCAGTCCGATTGCCCTCCGAGCGCGCTGCTGCGCTTGCCACTCCAGCGATCCCCAGACATGACATGACGGCTTCTCTCTGCTTTGCACTGCATCGATTCATTGCACAGGCCGCGCCCAGGAAGGAAAAGGACACCCGCACAGTCCCAGAGTCCAGAGTCCAGACAGCTGAAGCCGTCTTTTTGAGCGATGCGCCTTCGCCGCCGCATGCCACAGCAGCCATACTCCTCCAGCGCAGCCATTCTCGACCGGGCCTAGCTCAGACCCTCGCAGACAGGCAGGAAAATAATAAAAAAAATTAATTTATTGCCAATTCGCATTGCAAATCGATTTTCCTGGCTGAATCTGGGGAGAAACCGGGTTTGAATTGTATTGGCCCACCCCAATCCATGAATGCCTGACAATCCAGGCTATATACAGGACCGTATAAACTACCTCGCTCGCTCTCTCTCTCTCTCTCTCTCTCTCTCTCTCTCTCTCCACACCTTCGACTCCATCTCTCCAGTCCTTTTCGCCGACTTCCTCTGCTTCGCTCTCCAGAAATCTGGAGGTGAGCTTGGCAAGAGAGACAGTCCTTTCTGTTCTCTGTTTCTTCCTTCCGCGCCTTTTTATTCTTCTCTTTTTTTTAGTCTTTTATTTTTTGGTCTCCCGCACGCCCACCACCACCATCACCGCCACAACACATCCCTCCGACGGTCAATTCATTCGCGATTAATTATTTTATAATTCTTGACAACTCGCAATGTCGTCCGCCAGTGCTCCGGCGCCGTATGCGCCTGATTATGCTTCGTACAATTGGACTGGGGCTCCCGCCGATTATGCCCTCACGACAAACACAGACCTGGGCGGCGATTCACGTATGCATGCATGCATTCCTTCTTTTCATTCCGAGTGAAAGAGAAAAGGCTAATTAATTCATTCTTGCAGGCGTCGAAAATCTAAACAAGTGGTATCAATCCGGTGATCAGGCCTATATAATCGTCGCTTCCGCCATGGTCATGGTCATGGTTCCTGGCCTGGGCTTCCTCTACTCCGGTCTTGCCCGCCGCAAGTCCGCCCTCAGCATGATCTGGGCCTGCATGGGTTCCTTTTCGGTTATAACCTTCCAGTGGTATTTTTGGGGCTACTCGTTAGCATTTTCCCCATCTGCCACCAATGGCTTCATTGGTGACTTGCGCAGCTTTGGCTTGATGAATTTGCTCGGTGCGCCAAGTCCGGGTTCGCCGTTGGTGCCAGGTCTGCTCTATGCTTTTATCAGGTATCTATCCTAGGCAAAGCACAGTAAGATGTGGAAGACGCTAATATCAGTAGATGCAATTCTGTGGCGTTACTGCTGCTATCGTCATGGGTGCCGTTGCGGAACGCGGGCGGCTGCTACCTGCTATGGTCTTCACCTTCATCTGGGCCACCATCGTGTATTGCCCTCTCGCCTGCTGGGCCTGGAACGTCAACGGCTGGGGTTTCACTTATGGAGTGATGGATTACGCCGGAGGGGACCTGTTGAAATTGGCTCTGGCTTGTCGGCACTCGCCTATTCGATGGTGCTTGGCCGCCGCCAAGAGAGAATGATGCTCAATTTCCGTCCGCACAACGTGTCGCTGATTCTCCTGGGAACTGTGTTCCTCTGGTTTGGCTGGCTGGGGTTCAATGGTGGCTCTGCATTTGGCGCCAATCTGCGTGCTACCATGGCATGCTGGAACTCCAACATTGCCGCCAGTTTTGCCGCCATTGCCTGGGTTCTGCTCGATTTTCGGTTAGCGAGGAAGTGGTCTATGGTTGGATGGTGTTCTGGCACCATCTCGGGGCTGGTTGCTGCGACTCCGCTTCTGGTTTCATCACTCCTTGGGGAAGCGTTGTCCTGGGAGTTGTGACTGGCATTGTTTGTAATTATGCCACCAAAGGTTTGTTTTTATTTTTCTCTCCATATCGTATCCTCATTCTAATGGGTATAGTGAAATACTGGATCAAAATCGACGATTCCATGGACGTGTTCGCTGAGCACGGCGTTGCAGGAATTATTGGACTGCTCATAAATGCGCTCTTCGCATCGGACGACATTA
Organism: Talaromyces trachyspermus; assembly: GCA_020137715.1. NCBI lineage: Eukaryota > Fungi > Ascomycota > Eurotiomycetes > Eurotiales > Trichocomaceae > Talaromyces > Talaromyces trachyspermus. The sequence continues at coordinate 195,344 of JACGXQ010000002.1, read as the reverse complement.
TCGGCCTGGATGGCGTCAACACTGGCCAGAAAACCCCACTACAGGAACGGCGCAAGGTGGATGGATCATCCACAACTATCGGCAGCTCTATATCCAGATTGCGTATATAGTTGCAACCTGCGCATACGCCTTTGTTGTTTCCGCGATTATCGCGTATTTGATCAACATCACGCCCGGTCTTCACCTGCGGGCATCCGAGGAGGCGGAACTGCTCGGCATGGACGATGACCAGCTAGGAGAATTCGCATACGATTATGTCGAGGTACGCCGAGATTATTTGGCGTGGACACCGCAAAAGGCGGCGCAGTTAGAAGATGGCCATGAAATCCCACATGCCGATCGATACGGTATCGAGGCACACAGCACGATGATGGAGGGACATACACCGGAAGACAAGCGGAGTGAAGAGGATGTCGTTACGCCGGAGCCTTCTTCGATCGCGATTTCTTCAGACTACCACCATCACACGGTGCACATTCCGCCGGCACCGCAACAAGTGGCCGAACAGAATCCTCCTGGTGAGGCACAAGCCGTGAGTGAAGAAGAGAAAAATGCATAGACTTTTGCTTTTGAACGCGCCCTAAAATGTTGTTAAAATTTTCGAGAGCTTCATCTTCATATTGTTTTTGGTTGGACTGTGGCGTTATCTTTTTATTTCCTATTTTCTCGATACATATACCCTTCCTACCTACCTAGGTACCTTTTACTGTGTTCTTATCTATTGTCCTGTACAACTTTGTGTGACATACTACGGCTTTATCTCGTTCATGCAAAGTAATGCGCTAGAGCTAGCTGTGAGGATTAATTGTACGTTAGCTAGACATATTACCATTCTATTAGACGACCTACTCCCTTTGCTTAAACAGATACCCATAGCTAAACCGAGGTTCTCCGCATTCTCCCGCCAGTTGCCGAGTTAGCACTCGGCCCCAACAACTACGTACGTACGTACGTTGTACTACCAAGGTCAATTGATGAATTGCATCAACGAAAATATTGAGAAATAACTGTATATATTTATATATATATATATATATATTAAAAATGACAGCAACCCCCTCCACAATCCCAATACTTCCTCCTCTCCTACCCATCCCCGCACGTCCTCCTGGTCACCATCAACCGCGAAAAACAGCGCAACGCCATCAACACCCAGGCGCACTGGGACGCCGAGGCCATCTTCACCTGGTTCGACAACGAGCCCTCCCTGCGCGTGGCCATTATCACGGGCAAGGGCTCCAAGGCTTTTGCGCGGGGCAGGACTTGATTGAGCAGAGTGCTAACGCTCAAAATGGTGGTGACGATGATGCTGGTAAGAAGGAGAAATTACCGCTTCCGCCAGGCGGGTTTATGGGCGTGAGTCGGCGGAGGGGCAAGAAGCCCATTATCGCTGCTGTGAATGGGTATGCGTTGGGTGGGGGTTTGAGATTTGCTTGAACTGGTTTGTTCCTCCTCACCTTTTGTAGACTTGGGGCTAAGATAAGGATAGTGACATGGTCATCGCCTCCCCAAACGCAACCTTCGGCCTCCCCGAAGCCCAAGTCGGCCTGTACGCCGCCGCCGGCGGCCTGGCACGCATCACGCGCATTTCCGGGCTGCAAATCGCCTCGGAAATAGCCATGACCACGCGCAGGCTCAGCGCGGCCGACGCACAGCGGTACCTGCTCGTCAACCGCGTCAGCAAGACGGCCGAATCCGTGGTCGACGAGGCGGTCGAGGTGGCCCGCAATATCGCCGAGGAGTCGTCCCCGGACGCGATTGTGGTGACTCGGCATGGCATTCGGGAGGCGTGGGATGGGCCGGGGGTGTGGAGGAAGCGACGGAGCGGACGCATAGGAGGTTTGCGGAGAGGTTGTTTGAGGGCGAGAATTATGGGATTGGCGTGAGGGCGTTTGCGAGGAAGATGAAGCCTGTGTGGGTGCCGTCGAAGTTGTAGTTAACCGCACCTCCTCAGAGGATATATATATATATATATTCTTGCCAAATATAGTAACTCGTATCTATCGAACTGCTTCCAAGGCTCCAGGTTTAGTTGAAAAAATCAAGAACGTTAGCTATAAGCTCCCCGGCGCCTCCTCCGCAATATAATGCCCCGAATCAACCGCCCTCCCATCAACAGACGCACTCGACACCTTGCGCCATTCAGCCAGCACATCAAAACACTTCCCCACCGTCGAATGCGCGCCCCAGAGCACTCTCACCGGACACTGCACCTTCCTCCCTCAGCCACATCCGCCTCGGCCTCTCTCATATCCAGCGTCGCCGCGGCCCGATAATCCTCACACATGGCATGCACCGTGTGCTCATCGGCCAGATTCGCTTCATACGCCGCCAGACACTCGGGCGCAAACACCTTCAGCCCCGCGTACCGCCCGCCCATGAACTTGTCCACCCATAGTTTTGATTGGTCGAGATGCACCGCTCCGGTAGCGGGTTTGGCTGGATGAGGAAGAACCAGTGAAAATACTCGCGGGCGAAGGTCTGGGTGGTCTGCGAATACATGGCTAGCGTGGGGCAGATGTCGAGCAGGATGCATTTCTGCACGCGCGCCGGGTAATCGACGCATAGCCGATGGGCGACTCGGGCGCCTCGGTCGTGTGCGCAGATGTAGAATGATAATAATTCACTACTATTACCAGGGCGGTCTGAGACTGCCAGAAGCTGGTCCATGACCCGCACCGCATCGCGGGCCATGGCTTTCTTGCCGTAGCGGACATGGCCCTCGCCGCCGGCCGGCTTGGATGAGCGTCCGTAGCCGCGCAGGTCGATCGCGACCACGTAGTAGTGCTTGGCTAGTTCGTCGGCCACCCGGTGCCAGATGTGGTGCGTCTGCGGGAAGCCGTGCAGGAGGAGCAGTGCTGGGCCAGAGCCGCGGCTGCTGTGGATGCCGTGGATGGTTACGTCGTGGTCGACGGGGATGTCGAAGGGCTGGAATTGGGCGAACATCTTCTTTCTCTTCTGTTCTTCTTTTCTATTTCTATTTTTATGAATAGTTAGGTAGAAGTGATGGGAAGTGAAGAAGAAGGCTGTATATATTCTGGATATCTCGGCTAATCATTTAACCGTTCTCCCCGCATGTTACAGCCCTAAGTTGGCATGTGAATTGAGAAATAGTCGGCATGTACCTGATCCCAGTTTCAGCGCTCTGATCTTGAGCTGTACTAGATTTATTGGAGTTGCAAGCCATGGATGGATGGAGTATTTGGTCTTGCTGCTGCAATATCTAGTCCAGGTGCTTGATCCCGATGAAGCATTCACTACGTAGATAAGTATATTTGTAGAAACATCTGACTAGGTGGTCAAGAAGTGAGAAATTCCAGATTGTTGCTCCATGAATTGCTTATATACCCAACTACTAACTACTAACTACTGAACGAAACCTGTACATCCCACAATCTAATATGATAGATAGATCGGTAAATAAATCTAACCGTTAATCTCCCACAGCCTAATCTTTCCTTGCTCGTTAGCAACAGCTAACAAATTCGACTGCGGCGATATAGCCACCGATGAGATCCGGCCAAAGGGCGTGTTAGATGTAGGCCAATTGCGGTAGACGGTGCAAGACGGTAGGTGGACTGTATATCCAAGTTAGATTCGCCGCGTTATTTTATTTTATGGATGATGAAGATAATGGTGCTGATGATGATGAAACAACTTACCCAGTCGCAAGGCATCTCGCTTCCACCGACTAGCCATAACCATGAATTGCCCGTCGGGCGCAAAACGATGTGCGTAATAGACGTCGTGAGCTGCTCAAGCACGCGGACCGGCGTGGGATTGCTGGGGATAGCGTCCTCGACGTGCAGTTTCTTGGACTGTTCCGCCTGCGCGGCGGCTCCTTGCCATGGCTTGCGGTCGTAGACATTGACGATACCGCTGGAACTGCCAACGGCGACCCAGCGGTCTCCGCCGAGTTGCGGTCGACCGGAGAGACCTCCCAGAGCAATGACGGTTGTACCGACGGCGCCCGCGTCGGTCCACCGGCAGACTACGCGGCGCAGACGGATATCCCACTCTGAGATCTCGCCGTTCTTGCTGCCAATCACCATGCCATTGCCGTCGCTCCACCAGGCAAAGTCGGCCACGCCTCCGATGCCGTCTACTCGAACCTGCGCGATCCATTGCGCTGTGGTCGCGTCTAGCACGTTGATGACACCGCCGCCCTTACGAGCAGAACCTATCAAGGCCATGTATCTGCCACAAGGGGACAGTTTGAATTTCTCCATCGATTTCTGTTCTTCCTTTCGATCAGCTGCCGGGTTGATCTTTTCAATCTTGCCGGAGTCCAGATCCCACACATGGAAAAACCGTCGTCGACCAGAAGCGAAGATTCGGTTGCCGGAGGGAGTAAAGGCTGATGTGGTTAGTGGCGTCTTTCGGATCTGAAGCGATGTCAACAGATTGCTGGGGGTTGGAGCATTTGGCGATATATGGTGTAGCCAGAGGGTAGATGCAGGGCCTGAGGAAAGGAGCAACGAATAATGGGGATGGAAGGATAGAGAATCTATAGAAGACTAGTTTTATGTCAGTAAACCCACGCACAAAAAGGGAAGAGAAGAAAAATCTCGTCACGTACAGGCTGGACTCCTCCAACGTCCTTCAAACGTTGAATATCAATAACTTCCTGTCGAAGCCTGACTGGCTTCCCAGCCATGCCACTCTCACTCCCTCTCACAAGATCGCCAGCGCCTTGAAGAAGCTTCGCCAATGGCTTAACGGACAGATCATCATCGTCGTCGTCATCAGTATCCATTTCACTACCCGAAAGCGCATCTTCAGAACCACTGCTGCTGCTGCCAGTCCGCTTCCTGCGATGTTTCCTTTTGATTTCCGGATTAGCCCAATCGGGCGTGGGATGCAGTCGCAAATACTGCGTGCGTAGTCTCCTTATATATTCCGTCCCGTTGACAACATCATCCGACTCGGTGATGCGTAATTTCCTCAGTCGTTTATGCCCCGCAAGCGATATAGCCATGCGCTCGTCGTCACTATCAACCCATACAGCTGGCCGGCTAACAATGCCAGGCTCGTCTTCTTTGGCTTTGATAGCCAAAACGTCGGATGGGTAATCGGCACTATCTTGCGCGTCAACGGCACCGGAGTCTAGGAAAAGAGCTTTTGGCCGCGGAAATAATTCTTTGGTTAGACGAAAATTTTGCGCTTTCGGAAATATAATCACACAGAAGAGAGACCTACATCGGCGTCCGCCACATCATCCATATTCTGTTCAATATCATCATCTTCTCCATCTCCATCTCCATCTTCCCTGTCACTAAGCATGACTAGATCTGTTGACCGTTGCTCGCCATGACTTTTCAACGCCGTCCTGAACCCGTCATCGTCGCCGAACAGCAGCTTCTCGAGTCTCTCTTCTACCTCGTCCTTCTGCGGGATTTCTTTTCATCGTCATCGTCTTCCGCTTCCTCAGATGAATAATACCGCATGCCTGCATTATTAAATTCGGCTCGCGGAGCGTTGAGGGAGGAAGATGTCCTGGCCGCACTTGCGAATACCTTCTGCTTTGCGGCAACCATGAGTTTTGGTTGCTGCCAACGCTGGAAATTAATATCTCATAAATAGAAGGAATTCGTTCGATATATCGGGTAATTGTGAAATAACTAGGTAAATGTTCCAATTGAATGTGGGTGAGCCTGGCCGAGTCTGGTTTTTCAGTTTTCAGTCTTCGAATTTTTTGGTTGTCGCTGCGGCTCTGCGGAAAACAAGCCTTAGCGCCGTAAAGTGGCAAGTGGGGAGGCCGATAAGATAAATGTTCATGCATTTTTGTATATATATGCACTCGTTGCTTGAGCCAAGAAGAATATGTTTATATAATATAATAAAACGTAGGAAAGATGGCGGTTCAAATACAGAGATGCCTAGGTATAGCAGTGTTTGTAGGACTGCTGCTGGGTTCTAAGAACAATAAGTCATATACTACTAAACTCTGAGCAATGATCATATTAAAATAGGAAGGCATCAGATCTCGTGTTTGAAGGCATAAATAAATAAATACACAAGGTGCCTGTTTTGTAATCTGTGTGTCGTGTGTCGTGAAAGCCGAAGGAAAAGAACAGAAACGCCAACACTCCCACAATGGTATCACATCAAGCGTCGCCAGCATAATACATAGACATAGACATAGACATAACACGATGCAAGAACCGTCAAGGCTAAGTCCCCGTGTCGGAAAATGGTTTCCCAAGGAAGACCCTGGAAGGACGTGCGTTCCGTCTACCGAGGGATCATATTCGGTGGCTTCGACATGGACCTCCTCGGACTGATTGCGAGACAAGGGCTTCAAGTCTCTTCCATTTGCCTCATCTTCCAAATCAGAGTCCACGTCACCATCTCCATTACCGCCCTCCAGAAGGGCACCGTGCAAGTCCCGGTTATCGCTCCTAAGTTCGTTTCTGGCCTCATCATCGAATCGGTCCACCTCGACGTCAGCCACGACTTTCCTCTTAATAAAGGTATCCACGATGTAGTACTGGACGGCGTTCATAATCAGTGGGAACAAAAGCATCACAAAGATAATCTGGAGAGCAGTGTTCCCTCTGTCCATCGCAGGGCCCAGTCGCCAATCTTGACAATGACAGGGAAGACTTGGATCAGGACGAATACGCAGAACTTCATCCATAAGAGGCCGATGAAATAGAGCACCGATTGTTTGAACCACCACATTATCCTCGGAGGTTGCCCATAGTTGCCGGATTCTATCGATTCAGGCGGTCGCGCCAAGGGTGTGTAGAAGGCCAAGCGGTTGATGACGAGAAGGGAAAAATAGAGTATTGGAATGCCCAAAGTTGTCTTGAACAGAAACGTTAGTCAAACGTTAGTCAGTCCCAACATATAAGAAACGACTTACATCTATTCCAAGATTAAGAAGGTAAAACGAGCACGGGTTCGGCTGGTACTTTTGTCGGATTTCGAAATGGCCCGCAGAGAACATGGACAAGACCAGGTTTGCCAAATGGAGCATGGACGACCCAAACACTTGCTTTGAAACATCAAATGCCCATATTTTCAGTGGACGCTGCGGTCTTTCTCGGTATCGCTTGTACACCAAGGACAGCAGCGCCAACCCTCCCAGCGCGGCTTGGACAAGAAGCGAGAATGGGCCCAACAGTTTACACTCGCCATTCAGAGAGGAGTCCGGGGTTCTTCGTCTGTATGTGCAGTAGTAGCAACGGCAGCGGCGGAGGCAAGGGCGGTTGCAAGCAGTGTGGTTGTCGGAGCTGGTGCTGCCATGGTGGGATAGTCTATGACTCTTATCGATGGGTGGTGCACCGAGCTGCCTCAGAATGAGGCGCCACTAGACGGAGGCAATACGGTGCATGAACTGTAAATGCAAGTGGTATCGATATTTGAATAATAAATAGTTAGAAGGCCGCCGGTTTATGGATAGCCCTGAAATATGGTCTTTGTTGGTGATGTAAGTTGTAAGTTGTAGTTGACTAATAGCTCAAGCGCGATGCGGAGAAGAGGCGAGGCGGCTCGTATTGGTTACCCACCTGCGTGCATACTGTCCAATCGTCACGGTATTTAATATTAACATCGGCCATTAAGACGTCTACAGACAACTACAGACAATTAGTTACTAGTTAATATGCACTGTGCAGCACTGATAGACGCTTGCAAGCATTTCAAACTCCCTCCACGCTGAGGATTTCTGGTGCCATTATTCTAATCCGGATTCCTAGAAAACAATCTTGAGGCGTTTCGACAGAAAATCAGGCTCCCTCACCAGCATCTCCAGAATAAAATTAGAAGCATCACCGAGGGTGTCCGTCATGACAAATTAACTTCGACTTGACCAATACGCGTGGGATTCATGGATTTGTAACGAGTTCAATCAAAAACGCCGGAGACCCAAACAGCCGTAACAAACGAGACACAAGAGCCACCGCGTATAATGCCATACACCAGCAAGCCCTCTGCCCGATACGTGAATAATTCGCATGAAACTTGGTCGTCGTTATTCTATCCCATGTTGCTGTTTGAGACGTTCTAAATTTTCTTGGCGTTCCGCAAGGTCTTCTCTTGATCGAGCCATTTTCTCTGGCTGGTGATATAGAACTATAACAAAGTAAAATTGTTAATCCTCAAGTTCACATGTCCCGTTGACAGCATTTGCTTTAGAAGTAACGCACCGACAAGATACCGATTTTGAAAATTGAAGCCGTTCAGTTTGTCGCAGGCTTGTTTCGCATCCATCACGTCCTCATATACCACAAAAGCCGTGCCCTTGGTATTGTTCGCGATTCCTTGGCGTATTTGCCTGGGGTTGTAGCGGTTAGCAAATCCCGATCTCCCAAGAAAACGGACGCCGTTCAGCCCATTGCCATAGGGCCTAAAGATGTGCGTACCTGATCGGCCCAAACTTGCCGAAAAGGTCGAAGAGCTCTTCTGCTGTGACGTTGTAGCTATTGCATATATCAGTATTGTCATCATCTTGCCCGTATGGGACCAAAAAGAGGCGAGGTTTGGGTCGGGTGCGATAGTTTTGATATCGTGATTCAGTCACAGGCAAGTACGTTGTCCGGCGAGGCTTACCTCAGGTTCTTCACAAAGAGGATACTAAAGAAAAGAGTAAATCAGCAGCGGCACGAGCGGGAAAAAGTAGTCGCTGGTAGACGCCATGCCTGCAGGCAACATGGCGACGCACGAGGGCTTGAGGGGCTTGAGGACAAGGTGGAGAGAAGAACTAACCGGTTGGCTTCAGGAGCAAGCTTTCGGCTCATTCTTGTATGGAGAAGGAGCGCCTGGTAAATTCTTGGGTGAAAGTCGAATAGCACACGCCGGAAAGGAGATTTGGTCTTGTCGAGTTGGAGATTGAGATTGACGGTGGATGGGCAGGCAGTTGCAACGATGCACGCGATGTCGAGGTCTGCCAAGAGATCCGAGATAAGACTAGCGGCAACTTCCAGCAACTCTCAATTCTCCTCCTCGCGGCCATTCAGCATTCAGAGCCTTTGTTTAATACTCCAAACAATAAGCCTTCATTGAGCAGTTTCTGTATTTTGTAGCTATTGTCGAGCAATTTACTATTCACTACGATGTAATTCGAGGCCGCGTGCAGACAGACTGCCGTCGTGATTGGCTTGCCCGCAGCCAAGAAAGAAGCCCGCCTCCGACAAGGCTGCCCAGGGCCTACCGCCTGCCTGCTCCCACCCGTACATAAGTTACTACATCCTACATACAACAACATCCTCCCCTCGACCATCCGTCCAATTCATCTCCTCCGCCTACACCTGCCTCCATATCTTACAGACCGTGCTTGCGTGAATGCCGGTGGCGCCCTCTGCGCCAGCGCTGTGTGTGCCGTGACGCCGCGCTCACTTGTCTCTCGGAGTTCCAGTCAGAAGCTACGAGCCAACCGCCTCCCTCTCACTTCCGCGTGCGCCTCGCAACCTTTTTCCCACGTCGGTCTTCAACGTGAAACATTTTCCTGGCGTGTGCTCTCTCTCGAGACTGGAGAACCTCCGGATCCTCCACGCATCTCGCGCTGTCCTTGTCCGGGGATGACTCTTCACCCAGTCGCAGGTGGCCGTCGTCTAGCCTGACTTCCCCGCTTCATAATTCATAGCCGCCTACCGCAAAGAAACACCAGCATCAGCCTTCTCACATCCTAATCCTCTCCATCTGCTGCAAATTCTTCGATCTCTTCGCATCATAATTTTCCATGGCGAACGCGTCGTCTTTTCTAGGTCACCCAGGTGGTCGGCCAAGGCATTACCGTACGCCATCGCCCCGCGACGCGCTATCGAGCCGATATCCCCTTCCTTCAAAACCGAGCGCTATGCCTTTGGAACGAACGCAGCGCCTTCTATCCTCGAGGCTATGACGGAAATCTACACAGCATTTCAAATGACCACTCTCGACGGTCAATTGGGACTAGTCAGCCCCGCGCCTCGTTTAATGGTCAAGCGACACAACCGAAAGCCGGCCATGGCCACCATCGAGCCAGCTCAAGCATTGAAACACTTGCGAACATAGCACTAGCAACAAGCCCAAGGTTTACTACTGTGCCTTTTGAACCTTCTCGAAATGCAGCCGACGCAGAAACCGCACCCCTATTCCCATCGACCGACGGTGAACACGAGCGGCCTGCTAAACGCGCGCGGTCGGAGAAGGCATCGCCTGCATTCCAACGTGTTGACGCACGGCCGTCAACCAGTCATGTTACCATCCCGGACAGCATGAAAACTGATGCGGAACTTCTCTTGAATTTCGCCCGCCCAACTAATTTTACGTCTCCTCGCCAATACGCGCCACCTACCAACGGCTTTGATCGGCCTCCTCAGCATTTCGCAATGGACCAAAGGTTGCCCTTAGGCAATGGCGCTACGATTTCGAATTTTCCGGGTTCGCTAACAGACGTCTTGTCCGGGAGTACCGAGTCACCCTCACGGTTACGGTCCCATTCGGATGGGTCAGCCGCTATTGCGCGGCCAGTTATTCCTGGATTACGGCCCAACACAAGTTCCTCAACGCTGCCTGGAACTTCCTGGAACAACATACAAAATCCGTTGCTAACATTACCAGATGGACAGCAGATTGTTCAACCTCCACAAGGCTGTCCTACTGGTAGTGCTATGAATCTTGTTCCAGAGGCAAAGGAAGAGACGGCGCAACCAGAAGAAATCTCTCCGACAAACTGTGCAGCATGCCATTTAGTGCGCATGGACGCGAATGGCGAGGATCAAGGTGAAGATACTTGGATTAAATGCGACGGATGTGAAAGTTGGTATCATATTGTCTGCGCCGGCTTCAAGAATGACCGCGAAGTCCGCACCGTCGATAAATTCATCTGTCGAAAATGCCGCCCGGTTCATGGCCAGACTACTTTTGTTCGTAAATCGTCTCGCGCAAGAACAGTTATCGACTACGCCGGTTTGAATCAGGGGCTCGTCAAAACTTCCACGGATTCCTATGAGCATCATTATATTCAACCTATCAAGGACGGAAGGATACAATTTCTACCGGAAAGTTTCCACGTATGAAAGCGGAGCTGGTGACTGCTGAATTCTTTGAAAGGAGTCGGCATGACCGAACCTATTGTCATTCCTGCTGCCCTCAACCCTCGTACCTCTGTCGACATGACGGAGCTGGACTCTGTTTTCGACAACCTCGCGAGCGAAGCTCCAACGCAGGAGATGTTTGACGAGCTACTGGAAAATCATTCGGACGAGCCGGAGATGGTCATCGACTGTGGGCAAGACCTGTTAGATATGGTGATCCCCAGAGGCCTCACGGTTCGCACTGTCGCTCAATTGTATGGTCCAGAGGAAAGGGTTGAAGTCATTGACGTCAAATCTCAACAAGGCGAGGACAAAAGATGGAATATGCAAAATGGGCCGATTACTATGAGAGCGCAGAGAAGAAACCCGTGCGAAACGTGATCAGCCTGGAAATATCGCAGAGTCCTCTGGGAAAGTTAATTCGTCGGCCGAAAATTGTTCGGGACCTTGATCTTCAAGATTCGGTTTGGCCGAGTGAGCTCATGGCTATTGGTGATTACCCCAAAGTTCAATTCTATTGCTTGATGTCAGTGGCGGATTGCTATACGGATTTCCACATTGACTTTGGGGGCTCGTCGGTCTATTACACCATTCTCAAAGGGAAAAGACGTTCTTTTCATACCTCCGAAGGAAAAGCATCTGAAAAAGTATGAAGAATGGTGCAATTCTCCAGCCCAGGATACAACGTTCCTCGGCGACCAAACAAAGGAATGTTATCGGGTGGATTTGGAAGAAGGCGACACCATGCTTATCCCTGCTGGCTGGATCCATGCAGTATGGACCCCGGAGAACAGCCTTGTCATCGGAGGCAACTTCCTCACTCGCATGAACTACGGAATGCAGATCAAAATCGCAAAGATTGAGAAGGATACCAAAGTTCCACGCAAGTTCAGATACCCCTTTTCCAGAAGATTCAATGGTACGCAGCGCTGAAGTATTTGAACGATGATCCTATTCCGGATATGGTGGTTGACGCCTTTACTCGTGACGAACAATATCGCTTCTACCGGCAGTTTCCCATCTACTACGAATTCGGAGAAAGGGAAAACCGCTCACCCCAGGCTCTCCATATTACAATGCACGCTTCTACTCACAAGCGGAGTTGGAAGGATTGCCAGAGTTGCTAAAGTACCTTTTGCGAACTGCACTCATCGCTGGCGGGTACTCCGTGGACGGAGTTACGCCAGATAGACGAGCGCTTACGAAACGCTCAATTCCAAAGATGCAGGGAGAACCGCTCGAGGTAGTCAAGAAATTTGCGATTTGGATAGCTTGGAAGCGAGGAAATGAATATGCCGCTCCATGGATACGACCTGGCGTCATTTCCAGTACTTTTAAAATCGACCAACTCGAGAAAAGACCGGCTGGACGTCCTAGCCGTCGGTCTGAGCGACATGCAGATGCTCAAAAGATGTATGCTGAAAGGCAAAGTCTGCAGCTTGTCTCTGATCAGTCTCAGGACGCTATTTCTAGTTCATCGCCTAATCCTGACAATGTAATATCGCCGCCGCCTCGACCGGTTTCAGTTGTCACCAACCCGGCTGTTACCCACGCGGCTGTCGCTAGTCCGGCGGTCAAAGAGGAGTCTGTCAAACCTCGGAACGCAAACAAAGGCTCTGGTTTGGGACCGAAGCGAGTAGCTTGTGATGCATGTCGGAAAAGGAGGATACGGTGCCGGCACAAGGATGAGCAGAGCGATAACTTGCCACTAGGAGTGTCGCCAAACCCTCCACCTCCAGGGGCAATGTTTGACGCTGTTGATCCGCAAAGGCAGTCTATCTTGGCCCATGATGCAGCTTCTGTACTGAATGCGCTAGCGTTTGTTGCCAGTGAGTCGACTCATCCGGAAGGCGGCGAGCATATGGCATTAAATACGAGTGACGGGTATCCCCGAGACAACTTTGGCCTTTTGAGTGGCATCTCGCAGTCGGCATTTCCACAAGGCAATCCAAACGGTGTCAATAGTGGAAAGAAGGGGAGAAGTAAGGCGTGCGACGAATGTCGCAAGAGCAAGGTAAGAATTTGGGTTGTGATATTTACTTAGTGTATGCTAACGTGTTGACTAGCGCCGATGCATTCATGACGAGTATGGACGAATTGACCCTGTGAAAGCGCAGGAACGGTCAAAACCTCGAGCGAGTTCGTCAGCAAAACGGCCGAGGCCGATTGAAGATGGCATTGATGTAGTGACGAATAAGAAGGTTAAGCCAGAAGCTGGGCATGTCTCTTCCAGCACTGGCATTGAGGAGGATCAAACCATTGCGCCTTACTTTCCTACTCCCCGAACTCATCTTTTAGACGAAGAGCAACCGCCGCAGCACAAGCATGATAATGCAGGGCTGTCCGTAGTCCAGTCTCCACCCGAAGAGAAGCCGGTTCCCCTAGAGAATCTTGCATCAGAGAACACTCCCTACGCTTTATCGTCAGGTGCAAAGGCCAATGGAGACGCAGGGCCTACGAACCCGCTAGTATCTCCTCCCACGTCACTTGCAGGGGAAACCGAGATATTGCCGGATCATGATCACGAACTTCACAACGGCAGCGTCTTTGTCGACGGTGAAACCGAGATACTCCACACACCGACGTCGAGCTCCGCCATTCATCGCGTCAACCACGGCAGGTCGACCGATACGTTCCAGAGCACACACATACACATACACATGCACAAACCACTACAACAAAATTAACACCATTCTCTCGCCAGACAGCCAAGCCATCATCAACAAAGAAATCATCCTCCTCCCGCCCTAGTTCATCGCACACGAAGAAAAGCGCATCATACTCAACAAGTACCTCCTCTCGTCCATCGTCTTCGCATCACAATGCCGCTAGCAATAGTAGTGGTGGTAGTAGTACAAGCAAACCCGCGAAACGCGAACGAACCAGTTTCACAGCAGCCGACGATACCGACGCGGAGAGTTTGAGGTTGATCCGAGAGATCCAAGAACAGGAATTTGGACTTCGAAGACGGACTACTCGTGTTTAATTCATGAATTATTTTTTTTTCCATCCCTTAAAAACTTGCGTCTGATAAATTCTTATTTATTCTATTCTATTCTATGCTATGCTATCGACGACGTTTTCCGCTTCCTTTTTCTTTTCTTTTCTTTTCTTTTCTTTTTCTCTCTTTTGCTATTATTCATGAGAATCATTTAGCTCTGCGCTGTTTTGTTTTGTTTTGTTTCGTTTCTTTCTCTTTTTTCGTTTGCTCTATCTTAGTTATTCCTTGCTGATTAATAGTCAGTCAGACAGTCAGTCAGTACATTGGCGTTTCCTTGCCCTTCCTTCCTCTCTCTCACTTTTTTTTCTTCTAATTTAACAATGTTGTTTTTTTTCTACAGGTTGTCTGGCGTATATTACTCAACTTAGTTAGTACTCTTTCTTGTCTAGCCAGCTAGCTCTTCGATTAATCTGATCAGAATGAGTATGAATTTGATCAATAATTAGTTGTTGTTCTTTTTGTTAGATATTTCAGAAATTAATCCCTCTTAATTGCATATATATATATATGCTAGTTTTTATCTGGACTATCTAAATTAGGTAATCTTCGTCGTCTTCTTTCTATAAGGAGAGCAAAATCAAATCATCAAACGTATAATCATGACGCATTTAGAGGGTGAAAATAAGAAATATCATCGAGGGAGGGCCGAGGAGAGGGGTATATATAGATAAACAAGAAGAGAAAGAGAGAGAGACAAGCGAGAAAAGAGAGGAAAAAGAGAGGATGCTACCTAGATGAATCATCGCTAGAAGAAGACGACGGCATGTTTTTCATCTCCATCATCATCAACGCATTCGTACGACGACTCATAATCTCGGCTAGATCCTCATCCTCCGGCTCTTGGCCAACGCCCACGCCCACCCAGCGCTTGAGGCCTTTATCCTCCTCGACAAAATTGCGGATCACGCAGGCGTTCTCGTAGCGGCCCTGGCACACCTTGCGGCGGCCAAGGTGCTTGAAGCGCGGGCCTAGCGGTCCATTGACGTAGTGGTATTGTCCTGCGAAGCGGTACTGGCGCCGGTCGCCGAGCTGGTAGAATTTGTCGCCCCAGTGGCCGTTGAAATAGAACCATTCGGTTGGGGAGAGCGGGAGAGATTTGAGGCCCGCAGGTCGTCTGTTAGGTAGTCGTATGTGTAGTAGTGGGTGTTGAAAAGAGGGTCCCATAGCGGGCCGCGGTCAGTCTGGTCGTGGAGGAGGCCCCAGGGAAGAACGTATTCGTGAATTCCAGGCGTGGCATACATGGCATGTGTGCCAGTTGCGGAATACACAACGGGCTGACAAAGTAACTAAGTTAGTATGCTTAAAATATAGATAAAAGTTATAGCTGTGTGGCAAACGTACCCTTTTACCTCGCTTCTCAATGCTCTCATAGCTAAAAGCCTCGCCAGCAGTATGAGCACTCAGGAATAATGCCTTTGGATGGCCCTTGTAAAACCGCACCATGGTGTGCTCCCAGTCACCGACGTGATTGCCAAACCGGACATCCAACACCGTATTTCCGAGGTTGTAACTGTAGAAAAGAACCAAAAGGCATCTATAATATCATTGCCCTTGTCAACGACCACCAAGACAGCCGGTGCGTCGCTGCGTCCACGGGATATCTCGTTGTCTTGCTCAGCAGGCTCAACCGGCTCAATAGGTTTGCCCCATATCGCTTGCGGAGCTCTTCGCTGTCCATATTCAATCCGAATGCATCGGGATCGACTGACTCGGCATCCATAGGGTCATCCCAGTCGCCAGCATCGTACCATTTCTTCCGGTCATCGAGATCATTAAACACCGGACTGCTGCTACCCGGTTCCTCCGGCTCCGCTGGTTTGCCGGGCTGCGGTACAGGGATATTC
Source organism: Talaromyces trachyspermus (assembly GCA_020137715.1). NCBI lineage: Eukaryota > Fungi > Ascomycota > Eurotiomycetes > Eurotiales > Trichocomaceae > Talaromyces > Talaromyces trachyspermus. The sequence continues at coordinate 179,475 of JACGXQ010000002.1, read as the reverse complement.
CTCTCCGACGCCAGCCAGTCTGGCAGGGTCTCAACATCATCGTCGCTCGTGAGGTAGACGTACTTGCCCAACTCCCATCGATTCAGCTGATTCAGATCCTGCAGTGACGGGTGTTTCCATTTTGCCTGGACTGGGGTGTAATTCAGCTGCGGCGTCGTATAGACCAGGTGCTCTGCAATGTCGCTCGGCCAGAAGTTCTCGCCCGAGAACAGGTGCACCAGAGGCGCATACTCTAGCACATACTCCGGGATTTCACGCAGGACTTTCTCATGGTCGGTCCAGTTTGCCGAGACGTCCTCGGCAACAGTCCAGTCCAACCGCCAGCTCTCATCTCGATCGTCCATGGGCGACTGATGATCATCTAGGACTTTATTGACCGACCTCGAGCCAGGATGATCCCGCCGCACGTGAGCAATGCCGCAAAGTCAAAGAAACGGCAAAACTTGCGATCCCACCAGGATTTGGAGGTCGCCAGCCATTCTGCTTCCTCTAGATCCTCTTCGGACCAGATAAATAATGACGGCTTGACGGCCCGGGCGAAGCTGATAATCGATATGTAGGCGATCAGGCTGGAAAGGGTGAAGATGATGAGTTTTGAGACAGGGCGGCGACGAGACATGAGCAACGAGGGTTCTCGAGTTCCCGCTCGAGACGGCTATGAGTTGATTTGTGCTCGTTTAGAACCGTATATCAGGGTTTGGCCGGCAGCGCCGGATGGCAGAGACGCAACTCCAGGCCTTTTGCTTCGCTAGGACGAATGCCAGGACGGACAAGCGAGGGAGATCGGATAGAAGATAGCCGAAAGAATAGTTCGTACGTATACGTAGTAATATATCGTAAAGATAGGCCAGTCAGCACACCCGTCAGTCAGCGGCAACACAATATACGGGCAGGCTTTGTCGAACAAGCACGCTTCTGGGAGGGAAGAGGATGAAGAGCAGAGGTGAGCGGGAGGAGAAGGAGGAGGAAGAAAGAGGAGGGCGAGTCCGAAACCAGCAGACGAGTAGTTATTCGTATGATCAATAAGCAGGAGGAGGAGGAGAAGGTCGAGCGCAGCGGCGGGAAGAACGGCAGCCGTGATCAGATCAGCCATCCGCCATCCGCCAATCACAGCGCGGCACCGCTGGCGAATCGGTATGCGAGCGTTCCGCACGCAGCCGATTTTTGATTTTGATTTTTGACTTAGTATTTCATATTCTGTCTGATTCTTGTGGACTCTGGAGTGTATGTACTGGCTATGATATATATGATATGGCCTTAATGCTTCCTGGTATGCCAGGGTATCCCGGTATAAGCTTATAGGCTAGTCCCAGATTAACAAGATTAACAGCCGCATTTCGTCCTGAAGATATGCGGCTAACATTCTGCATACTTAGCTCTGTTGTTTGCTGGATTCATGTTTCTGAACTGGAAGGTAAGCCTACATTAAAAACGAGAAGGAGTAAGAAAGGGAGTATCAGAAAAGCAGGTGATGATGCGAACCTTGACTCGTGGCAATTATAGTATAAGCACGACGATCTAACCAACCGACTGAGCTACAGGGGCAGACTAAGTGGATTGAGGTCTTGGGGAGAATGAATGGCAATTTGAAAAACTATCTCTATCTATCTACAGTGCTACACTCTATACATAGAACCAAACTATGCCAAAAAAAGGACAAGAAACAGATAGTAGGTCTCGGGAGAATCGAACTCCCATTTTGAGGATCAAAACCTCACGTGATCACCATTACACTACGAGACCTTTCTCTTGGGCTTGTGACTGAAAATCGTAGAAGAATAAAGACCACCAATGAGAAAAACTTTACTTAAGCCTCGATCAGCTCTGACGCAGTCCTCTAGTCTGCGCCAGAAATGGAAACCAGTCAGCTTCACGCCGTTTGTCTCTTCTTCAATAAGAGAAGTACATAAAGTCATAGCTGTTGCTGGGCTCTTTTTCGGTTTGCGGCGGCGAAGTGAGGAAATTTTTCATGTGTGTGTTCATAGCATTTCTTCTCTTTTTCTCTGTCTTGGGACATCTGAGTCAGCTATATTGAAGTCGACAATCAGATTTCACATATACACTTACTACATCCATACCACGATTCTGACTTGAGTTGGGCTGTGACGTTGATTCATTTCGCGCAAAGTTGATGCGTAATATCAATGTGAATGATCTCTTATCCCAAGTACCAGGGTAGTACTGTTCTAGCAATCTCGCCGTATCACGGCTGTGATCCTTTGCTGAGACTATTCTCAAAGACATGGCTTCCTTGTTCAGGTGATAGGATTTCCCTTGCTCTGATTAACAATTTCAAGAGCTTCCTCCGGATCTCTCGCGTCGTAGTCCATGATTATCTGATTCAAAGAATCGTCGCATAGTATGTTCACTGGTCGCTTTTCGATGTTTTCTGGACGCTCTTCCGTAGAACTGGCTTTTCTCTTTGGTCTTGCATGGTCTGTCTGGATAGCGTACAAAAGCGGCATCACACCTCTCATCAAGGTACCTCCAACTTGATGTCCGTGTTACGCCAGCCCTGCATGTCGAAGTAGTAGCTCGCTTGTGAGTTCGGGGCAGAGAGAGGTACTCGTATCATCGAAAAACCTTCAACTTGTTCGCTCAATGCTTGCGTGAAGCTTTGTAGATAATCTTCTTTTTGTTGCAAACTTTTTCCCAGTTCCACCTCACGTATGTCGCAAATTTTCTAGTCTTTGATCGGAATTTTGGCCACTCCTGGATTTCAGGGTCGCAAAAGCTCAACACGAAGAGCGAATTCCCAGCGTGCATAGCCATGGTATAAAGGGCTCAGGATGTTTAGACCAAGTCCTGCATAAAACTTGTCCTTTAGCTCAGGAAAGAAATCCTGTAGAGATTCCGGGGCAATGATTGAAAAGCTCGAGCAAATACCATGTCCAAAAATATTTGCAAAAATGTGGAGTTTCTCCTCATTATCAAATTTTGTCGTAGTAGCCTCGTGTAACAAACTACTCATTGTCAATGTAAATCATTGAATCACGCCAAACATCACACTTACTTTTGGATCAAGCTCTCAGTGAATTGAAATTCGCGGCTGTCATTCAACGGCTTGTTTGGAGTAATGAGTTCCAGCACTTCCTCAAGCAATGCCCTTCCTTATCAAACCATATAGGCTAGAGTAACTCAGCGGCAGCCCAATCTGATTTGATCAAGGTATATACGACATAGGTAACTATTTGCTTCAGTTGTTGTTAACGAATATAAAGAGATGACTTCGGTCTTACCTGCCATGGCAGTCGAGGCTTTATCTCCCCGATAATGGACCTGTTCCAAGCTTCGACTGCCCTATTGCGAGCGCCATAATTGTCTGATCGTAACCACGCAGAGAACGAGCATAAGTCGAGTGATTGATACGCTGAATATATTCAGCTTTTTGCTCGCGGTTTACCACCATCGTGACGACCGTAAGATGCTGAGTAACGCTTCGAGTAGTTAAGATCAGAGTGTGCATCGAGTCGTAGTCGTTGAATTCTCAAAACCAAAATTATTTCTTCCCTTTCTGTGTCGCGCTGCGACTCTGACCCAAAACACGCTCAGACGTGTCAACCTCAAAGGTCTCATCTATTTCTGGATTCGCGGACGCGTCTTCCGGTGCATGGCTTTGGACAGGAACGGCCAGAGGATCATAGTAGTTGGAGATGGACTTCGCAGCTGTCTTTGCGCATTTTCTATCATCGGCTTCAAAGTGCGCGATGACTTTTCTTCCATGGCGACGTTAAAATATCGGTGCTTTTAAATCCTCTCGTCAAGATCCAACATAACATCATCAGTTATATCATCTCGCCTCTTCATTTGAAAAATAGGTTCTCTGTTTTCGGCGGCTCTCGACAGGTTTTCTCAAGATTCCGCAAAGACTCGACTCTGTCTGATGCGGCTTTTTGCAGTGCTCACTTGGGCAACGTCCAGAGTCGTAAGAAATTCATGTACCGATACCCAGCTCCTTTCCAAAGAACAAAGTAATGGAGTGTCGTTGGCGTAGACTTCATGCCGCCTCCTCAGGTGATCTTTCAGACGTTGTGGTTTTGCCAGCTTGAACCAATATACGCTCGCCAATAGTGTTTCACGCGATCATCAAGCACAATATCGACATAGCCACTATTTTCAGGCCAATGGTTACCAGGTCGCTGTGACTGGTTTTGCGCGATTTGTTTCACTCTGTTAGGATGTTAGTTAGTTATACACCGATGAAATATTAGTTATTCGTATGTATAGAAAGATGACTCACTTCCGAACTGTGATGTATTGATTCTGTAAGGATTTGATATCATTGTATACGTGATAATACAGCGAGTTGATCAGTTCTTCGCGCAATTGACGTGTGAGAATTCGCCTATAGGGGATATGGCGTAGGTCCTGGTAGGGATTATTGTCCGCGCATAGTTTGTCAATGAGCTGTTTTATGACATCTTGAAGGCGCGGGAATCGAATTTTTGCCGTAACCTCGCACAATTTCTAGAACTTATCATTAGTGTCTGAGAAATCGTTGATCGATTCAAAAGTACTCACATGGGATCGATCCTTTTAGGATCCTTTGGGGATATCGAGGCTATGAGCGAGTCTAGGATATTGTGACGCGGAGACGATTCAAAGGATGTAGAATATGGCTCTTGGAATGCCCGTCGGATCATTTTCGTTTCTGGTCAGGAAAATGCTTTCGTTGATCGCGTAGAGAGGTCGACGGAGGAAGATGTTGGTTTGACTACGTCGCTTGCGTAGTGATTCGATATGAAGCTTCAATTCTCTAACGTCGAGGTAGCAATAAAAGCCTGATTTCAAGGAAGAATCAAGGATGGGGTCGAAGTGCGTGCGCCTTGTATATGCGCTTCGCTTGTCAGCGGTGCCGATTTGGGAATAATCCCTATTCGGGATATTCCTCGCCAAACAGAAGACCTGAAGTGCTTCTAGGCAGAATGGAGCAAGAGAAAGATTTGGAAGGTTCCAGCATTTAAAAAATTATATACAGAAGCCACACCTATTTCTTTGTGCAGCTTCTTGTTTGTACCTAGGTATTCCGTTTGGGTTGCTAGGAATAAAGATAGCAGGCATGGGATTTGGCAGGCCGAACCGTCTGGCAATTTTTTGCGATTTTGTTAGAAGCGAGTAACATTATAAAATGGCAACAAATATGAAAAATAATGAGTACTATGTCTTGCTTCCTAGTAGGCACGATTCTTAACGTAATCGGTAAGCCACCCGCCCATGTAAGCGACCCGCCCACTTCCGTCCGAGAACGCGCTCTATATTGATTCCAACCCTCAAATTTCAACCTGAAATAATAATTATATACAAAAATTAACTACTAGTACGATTAGGACATTGAGGGCTTTTATGCCCGAAAACTCCGCAACTACTACACCTATATTAGCGGCGTACGCGCACTTGAGAGGCTGGAAGCTCAGGCTCGGCCGGAGTAGTAGTAACAGGCTGAGATGCCTTAATCTGATCTTGTACAAGTGTCTGAGCTTCCTCTCTAGTAATTCCTTGCTCATGAGTTATTCGTTTTGTAGATCTTTAGCGCTTTTGCTTTTCTTTCTCATTTGCAGCCCATAAATCGTGAACTTCTTTCTATATAATTAGAAGCTCATTAATGCTTGTCTTATAAGCCTTTGATATTTGATTAATTGCTTTATCAATAACTTCAGATGGGCTTCTCATATGCTGGCTTATTTGCCACTTAATTGTACTCAATTGGTGCTTAAATTGGCGTGGATTTTAAGGTGTCTGCAAGCAAGATGATTGTGAATCGCTAGATGGATTAGGGGGTGTTGGAGTCTTTAATTGGATAGTAAGCTATTGATAGACTTAATTTAGATCAAAAGGCACTAATCCTGTTGCTGTAAAGCTATTCTGAATAGTTTTGACTTTATATGCCATTGTATAAGCCTCTGGAAATGCCATAAGAAAGTTGATTTTATCAATATAATTGAAGTTGAGTCTTATCCGCTGCTCAATAAGCTTTCTATATTGTCATTTTAAGACTGCAAAACAGCCAACATTAAGAGATTGTAAAAGATGTGAGAAGTATAAAGACATGCAGATTAGAATAATATTATTCTTAGTGCATGTACGGTCGAATTTAGTAGTTAAATGACTTCCATGGCTATCAAGAATTAATATACGATATCGTCCCATTATCTGGCCATTTGTATGAGGAATAAAGTGATTAATAAGCTAATCCATTCCAATCTTATCTGTTGTCCACCTATTATCACTAATATTAATCTTCCAGTTATGTGGAAGAGTCTCAAACCAGGCTTCTTGTAAGTATTTTGAGGCTTTAAAGATCACATACAAGGGTAAGGCCTAACCAGTAGAGTTAACTGCCTTAATTGCAGTTACCTATTCTCGATTACCAGGTTGTAATAAATGTGGCCGGCTATATCGATTGCTTCCAGTAATAACCTTTGCACTTGAGCAGAGCCCTATTACAAAGCCAGTCTCGTCAAAGTTATAGATATCTTCCAGCAAGATACCATACTTTGATATAGCCTCTCGTATATGATCAAAATACTCCTCAATTATCTTTGGATCTTCACATTTAGCACGCTCGTAGTTATACCTCCGTGAAAATCGCGATTTGAGCTTAGGACGACGTTGGGTTAGATTATATACCTATTTTTCTCCAATCTGTTGATTTCCATGTTGAGAAAGAAGAATATTGGCCATATCTTGTACCATAGAGGGTCGGGGAGGTAATCCTTGCTTATCGAGATCAATATCCACTTAATAAGTGATTCCTCTTCAGATTCAGTCAATTTATGACTATTGGCGCGTTTTTCGCTTTTGTATTGTATTCCCTTTAATCGATCTCAGAGAGTCGTACGAGGAATAGTATAAATCCGCACAGCTTCACGTATAGTTGAGATTTTTCCATTTTTAAATCATAAATAGCTAATTGGATCTTCCCTCTATTTCCACCGATTTTTGAGGATTTTTATTGCGAATTGGTGGCATAGTGACGCGTTGAAGTTGTAATATTGAATATAGAGCGCGTTCTCGGACGGAAGTGGGCGGGTCGCTTACATGGGCGGATGGCTTACCGATTACGTTAACGTAACCGGACACCCACCCGCCACTGACACCGACCCGCCACTTTTCTCTAGGAATCGTACTTTATTATTTTATACTATATTCAACGCGTCAATATGCCACCAATTCAAGAGATAAACTCACCAGATTCCGTACAAACTGAGGGTCGGATTCAATTAGCAATTTCCGATTTAAAAATGGAAAAATTCGAAATATTAATCAAGCTGCGAAGGTTTATAACATTCCTCATACAACTCTCCGCGATCGACTTAACGGCGTCAAATATAAAGGTGAAAGACGCGCCAATGGCCATAAGTTGACCAAAATGAAGAGGAATTGCTTCTTAAATGGATCCTTAACCTTGACAAGCGTGGTCTTCCTCCCCAACCCTCTCTTGTATAAGAAACAGCCAGTATTCTTCTTTCCGATCAAGGAATAGAGCGAGTTAGTGAGCGATAGGTTTATCGATTTGTTAAACGCCATAACAAGTTAAAACACGTTTTTCACGTCGATATAACTACGAGCGAGCTAAATATGAAGATATTCAAATAATCCAAGAGCATTTTGACCGTGTACAAGAGGCTATAATGCAATATGGGATTGGACCGGACGATATTTACAATTTTGATGAGACTGGCTTTGCAATAGGACTCTGTGCATCTACAAAAGTTATTACAGGCAGCAATCGATATGCAAGACCTTATTTATTACAGCCTGGTAATCGTGAATGGGTTACTGCAATTGAGGCTGTTAATGCAACAGGATGGGCTCTACCATCATATATTATTTTCAAGGCAACAACTTTCCACCAATATAGCTGGTTTGAGGGTCTTCCATCGGACTAGAGAATCAATATTAGCAAGAATGGCTAGACAATAGATGAGATTGGAATTGAATGGCTTCAAAAGCACTTTATTCCTTATACAATAGCTCGTACAACTGGCGCCTATCGAATGCTTATTCTTGACGGTCATGGAAGTCATTTAACACCTTTATTTAATCAAATATGCACTCAGAATAAGATTATTCCAATATGCATGCCATCTCATTCCTCACATCTCTTACAGCCTCTTAACGTGGGTTGTTTCTCGGTCCTAAAAGACAATATGGAATACACGTTGAGCAACGCGTACGACTAGGCTATAGCCATATTGACAAAATCGACTTTCTTACAGCTTTCCCAGCAGCCCGTACGGTGGCATATAAGCCTGAGACTATTCGGAATAGCTTCAAAGCGACTGGCTTAGTACCATTTAATCCAGAATATGTTTATGAGAAGCTTACAATCCAGCTTTGTACACCAACACCACCTCCAAGTCAAGGAAGTGAATCACAATCATCCTGCTTACAAACACCTCAAAATCCACATCAATTTAAGCGTCAAATCTCGACAATTAAGAAGCGGATTAGTGAGTGTAAAACAAGCCCAATTGAGGTGGTGGAACAAGCTATAGACCGGGTGTCTAAAGCATACGAATTGAGTATGAGTGAGCTCCTAATCGCACGGAATGAGATTCATAATTTTCGGGCTGCAAACGAGAAAGAGAAGCAAAAAGAAGGAGATCTTGAGCTCAGATATCTCATGAAGGGTCTCTTACAGTTGATGAAGCTCAGGCACTTATTTCTAATAGAAATGAGACCTCAGAGCCTGTTCCAGCTGTTCCCGTCAAATCCGGGCCTCAAGGCTCTCAACAGCCCGTACGAGCCCCATATAGGTGTAGTGGTTGTGGGATTCCTGGGCATAAATCTAATAGATGTCCAAATCGTAATACTAGTTAGAAAATTGTATATAATTAATGTGGTGGTTGAGAAATTGAAGCTTGAAATCTATATACTGTGTGTTTTCCGGAAAAAGTGGCGGGTCGGTGTCAGTGGCGGGTGGGTGTCCGGTTACGTTACTTAGTAACCACTTATATAAGCCGCAATGATTCTACGACGCATGCCTTCCTGATTAAGTAGGAATTAAGTAGTTGGTTGGTTATTTCTCTGCTGCGTTTGACTATACACTATTCCGGCAGGACTAGCTGTCGGGGCCGGATCTGGGAATAGCTTCATGTCGGCGCCATAGAAGGTTAGCGGCCTCGCTGAGGGAGGATATATAACGGCCTTTAAAGGCACAAAGAGTCCTATTCTTTTCTATTTCTTCTTCCACATGTGTTTCAACCAACCAACATGCATGCACCCTCGCAATTTGTTTGGGTAGGCCGTTGAGTTGTCAGCTACAAAAGAGCCTCAGCACAGCGCGTTAGCAGTTGAATGCTGCCTGTGGCTAGCGAGTAGCCTTCACAAAAGAAAGGAAGGAGTCTAAATTTAAAGTCCAAATATAAAAGCAAGAAGTGAACAAAAAGTGGAAGAACCTTTGAAGGAAGGTCTTCACAGGAGACGGCCCAAAGAGGGAATTGAACCCTCGACCTCACACATTTTCGGCGTGGTACCCTGACGGTACCCCGGGTGAACGGGGTTTCCGGAAAAGGTACTCACACTGCCCAAAGCGTGAAGCATACCACTAGCCCATTTGGGCGCCGTTGATGGAATGGGCGCAGGTCTGACATATAACCGAAAAAATGATAAATCAGCCAATCAGGAGCCGTATATCGCCTTTATGTGGGGCTCTGCCGTTTCGTCTGGTCTCTGTGCCTCAGGCTCTAACCACATACAGAATTATTCTTGATTTCTACCCCTGCTTTTCTTGACAGACAATAGCTATAAGCTATTATATGTAAGGAAATAACCTTCAGTCATGAGCTGTGACTAGTAATTAGTGTCGGACGAACCGTGCGATTTTATCCGTGTTTGTTCTCTTATCAAGCGAAGCATTGGAAATGCATACTGCATCCAATAACATGCATCATTGGACCGTCGTATCCCTGCACTAGATTGTGTTGCGATATAGTTAGCTTTTATGCAGCCACTATCTCTCATGATTCATGACTGAAGGAGCTCTAGATAACGGGGTATTAGTGAATATATAAAACGCTCTGTCTTCACGTACATTCGCGATTTCTTGTCAGAGCGATAAGCTGGCTGTTCTTTTTGTTTCTCTAGTTTGAAGCCCCTCATTGACATGTCCATTTCGAACGATAGCACCATGTCGGAGGTCCCAGGACAGTTCATCTTGTAGATATAGATCATTCAATGCGGACTCGTCATGCAAATGGAAACGGCGATATAGTTCTGGATCCAACTCCATCGAACGACCCTAATGATCCCCTCAATTGGCCTCCTCGTCGCAAACTCTTGTCACTGATCTGCCAGAATCTGTACGTTAGTCCCGGAAAAGAAGAAAAAAGATGATTGCTAAAGAATACAGATATACTTGGTTCACTGGTATTTCAGTGTCGACCGTTTACTCCGTCCTTGTTCCCCTGTCTAAGGCCTCGGGGTGTCCACTGACGCGTTGAATCAAGGAACAGGATATATGTTTTTGTTTCTGGGTTGGAGTTTACTGTTTTGGCAGCCATTTGCTCTCCGACATGGTAAACGTCTCACATTTTACTGTCCATTGCTGGAGGTATTGTTAGTACCCCCATTTTCCCGTTTTACCTGAGGTCGATCAAGATATATTACATTTGTATTAACATTTTCTCTTCAAGGGAACATCGATTTGGAGGTAAGGCTGTTTACTTATTACAATATCGCTCGAGTTTACTACGTGAAGACTTACATGCATCAAGTGCATATGTAACAAGCAACGGCGAGTGGATAGCCAAGTGCATCTTGCAAGGGTTCTTCATTGCTCCTATCGAAGCCCTTCCGGAGATTTGTGTGACTGATCTAGTATGTGCCCTGATCACGAAAATATTATTCTGACATGATCAAAGATAAAAGCTAAGAGGCGAGCAGTATTTTACACACGAACGCGGCACCTATATGGGTATTTATGCTCTGACCCTGGCAGGTAGTAATTACTTTGCTCCTGTGATATGCGGATTCATCGCCGAGTACCAGGGATGGAGATGGGTGTTTTACTGGCCGGCGATTTTTCTAGGTGCTGTCTTGGTCTTCTTGGCCTTGTTCATGGAAGAGACCACCTACAATCGCAGTAAATCAGCAGTGACCCAAGTAGACGGATTGTCACCGACAGAAGAGCTTTCAGCAGGAGAAAAGACAGCTGTCGCCACGACGCCTCGCATGGAAGATAACGGGTATAATATGGACAGTCAACCAAAGTCATTTGTTGCCAAAATGTCCATCGGGCGAACCAATCCAGGTCAAAAACATGTTCAAACATGCACTTCGAAGCCTGAGGTTTCTGGGCTGGCCGGTCGTGTTTTACGCTGGCTTCTCATACGGGTGTTATCTGATCTGGTTCAATATTCTTAACGCGACAGCCTCCATCATCCTTTCAGGCGCACCCTACCATTTCGGCTCTTCCATGGTTGGGCTCAGCTACCTGTCTTGCTGCATCGGCGTTATGATCGCGTCGATTGTGTCTGGCAGGCTGAGTGATTGGTTGACCATTAAGCTCGCGCGCCGTAATCACGGCGTTATGGAGGCCGAACATCGCTTGTGGCCATTTGCTATTTGTGTTGTCACGGTGCCTTCGTCTCTCATACTGTGGGGTGTTGGCGCTCAGCACGGTGTTCATTGGTTTGGGCTGATATTTGGAATGGGCGTACTCGCTTTTACCTCGACAATGGGCATCACGCTGAGTGTGAACTACATGATTGACAGTTATCATGACATTAGCACTGATGCCATCGTGACTGTTATTCTTGTACGCAATACGATGTCATTTGCAATTGGATATGGGTGAGTGGATTATTTGTATGGGACGAAGAAGCGAGACTGACATTCTGATTCGCAGAATCACACCGTGGCTGACGAATCTCGGATACCAAGATTGTTTTATTTCGGCAGCTTTCATCGGTATGGCTGTCTCGTTGGTGTTCTTGGTCATGGTTAAATACGGAAAGTCCTTGAGGGTTCGGAGTGCCAGCAAATACTGGGCCATTGTTAACCGTGATAAATCCACCGAGAACGAATGACTTCAGAAGAACATTGGGAATGGGCGGCTCTGACCTTGTCCTGGGCTGGGAGTGACCTAGCAAGCTCCGTATGACAAAATACATAGTATAAATGAAATGCTCGATGTTCATATCAAACGCCTTTTACTAATCTCAGCATCTCCTGCCTGCTGTTCCTCGGTTTGGAGTATTTGCTATTAGAAGGATTTTGAAATCAAGCTGCCACAATCCTTAAATTATCAACGGGGTCTATAGCAATGGCCTTAACTTTGATGAGTAGCTGCCCGGAGCCGGGTCGAAATATGTCGGATTTTCTTCTGTAATGATCAATGTGGGCACCGGCATGATGTCTGTCTGAAGATACTAAAGTCGAAGCCTACTACTGTATCTATTGGATGTGCTACTCAATGGAAGTTTCATCAGCAAGATGATTAAACTTGTTTAGAAGGACGGACCTCCTGGAATTGGGATTGAGCTGTGACAGTTAGTCCTACACCCACCTTTTCTGCTGACCTTCCATAATCTTTCAGCACCGCAGAGTTGTTGCAATCACTCAAGTCCGAGTGACACCGTCATTCAAGTCTTTCTCAAGGAAAAAAAGAGTCTCATAGACGTTAATCCTGAATTGACTACGATAGGATTGCTTCGACTTAGCGCTTGGCTGTACCTAGATTAGGGTTCAGATTTGCCTTGCTGAAGGATGGAACATTCAGACTGGAGAGTAAAGGCTAAGAAGTATTATTATTTATTTACTATCATCTATGCAAAAATTATTATCAATTCTAATAGCAGCCTTATGGCCATCAAAAGCGGTTGGTCCTTTAAATTAAAGAACATCTAAAGACCTTTATCTAAAGTAGACTCACTCTAACCCTAAATAGGTCACTTTATGATAGATAGTAAGATTACTTTTATTAATCTCTTTTAATGACTTGATAGTGTTCCGTAATAGTATATAAGCCTCAATGTTCTTCTTTATTAAACCTTATGCAATAGCCTTCAACTTCTGGCTAAACTTTTGACTAGTAACTAACCATATTCTTCATACATAATGTCCTTTTAGGTGTCAGGACTACCAAAAATGGTCGTCCTGGGACCCCTGTTCACGTAGCGAAGGCACCGCTTATGCCTGGTGCGCTTTTCCTAGCTCGGCTAGTCTCCCTCGCCGCTTTAACAGCGCCTGGATCCAGCATTGGCTTTCCTCCCGCTTGCTGGACCTTCGCAGGCATAAATAGAGCCGTCGTTTCTCCCATCGATATGCTCCAGTGCCGCCGCGGCCACTTCAGCGGTGTGAGACACAGCGACCAGTGTATCTTCTGCGGCATAGAGGTTGCAGATTATTACAGTGCCTCAAGTCTGTAGTTATATTGACTCATTGTCCTGAAACCTATGTCTTCCTATATATTCTATACACATGAACCCTAGCATGGGTACCAGCTTCGACTTGGTGAAAGAACTCGAAGTATTCCGTGAACAGTTTGAAAGAGCTTCGTACAGCACTGGACTGAGTGCGTTATTATAAGAAAAGCTTTTATACATCAACCAACCAGGGTCAAGAGCTGCCGTTGCCCCAGTAGACATAATGAAGGATGGAAATTATAGTCTTGGGCATGATGGACATGAAGAATATGATAGGAATTGGGTATCATGATTTATTTACCATAAGTTTATTTTTCTCGCTACTGCCTCTTATCGACACCTTACCCTTAATATATGATTCACATAGTTGTTCTACCTTATGTTTCGCTTGTACCTTCAACAATCGTACCTTTGTTAGCAGAATGTTAATAAACTAGTAAAGAGCCTATTCTGACTTGGACTACCTTAGAAAATAGCAATTTACTATAACTGCGTAGCGATATTACAACATTGATCGCCACTAACACATAACGTAAAAAGTCAACCCAGTTTGTTGCCATGCCTGTTTGGTAGAAGGTAGGGCGTTTAATACTATCCCCAGTAATAGTAATGGTAGCACTTGGTGTCACTCCAAATATCAATACACACGCTGTCTCCCATGTCCAAATACCGTCAGTTTGGGCCAGCTGCTGACTTCCAGCTGTAGAAATCAGTCAGGATATATACCTGCTCTGTTGCAATCCCACCAAGTAAGCTGTACTGTGACTATTGTGTATGGGCTCCTTCATAATTCCCTTGCACTAAGAGCAGGAAGTTATCAGTGAGGACGTCACCAATATAATTTATACCAAAAAGATAGAAAAGAAAAAGACAACAGATCGTATTCATTGTTAGTTGATTATTCTCCAGTTTATTCATACGCTTAATGCGTTACATGCAAAGCAGTCCGATTGGTACCAAGAGTAGTAACCAGATGCAGTCGAGGCGTAGAATGAACTTGGTGAGTGCAGATTGCAGTAGCTTCCCTGGATGAAATAGAGATCTGTACAGCCAGATGTAGAGAGACATTGCGCTCCACAGGCAGCAGCACTCTGTACATAGGAACCAGAAGTATATGAGATAATCAAGGTGGTAGGATTATCATCCGAGAAACCATATGAACCGCATGCATCCCCGGAAGAGAAACAAGACGCACTATACCAATAGTAGACTGGAGACACAGAGGTACTTTCTGCAAAGGTGCTTGCCCCTTCATGCAAGTTGCAATAGCTTCCTTCAATAAAGTAAAGATTGGTGCAGGAAGGTGTAGTTAGACATTGTGCTCCACAAGCAGCTGCACTCTCAACATATGGACTTCCAGCTGTATATGAAGTAATTAGAAGTGAGCCAGAATTATCATGTGAAGCTCCAGGAATACCACAAGTGTTATTCCCAGCAAAGCATGCTGCATCATACCATATATAATATGGGGATACAGTACTTTCTGCAAAAGTGCTTGCTCCTTCATGCAAGTTGCAATAGCTTCCTTGGATGAAATAGAGATTTGTACAGCCAGATGTGGCTATACATTGTGCTCCGCAAGCAGCTGCACTCTGCACATAGGAACCAGAAGTATATGAAATAATTAGAAGTGAGCCAGAATTATCATGTGAAGCTCCAGGAGCACCACAGATTACTCCACCTTGAGGTACACCGGCTAGAACTGAAGCTGATGTACACGTTTCAACACCAATGCAGACATAATCACCAAGATCTAAATACTGGCAGCTTGAGCCAACAGCTGGATTCCAGCTATAGAACTGGGCGAGGGATATATCATATTTTGTAGCAATATCACCACATTGATCTCCACTAGCCACCAAATGGAATCTGTCACAATTGGTTACCATCCCTGCTTGATATGGTGTGGGAGTCGTAATGCCATTAGATGGGCTTGTTGTTGATGTAACAATTGCCGTTGGTGTTGCTCCAATAACATCAACACAGACATAGTCACCCAAGTCTAGAAACTGACAATCTGATCCAACTGCAGGATTCCAGGTGTAGAATAGGGTAAGAGATATTCCATATTTTGCAGTAATCGTATCACAAGTATCTCCACTGACTACTAGATAGAAACTATTGCAGTTGGATGCCATGCCTGTTTGGTGTGGCGTGGGAGTTGATATTCCATCGCCCGTGGAAGTTGTGGTTGCAACAACAGTCATGGAGGTTGTAGTCATGGAGGTTGTAGCACTAGCTGTTGGCGGGCCCGTCGACAACGTAGACATTGTAGAGAAATTAATTTGTACACAGTAATAGAGTCCCGAGATTAGGGTACAACCGGGACCCAGTTCGGTGGTGCTTGGATTCTGTCGGTGTTAGTCATGATAGATTTAGTATTTGGAAATGAACCTTACTCACCCATGCTTCAAACTGAGCCTCTGTCATCCCATAAAACTCCTCAATAATAGCACATGTTAGGCCATAGGACTGTTGAACCCATTCGCTGCAATCAGCAGTTGCTCCGGGGCAGCAGTCCCAGGAGGCGATATCAGGTATGCTCCCACAAGAGGAGTAACAAAACTAGAAACTAGCAGATAAGACAAATACATGTTGTTAAAGGAGATCACACAAGCTACCGAAAGGACCAAATGTATGAATGTAAGCGTTGTTTCTCTGTTGGCAGGGAGGGATATTGTTTTAGTACATAGGGTACAGTACCCTTCGGCTGAAAACTTATCAGACGACCAGGCTAAGGCAAGTTACATGTTATCCTGCGACCACAGTTACATCGGCTTTTTTAAAAAAGAAAACAAAAAAACATTAATTCTAGCCTCCAAGGTTGCTAATGCAGTATAATTTTGTGGCGTATTTCATCTAACTATCCGCGTCGTATTTAGGTAAGCTGCATACAATACCTGCATTAGGGCTTGCCATCTGCGCTCTGAACTTCCTGAATTGGCTCTAGTTACTAGACCCTGTAGCTACTAGCTAGTGCATAGACTTGACTCGGAAATCAGACGATTTAGTTGCTGCTAGCCAGGAGAGCTAGGACCGGAGGAAACAATGGGTACTTAGCACTAAGTATGTCGACTGACAGCGTTGAAGGCTGACACGGGCGAATTTGTAGTAACGGTATAGACATAGACTTAACCGAGCTACTTATTATTATCCCTTACCATCTGCATTCGATCTGAATCACCCTTTCCATAGTCAATCAGGACCGCCCTTCATCTGTCAACTTTCCTCCTGTTTCTTAACCTCATACACACTCTTTGACTGTTAGTCTTTTGTCTCGCTCCGCTATGGCTGTCCTTAATTTTAGCTTCGCTTTAGCCATTCTTTTCTCTTTCTTAACGTACTCTTTGCAAATGATGCATGGGCACGGGTTCCAACATCTCCCTCTGAAGTCTTCTTGCATGGCGTTTCACAGGGCCATACCTTGGCCAAGAGGGCTTCGAAATATACCTATGACTATTGCGTAGCAGCAGGCAACAGATTGCTATGTGCGACCCAGATGTCAGATACAGAGGCAACAACCTTCCTGGGACATGGCAGTGTTGTAGCACAATATACTACCACAAACCAACTAATCGCCGACGGCTGGCAAAGACAACCTGGTGACGATATTTTAGCGGGATTGATTGATGGATACCTGGGCTCGTCAACGCTGTCGAGTCTCGGAATTTCTCTGGACGAGTCTGAAGTTGTGAATTGGGTGCACCAGATAGAGGTATGCACATTTCCTTCTCTTTTCTTCCCTTGTTTTATCTCGTTCTCCCGAGATATCTGCCCTAGACACCGCTCGAGGTGACAACAGAATCTGAAGGCTAACGACGAATATTTTCCGATAACAGTCTGAAGAAGCCTACTATCAATGCTGGTACAACGCTCAGGCGGGCGCTATTATCGTGGATACAACTTATGGACCAGCTTATGCCAAGCAGGACCTGTTATCTAAAGGCCAATGGCCCTCGGACGGAGTGCTCCCCGAAATCCAACAGTTATCGGACGTGATGTGGATCGAATGGGCCAACCAGGCGAGTGTGAATGGTGTGGAACCGAGCAACATCCAATATATCTTTCGCATGAATATTGTCAACGTCGACACCAGAAACGTTATACTGAACGTCCTCCTCCTTACCGACATCGAAGACGGGGATACTGGGATTTCGAAACGAGTACCGAGGCTGGTCAGGCTCTGCTTGGGACTCCTAACGGGAATGCCCAGTCCTGGTTTCTGATCAATCACAAAGACGCACTGGGTGCTGACCAGACTGATGAAGACAACATCACCGGCCTAAAGACAATCTCCAAGGTTCGGATCTGGAAGAACTCTGGAACCTCGTGCTACATACTAGCAACTAATGAGGATGTACCGTGCCTCCACATGCTTTTCTTCATTACTACCTACACTGCGACTTGAACATGTATGGACCCTTCCTGGATTCTCCCTGCGTGCAGAAGCTACAATTTCTAGAAAGTAGCGAGAAAATAAGCTGTGGCATATATGTATCTGAGAAAGCGACATGTCCAACTTCGTTATGCTTTGGCGGGCACGTCAAGCTAGATAACGTTCACCGCGTCTTGAATATTTGGAGCTATTCCCAGCAACCTAAATACACGTATTTCATTAAAGATGTAAATATTGATTAGAATATCTAGCTCTAGTGTGGCCTTGAATCCCACAGGTCGTAGGTGCTCATCTTGGCGTGGTTAAAGGTAACGATGCAGAACCAACATCTTGACTAGAATACTCAATTTTCCACCCGATACGATCTCTAGCTTCCTGTATAGAAGTGCCTACATTAAGGAGTTATGTAGTGTTTAGATTGAATCTTTCTCGGCTTCCCTGTTTATTTGCAGTATGGAGATTATAATTTTCCTTTGATATACAACATTGTTACCATAGTTATGTGACAGCGGAATACGCGGCATAAAATTGAGCATTACCAGAAGCGCCACTACCTAAGAAAGAAGACCGTTTCTGGTGGCTGTGAAAACTCGGTTCTCAATATAATTATACGGCAAGCCCGGCGCACTAACAAGCAAGTGGTTATTTCTACCTACCACCGGGCAATTTAACCCGATGTACGCATAGCCAGGTGAGCCTAACCTCCTGAAGGAACGCAATCCTTGCTAGTTCCCTGTACCTTGTACTAGGGAGATCACCAGGGTCAACCGGAGTAGTTGAATGCAAGACTTGACTAGACAAAGAGTCACGTCAGCAGGTGCCAGTGACTCCCACGACCCTGTATCTGAGCCTATGATAAACTATGTAGCTGGTACTGCGGAAATAGTACAGCTTTATAGTGACCAAGGTATCACCCATTTTTCAATTTTTCAAACGCCGCGATAGGGCTCTAGGTATTCTCATGTGGAGCTTGCAATCAAGGTGAAGACAAGGATACTATGCAACCAATTGATTTTGCTAAACTAGTATCTGGTCATTTGATTTGTTATGATTCGACGCTAATGCTGGCAGTAGGTAGTCCCAAAACAAAAACGCTTCCAAACAAATCTAATGTACTCCAATACAAGTACCCTGAGGCTATGATGAGTACCTAGATCAACGTCACATTAGAAAACATCGGGCTGTACCTAGGACTGCCCATTACTATGTAACCCTGACTACTAGTACCTTGTCTCCTTTCGGCTGGGTACGCCACGCACTAGCTAGTCTAGTTGTTGACTCTGCCTCATGGCAGAGCACTATCGAATCATGGAGAGAGGAGCCTCGGAAATTACTATGTGATCGCGAGGCTTCCTCGACCGAAGTTTAGCATAAGAGACATGCCTGGTCTCCGTCGTTCCGTCTTTCTGAAGGACTCAACCCATCCTCCGTGCGCAGAGTACAGTCGCTCTTTCCTGACTTTAAGCCGTCCCGTTTTTCCTTCGTTCTCTTGGCTTCATTTCTTTGTGTTCCAATCATTTTTCACATCCTACCTGTCTTCGTTCTTGCCACCTGTCATGCGATGGACTGGTGGTCTGGCAGGTGCCCTTGCCGGGTCACTTGTCTACCAGGCGATGCCAGGCCAGGCGAACGTGGCGGACGTGGACCCAGCTGAAGTCTCCTCGTCTGTCAGTGCCTACCTGGCAGCACATCCCATCTCTACGCGCAAGGCCTCTCAAACTCCGGATACAGCCAGTTTGAAGGCAGCTGTTTTGGCAAACACCACCTCGCCCATATCACACGCAGCGAGAAGCCGGTGTCCTGTAAGCTGCAGTGAAAGTGGTCTGGACTCCACTGCTTGGTCTGTTTATCATCGCTTGGAACGGCTGGATCTGTGTGACAGCCCTATGCTGTTAGACTTCAACCTGTTCAATGAGCTGGACAATCCAAGAACACATCTCAGTCTTGCAGCTTGCTCTGCAGATTTTGAATTATCTTCTTCGGCGAATCGAGAGACGACTAATAATACCAGCTGTTTGTCGAACTCTGTTAGCCCGTCCACTGTCACCTCCTCCATCCAGCTGGCCTCGTCTGGTTCTACCTCTTCCATTGCCACCGCAGACGTGGTCAATCTGCTAGAGCAGCTTCAAGCTGCCTTCGCCGTCTCTCAATCCGACTGCAAAGAGAGGATCCAAGTTGCCTACACCGAAAAGGCGGCTGTGGGCGTCTATCTTGGCTCTGCACTGAGCAGCCAGGGGTCATCCTGCCTGTGTTAGATAAGCTAATCACTCAAGTTCAGACGGATAACAGCATTGCTCAGGAGACTATTGTCCAGTTATGCAATAATTCGACGGCCAGGTACTCGCTGGGTGTCTTTGTTAGCACCAATGCTGACCTCTCCTCTACACAACAAGCCATTCAGTCCTGGCGTAACAGCGGCTGTTTGACCACCATGGAGGAGTGGACTCCAGACTGGGATACCCTCTCATTTCTGGCGCCGTCCTCGCGCTTGAACTCCTCGCTGGCCACCAACTCTACTCGTCTGGCTACACGAGAACTATTGCACCGCCGCACACACTCCGACAAGGAGCTGCGCCATGCCCAAGAAGCCAAGAAACTGCAGTCTCGTGACGACAGTAACGAGTGCACCACTATTCAAGTTGTCTCGGGCGATTCTTGTAGCACCCTAGCCACCGAGTGTGGTATCACGGCTGCTGAGTTCACCAAATACAATCCCTCGTCCGATCTCTGTTCAACCCTGGTCGCTGGTCAACATGTTTGCTGCACCGCCGGAGATCTGCCGAACTATGCTCCCCAGCCTGACTCTGATGATAACTGCTATTCGTATACCGTGAAGACTGGGGATACCTGCTCGGCCTTGGCCGCGGCGTATGACATTACCGTTGATGAAATCGAGGCTTGGAACACCGGTAGTAATGGCACTTGGGGTTGGATGGGCTGCAGTGACCTGCTGGTAGGCAGCTATATCTGTCTTAGTGATGGATGGCCGCCCATGCCGGCCAATGTTCCGAACGCGGTATGTGGCCCTCAGGTCAATAATACCAGTACCGCACCACATGGAACCGATCTCGCCACCTTGAACGAATGTCCTCTAAACGCCTGCTGTGATATCTGGGGTGAATGTGGTATCACCGCGGACTTTTGCACGCCGTCGAACTCGACGACTGGAAACCCTGGGACAGCAGCCAGCGGCGAGAATGGTTGTATCTCCAACTGTGGCGCATCTATCATCGTTAGTGATGCCCCGGCTGAAACGTACTCGATTGCGTACTTCGAAGGAAGTGACCAGACCCGATCCTGTTTGGCGATGTCGGTGGACCAGGTCAACACCACTTTCTATACGCACATCCACTTTGCCTTTGCCACAATCAACAGTGACATGACCCTTAACGTAGATGGCATGGAAGATCAGCTTTCCCTGCTATCCAACATGACAGGAGTCAAGCGCATCCTGTCGATTGGTGGATGGGACTTTTCTACTGGTGCCGACACCTACATGATCTTCCGCGATGCTGTCACCTCAGCGAATCGGGACACACTGGTCAGCAATGTGGTCGACTTCCTGGACGAATATGACCTGGACGGCGTGGACTTCGACTGGGAGTACCCTGATGAGCCTGATATCCCCGGCATTCCCGCAGGTACCACTGCAGACGCCACCAACTATTACCTTACCCTGCTCGTCCTCAAAGAAGCCTTGCCGTCAGATAAGACTTTATCTATCACCGCCCCTGCGTCTTTCTGGTACCTGGAACGGTTTCCGATTGAGGCGATAGCCTCCGTGGTGGACTACATTGTTTACATGACTTATGACCTGCACGGGCAATGGGACTACGGCAATGCTTTCGCGGATAGCGGATGCGATAATGGCAACTGCCTGCGTTCACACGTTAATCTCACTGAAACCCTCAGCTCCCTTTCCATGATCACCAAGGCCGGGGTCTCGTCTAACAAGGTGGCTGTCGGGTGGCCAGTTACGCCCGATCCTTCGAGATGACCGAGGCTGGTTGCTGGACTGACATGTGCACTTATACCGGTCCTTCCTCAGGGGCCTGGCCAGGCCCTTGCACAGATACTGCCGGGTATATCGCGAACTACGAGCTGGAGCTGGTGATGGCGGAGAACCCTACCGCGGAGCTTTACTGGGACGACGACTCGTACAGCAACATCCTGGTATTCAATGAGACCCAATGGGCTGGATACATGAACGACACCAACAAGGCGGTGCGCGCCACCCTGTACGAGCTATTCACATTCCTTGGCTCGGTAGACTGGGCCGTC
Source organism: Talaromyces trachyspermus (assembly GCA_020137715.1). NCBI lineage: Eukaryota > Fungi > Ascomycota > Eurotiomycetes > Eurotiales > Trichocomaceae > Talaromyces > Talaromyces trachyspermus. The sequence continues at coordinate 157,428 of JACGXQ010000002.1, read as the reverse complement.
GATCTGCAGTCTGAGGACGGCAACGAGGACCAGAACGGCTCGGGCGTCATCTATATTGACCCGATTATCTTCAACGAGCCCAGCCCAACTGTGGCCGGCTACCCCCTTCATTATGGTGTGGCCTACCTCTTCTCTTGCTACTCCCATGGTTGTCAACTTTCCTCCATATCCACTGATCAGTTACGAGGGAGGTGTTCCAACCACAAGTTGGGTTGCAGTGCCATCCACCACAGTTTCACAGATCAGTTTCTTCCAGTGGGAAGGCCCTTCCTCGGGCATTCCAACCACCACGTTCAACCTGGTCAGCAGCTTTAGCCCCCGCCGGTGACCCTCATCCTGCCCGGCGATACGTTTCCCACTACCCTGTACCCGCCGCCTATCGAGTCCCCTACACGCCGCAGGTGGGGGTCGTCGGCGGTTCGTCGTACACCGTCTTCGGCGGCACTATCACGTTGAATGGCGGAGGAGGCACTTCTCTCGTCACAGGCCTCCCTTCTCCGGCTGCAACCACCCAAACAGTCACCGAGACGGTCTTTGTAGAGGGCAGCACAGCCACCACGCCCACAGTTGTAGTTGTCATACTCCCTACAACGCCCGCGGTGTCCCTGACCGAGAATACCCTGACCAGCACGATCTCCACCTCCGGAAGCGTCACGTTTACCTGGATGGAGGAGCAAATCGACAGCCTGGCCACAATCGACTCCACGACCACCATCACCACGACGACCGCAAAACCTCCATCGTCATCCCCGTCAACACTGGCGGCTTCTACTGGTCCCCGTGTCGAACCCTGACATTCCGGTGCCCACGGTGAACCCCCAGAGTTGCCCCAATCCCCGACGTCCCCTGCTTCACGCTGTTCGATATATTCACCATTGACTGTCCGCCCAACAAAGACAAATCACAAAAGACAACCCACTACACCAGCGCAAAGGGCTCCCCACCTGCTCCCCAGCACCGCTAGCTCCTGCGGTAAATTCTGCACCAGCAACTGCGATGCATCATCAACGTCCACCACATCGACGTCCACCACATGCATCTCTAAGTCTGCAGTTACGGACTACTGGGTCTCCTGCGATGGTACGGCATGTTCGACCACCAGTTCTGCCCAAATTACCGGATGTGATGTCACAGCCACGACAACCACCACAGGCTCTTATTGTCTGGCCAGCGGCGTCGATGTTTGGTCCACAGATGATCAAGGCGAGGACGGCGCTCGATACTACACTGCAACCACCACAACTATTCCCGAGGAGATTGTGGCCGCTGGAACAACCTACGTAGTCGGCGCCAATGGGGCTGTCACACTCGGCAACGGCGATGTCATCACCGTCCCCACTGAGACAGCAGGCACAACGGTGCTAACCATCGGCTCAAACACAATCACCGTCGACCCAGCAGTTGCAACCATCATCACCGTCGTCGCCATTGGGGCAACATCAGCCATAACCACGTCTTCAGTCTCAACTACGCATGCTGGTTCAACGACGACTACTACTCTGCCACCCACTACGATAACAGTCACACCAACGCCATCAGCTACCTGTTACTTCTGGGACGAGGGTTGGGGATATACTTTTGAAGTATTTGGCATCTCGGGTTGGGTGACAGATGGAGGTTCTTCACTGCATCATCAAGAGGATGGCTGTGGAGCATTGACTGGCTGGTCTTGGACAGCTGCTACTTCCACCACAGATGCATATGTTTACTTCAATTTACCATTTTTATCAAAGCTGGATGCGTGGAACGAGCTATTGTCTCCGCAGGTGGTCCAAAGATCTCTTGTCAAGGTCAGGGTCTCGCTAAACGTCGAAAGTCTCTGAATGTTGGTGTTCCTCCATCATTCACAGAGGAAGAAAACGAAGCCTTCAAGGCATTTTATGCGAATGCAACGACGTATTATCCATATGAGCCGATGATCTGGGCAGTTGCAAGCATTACAGAGTCATTAATTACCAGCATTATCATAGATTCATAATAATATTAATGCGGCATGCCTATGTGATGCAGGCAAGGTTCATTAGCTATTCACTTTAGATTAAAGTAATAGTAACTCAATTCATCAAGAATGAGATATATCTGGCCAGCTTAAAGGCCTAACCTATTGAGTATGTAAGAACTAGGGCGGGCTGTTGCGGGTTTTGACGTTTTACGGTAGGAGGATGTTAATAGCAGCGTGCTTTCTTCCTCAGATGCTCCGGCTGATGCCGGAGCGTAGGAGTAGGCACTAATTGGGCGAAGGCAGTATTCTAGCGCTAGTGCAGACTCTGCAGAGAACGTCTGAGATAAATGATGATCGCAGAGTATTTCTGAGTTTGGCTTTTAACGACCACAGATAGACCATGAATCGAGTTCCCGCAGAAATCAAGCATATCATTGCAGAATGCGTGAGTCATCTCCCTCTAGGCCTGTTGTACGACCTCTGATCGTGGCTTCAGACACCAATGGAAAGCCTGCATGCACTCTGCCAGGTAAACCGAGAATGGAATAGAATAGCTGCACCGCTCCTGTACGAACATATCAACATACATATGTTGGAAGAGGGAGTTCCCAGAAACTGCTCTGGCTGCCAGATGCCAATCGTGTGCTTGCTCACGTGAAACGACTGAGCATCATCGCCCAATGGCATCCAGACACTGGAATACAACCACATCGTACCTACAGCCACAAGCAGTTTACCCTAGACGACGAAAATCAGAACATCCCTCGACTCAGTGACTGCCGAAAGGGAGATTGGGCTGCCGCGATTGATCTCCTTCGACAGCTCCCTCCTTTGCGGGCTGTCGATCTTCTTATTTCCATGGGTGGCCCAGTGGAGCTTCATCAAGCCATTTCACACTACCACCCTGCTTGTCGATTGTCAGTTTACTCATGTCCCTATAATTTTCAAACCATGAATGTCAAACTAGGCGACTGGGTCCTTTTGCCCGGGTTGCACACCGCGCATATTACTTGTTTCGAAGATCCGGCCCGCAGGAAATTTCGCGAACATCCAGATAGACTCCTCGAGGCAATTGCTGTACGGGCACCTCATGTCAAGAATCTCGCCTTGCAGATCTCTGCTGGTGGTAATTTTGGTCCATCGCGGCGCTACAATGAGACCGTGGTAGTGAAAAGAGAGCCTGGAACGACGCCGGTGCGTGCGAGGCTCGACCTACTATTCTGGCCTCTTAACACCGAGATGTCAGCTCTACAGTTCCTCAAGTGGGATCAGATTGTTGATTATAGCTGTCTGAAATCTTGGTCCGTTGGCTGCGTTGAAGACTCCCGCCTACTTAGGGCAATTACAGACCTCCGTCCCTTCCAACAATTGACACGGCTCACCCTCGCCCTATTTCCACCGCAGAGAGACAGTCTAGAATTCTGGTTAGCCGCAGAGGCAATGTTCGATTCACTACCCCTGTTAAAATATCTCTGCCTCCTGGGCGCCTACAAGCCAAGCTTCCTCACCCAGGCAATCCTCCGCAAGCATGGGCAAACATTGCTCGAGCTGAAGCTGAATGAAGAATCCGATAAATGGAACCGACAAGCCCTACACAGACTTTCACAAAGGGGACCATTTGGCCCCGAATTCGCTGCTGAGGATATCCGGTCCCTAGCAGCCCAGTGTCCTTCACTCGAAAAACTGCGGATCTGCGTTCAACGCAATCGAGGTTTCGAAACAGACGTATACACTGCTTTAGCCAGCTTCCCACGTCTCACAGAACTCGACCTCCTCCTGAACTGCCTGGCCCAAGTAGGCCCCAATGAAACCCCCGTCCCACCGCGCGACCTAACCGAGTTCGAAAAGGACCGAACACCGCGCCCTTATTATGACCTGCCTATATGGTACGTTCGAGACACCATGATTAACTACGCCATCGATCAGGATCTATCTGAAGCGGTCTTCACTCACATCCGCGTCCACCAGGGAGGAAGCAGGCGGCTTGCGAAGCTGACCCTTCGTCCGCTGCACTGTAGACCCCGGCAAGATTGCCACTATAGACCGGATGCGCGATTCGTTTTTCATGCCGAAATCTTAAAAGTTCTGGGTTCTACTTGGATAGTAGAGACGGATGTCCTGACTGGGTTGAGAGCGGTAAAGCGTGTTCAGGATCATGGTGACAAGTGTGACAAGCGTGATTTGTTTAAAGGCAATATGATGATAGAGATTATCTTCAACTCTATCTGGCTCAATTCTATCTGGCCTGCCCAGCTAGATGACCGTGGTTGGCTGTGGAGCTGGCGTAGCTGGCCACTGCTAGAGGTGGTACTTGAACCCTGGCTTTCTCAACCTAAAATGATATTGAAACTGACTAGATGTTTATAGGCTGTCAACAAAAAGCCACAGCGATAGTGTGCGCAAGGACCCCGGGCAGGAACGTTGTGTGATGAGACCAGCCTGCATCATTATCTCTAGAGCGTGGCTTAATCAGACCCTGTTTTTATATTGAACTAGTGTCAGTCTCCGTAGTGCGTACATATGTTTCCCAAGAAGGGAAGCTATCGCCCAGGCACTCATTAGTTTGTACGTGAGTTTGTTAGTATATATTGAGGTTGTTCGAACTACATAGTAATCTGGAGTTGAGCATTCCTGGCCAGGCGCTTATCCATAAATGGCAATTCTGACGGCGGACGATTTCCCATTACAGCGACACCTAAAGGAAAATTTACACCAGAAATGGAAATTAAGGGCTATAATAAAAAGGTTGACATCTGAGTAAGTGGTATTATTGGTTATGAAATCTTCTTGGGCAGTCATTCTTGGGTGTTATCTGTAAATCTATAGCGCTCTGCTATGAACCCAAAGTTTATTGAGTGCATTGAACGTCACGACCGGGTCCTGCGGGAACTGAAACAGAAGGCCTCGCCAGTGCTGTCCCTGATTGCAGATATGTTGCTATGGGACCCTAAAGCAAGACCATCATCTCAAGATGCATTAAGACATCCGTGCTTTCTAGGTTTTATGGATTAGGAATAATAAAACCATGTGAAGCGACAGAGAGCTGAATAATAAAAGAATACCTTTTAACGAGGAAAATCAACACATAACAACTCCTTTGGGAGTGACATTTAGACAAGACTACTCTCGAGTATGCAGATGAGGAAGCACAGCGCAAAGAAAGCATACAGGGGTCTGTTCGAGGGAAACCGGGGAAACAGGTAGAATGAGTCTTTGCACAGTAAGAAATACAACGTTGGGTCAGAGAATGAGTCGGGCTTCAATACAGACTGAATGGATAGAAAAAGATAGAGCAAAAAGGATTATCATACTGGATATTGCCTTGGATTCCTTTTAAGGTACGGATATTGGCCTTACAGAGCTAATAGCTATGTAGCATGTAGCATCCTTTCTCCGGAATCAGTCAGGCGTAGTACAAAATCTGCGTGGAGAATGGTTTCTTGTCCACAATCCTCTTAGATATGGACAGCTTAACCATTGCAGTACAATAAGATGGCCATTGTGATATTAGTGGACTGCGTGGATATAAACCTTGGAAACCAACGCAAAGCGAAATTGTACCGGTTTGGGAATCTGATCGTTATAATGAAAGAAACTAAACATCATGAGATGTCAAAACCGATTGCTCCATAGAATGCGGGAAACTAGTAGAAAACCACGCTCTCAATCACCCTCGTTACATTTAATGGTTTACATTTAATGGTCTTGCTGGCGAGGAGGAAGTTGAAAGGTGAGTATCTTATCGTGTCTTCTTTCAATTCCTCGCCCACGGACCAATTGGCTGTAAAGATGCCCTGTTTCAGCTGAACTCACTTTCACATCTCATGTAGTCTATCCCTTTTATTGCTACTAAGACGAGACTCGAAATTGCTTTCAGAATGGAGATGAACAATCAACAATGATTCATTATTCTCAGAGCCGGATGCACGCTCGATGGTCCCGTAGAAGGTGTATACATATCAACTTCAGTATTTGGTAAGTTCTAGGTCCAGGAAAAGTAAAAAGCCCTGACAATGTTCAAAGCCAACGAAATAACACCTCTCGACAGAAAATCTTGCGGGAATCTTCTTTCAATTGAGGAGACAGTGCTTGGCGGCACGATCTAGATCATTGCATTGGCAAATTGAGAAATCCTTTGATTTGTAAAGCCATAGATAGTAGCACGTTTAAAAGCAGAAGACTTTCATATGACATACAGTTGGATCGGCTAATTTAGGGAATGGGATGGGGCTTCTTTCGCCTCCTTTCTCCTTTTTGCCTCATTTTTCCCTTTCCTTTCCTTTCCTATTCTTGATAGTTTCCACTAGTAAAATATACACGAAAATATACATGTCGTGCATAGCTATTGTTTGGAAGCGGCTTTTTTTCATTGTTTTTGTATCCTATAAATTTTCGTTAATAAACTTAATCGGCTTTGTCTCTGACGATTTCTTTGTTCGCCTCGGTTTATATTACATTGTTCTACATGATCTTCAAACTCGTTGCTTTTGATTCCAACCTCTTTTAGCAAGTTGTATATCATCCCTGCTGGAGATCTCCAGGAGTCTGGTTCCTGCAGGGGTACTTGCTCCCATGTATATATATATATAAGGAGATATATGAATTTCTCAAGGCCACTATTGAGGAAGAGTGCTACTAGATTGGTAAATTAGGTAAAGAGTGTACATATTATGGTAACAAAGAAACTTGGAAATGGGCATATATTTAGCTCGAAGTCGATGGAATATTCTTTGTACCTGATCTTGTTTCTAATATGAGGTCAGCGAATAATCTTCAGTACCAAGGTTCGTCACACGCCCAATTAATATATTGACAATCGTATCTCGAGGGATTATTTCTTGCTTACCAAGAAGGAGCCAGTCTGGTATGCACCGCTCTTGTTCACCGGGGTTATATCACCTCCATTGCTTCCAAGATTGATCAACAATTCCTCTTTCTGCTCTGTGTCACCGCACCGTCTTCAAGCATGGCCATGCAAGGCAAAATGGAGTCGAAATCGCTGAACAAGACAGTTGCAATCATAGGCAGTGGTCCCGCTGGGGTCTTTGCTGCATGGGCCCTTCACCGCGGTGGGTTTGATGTGACAATACTCGAGAAGGTAGGTAGCCTTGCCTAGGTGGCTTGTCGAGGACCATCACATTAATGATAATAATACTGGCTGACATACTTGGTCTAGGAAAATCACCTCACCTTGATGGCCATTCCTACCGCCTCAAGGATGATGCCGTTGTCAGCATCCCCATGCGGACCTTCTCAGGAAAGTACTATGCCAACCTGTTTCAGGTCCTGAACTACCTTGGTATCGAGACACAAGTCCATCGATTCCATTATGTGTTCATGGAAAATTCCCAGAAATATTTCCAGTTCTTCTCGAATTTCCACAAGGTTGCTGCCTGTTTCGACAACGGGGTTCTGCTTGCCGTCCAGCTTCTGCTGTGCTATGTTTGGTTTACCATTGCAAGCTTTCTGATATCGCCCCGTATCGTCAGTCCAGATACCAAGCATACTGAGACAGAAACTTTGGAGGAATATACCCGCCGCATTGGGCTTCCAGATGCTTTCCTAGACCGGTATATGCTGCCACTGTTTTCATCGATGGCAACGTGCAGTCATGACGATCTTCGACGGTTTCCCGCTGCGTATGTCATGGACTACAAGCGAGGCACATTCAGATCCCATCATCGCACCGTTCCTGATATGGGAATGCTGCAAGACCGCCTGACGGAGAAAGTCAAGAAGAGATTCAACTGTGAGGTGGTTTCGGTCACGTCACATGGAAAGGGGTCGTTGTTGAGTATCGCAAACCTGGCGAGGCGCTGACTGGAAAAGAAGTATTTGGCCATGTCATCCTTGCCACAAGCTCGACGGTGGCATATCGCATACACAAAGCCAGCTCGTCGGTGACAGGAAAGTTGCTCAGCCGTCCTGTGCAAGTGTCGGTTTTCCCACCATCGTCGCAGGAGTTGATCTCTTCGGCGGCGCAAAGGGGTAGTCATCATCATCATCATCATCATCCGCCTAGTGAGATACTCATACTGGACACCAAAAGAGGACAAGCACGAGCACTCAAGAAGAAGTAACTATTACCCAATCAGTTCATCTTCCTCCATTGGGGCCGTCAGTCATAGTTTCAGCAGACGTGAATGCTGCCATGGAGACCCACGGAGGCAATCCACCACTCCATACAGTAACTCTGTACCGTCCAATCCCATCCCCGAGTCCCATCGCATTTTGTTGCCCGTGCTTGCGAGAGGGTACAAGTCGTCGTATTATGATGGCTGGAAGAATGGAGACCGAAATGTGTATCTAGCAGGCGGTTATGCTTCTGCGGGGCTCCCTCTACTTGAGGCATGCGTGCGAAGTGGCCTGGAAGCTGCAGAAGCCATTGGGGCGACGCTGCCATTTGATTTGATCCGCCAAACTCCCTTCTAACTTGTGGGGTTCAGAAGTCCATATTGAATGTACATACATGAAATCGGAGGGATTGGTTTGCTTGCTTAAGCAGGGGCGTATTGCTAGGGTTAGGAGGCAGTAGAAATTGATTTTATTTTGCACAGCTGGGTGCTATTGTAGTTTTTCATCAGTCGAGACCATGGTCCATGATGGTATAAAGCTGTCTTGTTGATAGCCATGTTGATCACGTAGGCTAGCTCGCTGGCTGTGGATATTTAGTAGGTACATGGTTAGAATGTGCGCCTCGGGAAGAGAAGAGATGGTATAGCTTAATTAGGACGATAGAAGAGATTCAAGATGAACTTTTGAATAGAGACTAAAATAATTAGGCGTATTTTAAATTGAACGATGTGAAAATCTCCGAGCAGTAAGTAACAGAATAATTAAGATGCGGTTGTGGGTGTCCAAAAACTCTCCGCACCCAAGACCAAACCGCAACGCAACAACAGCATGCAGAACACAGCAGACACAACATCGCTATCAGAGGACGAATACGAGTACGAGTATGACGAGACCGAGACAGAGGTAGGGCGATATTTACCTAACAATATTCAGCTAGCTGACTTTTTCAGACATTCTACGTCAACATCGACCTAACCTCCTACAATGGAGCCCTTCGGCAACCGCGTCGCGGGTAGGATCCAGCGCAGCAGACGAGCTAGAAGCTGAAGCCGAAAAGGCCCCATCGCCAGCAGACAGGGAAGAGGCAGAAGAAGAACAAGAGCAAGAACAGGAAGAAGAAGAAGAAGAAGAAGAAGATGACGACGACGAAACTGGCAACGCGACTGCCGAAGCGGCCGACATCGAGAGCGCCGGCCGGCTTCAAATCATGGAACTGCACGGCAAAACCCCTTCGTTTCCTACCGCAACCACATCTTCAGCTGCGAATGGGTCGACATGATCGGCACTGATATGCATTTCGTCCGCCGCGAGGACTCCTCCGAGCCTGATCCGACCTATGCCAAACACGGGGATCAGTATTCGCTGATAGGTACGAGCGGGATCAAGATTATGGGACGGAAGGCGCGCTTGACGGCTCCCGCTGGTGCTGGTGCTGGTGCTGGTGCTGGTGCTGGTGCTGGTGCAGTGTTGAGAGAACAGACGGACGGGCCAGAGGGGCAGCCACAGCTAGACAACGCTGGGTCTGCTCAAGTGCGCTTCCTCCAGGAACTCATGGACATCAAACGGGAACGGGGAGAAATGGACACGGTGCAAATGGCGTTTGGGACTCGACGCGGGTCGACCAACTTTGAGGACAGAATTGGGCGGTGGGCGAACACTGAAGAACGGCTCAGCATGATCCATCAGCTGAATCGGGCGGCGCTGGGAGGCGACCAGAACGCGGTTGCGAAGTTGGAAGAGTTGTACACTCAGATAGAGGCTGATGCGGATGCGGATATGGATGTGGATGCGAATGTCGCGGCTGATTCGGTACCTTCAGGCTAGACGCGAATATACACGTACAAGATATATGGATGGTTCAATCGCAAGCAATCGCAAGACTCGGAAAAGCAAGCAACGATCTATTCGGATAAAGACAGCCAGCAAGATCAACAACCTATATTACTACCAAACCGAACAGCCTGCCCACTCCCAATCCTTGCAACGCCATTCCTAATGAATCAATCGATATATATATACAGAGTTTCCTTCCCTTCGATTCCCATCCTTGAATCTCCCAGGACAGCCACCCAGCTCAGAACGGACCGTGTTTAGACGGAAAGTCCACCGGAGACGGCGGGGGCGTTGGCGGATTCTGATAATGATGATCCGCAAATTCGACATGTGTCGAAGAAGACTTTCCGAGCTTGATACGAACGACTTTGGTAGTAACGACGCCGAGGCTTCGAGGGCGCGAAAGACGTCTTGGTGGTTGAGGGGACGGTTGGTTTTGGGTCTTGGGGTTGATTCATGGTTGAGGCCATTTTCTCGTAGTCTGATTTGTTTGACAGGAATTGACGGCCGTCACGAACTTATACCGAAGGATGAAGGTCTGTTCGGCGTCCGAAGGTCGACGTCAGTCGGTGAAGATCAGGCTCAGAGATCAGCAGCGACGTATACATGAACGCAGGAAGAATCTATTCATTCAAATAATAATATGAGTATTACTATCCCGACGGCAGAACAATCAAAGAAACCAACTCGCTTAGATCAAAGGGGCGGAAGAATTCGAGCGAAGGAAAGAGAACTAGGAAAATATTACACGAGGACTTCAGCCCGGTCGTAGCTAATGCTATAGTTAGTTAGTTCATGCAACACCATAATACGATGACAATAAGACCTAGACTTCAACCATGCAATTCAATTGGTTTGCACTTACTCCTACGGAAGTCATCTTCGCAGACAAACAAGCAATCGTCAATAGTACCATAGTAATCTGTAAGCGAGCAACACTTGTAGAATGATACCTCCTGTCACTGCATGCGACTATTACTCCATGCTAAGAAACTAATTTCCCCATACTTTTGTATGCCCCATCCTGTACGTAATCCGGGAAATGGCCGCCTCTTTTCTCGCTTACTGAGCGAATTTCTCGCCAACCGACCGGGATTATGATAAATATACTGGGATAAATACTCACCGCTTCCTCAGGCAGCCAGCCAAGGCACATCCCGTGATCTTTCGTGTCCCGTGACCGCCGACGAACGCCCCGAACTCTGCCGGACACGTGACGGCCGTGTTGGGAAGATCGCCGACCACGTGGCTTTCTACTATACATTCTTGAATCTATAGTACATTCATTCATCTATGCTAGCCAGCTGTATCGACTATGGATATGCTACAGCAAAAGAACCTCCTATGTCTTCATCTCCAACGTGCGGGGTTTACAGCGCAAGATCGCCGCCCCACTGGCCACCAGCAAAAACGCCTGGAACATTCTTTTTACTCATCTCGATCCTGAATCAGTTTTTCTCCAAGATTTTCTAGTCCTTTTCTAGTCTTTTTAGCCTCTTTTAGTCGTTTTAGTCCTTTCGGCTTTCCCTAGATGCGCCATTTTTGCATCGTGAAGTCTTCCCGGCGCGCCACCAATGGAAACATTTTTACCCCTTCTGGATGGAAAACGACGTATGGTCGCCTAGTCGCTGTTAATATGAGTCATGTTAATAATAGAAATCAAAACCACCAGCACAGCCTCGTCTGCAACAAGCAATCAGATCCAATCGCGGTGGCGCAAGAGACCACACGTATGGAGTTTGGAAACGGGAGGAGGATAATTTTCTCCTTTTGCGCCATTTATCCCTTTGTTGAGGAGCATATGCCATACGTGGTTGTGGTGAGTTATCGCGAGCCAATCATAATCCCAAGAATAATCGGATTGTGGTAGTAAAAAGAATGATAGAGGCACCGGTTCCACTGCGTATGTCGTACGCAGGAGAAATGATAGCTCGATCTGCCAAAACGGGAAAAGGAAAAAATGCTCGCCCGTGCCTGACCGCATCTTGCCGCCCGCAAATCATGTGACGCCGCTGACGTGAGGGTCCCCTCGTAGACGGTAGACGGTAGTTGCTTCCCAGGTATACGTACAGTATTTATATCCACCTCCATTCTCCCTCAATCCACAATCCACCCTCCAATTCCCTCATTGAAACGTGTCGGTATCATTGCCTCGTGCATGGCGTCCCCTGCTGTGTACCTGCTACAGTTTGTACTCGGATAACCCTCCCGGAGCTCTGCTCATTTGCCCATCAGTGGTGTCACAGCTGTTGCAGCCTCGATTGCAATCTGCAGCACCTACCTGCACCACGCCGCAAGGTATGTCTTCTTTTCCCTTATCTCTGCCCCTTTCTCTTTGTCTCTACATACACATAACTGACTGACTGACCGACTGACTGACTCCTATCCCAGACCGACTGACTCGCCGCAAATTAACCTCACAACGCCCACCATGTCAATCGATCCCACCGCGTCGGAAGGACGCTTGCCCTCCCCTGCGCCGAATGGCCTGTCAACACCACAACTGGTTGTTGGCAATGGATCGTCAGGCCCTGGAACTCCCATCGGTTTTCAGCGCTTCCCCATAACAAACACCTCGACCATGTAATTCGGAGTCCTGGTCGTCAACCTTCCCCGCAGCCAGTTCACCTAGGACTGCCCGGACAACACAGGGTCCTCAGCGAGGAAGGCTCCGGCTATATCGCTGCCAAGTTTGAAGGCAAGCAGGAGCAAATGGAAAAGGGTAAGATAATACTGCCAGACCCTTCTTCCTTTTTTTTTTTTCTTGCCTCAGTCGAATCGTCTAACGAATTTAATTGCAGTCATGGACCGCCTCGAGGAAAAGGCTTTTCCCCAGCGACTTCGTCGTGTCAGAAACCACCTGGTTCTACAACATGCTAGGAATCGATGATATGTACTTCCAAACCGAGTCTGTCGAGTCCATAGTCACCCAGATCCTTTCTTTATATGCCGCCAAGGTTGCTGCATATGCCCGAGATGACAAGCGCCTCGAGATTCGCTTGGACAAGGAAGATGAAGAACACGCCGTCTACATCGATACCAGCAAGCCCGGTGTTACCTCACTAAATGGTCGAACTACGAGTCCCGTATGGACTCGAAATACATCGACGGCTCTAGACCGGGACGGAGCTATCGAGTCGAGAGTTTCCGCTCGACGAGCCCTCTTCCGGGGAGGAAGAGCAACAGCTGCGTTGTTACTTCGTCTACAAATGCCAATTCGCCAATCCCCATCCGGACCCAGATGAGACCAACATCGAGATCGTCGGAGAAGCGCTTCCTTCAAAAGGCCACCGCTAATACCAAGGCCATCTACCAGGAACTCATCACCAATGCCGTGTCTCGGACCGGTCCTGTCATCGAAGTCTTCGACATCGAGAACAGCCGGGAAAAGCGCCTGGTCGTGGCTTACCGCCAAGGATCCGCCATGGGCATCTTCAGCGCTCTGTCTGACCTGTATCATTACTACCGCCTGACCAGCTCGAGAAAATACCTCGAAAGCTTCTCCAACGGCATCACCGTTATCTCGCTCTACTTGAGACCCATCAACAACGCGGAAATCTCGCAAAAGTATCCCCATCGAGGCTGCCATTCACCAGATCGTGAAGGAGGTTTCGCTCCTGTACTGCATTCCGCAGAACCGCTTCCAAAACCACTTTGCTACCGGCCGCCTGAGTTTGCAGGAGACTATATATTCTCATTGTGCCTGGGTCTTCATCCAGCAGTTTTGAACCGGCTTGGGTCGGAGTATACTTCGTTGACGGCACTTTTGGATGCTAACAATAGCGTTCACGCAGAACTTTTATCAAAAATAAAAAGCGACTCCGTACTGAGACATTTACCTCGGATTACATCTTTGAGATTATCAACAAATACCCTGAACTCATTCACAAGCTATACCTTGACTTTGCCAGCACGCATTACGTGCAAACAGGAGACCCAGCGGATGATTTCCTTCCCACGCTCAGCTATTTGCGCTTGCAAGTCGATGAGGTCCTGGACGATGCTAGATTGAAGGAACTTATCAGTCGCACTGCTGTCAACGAGCACGATGAGATGGTTATGACTGCTTTCCGCACCTTCAACAAAGCAATTCTGAAGACAAATTTCTTCACTCCTACCAAAGTTGCACTGAGCTTCCGCCTTCACCCGGACTTCCTGCCAGCGCACGAATACCCCCAACGTCTCTACGGAATGTTCCTCGTGATTAGCTCCGAGTTTAGGGGCTTCCATCTTCGCTTCCGTGATATTGCTCGCGGCGGAATCCGAATTGTCAAGAGCCGAAACAAGGAAGCCTACAGTATCAATGCCCGATCTCTCTTTGACGAGAACTACAACCTTGCCAACACGCAGCAGCGCAAGAACAAAGACATCCCCGAAGGCGGCGCCAAAGGTGTCATTCTTCTTGATGTCGACCACCAGGACAAAGCCCACGTGGCGTTTGAGAAGTATATCGACAGTATCCTCGATCTCCTCATTCCTCCAACGAGTCCTGGTATCAAAGATCCTATTGTTGATCTCCACGGGAAGGATGAAATTCTTTTCATGGGCCCAGATGAGAACACAGCGGACCTGGTGGACTGGGCCACTGAACATGCCCGGAAGCGAGGCGCGCCATGGTGGAAGTCGTTCTTCACTGGAAAGAGCCCCAAACTTGGCGGCATTCCTCATGATGCCTATGGTATGACGACGCTCTCTGTGCGTCAATACGTGCTCGGCATCTACCGCAAGTTAATGATTGACCCGTCGACTGTGAAGAAGCTGCAGACCGGAGGGCCCGACGGCGATCTTGGTTCTAACGAGATCCTGCTTGGCAATGAGACATATACAGCAATTGTGGACGGCTCAGGTGTGATTGTCGATCCCAACGGCCTGGATCGCGACGAACTGGTGAGACTCGCGAAGAAGCGAGTGATGATTTCGCAGTTCGATGTATCCAAGCTGTCCCCTGAGGGATACCGGGTCCTCGTTGACGAATCGAATGTGAAGCTGCCGTCGGGCGAAATAGTCAACAACGGAATGCTGTTCCGCAACACCTTCCACCTGCGCAAGGGCTCGCCAGTGGATCTCTTCGTGCCTTGCGGTGGACGGCCGGAATCGATTGATCTGAGCACCGTGAGCAAGCTGATTGTGAATGGCAAATCGGTGATTCCGTATATAGTCGAGGGCGCAAACTTGTTTATCACGCAAGATGCGAAGCTCCGGTTGGAGAAGGCAGGCTGCATTTTGTACAAAGATGCCTCCGCCAACAAAGGCGGCGTCACGTCGTCGTCGCTGGAGGTGCTGGCGTCGCTGTCTCTCGACGACAAGGAATTTGTCCAGAACATGTGTGTTGCGGCAGACGGCACTGTGCCGGAATTCTACCAGGCGTACGTCAAGGAAGTGCAGGAAGTGATCAAGCGGAACGCCACGCTCGAGTTTGAGGCTATATGGCGCGAACACGAGCGCACGGGCCTGTTGCGCAGCGTGCTCAGCGACCGACTGAGTCTGGCAATTACGAATCTGGACGAGGAGCTGCAGAAGACGTCGTTGTGGGAGAACGTGCAACTGCGCCGCAAGGTTTTGGAAGATGCCCTTCCGCGACTTCTTTTGGAGAAGATTGGATTGGACACGTTATTGACACGGGTATGCTACCTTTTCTGACAATTTATTTATTTAAATATGCATAATACTAATGTTACGACTTACTAGGTCCCTGAGAGCTACCTCAGATCGATATTCGGCAGCTACCTTGCCAGTCGCTTCGTGTACGAATACGGCAGCAATCCGAGCCAATTTGCATTCTTTGATTTGTGAGTAGTCCCATCCATTCAATTGCGCATTTTATTAACGTTTCTTTCTGCAGCATGTCCAAAAATTCTCGGCTGAATTATTATCCAAATAAACTAATCCTGTCCACCATACTACCCATACGTCATGGAAAAGACTCCTTCTTTGCGTCTGGTTTTCTTATTCTTATCTAATGTAATAATGGATGAAACGTGTACCGTGACATTCTGTATGGTTGTTATAAGATTCTAATCCATCCAATCCTGGTTATATACATATATATACAGGGCTTACTTATATCACAATATTCTTCAGAATAGAAAGAAGAAAGAAGAAAACCCATTTCAGTCCCTTGTTCCTCGTACGTCTACGGCACAAACACGTCCTCAAACCCCTCTAGATAAACGCCCTCTTCCCTCTCGGACCTCGGCCCCGTTCTAATTCTTGCCATATATCTGGGTGCCTCCTTTTGGCCCATTCTTCGATCCCTTCTTTGGCGTATTCGTGCGGGCAGGCGTTGTAGATTCGCGCGATCCTAGTACTTATTAATCCACGCAAACACACACATATATATATGGATATGGAAAGGATAAGAACGTACATATCTTTATCAGGCACCCGGCCAATCTTCGCCTCAGTCTCCTCCAACGCTTCAATGGCAAGCTCATGTTCGCCCTGCGCAGCCACAGCCCGGACATAAGCCAGATACAGCTCCCTATCAAGCGGGATCTCGAGGTCGATAATCTTGCGCATCATTTTCTGCGCGTCCGCGACGCCGTTGGTGTGTGCCGCCGATTCGCAGACTTTGAAGAATACGAGGAGTGTAGTGTGCGAGGCCCTTCGTCAGAACGCAGGATTTCGCTGAATTCGGTCATGGCTTCGTCGGCCCTCTGGCATGAGGCCAGGGCCAGCATGACCGCGTTGCGGAGCCGGGTGGTCATGTCGATGTCCACGTCGAGTTTGAGCATGTTGCGGATTAGTTTGATGTTGGGCCAGTCGGCGGCGCGCGCGAGCCCCAGGAAGCATGTTATGTAGGCGTCGGTGGTGGGACGGTGGTGCGCGCTGGTCGCGTGGCGCATGTGCCCGAATACCTGGCAGCCCTTGTCGAGCATGTTGCGCTCGAAGAAGGTTTTCATGATGGAGATTCGCGTGTTGCTGCTGGTGTCCGGGAATGCCATCCGTGTCAGCTGGTATGCCTCCCACACTTCGTCTGGGGGCTGTGAGCGGTCGTGGATGAATTTTAGGAGCGGTTCTCGGATGAGAGGGCGTTCGTGAACAGGTGAGTATGTGTTTAGACGAGATCGGAGTAGTTGAGAAAGAGCTTCCCAGTCATGCCGATACGCGAGTAGGTGCGTAAGTGCAGCTAGTGTCTCGGGTTCTAATTGCGTGCCATGTTGCACCAGTGGATCCAGGAGCTTTGTCACTTGATCAAAGGCATCGTCGTTGTCGGGCCATTCGCATAGCATTTTGATAAGCCGATATCTCATCGCCAGGTTGATGCTGGTCGAGGCATCATCGTCGTTTTCTCCTCCAGATCGCGCAGGGATTTGACCGTGCCGTCGACGTCGGACGCCTGTATTCGGGATTCGAGTTCTAGAAGAAAGAATGTGTCCAGGTCCGACTCCAAATTCCATTGCGGGATCAATTGCGAATATTCCACTGCAAGCTGCGCATCGCCAAGCATGTTTGCGTATCTTATGAGATCGTTGACGCACGAAACGGAGAGACCGTCGCGAACCAAAGGGTTTTCTGAGCACCATTTCTTCAGCTTCTTTGCGAGGTCCGATGCCCGGCCGCCCTTTGCAGCGCTCATCAACAAAAGCACATCTCGTGTCTTGGCGGTAGGAGACGACCAGTGCGGACGTAAGATATCCTTCGTCCAATCCACGTCACCACTCAGAATGGA
Organism: Talaromyces trachyspermus; assembly: GCA_020137715.1. NCBI lineage: Eukaryota > Fungi > Ascomycota > Eurotiomycetes > Eurotiales > Trichocomaceae > Talaromyces > Talaromyces trachyspermus. The sequence goes on along the minus strand of JACGXQ010000002.1, from coordinate 139,906 downwards.
TGCTCGGCATACTGCAACCATGGCAGCGCTAGTTGGCTGGGCCTGCTTGGGCAAAGGGCAGGTATATATGATTTTGGCAGCAGCCAGTTGATCCTGTTCGAGCAGAGCCAAAACCAATTCTTCCTGCTGCTGTGAGCTGAGATCAAAGTTGTACTGACCCGATAATTTTGTAACCAGCTGGCCAATATTGATGATGTCCTGTTTCAGCGCCAGGCCGTGTAATACCCAAAGCCAGGGCGAGGAGGCGCCTTGAGCGTCCAGCTCTGACCATGACTGGAGTTTTGGCCACCACGTCAACAGGACTTTGTGCGCCTGGTAAGGGTTACCGTAAAACGCTAGAATACGTACCCAGGCGAGGATTGCTCCGTAGCTTAATTCTTCACCTGGGTCTTCTGCAGATAAGATATTGTTATAGGCGTTTTGTGCTAGTTCCCGCACGAGGAAATGAGAAGTACGATGACAGGTCGCCTGGGAAAGAACGTAGAGGATAAGCTCGGACATTTCCTTGGAGTTGATCATCTCCCACTCTATGCTGCTGCTGCTGTTGTTCTTCGTGTCTTGTTGTTCCTTTTGCTGGGTTCGGAGGTATTTGTATGTATTCACCAGCTGTTTGGCATGGAATTCCGTAATGACCCCCGGCTCTTCAGCGCGCGCCTCGAAGAATCTCTGAAAGGCTCTGCAGAGCACATCAAATGACGGAGCACGGCCACTTGTCCGCATCGCTATCGACAATTCGCTCATGGCTTGTAGTCCAACTTCGGAAGTTGGAATCTCTTTCTCCTGGCGCGGAGGCGCGGTGAAGGAGAAGAATGTCCGCGACTGGCCATAATCGCTATACGTCTTTCGAGTGCGGTATAGTGTCGTTGGTGGTGAGGAGTAGATTCGCGTGCGACGAGGTGAGAAACACACTACTTCGTTGTTGAGAAGAGCACGAAAAACGCGTCTGGTGAGGTAAGAGGACTGCATCGTCGGCACCTGTCTAGATAAGGAAAGAAGGAAGAATGTAGAAAAATTTAAAGAATAGTTTGTCGAGCCATGTTCCTCCAATTGTGGCCAATTGTTTAGGAATTGGAGATGAGGTTGAACAACTCAAACTGCGGCGCAATCTCTTGGCAGGCTGGCGGGCTTGGCGTGGTGGAGAACGAACAAGAAAATTGACCTCCGAAGCTCACCTCGACGACATCACCAACTGCATTAATTAGACATCCACCAGATACTAAATTTAACTATGTCTCTGAATCTCTTCTCTCGAACGGGAACTCCCTCCTCCCGAACTTCAATCTCAATCTCAGTGTCAATCTCAACCTACTCGCCTCGGCCTCCTGTCGATGGGCTTCATCAACACCGAGCAACAACCAGAGGACAGCTTTCCCTTCTCCAACCCGGATGTCGTGGTCATCGCCAGGCAGTATGTTTTCTAGCCCATCCTGAATATTCTTCGACGTGCCCACTAACCGATTAAATCCACGACAGGAATGAAAGCAATCAGCAGCCGTCAACGAATCACCCAGCGCACCAGGCTCATGGAGGAATCCAAAACCAGTCCGACGGACGTGTCCTAGAACGATTCCAAACTAGGGAATGGGCGCCCGGCGACATCTACTCCGCACGACCTGAGCCCTAGCGAAATGAAGAAGTGGATGAAGCGCTGGAGTCCGGCAACCGACGCCTTTGACGCATTGAACATTAAGCCAATTGAACAATATAAGGTAGAAATCTTCTTCCCATAGTCGCCGAAAAAGGGCTCTCCGATAAAGTAGACTGACTGACCTTTCCGTTCGCCTCGACAGAACTTCTCCATCATGTCGGAATATATCACGCACATGGGCCGCATAAAACACCGGAAAGTTACTGGTCTACGGCCGGTTAACCAGCGGAAGATCGCAAAGGCCATTCGCCGTGCCGTTGGTGTCGGTCTCATGCCCAGTGTGCACAGGCATCCTGAAATTCTTGCCATTGAAGCAAGATCGAGATATGGGCCTGGCGGCTCGGGATTTACCTAGAAGTGGTGGTTGGTCTGTTGCGCGGGGATATAGCTGGCATTGTATTATAATTCTATTCTATTCTCTTTCCTAGCTTGAATAAAGGAAATAAAGAAAATAAAGAAGCCTGGTGTGCTCGTAGAGTGTTTGACGCTGAATGTTTATGCCTGCGGCGACTGACGACATCCCACACGTCAGGTACTTCAGTCAGTCTTCAGGTACCCATCGCTCTCTCTCTCTTTCTCTCCTCTTCGCACAGGGATTAGTGAATAAATTCACTGTCTTTTTATATTCTGGCTTTTCTTTCTACAATGTCGCTGACGAATGGTAAGCAAGTATTTGGCATGCTCAATCTGTCTTGTCTCTGACTGTCTTGACTGCTTAGAGCACATCTGGGCTCCCAGCCCCTCGACCACACGCGGTCAACCCACGCAGCTATCCTCCGACGCAAAAGGCGAAAGACTGGCTTATGCGGTAATTGAATCCGAACGAGCAATATCTAGAGAAATATAATTATCTAACACACATCTAGTCAAACAAATCTATATTCATACGCTCCATTGACGACCCCGCAGTTGCGCGGCAATACACAGAACACAAGGCCCAGGCCACTGTCGCGCGTTTCTCTCCCTCGGGCTTCTACGTGGCCAGTGGTGATGCTGCAGGTACCGTGAAGGTCTGGGACTGCGTCGGCGAAGGCATTACAAAGGGGACTATCCGATTGTCAATGGCCGGATTAATGACATTGCGTGGGACGGCGACTCTCAGCGCATCATCGCCGTTGGAGACGGTAAGCAGAGATACGGTCATTGCTTCACCTGGGACAGCGGAAACAGTGTTGGTGAGATATATGGTCACACGCAGCCTATCAACTCGGTTTCTATCAGACAGCAGCGTCCTCTGAGAGCGGCAGCGGCCGGTGATGACAAAACATTGGTATTCTACCATGGCGCCCCGTTCAAATTCAACACGGGAATCAGAGATAAGCACACTAATTATATATACGGTGTCTCTTTTAGCCCTGATGGCTCGCAACTGGTGAGCGTCGGAGGTGACCGTCGCATATGGTTATATGACGGAAAGACCGGCGAGGCAAAGGCCCAAATTGGAGAGGGGAGCATAAGGGCAGCATTTTTGCGGTATCATGGTCCAAGGACTCACGGAAGCTGGTAACGGCCAGCGCAGACAGGACTGTGAAACTCTGGGATGTCGAAGCGGGCAAGGTAGCGCAGACTTGGAGCTTCGGCAGTGAAGGCGCCGTCAATCCACTTGATCAACAAGTCGGTGTTGTCTGGCCATCGGGACGAAGCGACGGTCTCGTGATCAGCTTGTCTCTGAGCGGTGACTTAAACTATCTTGTAGAGGGCACGCCACAACCCAGACAGGTTCTGAAAGCTCACCAGAAGACCATCACAGCGTTGACAAGATTCGCTTCCGATGATGGCAAAGAAACTCTCTGGTCCGGAAGTTTCGAGGGTCGAGTCTGTAGCTGGGATGTGGCCGCTGGAACGGCCGACACGGTCGATGGGGACAACCACACAAACTATATTGCCGGATTAACAGCCACTCAAGAAGGCAAAGGCAGAATCTATAGTGTCGGCTGGGACGACACTCTCAGGTCTATAGACGTTGCGGCCGAGACGTACACCGGAAGCTTGACCAAATTGTCGGCCCAGCCCAAGGGCGTCGCCGCTGCAGGGGACACGGTTCTTGTTGCGCAAGCGGATGCTATTGATATCTACCAGGATGGGAACAAGTCTGGCACATTCAAGGCACCGGCTGATGTGACTGCGGTAGCTGCGCATGGAAACACGGCCGCGTTTGCAGCTGAAGATTTGAATGTCCGTATTGGAGCAGTCACACCGTCGGCATTCACATCACATGTAGAATTCAAAGCGTCGCGTAACCCGATATCCACCCTGGCTTTCTCCCCGGACGGTGCCCTGCTGGCTGTTGGCGACTCCCGTGGCAGAATCCTTGTGTTCAATTCGAAAGATGGCAGCTTGGTCACTGACCGCTGGACTGCTCACACTTCTCGAATAACGTCGATTGCATGGAACAGCAAGGGGACACACGTTGCCAGCGGATCCCTGGATACCCATATCTTTGTCTGGAGCCTGAAAAACCCGGGCGACTGGATTCAAGGTAGCAATGCCCACAAGGAGGGCGTGACTGGAGTTGTTTGGATTGCAGACGAGACCAAGATTGCCTCAGCAGGAACTGATGCAGCGATTAAGGTGTGGAAGGTTGAGAACTTGCCGTAGCCATCTCTTCTTCTATTTTTTTCAACGTTGTTTCCGTCGAAAGACGCTGTACTAGCGAGAGATGTTAATGGATGATAATGAACAAAAATTTATCCGTGGAACCGACGCACACGTAGTTGACTGGTAAAGTGTGACTCGAGTCACTCGCCTGCGGGGAGTCGGGGACGGGGCTAATTGAAGCTCTGACCGGAGCTCGCCTGACCTGACAGCGAGAGGAGTTGCAACTTGCAACTTACCACCTCGCACTGACCATCTTTTACCCCGTATCGAATATATACGAAGCCATATATAAATACATATATTGCTATTTCTTGGAATCGTAATGGCGGCTCCCCAACACAGACGACCGACATTGCTACAATGAGCGCGTCCCAGGTCCGCCGCTTCCAGGCAAGTGTGCCATAAGCAGTGCTGATCTAGATTCTAATGTCTCATGGGCTCGTTGAACTGATATTTGGCGTACGTTAGTTACGAGAGGCGGCATTCATTCTCCCCATACGGGCCAGCGACTGAGGGGCTTGGTGAATCTGGGAAGTCGCGATGCTGCTGCTGCTGCACGCGATGGCAGCAGCGAGGAACAACGTCCACTGCTCGCCAGCAGCGACTCAACAGCAGACGACTTGTCTCATCGACCGTACGAAATGGCAAACCCCGTCGAGAAACTGCTAGAGTGGTGGGACAAGGTGTACGCCTTTGCCGTCTCCGAACATGGCAAGGGCGTCTTCAAATTCGGCCTTGCTTACCTGCTGGGCTCTTTGGCGACGTTCATTCCTGCCATCTCCGCGTTCCTCGGCCATCAGGATGGGAAGCATTTGGTTGCGACTGTCACGGTCTATTTCCACCCGGCTCGTTCTCGAGGAAGCATGTTCAAGGCCTTGATATGCGCTTCTCTCGCCTTTCTATACACGACCTTCCTGTCTGTCACCAGCATGTGCGTCTCGATGTTTTCGAGAACCTCGATCTTCTCGTCGTGGGTCATATCATAGTCTTGATTGTCTTCTGTGGCGGAGGGTTTGCCTTTATCGGATGGACAAAGCAGAGGCTCAACGACCCCTTGGTCAATGTTGCATGCTCTCTGGCTGCGCTCTCTACGACAACTATTCTTACAAAAGAAGGTGCTGTGCAAAGGGGACTTGTCGTTTGCAAAGATATCGCAGACACTCAAGATGCTGGTCATGGGGGTATGCGCTGCAATGACAGTGTCCTTCCTGATCTTTCCCATATCTGCGAGGAAGAAGCTCCGTTTCAGCCTGACGACTATGACCAGCACCCTTGCAATCATGCTTGGTAGCGTCACTGAAAGCTTTCTCACGGGATCCGACGAAGAAATGTATGGTCCCCGTTCACTAACGCCTCCGCACAAAACAAGAAGACCTACGTTCTCCTGGACAAACTCGTCAAAGAAGCCAAACTGGAGCACTACGTCGCTGGTACGGAAAGTGAATATCGCTTGGAGAAACGACTCGTACGATGTGTTCAGGATATTAATCAGAATATGGGCGGGTTGCAGAGTGCAGCTGCCCTACAGTTCCAGCTTTTGAAGCAATCTCAACAGGACCCAGGCAATTTTGAACCTGATCAAAGTCCACTACTTACACGGAATAGCAGCACAGCCAGTCACCGTGGTATCTGGTCAGTGTATGAAGGGTCAGCCACTCTAACTCCAGTAAGAGAACAGGAAGGGGACGACCTCCTGACAGAGGAGCCACAGACGATCCCTGTTTCGGCATGGAAAGGGGCCAAGAGGAACGGGCCACACCGTCACCACAGCGGATGTTTGAAGTTTTTATTGAACATTTGGGGCCCTCTATGGTAAATAACAAACCGATGTCTAGAATTTTAGATTGATGCTAACATGCTACTTCCTAGCAATCTTTTGCCTTTACCCTTAAGGAGATTCTTGAGGAAATACCTTTTGGTCCTGGCCGGAGCACAACGTGTCATTCAACACCAAGTTCTATGGCAGCCTTGATCGGGCTCTGAAGCTATACCGCGAAGCTAGAGAAAAGGCCTTGGCTCTGGTCTATCGAGAAAGAGATTTTGCCAAGATTCGTTCCCTGATGTTGAAGCCGATCTCGAGGAAGTCTCTGCCAGCTGTGGTCATTTTAGTTTCACTCTCATGGAATTCGGGGAGCAGCTGAAAGATCTACTTCAAATTTTGGATGAGTTGAAACTTGAATGCGACGAGCGTCCTCAGGGTCGAACATGGAACTGGCTCAAGTTTTGGCAGTGGTTCAGAAAACAAGAACCAGCTATCTCAACTAATGGTAAAGTCCCAATGAGAGAACATGATACTCTGAGGTTACTTACTTACATGAATCATAGAATACCCGAACCTGCCCCTCACAAACTCGGGCCGCCCTCACCTTCGGAAAGGGCATGCGTCTTTAGAAAGCGGGTATACTGATGAGATCCGTTCACTGAATAGAGTCACTTACCGAGTGTGGAAGTCTCTGGGTTTTCTGCGGCGGGATGAGACGAAGTATGCTATCAAAGTCGGTGTCGGTGCCGCACTATACGCGCTGCCCTCCTTTAATTCTGTGACGCGCCCTGTATTCACGTCCTGGAGGGGCGAATGGGGGCTTGTTTCTTACATGTTGGTCTGTTCTATGACGATTGGAGCGTCTAATACAACTGGGTATGCCCGATTCCTCGGTACGTGTTTGGGGGCGTGTTGTTCGATAGCTGCTTGGTATGCGTCAGGTGGGAATGTTTTTGCTCTCGCCTTCTTGGGTTGGCTCATGGCGACATGGACTTCTTATTTAATTTTGGTTAAAGGACAAGGCCCCATGGGTCGATTCATCATGCTTACATACAATCTGTCAGTCCTATATGCTTACTCGTTATCTGCGAACGATAATGACAACGACGAGGATGAAGGCGGTGCCCATCCGATTATCACGGAGATTGCGCTTCACCGTGTGGTTGCAGTCTTGAGCGGCTGCGTCTGGGGAATTATCGTTACAAGAATGATATGGCCAATCAGTGCAAGGTCGAAACTGAAGGATGGACTGAGCCTGCTGTGGCTACAGATGAGTCTGATTTGGAAACGAGATCCATTGTCAATGATGGTAAATGACCGGCCTGTCGTGCCATATCTCACCGTTCGCGAGAAACTGCAAATCGAACGGTTTCTGTCCAATTTGGAGACACTTCACGCCGCAGCCAAGTCGGAATTCGAGCTGCAGGGCCCTTTCCTGAAGTGGCATATCGAAATATCATTAACCGTACCAGAGGCATGCTGAATGCCTTTTATTCTATGAATATGGAGATATTGAAGAACCTCACTGCTTCCGAAGGTGAACTGAGTTTGCTTCAATACACGACCCAAGAGCGTGTGCAATTGTCATCTCGCATTAGTCACTTGTTATCAGGTACGTGCTTTTTTCTTCTTCTTCTTCTTCTTCTTGCGAACCTAGGTCGAAGCCCATGATCTGACTCACACTGGTCACAACGTAGTTCTTGCATCTTCGATGAAACTCGAATATCCTTTAAACGATGCTTTGCCAAACATACAGCATGCGCGCGACAGACTTCTGGCTCGCATATTTCACTACCGCCTGGAAAGTGAGGTGTCGTTACACACCACCGATAGCGACTATGCGTTGCTGTATGCATATGGTACGTCGTTTTACATGAACTTGAAAGGCTCCAGATACTGATATGCTGACTGTCTTGGTTAGTGTTGGTTACAGGACAATTGGGAAGCGAAATAACTGCGCTTGTTGGGGAGATCAGTCGACTCTTTGGAGTACTAAATGAGGATGTCATCGAGCTCCAGTAGCCATAGTCAACTTCCCGTACATAGTTTGTAGTCAGCTGTATACAGTAGATAACTGCATGATACAGTCTATATTTTAGACGCAAGTGATGGTCATTTTGTTGAAAATCGAAACTTCCTTCATTTGTACATACTACACCGTACTGCAGGGTAATAAGTCGTAAGAAGGACCGAATGCGGGCGGCAACCCGAAGGGAAGTTTCTCTCCGTCCATCATCAACAACTTTTGTTTCATCAACTTTGCCATCAACCGCTGAAGCTTTTCATCTCCAAAGAAGCACTGGGAACAAATCAAAAGAAAGACAGACAAAGGAACATGGTCATGGTTATGATTACAAAAACGCCATCGTTTCTTTTTTCATGAAGGTCTAACAACCTCCCTCCGTGCTGGGGCCTTCGCGCAGCCGATCGCGCGTGTTTCTCTCCTATCCTATTTATTATGCAGATCGACCCGGCAGCTTTGAGTCGAGCAGATTCGACTTCTACTGCTGTATCGACAGCGTCCAAGGCTGTCGCGGCGTCAGCGGCGGCGCCCTCGCAGAAGACCACCAAGGCTCTGATATCGGTGCCGCGTCTGGATCTGGAGGCTGTCTATACGGACCTGAAGGCCGCTATCGGTGACAATTGGGGCGAGTACAAGCAGGCAACGACGCTTTTCTGCTGGGTATATTTCTTCTCATTGTGTTTATCGTCATTTTCTATTTCTATTCTATTCTATATTCTTTTTCTTTGTTTGGTGACTAAAGTGACTAACTAACTAATCCGTCCAACAGGCCATCTCAATCAAGACGAATTCTCCTCGCGCCTTGACCCCATCATTTGCGCCGACGCCAGAACCGAGCATCTACATAACAATTTCGTATGCGCGCTTATTGGCAACCTCTCAAGAGACCTGCCAGACCATGGCGTCGCAAGCTGGGTGTCGGCAAACGACAAACCCACCGTGGTGCCGAAGCCGGTCTCGAGCGACCTGGCCGAGCAGAGACTGAAGACGGAGGTTATGCAATTACCTCCGCGGGATCGCAAAAGGATCAAAGCTATTCCTGAGGTATATATATAGCCCATATACTTTGAGTATCTTGCTAGGAGAAATAATGCTAATTGATTCTTTAATGTTTGGGCAGCCGGATCCGTATGAATTGCCACCAAGTGAGATCGAGTTGTACCATCAAGCAAAGCAGATCAGATTACCCACCCAAGTTCCTGCGAGTGCTGGCGGTTTAAATAAGACAAGTAAGAGGAGACATGCCTAGTCGGAATTTCAGTAATGGTTCTAACGGGGCTTTTTCTTATCTTAGATTGGGAACTCGAAATCAGAAAACGGTATGCTCAACCACTGGCCTCGGAAACAGGCGAGTTTCCTGACGCGGAATCGATACATTCACGCATGGTACCGATATGTTATGAGGAATCGGTGGCTAGCGGTGCTGGATTTCCTGCGCCGAGTTCATGGCCATTGCGACGGAGACTTTTGTCAAACAGGTATTATCGAGCGTATTCTCTCGTACCAGACACAACGGCCCTCCGGCACAATCAATGGCATGATGACGCGGAAATACCGCAGACAGCTGGAGCGCGAAGAGCTTGCTTTCACTCGCGGCGAAATCACCAGGATCTTGCAACGGGTCTCTTACCCGTTGAAGCAAAAGAGGCAAGCGTCAGACAGCCGCTCGGGGTGAAGGATTTGAGACTGGCGCTTAATCTGGGCGGTGCGCTTCTTGGTCAGATGCCATTGGTGGTCGATCAGGTTATGAGCACGTATGACGAAGATGAGCTCGAACTGGAGCGACAGGGTTATGTTGAAGAGATGCGAGAGAAGGCCGCCGGTCTCGATGGCGGCACGGATAACAAGATATTGAAGACAGCAGCAGCCGCAGAGACGACTGGTTTCGACGCCATGGATGTTGATGAAGAATGGGACTGGGAAGGCGGCACAATGACAGATAGGGAGCAACTGAATTCTCTTCTGGATGAATGCCTATCACTGGCTGCATGAGGGAAAAAGAAAAAGTATTGAAACCCGCAACATATATATTTGTTTTATCCTTGTGTTTTGCTTCGATTCTTTTTTTTCTTATCTATTTTGCATCCTCATTTGGCGATTTGAGGATCAAAACATCCTGGCGCTTACGGGGTGGCGATACTGGGGAGGCGTTTGTTTTTCAAGGATCAAGGTGAAAATATCTACTTCTTATTCATGTTTTATACTAACCCAATTTTTGGTTTGCTGAGAGAGACAGATGAGAGGAGGGAGGGACTTGATATTTTTGTTTCTACCTGATACCAAATACCAATTTCGCTTGTCATTTATTTATGCTGTTGTCTTGCTGTTTTCGTCTGGCTTATGATTCAAATATATAAAAAAATTGGTGATTCCCTTCTATTCTCACCTTTTTCTGGTTCATTTTATGCATCTGAAGCGGAGTCTGTTGAGGATACCTAGGTAGCATTAGTTATCTACCTACCTAGCTAGGTAGTAGGTAGTATAGTATTAACATTATCAGCAGCATCCTAAGCCCTATTCGATACCTAATTGAAGCTGTCTATGAATATCTAAATGAGTGGCATTATCTAATTGTAGATTCACCAAGATTATTTTCATATGTAATCGATCCAGCTTTCGTTCATCTAGCTTAGATGGAATCTCAATTTCGAACCAATCTACCTATTATTTATACAACAAATGCCCACTGAGACGCCACGCCAATACCGAATAAAATGAAATAAAAAAGTATACTCGCTCATTATTGAGGCAACTGTTCCACCACCATTTTCAAAATCTCCTCGGTCGATTTATTAAAATTCGCTGGATCCTTTGCCACTGATTGCCAGATCTCGCCGTGTTTGGGTTCACTGATAACACATTTAGAGACCACATCCTGTCGTTTCTCCTCCGTACCGTGTTGGGTCAGGAACTTGTAATACCAGGCCCATGAATCGCCCTGATCACTGTCCGCAAGGATGGCTTTCTCAAACCACGTCATGGCCTTCTCTAGTCGACGCTCATCCCAGAAAATGCGTGCCACTGTAACGAAGAGGATCGGGTCGTTGTCTACCTTTTGATTGCTTCTAAGCTTCGCGGTTTCCGGTGTGTGCGAGCCTCAAGGTGCCAGATGCTCTCGCTCCATAGGAGTCCGGAGTTAGGAACCTCCTGGAGGGCTTTGGCCATGAGAACCTTGGCTTGATTAATATTGTTCGCACGTCGCTCGACTCGAATACTTTCGGTCCATAGTTCCGCATTTTTGGGGACGGCGAGTCTAGCCCTGTCAAGGATTGAACGAGCCTTCACCACCACGCCTGCTTTCTCTTCAAGCCGCGACGCCAAAAGCCACAATGGTACTGATTGAGGGCAAGCCCTTGTGCCCGTACCGTAAGCCTCCCGTGCCTGCGGGTATTTCTTTTGAGACTCGTATACCTGTCCCTTTATCATCCAGAGCTTATCGGCCTTGGGGTAGAGTTGGAGGCCCTGGTTGACGAGGTCAAGTGCCTCGTCCATATTCCCTAGCTGACGCTCAAAGGCAGCACTTTTGATCCAGACACGGTCTGTACCTGCTTCGCGGCGAGCAGTGCTCAACAGTTCTCTGGCGTGTTCCGTTTCCTGCGCATCTGTCTCTAGCTTAACAGCTGCAAGCCAAATATCTTCGTTGTTGGGGTTTCGTGCAAATGCACGCTTCAGAACGAGTCGGGCATTGTCTATCTCGCCAGCTTGCCACTTCTCCTTGGCGAGTTGCATCCAAAGAACTTCGCTCTGAGGGCACGCCTCAACGGCTTTTTCGAGTACTTGCCATAATGCCTCCTTTGTTCCGTGGTTGCGTTCCAAGTCCGCTGCAGCAAGCCATATGGTCTTGCTGGTGACGAATACACGTAAAGCATAAGCGTAGATTGCTCGTGCCGTCTCGTATTTACCGCGAGCAATGCTTGCCTTGGCATCCTCCATCCAGATATCTCTACGGTCATCATCCTCATCCAGTCCGTATCCAAGGGTCTCGCGAATGATTGCTCCACACGTCAATATGGCGCCTTCTTCCTCGCAAGTCTCAGCTTCAGTAATCCATTCTTCCCTTTTCGGCATAGCGTTCTCACGAGCAAGGACCTGAACAGCTCTTTTCATAACATTGACTTTATGTGCCGTGCCCATTTGTTCCTGCAATCGAGCCGCGGCGATCCAAATCTCATGACTCGTGGGGACTGCCTGACGAGCTGCATTCAACACTTTCTGGGCATTCTCCGGTGTTTCCAAACGGGCCAGTGCAAGCCAAAGCTCTACAGACAAAGGAATCATCTCAGTAGCTTTTGCGAGGAGGAGTCGGGCATCTGCTGGGTCATCTTCGAGATTCACCGCCTCTTTCCAGATCGCGACTGACTGCGGAATATGTAGGAGGGCCTGTCGCAAGACATTCTTTTGGCCCTGATATCTGACTCGAGCTTCATCGCTTCGATCCACAACTTGGTCGACCGATCGTTGTGTTTGATAGCATTGGCTGCAATAATCTTGGCATTATGATTGTCGTTCAGTCTGATATTCTCCAGCCAGACATCCTCACTTTTCGGGCATAATTCACACCCTTTCGCAATGTAGTTTCGTGCTGCGACAATCTTTCCCGCTAGCTCTTCTAATCGAGCAATAGCAATCCATCCCGGTGCATGTTTGGGATTCGTACGTGTAACCGACTCAAGCAAAACTCGTACACGCTTGATATCACCAATTTCAACCTCACCAGCTTTTAATTCGGACTTTGTAAGACTAGTGAGGTATCCCTTCGGGTCGATGCTGGTCGAACTGCCGGATGCAGCATCACCAGAGGCGCCAAGTGCTGCTTGGTCGAGGCGTACTTGAAGGACTTTGTCTCGAGCAGCACCAATGTCCGCGAAATTCGTCAAAGTGCCATCTCCGCGGCAGCACCAGCCAGTTCTGTCTGGGTGCCATCATCGGCGATTGTAGTACCAAATTGAGCGGAGTCCCTAGCACTAGCAATCACACTATCTGGGACCGCATAGAATCGTTGTCTCAGATTCTGACGAGCGCGTCGATTCTTGCCCGTAAGGTCACCGACTTCGGGGATATTTGCCCAATCTTCATCTGATACTGTAGCTAGTGAGCGTTTCAGGTCTGCGAATTGTTGTTGAATTTTGGGGTTATTCTTTTCGTATTCCTCTCGTTCTTGTTTTTCGCGAGCTTCCCTAAAGGCGGCGAAAGAATCAAGTCGGCTCTCTGTCCACAATGAATATACGAAAGGCAATAAACGATAAACGAAAACTCAGGGCAGTTCAACGAGGGGAATAACACTAACCTTCTAGCTTTGCGCCTCCGATCCATTTTCTCGTCCACCTCCTGATAAATCAGGTCCGCCTCATCGTCTTCGCGATCATAAGAGCCGTATGCGAAAAGTCCGACTTCATTATCCGGATCCTGGAAACGCTCATCGTCCTCTTCCTCCGTTTCCTGTTCTTTGCCTTTGCCGCCCTTTTCGCGACTTGTATTGTATGCTGTGGGCGTGGGAGCACCTAACTGCTGCGCTCTTTTGGCTAATGCTTCCTGAATCTGCTCTGGCGTGGGACCTTCTCGCGCCGGACCCAAATCTGATCGTGTAGTGAACCCGGTGGCACCTCGACCAAGACCGGCAACATAGTTTTCTGGGGCCGGCTGGCTGAGAAAGTCTTTCCTTCCGTAAGACATGCTGAGAGAGAATGAGAGGGAGAGTCGTGGTTGAAGCTGAAGGGAGGATGGATAGTCGGTTGGACTTGAATAAATAACTGGAATGATTGCCACCGCTTGCCGCCCGCGCTAAAAGGGCAGGGAATTTACTAGCCAATCACAGCTGCTGTTTAGATCTTATCAGATCCGATAAGAAGGTATACAAATTACATGTTGCTTCCATTTGACTACGATACCCAGTGACCATAAGGAGAATATTTAAATAGAAAAATGACAGGCCAAATTTAATTGTACCTGCCATGTTATTATTTCCCTAATTTATAGTCTAAAACCCACGGCTTGATCCCTATTATCATGGATGTAAGGTAGCAGTGGTGATCGATGCCTCAATGTGTACAATCGTTTGTTCAAATAATAAAAGACGGTGGATTAAGGTCGTCAAAACGTAAATCCACTAGGGGTATCTTCGCCATCTTGTCGCAGATGTGCGCTTGAGTCTTGAAACAAACTCTGCCATATAAACGCTTCGCTTAATAACAACTCGATTTCTTTTTCGGTCCAATCCTTCGTTGGAAGCGCTTGAAGGAACATCATAATTTCCTGATACTCTTATCAGCTATGCATATAGCAAATAATTATTCAAACGGATCATACCTGAAAGTCCATCTTAAGTAGTCTGTCGGTCCACTTGACAAGGAAGGCGGCGCAGACATAGAGGTGGAATCGGGAGAATCCTTGCTCTTCGGCCTGTTCGATACCGCGTTAGGCAATATAGCGACCAATTTATCGACCAGATTACCTTACCATGTAAGTATCCCACATTCGAATTGTATTCTTTATACTCATTTCCCTCATGAGCAGACAATTCATCCATCGAAAGCTGAACTGCATAAACTCCACGCCTTCCTTTTCCAAATGTTTGGCTAATCCAGCGTCAATCCGTTTAGTCAAATCACGTAATGCTTTCACCTGTCGTTGTATGCCTGGCTGAGCGTAGATATAGTTGTCCTGAATACCATCAAGGAGCTTCGTAAGACACCAGAACGAATCGGCTTCTACTGCATCAAGAACAGATTTAGGCAGTTGACCTGGGTCCATTCCTTCCTCGACATTCATGTCTGTGATATAGGCTCCTAAGAATACCTGCCAAAATGGAGTCACGAGGTCATTAATTCCCTGTACATAGCCGCTTGCAGGGTGCCGTATAGCCCAAACATATAATATTCTTTCTAGGGATCGCTGGGTTGCTTCGTAGCCATATAATTGCAAATGTGGACTTGTTCGGGGAACGTCGATGCTGATTTGATGCCATACTGCTTCGTCTAAACCCCTACCACGGCCAGAACTTGTATTGCTGGAAGCGGCCCCCAGGTACCGAAGCTCGCTCGAATGCCTGACGAACACCATCAAGGTATTCCTTACGCTTTCTTTCAAGCGTCGAGATACGGCGCTCGCTATTGGTCGGCATATACCCCAGCAGCAACTGCCATGTCATAGCTCGCACTTCATCGGGGACACCAGACCAAGCCAGGGCCCGAAGCTCGGACAATGATACGGTACTCGCCTGTAAGATCCGTTTAAATTTGTTGATCCTCGAAATTCGCGCAGAGTGAGCTTCTCGTTGACTAGGGGTTGCATCCGAAGGAGGCGGTGAGTGATTAATTAGGTTCAAAGAATTGGCGGGGTCTTCACCACAATTATGTTAGCACATTAAGGCATTATCTTATAGTAAGTATTATTTACCTTTTAAGATGTCTTTGTATTGGGGACGAAGGATCTTGCCTTCTGTTTTCTTCGCCGATGGATACAACGAGACATTTCGTTCCTCCGCAATATCCGAACTATTAGCCCGAGGTCGAGCGGCTGCCTCGAAATCCACATTCAGCGATGAGTTTCCCGATATTGAGTTGTTGGATTTGTGTGTGGGCTGGGACTTCTTAGAGCTCTTTCCCTTTTGGCGCATGCTGGCAATGCTGGGAAGACCAAATTCATCTTCGTCATCATCATAAAAAATTCATCATCCTCGTCTTCGTTAGTGATATCGTTTCCATAGCCCCAGCTACCATTTGAAGGTGGCAGGATGGTATTATAAGGGTGGCTTGGAGAGGAGGTCTTCAGCCCCTCAAGATGCGAGAGGGAAGCGTTATGCTGCGACCCTGTCCGCCATTAGGACAGGGTCTCGGTGGTATCCGAGTCGACGTGCTGGCGAGGCTGTCAGAAACCATCCCACTGATTTGATTTTCATTCGCTCAATGGGAGGTTCAACTTATACGTACTTTGCTATATCGGCGTGTGAATAGGATGCGCCAACAACGGGTCTGGAGCTGACAGTCTGCTGCGATGTCGCTTTCGATTTCCAAAACGGAGAGGCACTTCTTATCGGCAAAATTAGTAGGTGAAAATTGTGACTTGGAACTTGAGGTCTGGTGGTTCGAGAGTGAAAGAGCGACTTCCTAGGGCAAGACATACTCGGCGCGGTCTGCTGAAGAATTGATGGGATGTTAGTCATCCGTCGCAGTTTAGGCTGAAAGAAGATGGGAAGAGGTACGAACCAACCTGGACCATTTCCTGTTGAGACGAGTACATATACGAATCAGTACCTGTCGAGAATAGGTGGTGAGAGGGGCAATGGGACACACCTGCTGGTGGGTTTTCTTATTAGCCATCCTGCGGGCAGCTTAAGAACCCTGGCGCCGGTAACTCCTCATGGATTCATAGATAAAAGGCATTGGGCAGCGCTTTCATGGCTTGTAAGAGATTCATCAGAAAGACACAGTAGCGAAGCTGCTCTCTGGCACCTGCTGCTGCTTGTTGTTGGAGTGCTTCTTCCCGCTTCCTCCACGTCTTGGGCCATCATTCTGCCAAGGCGGTCAGCTGCTCCACTTCGCGACTTCTTTAAGTTTGAATGCCCTCTCGTCCCTCCAACCTTGTCCAACTCACTGCTCTCAGCGCGACCTCTCTTGCGCCTCATTTCCATCCCTTTTACAGATTGCGAAGTTCTGTCAACTTCTTTATTGCAGTTACGTCTGTGTACTTCGTAGTCCGCTTACTTTCGCACAACCATCATGACCGAACCAGAGGATCTCGAGGAGGATCTGTTCGCCGATCTGTAGGTCTCTTTTCATCAATGAACGACTATACCGAGATCTAATATCCAAGCAATCAGGTACGATGGAAATGATACTAACCCGGCTACGTCTACGGTCGTAGCGGACAGCTCCGCAGAAAAGACAACGTCGTCGGCTGCCTACCAAACGAATGACGTCCAGAATGGGACAGGTCCTGAAGACTTGAATGAGAATCCCGTTAATGACGTGTATCAAGGCCAGGCTGCCCAAGGTGCTCAACAAGCCTTTCAGGGAAGGGATTTCACGCAGGGCATCGGTGTTCATACTGGAGACGGGACACATGCCACCGAGGCTGAAAACCAAGGAACAGGTATCAAGGAAGATGGGTGAGTCTCATTCGTTCCATTAAGTACTAGTCTCTGTCTTTCTCTCTCTTTTGGTTCGGTATTCGGCGGCGTGTTCGCAAGTATAATCAGGCTGGGGAAAGGGACCTATAACGGTTCGGATGTGAGGGTATTCTGGCATTATCCTCAGACATATTTTGAGAGGGCTCTGCAAGATCATCTTGGAAGCGCAAGTGTCATAAGTGGTCATGGCTGCATACACGGATTGGCACTATTGGAATGGACAGAAGCAGACCCGTTAGTGTGGTACTATACCCTTCGGTTGGAGCGAAGTAAACTGCGCTATACATAGAACTCCAGTCGTATTCTCCGACTATACTCTCACAGTCTACGCACTTGGGCTTTCATTTTATGTGAAATACGGCTCGCTAGTGGCAATTTCTCAGGAGGGATCCCGGTGGTTTACGGACCAGCTACACAGTTGTGCAAAAAGTTATCGTTTATGCTATCAAATGGAGTCGATGAGAACTAGAGGCCAAGATGCCAGGTTGCACGAGGCCGATGTCGCCAGCGACTATAGTACAGTTGATACTATATAGCTTCTTATCGATACAGTTTGATAGATCAGAGCAGCAAATAGACGATTCGACAGTCTGGGAATATACAAAATCTATCGAGACCCTTCTCTCTGCTACCGCGATTTCTTAGATGAATCAAATCATGCGTGAACATGGAAGCCCAGAAGATTATATCAAAACCTGTGGTGGCACCCATACCGCGAATTATTTGAGCTACGCAGCAAGTATCGGTACGGACGGTCATCTTTATACGTTGGTCAGACAAGGTGTAAATCCCATGGGTCTTTTATACAAGCCATATTCCACGTCCGTCGAATGATTTGAGAGCGAGCTGGAATATTATCAATATCAATGCCGTCCAAGTTTTAGAAAACAAATCGCCTATCCCTGCGAACGCGGATATAGCACCGGCAACGTACATTATTACACCACTGCCATTACCGAGCGTGCAATCTTGAACAACAAGCTTGATACGAGCTTGGGTCCAATGCCAGGAGCCAGCCCTGACTGCTGAAGAATATCGTCGAACCAGCCGTCTTGCCGAATCAACTTTATATTGTTCTATGTTTCTGTGCTTTGTCTTGAAGTGATATCATTTAGATGATAACGGTGTCTAATCATTGAGTACTTACAGAAAAATGTTCATTGGAGGCTTGAATTGGGAGACTACAGACCGTATGTATACTAGCTTCTTTACGATTGGGGCATTACGTGCTGGAGAGTGCTAATTTCGTGTGATTCATAGAATCGCTTAAGGATTATTTCTCACAATTCGGTGAAGTCCAAGAATGCACAGTTATGCGTGATAGCACTACCGGGAGATCGAGAGGTTTCGGGTTCCTTACGTTCAGGGACCCGAAGACTGTGAACACCGTGATGGTCAAGGAGCATTATCTAGATGGGAAAATTGTAATACTCCAGTGTCTTCGAAAAGAGAAAAAAGGCCGAGGCATGCTAACATCAGTGTAGATTGATCCTAAACGCGCTATTCCCCGTGACGAACAAGAAAAACGAGTAAGATATTCGTTGGTGGAGTCAGCCAAGAGGCCACAGAACAAGATTTCAAGCAATTCTTTATGCAATTTGGTCGTGTGGTGGATGCTACATTGATGATCGACAAAGACACTGGCCGGCCGCGAGGATTTGGTTTCGTGACCTTCGACAGTGAGGCGGCAGTAGAAGCTACACTGTCTCGGCCTCTGGAGATTTTGGGCAAACCTATTGAGGTGAAAAAGGCGCAGCCAAGGGGTAACTTGCGGGATGATGATCGAGGCCGACGGGGAAGAATGGATAGCCAAGGCATGCCTCCCGACAATACTCAACAGCAAGTAGGTGGGCAAGGAGCAGGCGGGATGCCCAGCGGTATTTCACCAACGATGATGGCACAATATTGGCAGAGGATGCAGCAGTATTTCTCCATTATGCAGCAGCAGATGGCAGTTGCAGCAGCGGCTCAGGGCCAGGGTATGGGCGCAATGAACATGGCCGCCATGAATCCTGCGATGATGCAGCAAATGAAGCAAATGCAATCCCCGAGTCCCGGCCCGCAGGGCATGGCAAACATGCAGAACATGCAGAACATGATGAACCCAGCTATGATGCAGCAAATGCAGCAGATGCAACAGATGCAAAACCAAGGCCAGCAGATGGGCATGGGTCCTGCTGCCGCCGGCTATACAGGCAATCGCGGTGGACCAGGCTACAATGCTTCGGAGCAACTCGCTTTCGAGCAACAAAAGTACGAGCAGCAACAAGCTCGGCGAGTAGTGGATAATCGGGCTTACTCACCTTATCAACAAGGCGGCCCGACTTCATGGGAGGGCATGTACGATGAAGTGCCTCAACCAAATATCCCATCAGGTCCCCAAGGACGCGGTGGAGGAGCCATGGGACGAGGAGCCATTCCCAGCCAAGGTGGTAATAGTCCACAGCCAGCTGGTGCTGCCCCGCAAATGCCCCTACCGGACCCAAAAATGCTGGACGACCAGGCGCAAATTACCGTGGTGGAGGTCGCGGAGGAGGACACCGAGGATTCCACCCTTACTCGAGATGAGCACAATGCCAACTAAGCTTGCTATGAAGGAGGAGAAAAAGCCTGGCTTACGGCACAGATATGCTTCTCGTCCGAAATCGAAGCACACAGGTTTCCTTTCTTTCCCCAGACTATTTTACGGTCTCTGAAAATAAAGAGAGAAAATTAAAAAAGGAGGCGCGGGTTGATTCCACTTCATGTTTTACATCTCTTTTCTCTTTTCTTTTCTTTTCTTTTCTTTTCTTCTTCATTTATGTCTTTCCTATGTCATGGAGTTCTCGGTCTTGTACTGTCCTCCATCCCTTTCTATCTATCCGTCTGCTTCATCTCCGAGACAAACAAGACAGTTCACGCCGTTGGGTGTGTAAACGATGAGTCGACGTGAGTGAGTGAATGGCCTCACCTTTCTCACCCCCTTCGCGTGCCTCGTTTTCTCGGTGTGCATTAAAATGCCCTTCTTTCTATTTCCCTTCTTCGTGTGCAGTGCTCATTTCTTACTGCCAGGTGTTTTTGTGTTGTATCTTTGGTTCGAACGGTGGGTGGCTAGAACGAACATATTCAATTTCTTTACTTTCTTTTCCCATTAAAACTTGAATCAATCAATCCTCAAGAGGAATAAGAGAAACCCATATCTGTCCAAATCTTGATAGTATATGAATAAGCAATTCAAGTAACTTAATTTGAAGGTCATTATTGATTACTATCCAGAGTAATGCTTGCTAAAGCTAACTAACTAGTCAATCATAATTACATCAGCCTCTTTTGCCTTATTTCGATTCGTAGGTGCAGCTTTGGGGTTGCCATTCGTATTTGGCCCTTTGTCCTTAGCTGTTTTACCTAGCTTTCGTTCGGCGGCACCATGCTGTACTTGTTGCTGGTGTTGTTGTACATACTCTAATGACGGCACGGGAGGCTGCACATCTGCGAAGCAAGCATCGAATTCTGAAAGTAGATTGCCTACTTGATCGACTTCAGCCACAGCGCCGCTACCAAGACCCTGCCAACCGTTTCCTTTTCCACGATATATTTTCTCCTGTAATTTCGCTTCCACGCCCTTCTCCAATTCACCTAGCACTTCTGAGCGAACATCTTTCAGTGTCCAAACAACACGATCGCGCCGAGTTGAGGCATTTAAGAGGAACCGGAATCGAAGACCGGTGTAGTGGATTTGATAGGTCTGAGGGCCACGGACCGAAATCTGTATCTGTAACGCAGAGTTGTGCCTTGGCGCAGCGACAAGATCATCTAAAGCATGAAGTACTGGCAGTGTAAGCGTAAGTATTCGCAGCACAGACCCAACGCCATAACCAGGGCCAGTCCGGTTAAGTATCATTCCTAGCGAAGGTTTGATCCGGTTATGAGGACTCGAGTTACTGAAAGATATATCAAGGCGCAAAGAAAAGAGTGATTCGTCGTGCAAACGAAGGGCGGCAGCGTCGAGATTAGCTGCGTTTGCCGGTCCAGTTAGTCGAATAAATATATTGGCTAGTAAGTCTTCCTGTGGTGCGTATACAAACGACATTTTTGATAGAGAGACCGATTGCACCGCGATCTTGTTTTGCCGGAGGGTTTCAAACAAGGACAAGATGATATTAAGCCTCTGAATTCGCTCAAATAAATCAATCATGATCGATTGACCAGGAGCAATTAGGAAACGCATGGCGAAGGCTGTTCCACCTCGTCGAAGGAGTATACATTCATCAAGCTTTAACCTCTCCAACCCCAGCTTCCCTAAAGATGTACAGAATCGTCCATGCGCAACCACAATTGCATTCTTTGTATGGGAATCAATTCCATGATATGAAATTGCGAGGGAGTTCCGTATGTATGACTTGTTTTTGGCACCGTTCGGTGGTGGGATTTGTAGTGCTTTTGGTAGTTCTGTAACATCGAACTTTAAGTGAAGACAAGGAACTTCCAATTTCGGTCCGAGTTGCAGCTGTTCTACGGAAGGAAATATGCCCCGATAGCCCAATTCTGAAAGCCATAATGCATTTGAGTGCATAACGAGAATTCCGGTGAGAGAGTAGTCAAGGTCTGGGAAGTAGTATTTAGATCCTCGCAGTGTCAAAAGCTGATCTCCAGCCAACACACGGGTAGATTGTATTGAAAAGCCACCGGCAACTGGGCGAATTCGGTCAAAACGTCGGAATGCGATGGCGATCGTGGTTTAAGATATAATATCCACCAATCATCACCGCTCAAACTAGTCGTTGCAGCAGCAATCCATGAATTGCCCCAAAACGATTGCGGAAAAAGGAAGCCCGCAATATGTTATTTGGGAAAACCCGCCGAATGTCCACTTTGAATTTCCGATGATCAACGCTTTCCCACCCAAATACTTTGGCGTCTGACTCTATTTCCTCCATGGCTGCAATGCCACGAAGTCGAGAGATACGATTAACAAAGTCATCGTCGGAAGCAGCCCCTTATCTAAACGAGATAATAACGACGGTCTGGTGTGGAGGCACATAGCTCCAGAAACAGGCTCCAACGAGGCATCAAGATATCGAGATTCCGTTAGTTGGACATGAAGCCGACAATTTCCAGGTTCGACGTTGGACATTTGTATATTGATTGAGAGATGATGGTTTGCAAATAGCCTTTGAGTTCGGATGCGTCCATAGACGGAGTGAAGGAGGTGGGATGAATGGATTGCGATGACACTGCGCAGAATGGTCTCCATGGAAAGAGACTCCGTATCAAAGTGAATGTGTGAAGAATCAAATTCTTTTCCTTCGCGAAGCCAACGAAGACCAAGACAAGGGATTTTTGGCGCCGGTGACGACCACTTTGAACACCAATTTCTATCCAGCTCTTTGGGCTACTTTTATCGGGCCAGTAATGCACCACTAAAATGCGATGCAATAATTCAACACGCAGAGCGCCTGTCCATTGGCCCCTGGAAAGGTCAATTGCTTGTTTAAAGAGTATGGTAATCTTGTTCACAAGGACAAGGTTATGGATAAAGTCAAAGCAGCCTTTTAGGCCCTTTGTTTTAGAACGCTGTTGATCTGTAAGTCGAGTTCGTTGAAGAAGCGGCCTTTGGGTATTGGGGAGGATGGCGAGAAGAGGAAGCGAATGTCGATGAAGTAGAACTGGGAGGATACATCTTCTTCGGCGATTGAGAGATCTAATTCGAATTCGCCTCCAACGGAAAATGTGACACGGCCGTCATGGACCCAGTAATCATGGAGGGAGGTCGGGATGTCTTCACAAGTAGCCAGGCGCGTACTGATGATGCGATTAATTTTTGCAAGGTTGCTAAGAGGCGTCTTGAACTAAGCGGCTTTGGAGGTTTGTAACCGAACTAATAAAAACATTAATATGCGAAGGAGAAGAGTAAGATACGGTGACTATACTTACTTCTGGCATATCAGCCACGCGACCTGTAGTTAAAACCTCCAGTGCAGTGTACAAATCCGGGTTGGCTACCTGGGCCCTGACTAGGTCTCTTTTCATATCTGCTACTCGCTGAACAGCGGTCTGATAAGCCGCGTGTCGTGTCCGTATGAAGTTTTGTAGATCGATGAGTTTGCTGACGTCCACAGCTTGACGACTCCATTGTGATAAAACAAGAAGTTTGATAAATTCAGTTCGCTTAGCTTGAATAAATTCTAGTATTCGAATTCTCTTTTGTACGGCACTCGCGTCCTGGTTTCCCATGGACTTTCCATTCGTAAAGGGTATTTGGGGCGAGTGCTGCGGTTGTGATGAGCCCTGGGCCTCTGCTAATTCTGAGATTACATCGCAAAGGTCATTGTAGCATTGCTGTACGGCTCTGTTTACGAGCCGGGCATAAGGAAAGAATCCCTGTGTGATATGCAAAAGTTCTGGGGCCCATTGTTGCTGGCGCCCCCAAGTATTGCCAGGGTTTTCCATTCCCTTGCACAACGCTCGTATCGGATTGTGTGCGATCATCCCCTTTGAACCCGTTCACAGATTGTGATGTTTTGTCTACCTTTTCAAGACTGTTGTCACGTTGAACGTTTGACTCTGCATTGCCGCCATAGCGGGTGTAAGAGTCTCCCCAATCTCTAGATGCACTTGCGCTGACATCGTCCATGACGAGACCAGGCATCACTGGCACCAGCCTAAATGGCGACCTTTTCGGCCAGATGACTTGGCAGCCGTCACCCTTAGTGCGAATACCATTAATTTGTCAAAATCTGTACACAGTGCGTCGATCTTTCCTTCTTCCCTCTGCTTTCCTGGCCTTGATGTATGGGGGCACCAGAGACTTCACTAACGAGACAACCGACGGATGATTTGTATTTGAGCCAAGCTTTGGGGCGACGGTTCATGCGCCCATGACAATTAAGGATCGTGAAGGTTTCCGGTCAGTACGAACGTGTATCGAGAACCATCAGAAATGCTACAAATCGGATCATTCGGCGCGTGGAAACGGCGTGGGCTTGGAGTGGTTGTTCCAAGGAATAGAGAGTTGGCAGGTAGGACCGAGTGTGTGACAAGAGCCTCAGATCAGAAACAAAACGGCATCTAGACACACAAAGTGCCTGCGAAGGGAGATCGCCCTTAGCGATAGTCTCATCCAGAGTCAAGTCAAAGAAATGTGAGAGAAGCAATCGGTCAGCCTGGAAAGTCGATGCGTTGCACCACTTCTTAAGCAGGAAAGAGAAAGCCGGCGCTGACGGCAGGCGCAAGTTAGTTGCCTTGCCAAATCGGGATTAGCGCTAGCAGAGATTCATGCCTAAGGCATCAGTTGAAAGGCGGCCTGAGAGTCTCTTAGGGAACAGCCTTGGCATTCTTCGTGTGCGGAGCCGCGGATAAGCGTAAATGTCACTTTCCATAGTAAATACTATACAAAATATCTAATATCTCATGTTTTAATTAATATAATTTAAAAATAACCTAGATCTATATTTTATAGTATATAAAGAATCTAAATCTCAAATTTTATAAAAATCTATTAAGATTGTGGTGAGTTATGGAAATTGACTATAAGTACCTCTACATAGATTTACTATGGAAAGTGACATTTACGCTTATGTGGTGCAGACATTCCACTGACAAGGGATCTTTACGATGTCGTAATCAACATGACATACTCCGTAGGGCGTGGAAATATATAAGGCCCGTTCCCTTGCCAGCTACCCATCTTCAAAAATAGCTCTAGCTTCTTCCCTCTGAGTGTATAGACCTTAAAATATAGAATAGTGTGGTAATACTAATGTTAATCTTGAATATACCTAGGTAATTCTGTATCTCTTGGTACGAGTTTTTATTTACAATACATAGGTATATGGGATAAGATACAACTCTCGAATATTCGACTCTTGAGGTTGTTGCAACGATCATAGGGACGAGAACAAGGAACCACTAAGCCTGCTTATATATGGAGATAGAAGCATCAAAAATGGATAGAGGAGAACGGAGTCTACGGATTGGAATGCAGCCAATGTGCGCTTGCACAATGGGTCTTCATTGTCCAGTCTCGGATCCTTTCTATCATCCATCCGGATATGTATGTTCGCGCTGGATTCTCTTCCGGTGAACGTTTGCTACCAACTCGGATGTGATCTGACAACGCGCAGGTGGTGCCATCATAGACAAACTGAAAGCAAGAACTGTCTAGTTCACAGGCTGCCTTACAGTTTTGGAAGGAGCTATGAGCAGCCGTAGACTTTGGAAAAATCTTCATGCTGCCATGTATATTATTCCAGTCCTCACGGGTGCCGATTATCTGCGGAGCAACATATTCAAACAAGTCTTTGAACAAAATTGGTTGCTGTTTTGTGGTGAGCGAAATGGTCATGGAGGCTGCTGGTCTACGGAGATATAAAGATGGTAGTCAAGGGAGAAGGGTGAACCAACAATGCTGCTTGTCCTGAGTTTCCAAGTTTCGATCCACTGCCAGAGATCTTGCATGTCCTCCCCGCCAATGTGATGTAACGAGATGACGGGCTCACACCAAAGATCTCTACCAAAGGAGAGAGCAGCTGGTATCTCCCCATTAAACATTGGCCAGTAGCCTTTTAGGCTGACTCCTTTTGATTTCAATACGTTCGCGAGGGCCTCATCGCCACAGCACAATGCAGTTGTGGTTGAAACCGAATTGGCTATACAAGGGCTGTTCCTTACCATGCGTCTCGGGGTATTCAGAGCTTTCATGGCGCCATATGATAAAACATATGCGCTTCCGCCATGGGCAAACTGCAGCTCTGGCAGCCAGACCGGACTGCCTATGTAAAACGGTTTCGCATCGTTAAGATGACTCAACAGAACGAGGAGATTCTCCCATTCAATGAATGTGTCCGTGTCTAAGAAGACGAACCATCTGAAATTAAATCCGCCGCGAGATTCCTGATGCATTTTCCAGATCTTGCGCTTCATAGCTAGATTCATACTATGAATAGTTGCAAATTAACATTTGCTTCTAGATGTCTTGAAAGGTGCTGCTCCTCAAATAAAATAGAAGAATGTGCTCTTTGATTACTTACTATTTGCCCAAGTTCCATCCACCTTGTAGCTCGCGAGTATTTCCCCTGTTTTTGATACTCCAGCTGTGTGTCATACAGAGCAAATTCGGGGTAGCTCGCACGCTCTTGCTCTGATAAGTCGGCATAGACATCCTGAACATGGTAAGAGCCGATCTCTTCTTGCATATCCGACAAAATAAGGACATTTCGTTGTGGGATCCGAGAGAGAATTGTGGATAGTTGAGAGCGAAGTCTATTCTGGGGTTCTGAGCCCCTGTCCTGACCACAATTTGTATATCTTGGGCGATCGTAGCACTAGGAGCTGTGCATGATGGTTCGAATGGCGACGAGCCTGGACAGCCTGTCCAATCCCAAGTGTTGTAGCGCCGTGCTGAAAGCTTTGGAAGCCAGAAGAAAGGCAGCAGCAGGAGGACGCCGCAGGAAATGAGATACTTAGTAGCCTGTCTGGTGTAGCCTGGGTACCGTAATACCATCTTTGTAAACCCAGAAAGTTACTGTAGACTCTATGTTCCCTCTTGAATATAACTATGTTTGCTTTCTTTTCCCGCTTGGTGTTTGTACTACGGAGTATTCTCGTTTTAATGCTACATGATCATGACAGGACGGCTATCCCGGATAAGGTGGTTGCACCATAAATCCACTCACCTGCTCTCATTGGATATCGACCGGTTCTAGCTATATATATACTAGGTTGTTCCTGGCAATGTTTCAGAGGAAAGCGAAGAGAGTTTTAGTTGTATACAAATTTCATTCAGGCCTGCATGCGTTCCAGTGACTGAGTGCCTCAGGCCAACAAGGCGCGAATCCCGTGATCTTCCCGTGCCCTACTCCGTAGAATATGATTCTCTGACAGTGGATTTTAAACGTTGGCAGTAGTATAACTACCTACAGGCCTCGTCTCCATCCCTAATGAGTTCAAACCTATACTCTTTGCAGCATACCGGCTTCCGTTTTTGAAGATAGAAGAACGCACCCGCAGCAATGCATAGAAAAATGCCTAGGGATAAAAGAGTGTAACTCCATAATCTTGCTGACGGTGAAACGTCAACAAAGAATGAAGACGTGGGAGAAATCTTCCCAGAAGCCGATGTTAGCGGGCCTGGGGATATTTCTGAAATAATCTCTTCGTGATAGTCCGAAGAAAGAGAAGGTATCTCAACGTCGCCATTGGTTGATCCCATATCTGGAAGAGGATGGAGAGGTTGGGAAGATGAGTCGATTGCTTCACCCACAAGTTGAGGTCCCAATTCTCAAAAATTCCCGAAAAGTTGTTTACTTGTGTGTCTTTGACAATAACCTTCCAAGTTCCGATGCCGAATTCGCCCCTAGATCTTGCCTCAATTTACGAGCTGAGAGAATATGTTTGGAAACTCACCAGTGAGCGACAGACATGAAAGTCCAGTCCACATACCCCGACCTTTCGTTGTCTAATTTTCGGTTCGTACTCAAATAGCTGATCACTCCGTCTGGGCTATGCAACTCAACACTGAGATCTCCTCGGCGGTCATGTCTAACATTGATCGTCACTGTAACATGTTCTAGCCGTGCAAGATTAGAATTTTGCATGATCTCTCGGGTAATTTCAAAGTTGCTCTCTAGTCCCTGGGAACCTTGAGGTATATCTTCATTCACGATGACTTGCGGTGAATGATACCACGCTTGCGGCTTTACCAAGTCCCAATCCTTGGCCTTTTGTACCAAGGCATAAGTGTCGACTTTGCCAAACCCGAACATGTGGCTAAACTTCTTTCCTGTCTTGGTTACCTGCCAATCAGCAGCTTCCTCGAGAATAGGAACGGCAGTCTCCCGTAAAATATACTGGACATCGCGCCAACCAAGCGCCGGACGCACGCTGAGGGCCAAAGCCAGAGCCCCAGCTACTAGTGGTCCTGCAGCAGATGTTCCCCATGAGCAGCTGTGCAGCTATTGACTCCCACATCAGTTGTGGAAATTGCATCAGCATCCTCACTTTTATATCCACCACTACTATAAGCAACAACCAGTTGGGCCGCACATGGTTCCGAATACTCGGCATGCTGTCCTTCCCGAGTAATGGCACCGACGGTTACGCTGTAAACACTGTTTGCGTAGCCATCGAAATTGCAGTTATCCCCAAGAAAGCCCCCATTTCCGGCAGCAAAAATAAAAATCGACCCTTTCCCCGCCGTCCGTTCTGGACTCCATTAATTAGTGCTCGTTGAACCAACAAGCCCGGGCCTCCCATTGCTTCACCAGTATCTGGGGACCCCAAGAACATGAATAGATGTGATTGTCCTGGAAATGATAGTTGAGTGCCGCCGCCTCGTCGCTCTCGTCAATTTGGCCAGATAAAGACGAATTCCTGCAATCTTACTTTCGTACGCCATTCCTATTCCACACAGATTGTTTTTCCCGCGGCTATTTCGCCTGCACATCGAGTCCCATGCGTATCTGTAGGAAGTTTGGGCCGAGGGTCGTTGGTTTTCTCATTAAAATTAAAGGACCCTTGCGGAAAATAATTTTCTTTGAGATCTTCACTCTGAATGTCCAGGCCATTATCGATAATGGCCGTTGCTATTCCGCGGCCTGTAACTCCTTCTAACCATAGGCCGGTGACATTCATATCCTCCCTCGCTGTATATTATTAAACAGATGCCATTGTTTCCGAAACAGCGGATCACTTATTCCTAGGGCCGCTGTGATGCTATCCTGCATCTGGACAAGAAAAGGATCTTCAACCCAGTGAGATGTGTCGAGATGCTCTAGCGGGGTGGCTCTTCTTTCTGCAGTGGCTCTTTTGAACGGAGCTTCTGACCCCATAAAATGCTATGCAATTCCTCATGTCCATATCTTGTTTGCTCGCGATTTCTTTTACGATGCATTTGTTGGGTTTGAGCATTCTGGAGAACATCGTCTATCTTGGCGCTATTTTCCTTGCGCACTGAGAACTTGTAATGCCCTGCAAGCTCTCCAATCGGGCCTTCATAATGCACCCCTAACAATTGCACAACATACTGTGGGGAGCTGGATGGTACGAGATGAAGGGCAAAAAGTCATGTGTATCATGGGTACGAAAGTCTTGACTAGCAAAAGTGGACTTGCGGCATAAAGAAATCACAATGATTACTATGAAGAGCTGCCACATATTAACAATAATCAAAAATACTGCCTGCAGCAACAATGGCCGGCCTTCGAAGTCGATGAGAAATGGTATTGTGGTGAGCCTACCTCATTTCGAATCGTTATCTTCATGTGCGCGTGTCAAATTATCAGGGAAGTAGGATGCCGAATTCCGGATGTCCCAACCATGCACGTTGTAAAAAGCCCCTCGTTTGACTTGGTTTTAGCTCACAGCATGTTGAAGAATGTTGCTCCGCAGACTAAGTGTAATCAAATCTAGAATCGAACCCTGTATGAATGATGTGAACAATGTCACGGATGATAATGCCGTGACAGTTTTAACCTGCATAAGACACGTTGGAATGGCGTAACGAACGTTTATTTGCTATTCCTCTTTCCAAGTCTAGCTAAGAGTCAATCCCGTTTGCACGAGGTTGCATTGCGTGCTGCAGACTGAATTGTTCGAAGATATCTCTAAGAAACGAGGGTTTAAGAGGAAGAAGCGTACTAGTAATATTAACAGCAACTTCGTATGCCTAGCGAATGATTGATCAGCAATACTGACCAAACACATGTCTAGATTCTGTGCGTATAGAATAGGTATGTAAGATTGGTAATATATGCATCTTGTCCTTAACATAGCTTCGTTGCACGACGTGTGATTTACCGGCCACGAGTATTAACTGCTTTTTGTTAATACTGGCGTTACTACTATACGAAGCATAAACCTGATCAATGCTCATTGCTAGGCATGACGATGTGCATACGCAGACGATGGTCGTCTCTTGCTGTATGTAAAGTCCCATCACCTCCCAGTACTGTATGACCTCCAAAGATGGCTGATAACTCACTCGGGTACACTTCTTCAAATCTTGCCAGCCGTCTCAAATCATACTGAATTGTTATATTCAAGTTTCCGATTTATTTCTTATAATTCTTTTCGCTGATGCGACTTGCATTATGAATTCCAGTCACGAATATCAGGGAGTCGGCATAGACACCCAAGGCAGGTCCTCTCATGAGGAGTACGGGCTCTTAAACGTGGAGAACACTGATGAATGGAAACCAAGACCATGGAAAATTCGAGTACGGAATACAGTCAATTCGTATGGCGGGTTTCTGAATACCTGCCTCCTCTTGATCATTATAGCTTTCCTTATCGAACAACGGTGGCACAGGGCCGGCGATGACCACCAAATTGGAGGGGACCTTACTGGGTTTGCCCCTCAATGTAAGAATCCCTCCCTTTTGGGCTGCTGGGAATCATAGATTAATTTGAGTGCGATAGTCTCACAACAGATCACGACATTTCAGCCGGACCTCAGCTTTGTGCCCGAAAACACCTCGGAGTTCTGGAGTGATGCAGTGCAAAACAAATGGCTCAGCATAGTACCTAGTATGCCATCATCAAGCCCTTGCTGTCAGACCCTTGCTGTCAGACTAAAAATCTCAGCTAATCTCTCCGTGTAGGAGGCCTTGGTTATGTACGAGTCGAAAACCCCGCCCAGTACAATGACTTGCCAACTCCTATACACGACTACACCAACATGACTGTCTTTACGACATCGGCTGCACACCAGCTCCACTGCCTGGTAAGATACAACAACCCCTCTTTTTATGGTTGAAATTTTTTCCATGTGTTAGGTAACATATGTCTACCAACAGTATAACATCCTTGCGGTCTATGCAGCAATCACAGGAACCAACCCGAACGAAATCCCCACTGGAATGACATTTCATCTTCAGCATTGTTTCGAGTATCTCCGCTTGAATATCATGTGTAGCGGGGATATTGCCCTGAAGGGGCTGAGACTACCTTCCCAGATGGATTTGATGGAAGTGATGGTTGGGACTCCAAGCATATCTGCAAGGACTATAGCCAGGTCTATGAGTACATGAATAAGAACCGGGCAAATGATAAGATTTGGATTGGGATGGAATTTTGAACGATGAAAGTGATATTCCTGTGGCCTTCAAAACTATGCGTTCTTGTTCAACTTTGCTCTTCTTTGGACGTCAACTTCAATA
Source organism: Talaromyces trachyspermus (assembly GCA_020137715.1). NCBI lineage: Eukaryota > Fungi > Ascomycota > Eurotiomycetes > Eurotiales > Trichocomaceae > Talaromyces > Talaromyces trachyspermus. Next base: position 108,613 of record JACGXQ010000002.1, on the reverse strand, counting down.
TTGCGTACCTAGGTAGCAATGCTTATCGCATACTCATAAACTTGTTAATATTAGCGAGGCAAACATCTATGAATAAGAGTAAAGATAATAGGTTTAGAAAACGGAGTGCCATATTCATTGTAGATTCAATCTTAGTTCTCTGTTGTACCTCTCAATTTTTGTTATTCTGCTGCACTCGAGCCCAACCGAATTGCTAACATGGTAAAACTTCAAACCTAGGTAGGCAATGTTTACTAAATAGTAGGGGCTGGTCCTCGCTTTCATGTAAGATTTAATACCCTTGGATTCATTAGTATTTCTCAGCTAGATACAAGATAAGACTGTAGCTTTTCTTACCAATGCGAGGAGCGAGCAAATCAACCTCCTCGTCACTAGTGACCTGAGTCGGATTTTGAGCGAGAGCATTATATTTGCCGCGTTTGTACCCAATGCGTGGCGCAAGCAAGTCAACCTCCTCGTCACTGGTGACTTGAGTTGGATTTTCAGCGAGACCATTATACTTGCCGCGTTTTCCTGGATAGGCACATTAATTAATATATAAAATTTTTATTTCTCTGGGACGGATTGACTTACCGACAAGAGGAGAAGCAGCGGTAAAGCCTGCAAGGGCAATGACAAAGAGAGTGTGAAACTTCATTGTGAGGCCGTGGAATCAATTGTAAGTTTTGATTTTCCAAAGAAAATTTTGCTCTTGGTGAAGGTTTCAAGCTTGCTAGACGATGGAACTGTTGGGTAGTAAGGTTCTTTACTTGAGTGTTGCTGTCGTAGGAATTCTAGCAGTATTTATATGACTACCTACCCTGTATAAGATTGAAATTCTGGCCACACCTCCCATTTCATGTACATATTGCAAGGGCCTACGTTTAGATCTGTAACAATATTAACCTACTGGTGTCATTAAATGATACCACACCTATAATTGCTGCGCTAACCGCGCAATTTGTTTAAGAAAATGGCCGAGACGACCCAACACATAGGTGCACAAGTTGGCCAAGAGCCTATGAAGAGAAGAAGAGTCTCAGTCCCTTGTTATCATTGCACAGCTAAAGTCAGTCAGTCAGTCAGTCAGTAGTCCGGGTATATCATTGGCTTTTCATACAGAACTGATCCTGGTCTTGCGTGCTGACTGCGTATGACAGATAGCAGAGCACGTCTTGAGCTGTTTAAACCAGTATCTGGATTTTGATAACACAGTTTAACAGCATTCTAACAGCGGATTTGGACCGCTGCATTGACTAGAATTGACAAATACTCTATACCTTCATAATCAGGGGCCTTTTGAGGTTATATTTATAATCCAAGGTCATGTATCCTGAGCCTAATCCGGCCATTAGGTGAGCCTTCGAGAATCCTGTATTGGTAGTGGATTTAAATTACTTACAAAGACAGGATCAGAGATGTCGCCATTTTTGGGGAAATTGGCTGATGGATTACAGGTACGACAAGTGTACTGCATCAGTGCATTTCAATGGATCCGCATATTAATGTTGTAAAACGTCCACGGGTACAGGTTCAGGTTTTCTGAGAAGTAGCTATGGTGTGTGATATTGCTGCAGTGCTACCGGGCAATTCTGAATTTGTTATCGTCGACATTCTTCATTCTCCCTCTTTGATACCTAGGTATCATTCAAAGATAACCGGGCTTACTCCCTTGCTCTGATTACTTTCAGTGCCAATTTTTCATCTTGCTTTAATAATTGTTCTTAGTCCCCAAGAATGTTTGGTTTCAAACTTGGTTCAAAGCGCTTCCCTTGGTCGAGAGAGGTCGAGACCTCATGGTATATGCTTCGCTGCGCCATGGGACCGAGTCACCCAGTGATGAGGATGCGGAGAGTGACGAAAAGACCTCTTTATCGGACCTACTCCAACAAAGAGAGGTCTGTCCTGGAGAATCTCTGTAGTTTTCCTCCTCCTGGTCACAAATACAGTCACTTTCGTGGCTCTCTTCACCGCCAAGAAGCTATCTGACAAAATCGATGCTGCGGACTCGGAATACACACCAGACTCATGGGGTTCGTTTCTTCTTCTTCCCCAAAATACTAGAAACAATTTGGGAGTACGATCTGCTCACGTCTGACCATAGCTCGTGTGGACACTCTGCCCACCAAATGGATGCGTCTCAACTGGTGGACGGAATATAGTGACAAAAATTTTACAGAGACAGATGCACTCTGGGACAAAATTAATCCCGCGCATGGCTTCATAGCAATGGATAGAGAATGGGCCAAGTCACAGCACTGGCCTGATAGTATGCATTTTCCAAGCGACAATAGCAAGAATGTTTACTTGCTGGAAGCATACCACCTACTTCACTGCGTTGTGCGTACTTGGACTATATTCAATCTATTCCCCAAATGGAGTCTAATCGATTAATTCTGCAGACGATCATTCGAAGAACTTTCTGGGAGGCAATCCGCCACGAGGAGCATTATACCTTCAACCCTCCCCATGCCGGCCATTGCATTGACATGCTTCGTCAATATGTCATGTGTAAAGCAGACAACACACCCCTATATCTCTTTGGAGATGATACCGCCGGAGACGAACAGTATCGCAAGTGCAACGACTGGGATACGCTCCGTCAATTTGCCACAGATCATTCGGCTTGCTACAGGGACACCCCATTGGACGTTGATCCAGACACATTCCCACTGGGCGCTCATTTTGGATACTGTGATGGTGGAAATGATGGACTTGTTGAGGGCGAGAGAAGAGGACCTTGGAAGCATGGCGCTGTGTTTGATGGGCCGGAGTAGTTAATAATCAAAGCAAGATTGCCATGACTTGCTTTCTTCAAAGGGAGAGGATCACAAGTTGTACTTTTCCTTGCACTATCGCGTATGATTAGTTCTTCGTCTTAATTGTCGTTTTCTGTTGATTTACAATTTCGCATAGAATTGCATCTAAAAGCAAATTAAATCATTTTTCCGTCGTACAGAAGCGAAGACCGCCATGGCCAGGCGTACCGCAGATCTGAAGGTACAGGATGGATATGCACTGCATTTGTTTTATAGTTACATGCCACCCTCGTTACAATATGCTCTTTTCATGCAATACGTATTGTATAGCTGTAATTATGGTAATACCAGCTGAGGGGCGCCTGCATGCAGAAACAACGAGACAATGTTGCACTTGAGTCACCAACTACATGTATGCAGAGATAAGGATATCAACCGGATTGAATGGGGAAAGCTGGAAATCAGGGAAGTTCGTATCTTGTCTCATCCTCGCCGAATTTTTGTTTATGACTGCTCGGAGTTTATGGGATTCGAGTTGTCTCGCTTAACCTCTTCACTGCAATCCTCTCCCCTTTGCCTCCCTCATCATGGTTCAGAATATACGGAGTACCATACCCGATGAACCAGGATCTCGAACATCTCTTTCTGATCTAGAAGATAGCCCGCTGAATGCTGCTGCTGATGATAATGAAAAGTTGGCCTATCTTAGGAGAAAGAAAAATTGAATATCCCATGGCCGCCAAACGACAGCCTCATTTGGAAATACTGGTCTCTTGTTGCCTCAATCTGCAGCGTCATGCTGCTGGCAACAACTTTCTTCTACAAAATGCACATTTGGACATGTTGCAGCCAAGTAGTTCTCCGTTGATAGAGCATCCACATCCGATTGAGACGTGGAAGAAAGAAAATCTGATCGAGACCAAATATTATCGCGACCTACGCTACATGACTTTGGATCATGAAGCAGACTACCTGTGGCAGGAGCATCTGTTTATGTCCACGGGCAATATAAGAGTGCCGGGTGAAGATGGCAATAGCTCTCTGATGAGTATTAGCATGTACGGTTCAACTGCCCCTTTTTCCTCAAAAGAAGAAATATGGACAATCCCGAACTGACCAAAGCTGATCATGCAAAGGTACCATCAAATGCATTGCCTAGCCAAACTACGCATGGCCCTTCAACAAGCCCGTGAAGGGATAGATATTGGAGTTGACTGGAGCGATGATGCACATTGGCCTCATTGTTTTGATTATATGCGCTCCGTAAGTCATTCCTACATCCGCCTCAGAAGAATACGGATGAGATTATCGAAACGATGTATTGCTAATGCGCTCGTCAATAGTCAATTAGGTGTTTTGCTGATGGGACTCTGGAAAGAGTCACTGCTCAGCCTGGGCCAGAAAAAGGGACCACCATCAAAGTTATCGACGGAGGCGTCGAGACGAGATACTGCCGTGATACAAGGCCTTTGGAAGAATTAGAGAGAAAATATGGTCCAAATTCTCAGTATGGAGAGGACGCAGCAGGCGAATTTCAAGTTGCTCCCGGGCGTTGAATATGTTCGTTCATGAGGAAATTGTGTAGAAACAGATTTATCTTAAATCGTACTCCCCTTCTTCTTTGTGCCGCACGTTATTGAATATTGGAGATTATTGATCTTTGAAAATACCTCGACGTGATATTAATCATTAAGCCTTCATGGGACTTCTATGCGTAATTTGTAAATAATGCCTTATATTCCGCTGCCAGGTTTGCCTTGTTGCATCCCACTTGGCATATATACATGGTACCTAGGTAACTGGGCCTTGTGCTCTTTGGATTTTAATTGTGAGAGTGGATGTCGACCTGTTGTCGTCCTCAGCTGCGGACGCTGCCGCGAGGGCGGTGAGGCGGGTCAACGCAGAAAAGTGGATCCAACATCCAACTTCCAAGCTATGACAACAGCCCACGATATCTTCTTCTTCCTTCTGGACTACGCCTATATCAAACATTGAAACCGGCACATTAGCTATCGTCGTCAAGCACCATGAGCTCTACCCTCGTTTTCACTTGAGCGCGACTCGGCGACTTGTCCTAGATATTGCACTTATCGGATCGTACGATGTCGGAAATCGAGTCCTCCCTTGTATCGCAGTATCCGGGCGATGATACACGACCGACTAGCAAGAGAGAGATTACAGCATGGTACAGCTATGGCTGGGCCGCGGAAGTTTTCGTTGTGTGCGCAATGGGTAAGTTTTGCAGCCTGCACTATATATATGCATGACCTGACGTTTTTGGATAGGATCTTTCCTTCCCATGACGCTGGAGCAGATGGCCCGCGATAGGGGACACCTTGCAACCGACAAAAGTCAACCGTGTCAAGCTAGTCAGATAAGCGGCCTCTCCAGCAGACCCTTCTCTTAGGTCGCTCAAACCAGTGTGTCGTCGATCTACTGGGATTCGAGATCAACACGGCAAGCTTCGCAATGTATACCTTCTCCCTCAGCGTATTAGCACAGGCGGTGCTCATTGTTACAATGTCTGGGGCTGCAGACCATGGCAGTTACAGGAAGTCTCTATTGATTTTGTTTGCATGCGTTGGATCTGTCGCAACAATGCTCTTTATTGCTGTACAGCCCCAGGTTTATTTCCTTGCTGCGGTGCTAGCAATTATTGCAAATACCTGCTTCGGCTCATCATTCGTCCTTCTCAACTCTTTCCTTCCACTCCTCGTCCGGCACCATCCGGCAATGATACACAAAGTCGCCGAGAATCCAAGGATCGCAGAAACAGACGATGACCTGGATGCCTCCACGCCGCCTGATGTTAATACTCCGCTCCTTCAAACTGCACAGGTTGCAAATGAGGCAAACTCTGTGCAGAGCGCTCTACACAATGACGCAGATCAGTCAACTGTCGCTTTGCGTCTCTCGACGCGAATTTCTGCGAATGGCATGGGAATTAGCTATATTGGAGCTCTCTTTCTCCAAATGGTTTGTATCATCGTTGTGCAGATCACTCATCAGACTACCTTCTCATTCCGTTTGGTTATGTTCCTGATCGGCCTCTGGTGGTTGATATTCACGATACCTTCGATTCTGTGGCTAAGACCTCGCCCGGGACCCCCGCTTCCAGCACCCAGCGATGGGAAGACTACTCGTACGTGGCTTGGCTACATGTCATTCTCATGGAAAGCGCTCGGAAGGACTATAATGCGGGCCCGGCGCCTCAAGGATGTCGGTTTATTTCTCCTCGCGTGGTTTCTGCTCAGTGACGGAATCGCAACGGTTGGCGGGACTGCTATCCTATTTGCTAAAACCGAGCTTCATATGCAGCCTGCTGCACTAGGCCTCATCAGCGTCATCGGGACTCTGTCTGGAGTCGTCGGGGCCTTTTCCTGGGGTGTTATCTCTCGATATTTTAACCTTCGTGCGATACACCCCATCATTGCTAGTGTCTGCTTACTGGAAATCATCCCATTATACGGCCTGTTGGGCTTTATCCCCGCAATACAGAGACTGGGGTTTCTGGGGTTACAGCAGCCGTGGGAAGTATATCCAATGGGGCCATCTATGGCCTAACAATGGGCGGCTTGTCGGCTTATTGTCGAAGCTTGTTTGGCGAGCTCATCCCGCCCGGTTACGAAACGGCCTTCTACGCGCTCTATGCAATTACCGACAAGGGCTCAAGCGTGTTTGGCCCTGCCATTACCGGGGCGATTACTGACCGTTATGGTCAGATCAGACCGGCGTTTGTCTTCCTTGCCATTCTGATTTTCCTCGCCGTGCCTTTGATGTTCTGCCTGGATGTGGAACGTGGGAAACGAGATGCGCTTGCTCTGGCTGAGGAACTTGACGAAGAACATACCGATTTGTCGTAGTCGCAGACAGTTTTTTACTTGAAAGAATCCATACCGTGCGTTTTCACATAGCAGATATCGCGAATCGCGTTTGTATTCCGAAGGATTTATCTTGACATCTGTCCGCTGGTATGACGATTATTAATCTTCATGTGAGTATGCTCGTCACGTAACGTATGCTGTTGCATATCTACTGTTCCATTATGGCTCGTTCTGGCTGTGTATGGCGTTCCGGCTGATAAATGAATGAATGAATGCATTGGAGAAATATCCTTACTATTTTATATAGTTCATAGAGTCTATTTACCGTCCATTCTACAAGGCAATCCTCCCGTTGAGGACAGATAGGCGTAATAATACATATACATATACAATACATGGCTACATAGCAGACAGGACGGAAATACGGTAATAATACGGCATCCTTGCTGGGCCCGCAGTAAAGAACAAACTGTCCTTACGGGCTAGCTTATCGGCTTGATAGGTGTGTAGGTTACGTGCTTGCTCTTCCTTCCTTCCTGTCCTCCCTCGATTCCCTTTTCTTTCATTCCTTGCTCTTGCTCTTGCTCTTGCTGTTGCTCTCGTTATACTTGTTATACATCTGTATCAGAACGGTCTCAATAGAGTACCCTTCTGCGGAGCTGCTCTCGATTGTTATTTGTCTGTCTCCGCGAGACCAGATTGCAAATCACCGCCACCATGCGATCGTTTCTTTCTGTGGCCGTGGCCCTTCTTGGAGCCTCGACCGTCACCTCCGCTGCCGACGCAGATTCTGATGTTGTCTCTCTGACCCACGATACGTTCGCTGATTTCATCAAGGGACACGACATCGTCTTGGCAGAGTTCTTTGCGCCGTGGTGCGGCCATTGCAAAGCCCTGGCGCCTGAATATGAAGTCGCTGCCACCGAGCTGAAGGAGAAGGACATAGCATTGGCCAAGGTCGATTGCACGGCGGAGGCCGAGCTATGCAAAGAGTACGGGGTGCAGGGCTACCCAACCCTCAAGATCTTCCGCGGCTTGGATTCCGTGAAGCCATACCCAGGCGCTCGTAAGAGCCCAGCGTAAGTTCAATTCTCCGCCAAAACAGAGATTGATTGTGATATTTGTTCTGTTGCTAACGTTTCAATCTCTTACCTAGCATTGTTTCCTATATGATTAAGCAAAGTCTGCCCGCCGTATCTTCTGTGACGGAGGAAAACATTGAAGAGTTCAAGACCCTAGACGAAATTGTCATTGTTGGCTATATCCCTCAGACGACAAGAAAGGAAACGAAGCATTTAACAGCCTAGCTGAGTTTGAGCGTGACAACTTCTTGTTCGGCGCCAGTGACGACGCTGCGGTTGCCAAGGCTGAAGATGTAGAGCAACCTTCCATCGTTCTATACAAGGATTTTGACGAGAAAAAGCCGTGTACACCGGGGCCCTAGACTCTGAAAGCATTCTTGCCTGGATCAAGACGGCCAGCACACCTTTGGTTGGAAAGGTTGGCCCTGAGACCTACGCCAACTACATTAAGGCTGGCATCCCTTGGCCTACATTTTCGCCGAGACTCCTGAGGAAATTGAGGCCTTCACTGAAGAGTTCCGCCCTGTTGCCGAGAAGTATCGTGGAAAGATCAACTTTGCTACTATTGATGCCAAAGCATATGGCGCTCATGCTGCAAACCTGAACTTGGACCCCGCCACCTTCCCTGCCTTCGCCATTCAGGACGCAGAGAAGAACACCAAGTACCCCTTCGATCAGAGCAAGGAGATCAACGCCAAAGATGTTGACGAGTTCGTCCAGGACGTCCTCGACGGCAAGATCGCCCCTAGCATCAAGTCCGAGCCTATTCCAGAGACTCAGGAAGGCCCAGTCACTGTTGTCGTTGCCCACACTTACCAGGAACTTGTCATTGACAATGACAAGGATGTCCTCCTTGAATTTTACGCACCATGGTGTGGACACTGCAAAGCGTAAGTTTTCCTATAGTACATGAAAGAAAGGGGACAAAGACAAGAATTTGCTAACATTCTTATCGGATGAATATGTAGATTGGCACCCAAGTATGAAGAGCTCGCCAAAGTCTTCGCAGAGAACCCAGAGTACTCTTCCAAGGTGACTGTGGCCAAGATTGACGCCACTGCCAACGACGTCCCCGACAATGTCCAGGGCTTCCCTACCATCAAACTGTTCCCCGCTGGCTCCAAGGACAAGCCCGTCGAATATTCCGGCTCCCGAACCATTGAAGATCTCGCTACATTTATCAAGGAGAACGGCAAGTATGAGGTCGATGCCCTCCCTGATATTAAGAAGTCCAAGGAGGAGGCAAAGAAGCCGAAGCAGCTTCTGCTTCAGAATCCTCCTCCTCCTCTTCCTCTTCTTCAGAATCCACTTCTTCCACAGCCACCTCCACATCTACCGCTGCGGCATCTGAGACTGAATCAGCGGCTCCTGAAGCCAGTGAAGAGGCTGCTACTGAGCACGATGAGCTTTAAACAATGAAAATGGAGAAGAAAAAACACCATGAAATAAATAACTTGCAATACCTGTATTTTCGTCCCTGTGTTCCCTCGCGTTATCTCCTCTGTATGTCTTCGCTAGGAATGGGAAATGTATTACCAAATTTTCAAATATGACTATATCGAATGGAATCATACTTTGAATTTTACTTGATGCTTTTTATTCTTGGGGTCGTCTCAGATTAATCTTATCATTTTCATCTAATATAAAGAAATGAATAGCCCGAGGATACCGTTATTAACAGGGTGAGTTAGTATTTATGTGATCTGAAAAAGGAAAGGAAATAGAAAAGAAAGCCTTTGTCCTTCCAACGCCCCCAAAATAAATCCCACGCCAAATATTCTCACTATATTCAATGAGCATCAGATCGCAGAACAAAAACAAGAAAAATACGGTGGGTATACAAAGCAGGAGCAGAACCTAGGTAATGAGTAACTTCAGCCCCTTGATGGACGGACGGACTAGTCCTCCTTCGCTTCGACGATCACTTCGTCTTTGTTTATTGGTTCAGCACTAGTAGAAGAAGTAACGGTATTTGCAAAGTCTTCAGCAGCGGCAAGAGCCTCGAGAGCATCGAGGTCGTCCTCGTCACAAAGAGGGTCGGCATCAGCCGTAACTGTCTTGACGACCGCTGCGACAGGTGTTGATATTGGTTTGGGGCGGCCGGCGTTTTCCTCATCCCCATTGCCAAGAGGGATAGGAGAAGAGGGAGGCGGCGCTTTGTTTGCTTGCTTACTGGGAGCAAGGGGTCCTTCTTGCTTTCCCTCAATGACAGTACTAACAGCTTTCGGAGTGAAAATGGATTTGTTCGGGTTCAAGCTCCAGTCGATCATGGCATCGTCTCCGTATCTCTCGGCAAGCCATTCGTTGCATTTTTGAAGTGACCGTTGGTAAACTAAACGTCGGTTTATCAGAACAGTAAATTCGAGGAAATCAATGGGAGGCCAACGTACAAATCCATTGCGAGCACTAAGAGGACTCGGGTGAACAGACTGCAGGACACAGTGTCGTTGCTTGTTGACCGCTGCCACTCTTTTAGCAGCCGGCGTCCCCAAGCTAAAAGACTACACCGCGGGTGCGAACACGAGCAACCGTATCAATCGCTTTCTGCGTAAATCTCTCCCATCCTCGATTCGCGTGGCTATTGGCATTGTGGGCCCGAACGGTCAAGCAGGTATTGATCATGAGCACGCCGCGCTCCGCCCAGGGATCAGCAAGCCACCATCATTTGGGGAGATTCAAATGACGGGTAATCATTCTTGAGTCCGATGTATATGTTTTCAGGGAAGGGGCGCTTTTGTCGGCGGTCGTACGGAGAAGCAAAGGCCATGCGCTTGGTTGTAGTTGTGATATGGATCTTGTCCGAGGATCACGGCTTTCACGGTATGCAAAGGCGTGTGTCGAGACCTGAACGAGAGTTAGCAAGCACAGAAGCAAAAGAAAACTATCGGCGGCAAGTACGCAGTTGATGTCTTCTTACCAGGAGTAAATGTCCTTTTCCGGTGGAAATATCGTAGCTTTCGAGTCCTTCTCTTTCTTAAGGAAACGCTTCAAATTGAGGAATTCAGGAGTCACAACCTCGTCCTTGAGATGAGCTAGCCAGCTCTCATCAAGCGTGTCGATCTCTAACTGCAATAGCTCCTTTTGCTCAGCTGTCAACGAGGCCACCCATTTCTCCTTGTTGAAGCGGCTGGTGGGAGGAGGGCACTGGAATTCTGTGTACTACCAGCACCATCCTTCGGCTTAGGAGCCCCAAAGAACGACATGATACTCCCATTAACCTTCTGTTTCTTCGCAGCCGCGGTTGAGTCCGAGGAGTTGGCGCCTCGCTTGAGAGAGGCATATTGGAAGAGTATAATAAGAGGTTGGGGTAAAATGAAAACGAAGGTGGTGAGACGATAGCCGAGAGAGAGCGGCCCTTCTGTGCTTGACGGTCAGGTATATTTCATCTAGTGAGACCTTCAGACTCCGTCTTATAGCGTGCATGCTTGAAAGTTGAGGCTTGCGGCTGAGCTGGACGCGTCGGGAGCCTCAGCGCGTCCGTCGCGTAAAGTGGCTAGCGGCGGTGCCTGAGGAAGGAACCACCCATCCTTCCTTCCTGTTCCTGCCGAAATTTGCAGCGAGCTCCGCCCGCTAGTTACGATCTGGCAAAGCAATTCGTATTCTTCTTGTCGAAAGATAGAGATTAGAGATACATATTTTCCAGGCCTAAATCGGTTCGACCTCGATTTGATTGTGAATTTTGAACCGCCAAACTTCAAATGTCCCGTTTTCTAGAATGTTCCACAACTACATCTATACTATATGGCTGCACGCATGAATGCATCGCTTCCACGGAGTATTCCGTCCTAACATCATCGTTAGTGCTTGTTCGAGGCTTGAAAGGCAGGCCAACATTAACAATGTCTATGATTCAGGTACGAGTGCACCGTGGCAATAATAATACTACACGTATTATATGCTTGCGATCTGCGGGTCTGCTGCGGAACTTGAGGTTTCAAGCCAATCGGCCAATGCCGCTTTTAAAATGCAATTATGCAATGCATTTGCCAACTTGAAACGAGATCCTATTTGCTATTCCAGCAAATCCAATGCGAGATAACTGGGCGTGTCTCCATCGCTAGCCCACGCCTAGATCTCCACAATGGCACGGCACATCAGGGACTAGCGCAAGCTGATTAAATTGCATTTCCCATGGATTTTGGCTTGGTTATACGGACATCCTGGGCACTCGTCCCCTTTCTCCTCGGTTTCTTTATGAGGGACTTTGTCCTCCCACGTTGAGTTATTTCTGTCATTCATTCTGAGCCCACCAGCCGGTGCGGCAACAGGTTTATTTATATCAAAAACGACCAGGTGAGCAGACTTCATTCGTGCATGGGAAAAAAAAATGATAAACAAGAAGAGGCTGAGCCGTAGTCGTAGGCACGAATATCTAAATTCACCACCGTTTCAGACACATAAATTTTTGGCTGTTCCTTGGATCCCTTCGAACCGCATCCTTCCCATACGTATAAGATATTTTTAACGATATATAATACCAACTTGAACAATCAATGGTATTGTCTCCGGACTGAAAGTTGAAGAAGGGCTGGTATCTCCGGATACCATCCGTGGTCTTCTATTACAATTACGGTTACGATTATAAATTCCAAGAGTGCCAGCGCAATGCCTGCGATACCGAGTGAGGAAGAATGGCTAGAACAAACGGCAAGGGCTCGGGAGGAGGCCGAACAACTCAAGCGACGGAACAGTGGCCCAGTGATGCGCCGGTTCATCCAATTGCTCAGTTACAAGGGCCTTTTGAAGAATCCATTGCCGAATCTACCGATGTGACACACGATGATTGGCAAGTTTATTTGGACGCAGAAACTCGGCGAGATCACATTTTGACGGCTCCCAAATATGAAAGGTTATGTGGGAGACGGTGGAAGCAACGGCCAGGCGAGAAGTGAGGAGATTCCTTTATTTGCTGAACACAGTGACCATACATATGATCATATAGTTCATGCTAACACATACGTTGCAAGATATCATCCAATGTGGAAACTTGTCGCTCAATTATCTTTTGGTCTTCATCTACTTGCAAAAGGCCTGGCCAAGTCAGACGCGGCTGTAATTAAAATACTTCAGGGTCACGTAGCTGACCTTGATGGCTTTATCGAGAACACGACAGAAGATATACTTCTTGCTTTGAATGATATCGAAGAACGCTTGGATCACTTACGTTTGCCTTTGGAGAATCTCCCAGTTTTCAACGATATGCTAACGGACCGGACATTTCGGCAAACAGTCATACTCGATCATGGAAGGATTAATCATATAATTCACCGCACTGCAGTTGCTTTGGATGATTCCATTAAGGACATTGAAAAGGGCACACAGTCTGTTCGGATCCTCGGCTTCTACCTTAAAGAAGTGAGAGCAGAATGCAATGGTCAGTCCTATGGCCTCGACGCGGTTTATGATGCTATGATTGGCAATGTTGATGGCTGGAAACGGGAATTCAAACGCTTGAAGCGTAAAGCGTACAACCTGGCAATCAGTTTAGGCACATTGAATCAGGTCGCTTTGGAAATACAGCAACTCGCCGAAGCAGCCACTGTGAATAGCATGAGAAATATGGTTAGACTCCATGCAACGATACTGTATTTGGGGAACTTTTCGGCTGATGAGAATATAGGCATCAACCAGACCGCCGTCTCGGGACATCGTCATGGAGAGCATACGCTACTCACTCCAGATACCCATACTCTAGCAGCAATTCCACACAGGCCACCTCCCCAATCCCTGACGGAGCCGGTCTCTTATACCGCGGAAGCCCGAGCGGTTTCTATCGTTTCAGGCCATTCACCAGTGACGGTAGTGAACACTGCCTCGTCACGACAAGAATCCCCTGCACTACAGAGAGATGGAACACCGCCCAAGCAAGCCCTTCATGAGAAGCATCCTTCAAGAACTGGAAAGGAATCGAGTAGTCATGCAAATCGCTACTACACGAATGCTCAGCCGAACCTGGCCAAGCTACCGCGTCGATCTGTCACAGCACCAGAACTGAAAATCAATAATAACAACAAGTACGGGGAAATGAGCAAGGCAGCAAAAGCGGTCGAACACATCCTCTTCCAAGGCTGCGGATCATTATGTTGTCCCAGAAAGGGGTCAACTAAGACATCTGCCAAACTCGGCAGCAAACTTGATCGTTTCCAGAGAACTACTTCGAAAATCTTAGGCATTTCAGCCTTGACCAATGTCAAAGGTACTATCAGGAAACAAACTAAACCGAAGGTCAGCCAACGTGTGACAATTCCTCCGAAGGAGCGGTCATGGGTAGATCCCAATTCCCATGACCAACAAATGAGTTGGTCTCAGGTGTCAAAGGATCTTTCCGACATCAACACTTTTGCAGCTAAGAAAAGCACCGCGCCTGAACTCCCGCACCTGCTTTACAAGTCATTCTTGGATCAGACTTTAAGTGACGAGGAGGAAGAAGATACAGAAGATAGCCCAAAGAAAGAACTAGACGATGAACACGACCACGAATCTCAAATCACTGCGTTACCGGTAATGAAAGATTCTGCTGCTGCCTCTTATAATGACGACGGCGTAGCAGCCGAAGTTGCTTCCACGTACTCGGTCAGGAATCGCAGGTTTCGAACTAAGAACATACACGTCACGCCGCTTTCCAAACCCAAATTCAACAATTCTTTCGAACTTGGAGCCAACAATGGCCATGTCATCCATCAAGATCGCCAGACGGCGCGACAAAACCCTCGGTTTTCTCTTTCATGTCGTCCAAAAGGACAAGAGACTGCTCCGAATCCACCTGTAGTCAGGTCTAGACAGGGTTCTGTCACGTCAGAAAATCGACGACGGAGGCCAATGACGTCCCCATCTGCATCTACATCCGCCCATCTCTACGGGGATATTCAGCCTCCGCCAACATTCAATCCTACCTGGCATACACACAAGAGGTCACCGTTAGCAAACACCGAAACACCTCCAATATCTCCAACAACATCATCCAACCCAATGGCTTCCTCGTCATCGCCGAAAACGAGCGAGATCAAAGCACCGCAAATATCTCAGCCAGAGAGTCATAAGAGCATACCAAATACGAATCCCAGGAAAGTCCCTACTGAGAAGCCTCCTACTCTTGATATTAATCAAAAAGAGATAAAAAGTCAGACACTCTGAGAGGCAACGAAAACAATAAACTGAGGAATGATGCTTCTTCCACCACCACCACCACCACCACGACTCAGAAACCGCAACACGGCGGCTTACGTCTCTTTCCTCGAACACCAACCACGCCGAATGTTCGGAAATTCGTCTCTACGAGTTCGCTTAGAGAGTTTTCAGCTGCGGAGAGTACTAGCGATAGCGCCCATCTTCCGAGGAGTCGGGGCTAGTCCCTTGTTGCCAGTGTTTATCGTGCGCATATACTAGTTATATATATACGCATATGGCTAGTGTAGTCAAATGTAAATAAGTGATACGAATTAATTTCTGGCTAACAAGAGTCGAGCATCCTTACAAGTGTGTTAGAAAGGCAAGTAATGTAATCTCTCGAGAGCAAACACCAACATCGATTCGATTGTCGATTCTCTTTCCAAGGTTCATCAAGGTAAAAATAAATAAAACGAAGTGTACACGCGGTTAAACAGTTAACTCCAGCCATAACTAATCTGTCCCTATTAGATAGATAATCCTTTTCCATTTAACGTTTTATTATCAATTTATCTTCCTTTCTTTTTCCCCTTGCCTTTTCTTCCCGTACTTCAAGAACAGTCATGTCAATTACTCTTCTTTCCCTATCGAGGTGATATGAATTTTTCATCTGCATCGCTTCTCAACAATGTTAGGCCCATGCTCATCATACTCCTTCTTCGAAATCCACATTTGGTGAAACGTGCCCAGACTAGCCAGGATACTTCCGCCAATCCACGAGGCAAATCGTCTTTCGGTGGTGTTCCCAGGAGCCGATATGCGGACTCGCGGACTCGGGAACATTTGCATCAGTTCTTGGTTCAGTCTATCGGTAAAGCCGTACAGGAGACTGGACGCGCCGGTGACGACGACATTTTGCAAGAGATGCGGCCTGATATCGACGTCGACTGCGTTGAGGGAATTCTTGATAAGCTCCGGGATTGTTTGCGCGGGCGTGGGTGCAGGGAACTCGGATTCGGGGTCTTGAATGTATGCCTTTGCGTCGAAAAGGGACTCGGTGACGCGATACCGTTCGGCGCCAAAGGTTTGGTTGTATCCGTCGGGGAACTCGAATGGTCTGCCGGGAGTGCCTCGCGCCATGTCTTCATTGGAGATACCGTTGGGCCCGATGGAGGAGAATTTGTTCGGGCCAGGCCAGACCTGCACAACGCATTCCTTGAACTCGGTCAGAGTTCGGTCTTCTAGCAGCTTCCTGTACGAGGCGTCCGGAGCCTTGTCTGCTGGGAAGGTTTTGTAAGTCGCTTGAGCTGGCTGTCCAGCTTCGACTGCGGTTTTGGATGAAATCAGGTAATGCGGCGTGATAGTAATTGGCTGGGGAGAGTTGGATTTGAAAAGTGCTCGAATCTGTGACGAAATATAGTCACCGCCGAGAGGGAATGTTGGACACCACGTTTAAGCACCATCCCGTCATGAACAGGCGTTATTGAAATGTTTGAAGCACCGATATCAATCACTAGCGCAGAGGCTTTACCAGCCGCAAAACTAGATAATCCAAAACCAGGGTTCAGCAAGATGCTTTTAGTTGAGGGAGGAAGGGAACTCACGCTGCAAGTACACCATTCTTCGCGAGATAGAATGCGGGTGTCCCCAGTTCTCCATGGCAATCTCAATAGTCTTTTCTCGAGCCTTCACTGGATTCCAGCCGCTTTCCGTCATTAAGAGAGGACTATCCGCCAGAGGCTTTTCCTCCATCTCGACTCCTTCCATCTCTGCTGACATTTCACCGCCCTCAGCTGCATCGTTTAGGCCATTGTACATGGGATTCCCCGGTTTGGGGCCCGTCAATCGGGACTTGAACGAGTACTCCCACAGTTTCTGGGCCACCTCCCAATCCTCCACCACGCCATCCCTGCTAAACGGGTTGTGGATGGAAACGCCTGGCCGAGGCACCACGAAAATATCGTCTCCAAAATGTAATTTTCTGAATCACCGGGGTGTTTGCCATAGTAAGTAGGAACAACCGACTTGGGCGTGTCTTCGCCGGCAAAGCCAGCGCGCGTCGTCGAGAAGCCAGGATCTAACACAATCGCCGACACCTCATCTGGAAATCGTAGTCAAGTTAGTGAGTGTCTACAAAGTGTGAAATTATAGAGGTAAAATTATGAAGAGAGAAAAGATATTCGAATTGCTGCAGCCATGAAGCAAGAGCTTACCTCCGCCGTATTCTGCGGTTGAAGGTGGAATAGAGGGATTCATGTTGAAAGGAAGGCTCGCTGCGCAGCTGTTCAATAACTGCGATCTCACTTTCTTTCCCACTGGCTCTGTAGTCGCATGCCAGTTTATGGGAGATTTCGCCTGTAGACAATTGTGGACTAAAAATGTTGCGAACGGTTCTAATCGATTCGTGGGGAGAGTTCGTGCGGAAGTTGTCAAACCATTGGCGGCGGCAACGGAGTTACCTATCAGTAAGTCGACGGGCGTAGCTTGGCTAACTACCTCAAAACTTTTCAATCAACTCTCTCGCTTTCACCCACGCAACAGCGCCCTGCAGATATATCACCTGACAGACTTCTATTGAGTTACTGTCGCCACAATGGACACTGAATTATCTGAAGCTCCGATTATTTCTTTTCGCCCGGTCAAGCGGCAAAAGTACATGCGCAAACGAGCGGACGAATCTGATGACGTACCTCTATCAGAAAACACAGTCGCTGGACAGAGACCCAACTCGGAAGAGAGGCACGACATCGCCCAAAAGTCGCTGGAAGATGACGATCAAGATGGAGGAGTGCCGAATATCATGCGACTGCGAAGGCCGAATCGAGTGCGAAAGGGCGGTATTGAGTTCTCGACCAGCAGCTCACAGGTGGCCAATACAACAACAAATAATAGCCTGGCTTTGGCTGTCGAGGCTACTGAAACAGATGTCCTTAAGGCCAAGCTCAACCGCTTTACAGCGCATACAGGCCAAATGGTCGATGTTAACAGGCATATGTACGTTGTCATTGCTTCTATGCTGAATACATGATCCCGCGCGCTCGAGACTAACAATATAAGGATGGAATACATAGAATCAGAACTGGCTAAACGACAAAATCGCGCCCAAGCAGAGGACGAGCGTTCCCTGCTGGGTGCCCCGATAAAGTAGATGGCGATCACTCATTCACCAGTGCATTTTCAAAACGCGAACCAGCCACTCTAGGGAAGCTTCATGAAATCGATCTTGGTCAGGAAGCAAAGCTACAAAACATCGCGCGCACCGAAGCAGCAACGCGTCGAATGGCTGGCAATCCGTCGGATGCGAAGGACGACGGATCGCCATCTCCTGGACAGTTGGACGCTGGCAAGAATAAGAATAGCAAGGCGTGGCGAACTCGACAGCGAAATACAGAGGATATTGAACGAGACAGACTAGTGGAAGAAGTTCTACGGGAGAGCAAGTGTAAGTGGACATGCGTGCTTTCTTTACCCCTAGGATAGTTGACTGATCAGATCTTTCTTTTCAGTGGATGTCTACGACGAGCCAGAGCAACCGGCAGTGCAAGACGATCAAGCAGCGGATGACCGCATCGCGGAGCAATTCCGGCGTGACTTTATGGAAGCTATTCAGAGTAGACGGCGTACGATGCGAGCGCGGGCGACCACCAATAAGATGAATAAGAAAAGCACCAAGCCCGAGGCACCTCGTGGGCCAAAGCTGGGTGGCAGCCGGAGTGCGCGAGCAGCAATGCGGGAGATGCAAGAGAAGAGTGGGAAGAAATGATGTTACATTAGACGTTCATGCCAGGCGAGCATGTTGCAAATTCTTTACCATGCCAGTGACGGTTACCTATCTACTCCTTGCTCCCGCTGCAAAGACGCAGAGCTATTCCTGTGAAGCGTTCTTGATGGTGCTGAGCCCACACTCAACGTAGTTATAATCCAGCCGAATCCATTGAAGCTGTTCGATATGTTCGATAGTTAACTAATCGATAATAACTACTATACAGTAGAAGAAAAGAGGCTAGCTATACTTAGCAACAATTATGAATAAAGCTGCGCTAGCGCGCGCCTCGTGGCGCAACGCTAGAACCAGGAATGGTATAGCGCGTATTATTCTAGGTTCCAGCCGTTCCCAAGCGCGTGCCGTAAATTACTAAATGCCAAAGGGGAAACAGTATGTAAACAATACGTTACGGCATGTTGTATTGTTTATTGTTTCTGCTGCTACTCAATAACACTGAGTACAGCATCATTCCCTAATAATAAGTTAGTCTGGAGTAGCATAGCTTTTAACTCGCTGTATAACTGGTGCTGGTTGTAAGATTTTAAGAAATTCTACTATTAACCTGAGACAAGCTGGCGTCCGCCGATCAGATAGTCTAGAGTCTCCTGGCCAAACAGAATGCCCGCGCCCCTGGGCCAAATGAAACATGTGCCTGTATTATTACCCCGTGGGCCCGTAGGATCACGAGCCGTACTGTAACCATAATACCGTACGGCTTTTTCTCCGTCTTTCAGACTCTCTCTCAGTCTCACTCTCAACCTCACTCTCGCTTTCGTCTTTCATGCACTCGTTTCAACCAGTCTCGTTTTCTTCGTCTTCCTTGAACTGATTGCTCTTTTTGCATCTCTTGCGTTTCGGCCTTTTGCTTGTTCTGCATTCTCGACCATCCTCGATATACCACGAGCACGCTCGCTTGACACGCACCCTTTTGTCTCGCTCGAAAAGAGTCCGCCTCTCCATCGACCATGCATATGTGCTGAGAGTCCGCCCGAATTTACTACCTTCCCATTACATTCGTTGATTTCATATTTCACTCGATATACCCCCTTTTAATTCAGAGAGAAACGTGTGTCCACAGGTTGACCCTGCGACTCCAAACTCAACCCACTCCATATCTCGTTGATCATCATGCAGCTCGGCTGGTTCACGGCTGCAGCCGTTGTCTTGCTTGGACCGGCACATGTCTTCGCTGCCAACGTCCTCAAGACTAACGGATGGTCCTTGTGCTCAACGAATGCAACTATTTCGCTTACAAACTTCAACGTCGAGTATGACCAGAGCACGAAAAATATCACCCTTGACATCTCCGCAACCAGTGATGTGGTACAGAACGTGTCTGTATCCCTCATTGTGAACGCGTACGGAAAGCAGGTCTATGAGCAGAGTTTCAATCCGTGCGATGAAACTACTGCCATTCCCCAACTCTGTCCCGTGCCAGCAAGCTCCTTCTCCACCAGTAGGACTATGGCGATCCCTAGTCAATATGCAGACATGATTCCCTCAATAGCCTTCTCCATGCCCGATCTTGAGGGCCAGGCAATATTGGAGCTTAAATCCCCAGACGGTGACGAGGTTGCCTGTATTGAGTCTGAATTGACAAATGGCAAGTCTCTGCAGATGCCTGGAGTCACTTATGCCGCGGCTGCCATAGTCGCTTCCTCCCTGGCTCTCAGCGGCGTCACCGCAATGGGAACTGCAGGTCATCCTGGATCCGCCACGTCGAGCCCCAACTTTGGCGAGGTCCTGGGCTGGTTTCAAACGCTCGCCTCCAGTGGTATGCTGAGCGTGCAATATCCTTCGGTGTACCGGTCTTTTACCTCCAACTTTGCCTTTGCTGGAGGTCTTGTCCCTGGACCAGCTTCCAGACTTCGATCGATAATTTCCGAAACATGACGGGAGGCAACCTCACAGATAATAACTATCAATATTTCCAGAATGCTACTCTCACCTTTGACGATGGATCGCTAGACACACGGTCTATTGCGAGACGCGCTCTTTCGGGGCTCGTGGCCAGAGCTGCAATTTTCGTCCGCGACGCCTCGTCTTCCAACACCACCAGTTCCAATAACATTGTATCGGAGCTTAAGGGTATTAAAGCTTGGTCCGAACAGCTCTCCATTCCATCATCCAACATCTTCATGACTGTCCTGTTAATCTTCGCCATCGTAGTTGCAGCCATTGTCGTTGGCATTCTTCTGTTAAAAGTCATCCTTGAAACCTGGGCGTTGTATGGCTCGTTTCCACAGAGTCTGAGTGAGTTTCGAAAGCATTACTGGGGAACCATGGGCCGAACGATCACGAACTTGATTCTCATTGTTTATGGCATTTGGGTGCTCTACTGCGTCTATCAGTTCACGCGCGGCGATTCGTGGGCCGCCAAGTTATTGGCAGGCGTGACTTTGGCTCTGTTTACGGCGTTGCTAGCGGGCTTCTCGATCCGTATTTGGATGATTGCGCGCCGCTACAAGAAATCCGAAGGTGATCACTCTGTGATGTACGAAGATAGGCAGTTTGGAGGCGCTACAGCCTGTTCTATGACAGCTATAAGCGATCTTACTGGTTTATCTTCATCCCCGTCATTATCTATTCCTTCGCTAGAGGGTGTATCATTGCTGGAGGCGACGGTCACGGCCTTTTCCAGACCGGTGGTCAGCTGGTTATTGACTCGCTGATGTTGATTCTCCTGTTATGGACCAGGCCATACGTGGTAAAGTCGAGCCAGTGGATCAACATCACCATACAGGCAGTGCGAGTGCTTTCGATAGCGTGCATTTTGGTTTCGTGGAGGAACTAGGCATTGCACAAACCACCAAAACAATCACCGGTATTATTCTCATTGCTGTGCAATCCACTCTCACTGTGATTCTGGCAATCCTCATTGGTGTCAACGCTATCATTAATTTCATCAGAGAAAACCCTCACATTAGGCTACGTGAGCGTAAAGGTATTTTCACCCCAGGACTTCCCCTCTCTATTGTATAGATTTTTATGGAACATGCCCACTAATATCGCTCTGAACACATAGAAAAAGCGGATCGTGACTTGGACAACTTGACACCCTGGACGCGCGCAACTCGCTCCTCGTCGACGATATTCCTCGTTCCCGCGCCGATATGTATGAACAAAGCAAGTATAACATGACGGGTCCCTTCGAAGCATACCGAGACCATGTACCGGAGACAAAGAAGCAGTCTCACATGTCCGCGACAAGAGCACTGATCGACTAATCAGCAACGACTCGTACTACCGTGGCTATCAACGCCAGCAATATCATAGTCGCGATCGAAGCCCCAGTCCTGAAGAACTCGCTTATCATCAGCCTCAATCTTTTGGAGTTGCTCTTTAGTTGGGAATATCTTATCTTTCTTCCCTCTCGCTTTCGGGTTAAAACACTACATACATACACACATACATTTTAGTTAGCAAGCGTTTGTTTTTGCCTATTCCGATTCTTGTTCTCTGAGATCCATACCCGACTTCTCTTTTTCTTATAAAGCATCTATCTATTTCGTCACTACTGTCTTTTTTCTTGAAGCTTGTCTGTTCATCCCTCATCGTTCTTGACATACAGAATCAAAGCATAGCGCCGCGTAAAAGTTCATCTTCAAGTGGGAAAATGGCTTAGGATTTTGGTAATAATAAATGTCAACGAATATCTATCTCTTTTCCACTTCATTCCATGCATAATATTTATTCATAATTCTGGAGGAGTTTATTCTGATGCAATAATATATACACATATATGTCTGTTCTTCATTAAAAGTCTCTTCAAGTATTCGTCTATCTAATTACACTCGCTTCTGCTTAACTCTAGCCTTCTTCTTCAAGACATCATACTCAAGCCACGTCACCGGATCCCGTCTATCATCTGGTAAAACTTGCCAGGATTCATAACATGACAGCCTTCATAGGTAGTTGCAAACGCCGCTACTTCACTATCCGCCAGGACAAGCGCTGTCGGCAACGGGTAGAGTTGGATGGAGCTTGCATAGTCCCATAAAACGGGTTTCGAAGTAATCGGGAATGGGGAGAGGGTGCCCTGGTCGAGGACTGTTTTGACTAGTTTTCTGGCGGCGAGCGTGGAGGGAGATGGGGTTGGTGGTGGTGGTTTGGTTTTTATCTTGGTCGTCGTCGATTATCATCATCATACCTTCTTCGGATTCGGCTGTCGCCTGTGATTGGGAATGGGTGTTGGTCATATTTTCACTGAAATGCACACTACTGCGTCTCAAACGGCCTGAAATATCGTCCCGGTAAACGACTAGTTCGTGGACTGGTCCATAGAGAGAGATTCGTGAGGGGTTAGACGTCCAGATAGCTTCGCCTGGTGTGGTAGATTTTGCCCCGAGCCTCGAGAGTCATTATTAGCTGTTGTAAATGCACGTCTCACTCTTGATGTGAATAATTCAGGAACTGCTTTTCGAGGAATGGCACATGATGCACCGGCAGAAAACGTTGAAGCCCAGGGATCGTTGTCGCCAGGCACGAATATAAACGTTGTATGAGTCAAGAGCGCTGGGAAATCGGACAACACCGAAGCCAGGCTATCAAAGCACTCCTTATATTCAATGCTATTGCCGCCACTGCCTAGGCCAAACCCGACTTTCTCGATGAAATTGCCAATCATAAGAAAAGCCAATGGCAACTCATCAAAAGGAAGAGAACTGTATGAGTCGAATATACTCCTCAGAGCTTCAAACGTCCTGGTGTTGTCCAAATGAATCTCTGACAGAATTACAATGCTGCGCCGTCCATTCCCTTGACCTTCAATCCCATCATGCTGTCGTCGGTTTCTATTTTCAAGTTTTCTCATTCGCGCACCCTGGGCGCGTTCACTGCCCACGCCGAGGAAATCAACCCAGCCGAATCCGCCACTGGTGCCAATATCCCCATTGGGGTTGATACTGTTCATTCCGAGAGTCACCTCGCGCTTTTCACAAGGCGGTCCAGCGATAGATATACCCAGGAACTTGCCTCCTATAGCGCCTCCGATACCGCTGTTACCGCCCAACACAGAGCCTTTTACTATCTCCTCTTCTTCATATACTCCTTCGACGAGAACTATCATTCCGGGGCAAAACCATGCTCCGTTATTATTCGGTATTGGCACGGCATTCGACAATTCAAGCATTATGCTCCCTGTCATGTCGGTAAGCGACAGTTCTCCGGCCGGGGAGACTGACAGGAGACCTAAGCACATATGCGACGATCCGCTTCTCCCCAACAAATTCGCAATCGGTGTGATTTTATATGATTGCTTATTGTTGTTCAAGAGGACGATGTCTGAAATGACTCGTTGCGTAGTAACCTCTGATATACGAGGTTGTACCTATCCCGCCAGAACGCAATCTGATGAGAATGGCTGGGAAAGAGGGACGGACTGCTCACTGCCGTCTCAAAGTGTTTCTTGTTGGGGTTATATGTCAAGCGAGGCTGATCAAAAGCGTCAATGACTTTCAGCCATCGCCTTGGGTCCGTAGGCGCATTTTCGTCATCTTCATCCCCTGTCCGGCCGTTCGTTTCATCGGTGCTTACAAGCCCAGCATGACTTCCCCGACGATCTTCTTGATCCGTTAACCTCACAGTGCCAACCCTGCCATTGGACATGTTACTTTCCATCATTGCAAGGATAGCTTTGATAGAAGCCCCGTTGCCTTCCTCCACGATCACCCCGCCGCCGTTTTTCCTCCATAATTTAGCTACCTCGTCCAGTAGCCGTTCAGCAAGTCCATCCTCGCGCCACCTTGAGCCGCAATTTTTGCCAACAAAAGTCGCCAGTGTCTGCAGCGTATTTGAGGAAATAGTCAAGTCATGTTTTCGTGTAAAGGTTCGAAAAGCCAACGGTCGAAGTAGAGCAGGAGGTATAAGGACAGGTAGGACGGATGATTTGCCATGGAGTGCACTGTTGGGCTTGCTACCAGCGCGGACTGGCCTTGCTGGAGTTCAAAAGCTGGAGACGATGAAGGTATCACATCAGAACCGCCGCGTATGGGGAGTGGCAGTTTGGGAGTTTGTAGTTTGTCCATTCTTTTTGTGGAAGCTGCCAGACCGGAGTCAACTGCGAAGACGTCTACGGAGAAGAGCAGCGGAGCAAGCTCAAGAAATATACATGTGATATATATTGCAAGCAACCGAGGATATCTCTGCAATAGCTCTCGCAAGTGCAGTCGCCGAGTCGTGAGGACTAAACAATATTAAAGAGATAGCTCCATTGTGCATCCCTCCGCATCGCCGAGACGCGTCGAACGCGCTCCCGCAATTAACTATCAATTAAGCACCCATGGGGCTAACCCAATCAGGAACGTTAATTGCGCCTGCGCAGCCAGACTTTCTCGTCTCCTTCATCACCCAAGCTCAACTACCACCCATCTTCTCGGATAATAGCGTGCGCCCAATTCATCTACAAAAATAATGACCAGTCCCGAACCTACAACCACCGACCTCCAGGCACGCCTGGAGGATCTTACGACTCGTGCCCGCGCGAAAGATGCGATTAAAGACTACAATGCAGCAGCAGAGCTCTACTCCCAAGCTACAGAGATACAAGCCGAGATAAATGGAGAGATGTCCGTCGAGAATGCAGATCTTCTCTACGCCTATGGCAAGTCTCTCTACAACGTCGCCGTCAGCAAAAGCGACGTGCTTGGTTCCAAGATAGCTGGCGAAGGCGCACAGTTGGAGGCACCATCGAAAAGTCGGGCGAACTTACCACATCCGGACTCATCAAGTCCGCGATTTCTAGTTCTGCGGAGCAAGGTACTTTGGATTCCAAGAAGTTTGCGGATCAGAAGAACCAGCTTTTCGGTTTACCGGTGACGAGAACTTCGCCGATTCAGATTCCGAGGGGAAGGCGATGCTGGACAACAGGAAGAAGAGGAAGAGGAGGAAGATGATTTTGCAAATGCCTTTGAGGTGCTTGATCTGGCGCGAATCCTGCTACTAAAGAAGTTGGAAGACGCGGAGGAGAAATTGAATGGCAAGGGAAGGGAAGGGAACAGACAACCCGCCGGGAGTGAAACAGATCCAGGAACGCCTTGCAGATATATATGATTTACAAGCGGAAATATCTTTGGAAGGGAATCCTTCGATAACGCGGTGTCGGATCTCAAAGCTGCCCTTGAGCTCAAAGAAGCACTTTTCCCCTTCGAAGACCCGACGGTTTCTGAATGCCATTACAAACTTTCCCTTGCCCTGAATTTGCGTCTGTCAGCCAACCTCATGAGGAAGATGGAGCACCGCAAGATAACGAAAAGCCGGCAGTTGTGGATGCTGCCATGCGCAAAGAGTCTGCGAAGCACATGCAACGCGCTATTGAAAGTTGTAGATTGAGACTATCACAGGAAGAAAAGAAACTTGAAACCGGAGAGATCAGTGGAGAAGACAAGATAAATGCATCCAAGAGACGGATTGAGAATGTGAAAGAGATTGTTGCAGACATGGAGCAACGGGTAAGAAGAACATCACCCAGCCCCTACTTCTTCAGGAACGTCAATGTCCACTCGCTAACGTAGCCCTTCAGCTCCTTGATCTTCGCCGCCCACCTACTTCAATCAATGCTCCGAGCCAGGAAGCTGGCGCTGTAGATGCGCTGAATGGAGTACTGGGACAACTCATTGGGAAATCCGCAGCAGAGAAGGCGGCAACACTCGACCAAGTCAGCAAGGGAGCAACCGACCTTTCCTCGCTTGTGCGCAAGAAGCCTCAGTCAGGATCTTCTTCATCGGGCGCGAAAAGGCAGCGTGGTGCGGCTGAGGATGAATCCGAGGGTTCAAAACGAGCAAAGACTGAAGATCCGGCTTGATGTATATGGCGCGGTAACAATTCGTATCTGGATATGAAGTTTGTGGTTATTCCAATGTATTTGATTGATGATACACCAATGTCGATTGTTGTACGATATATAGATGAATGGTCTGGGGATCTAATAATTTATTGTTTTACTTTACGAGGCTTTCTTTGGAACTCTTCCAATTGTACGACAGCTATACGAACTCTTGAAAATGAACCCAAGACAGTAACATAACGTTGTAATTGTATCTTCCCAAGTGCCTTCAACTAAAAGGGCGAGTATTAATAATAACTAAAATATTGCTGGGTATCAAAATAAACAACAAGCAGTCGTTATATATCGAATCGTTGAGAGCGCAGCTCTCAATCTCAGTCGAGAGAATATTAGTACCAATAATAATTGTCGTCGTCATCATCGCCGCCATTCCTTAGTATATAGTATGGAAGGCCCATTATCATCATTACTTCCTGTTCACCTTGCGACTTCTTCTGCGTCTCGCAAGGCGGACTCCAAACACCCGCAAAAGATCCTCGCACTCATCTTCATCCTGACTATCGAATTCCAAGCTTGAACCATTATCATTATCATTGTCTTTGTCATTAGCGCTGCCAGCAGCTACGGAAAACGATGAAAACCGCGAAGAATCGTCTGATAGGGTGATGACGATGAGGAGGAAGAGGAAGGTATAAAATCGTCCTCAAATTCCCAGCATGAAGAGGTCGTGATTCGCTTGGTCTCAAGAATATATTTGCCCACTTTATATCGTTGGGCCTCCTCCTCTGCTGCAATGTACTTCCACCCCAGCACGCTGCCGCAGAGCAGGCAATTAATATCAGCAACGGTATGGGCGCCAGTGACGAGTTGGCGCGGGACCGCCTTTGGGTGATTGTATTCGGTAACGTATTGTTTTATTATTATTATTAGTAGCAGTGGTGGTGGTTTGATGCCCTTGATATCCACTGACAGTACACTGTGTAGGCGAGACTAGGTAGGCACGTCCATGTCGACCTGTAAACCCTTTACTAATGATCTGAGAGGAGTGGCAGATATCTGATCCACAGCGAGCACACCGAATATAGGATGCATGCGACAATCTCAGTGCTCGATTCGTCTTGAAGAAGATTGGAGATTCTTCGCTGCATCCTGATTTCCTTGTAGCGCATGCTGCTGCTGTTGTTGGTGCCGCTTTGGAAACGGCGACGATGGTATAAGGAAGGCAGGAAATATAGGAAGCGAAGGAAGATCTCTATTGAATGGCATCTGGAATCGGTGATTTCCTCAGGTTGATATTGTCAGACTCGGTGCTCGCTGTCTCTGTTCCTAAGTCGTGGTGGTTATCATATTTGAATATAACTATAGGAAGGAAGTAGGGACGATGGATCAGGAAACGCGGGGCTTTCTTCCAAGTCATTCACCTACCTCTTCCTATGCGTTCATTATTAACAATCTTGCTCATCAAGAGCATAACTCACATTTTGCGCACGAGAAAGAAAGCAATTGGCAGAGAGAAATCGGCATTTATGCCCGAAATGAGCAACAATGACGACGTCACTAAATGATGAGGTCACATGGCCCGCTCTCCGCCCGCAGCATCACGTGTTGTTAGTAGTATAGTTACAAAGCAACAGGTGGAATGGAATGGATACTTCTGTTTTAAAGAAAAAATGAAATCAATTAACTAGTGATCAAGTCAATTTAGCGCCAAAACCCTAAGATATCCCTCAAGGTCATAATGAACCCGCCCGAGAGAAAGTAGAAGAAAGTAGATCAACAAAAGCAGACTGTCATATATCGCATCCATGTCCCATGGATGCCCCGGAGTTGTAGTAAAGGCACTCGGAATAGTGAAACAATATGTAATACCAGCGGACAAAAACAGCTAGCTAAGCATGAGGTTGAGAAGCATAACAGGTTGTAACTCGCCAAGTTCGTATACGTGTTGTAGCTATGGCTTCCTTAAATCTGAGCAGCTAGGAAAAGCCATTTATCGCTTAAGGCAATGTCACCATTGCCTGGCGGCATCCAGGAATCAAGGCTGGTCAAGGAAAACCCACACCATCCTAGATTTCTCACAATACCAAGGCCCAAGGGATCGTCTGAGCGCGGCACACAAGCAATAACTTGACTGCACTCGAAGGCCTCCATTTCGGCTAATTCGAAGAGCGCAAGCAATCTAATCCAGCAAGAGTGTTAGAGGCAAGGGGAAAGAAAAGAGAAGGAGAGAGCGTAATGCCCATTAAAAAGGACTTACGCATTTTGATGCCATGCTTGCTCGTGTGGCTGTCGAGAAAGACAAACAGAGTTCTTTGACCACCACCATCGGCAACGAACCCTCGGTAAATGGCATCGTTCGCATAATCCCATAGTTCAAGATAAGCCTCGATTGCCCGTTGGGATGATAATTTCCGATTTTCTTTTCTAGCCGGACATTTTGATTCGCACCCATCGCTAGCGACGTTCGGTGTCTGCCGTTCCTCTCACCAAGGAACATGGCGGACAGCGTGTCACAGAAGAGCCTCTCACACTCTTCCCTGATGGTTTGCGCTGCCTCCCTCTGTTATGTCGCGACGCTTTTTGTCTCGGCCGGAAATCTTCCATCGCGGGAAGGGCGGGCGAGTTGAGGGAGGACTTGTCATGCGTGTTTCAGGCCCCGAAGGGACCTCAGGCATACCACTGTGCTCCTAGAAACGGAAAGTTGAGAGTTGAGTTAGTTACTCTGCAAGACAGTCTCCGGCTGGCGGTGTGGTCAGACAACAACTACTTACCTGCCCCGCTCGGAGTGCAGTAATGAAAGCCCTTGACAGACTTGGAGACGGTCGAAGTCATGTAGCAACTGGCGAGGATACTGATTTGTCCATGGCTGCCGAAGGAAGCCGGTTGCTGCTGATTGGAGTAATTACTACTACTCATGAGATCACCCTCCATTATGAATGATATGCCGGGGATGAGTTCGTGGAAGAAAAGTGTTTCTTTGGGTAGGATATTAAAACGGATCGATGGTCGATAGCTGGCACGAGTGATGGCTGTGAGTTTCTGTGACTGAGAGAAGAGGAAAGAAAGAGTTGGTTAGAAGGAAGAAGAAACGGCGGCCTCAGGCTTTGCCAAGCGGCAAGCCTGCTAGACCCAGTGGCGCTACACCGGATGCAGACTAGCCGTTACACTCCCCACAATCACATGACACATACAATTTCAAATCCAGCCAGGGAGCGAGTAAAAGAAACACGTGTTTTAGAATGTCCTTGTTGACTAACGATGGTTCATTGATGCTTCCAAGTTGATAGTGAAACAAATCTGGAGCTTGTCATGAAACCACCGTATTCTACTTACGTTAGTACGGCGTTCTACAGTCTACTACCGTTGGAACGATAAAAATCCTTCATTGGCATCGTTATTAATATTCTATTCGTGCGAACCGAATATGTACAAATAAAATAAACCCGTTGTGGAAAAATTTCGGTTTCATATGATGTCGCTGTAGCCACCCAATGCACCCATACTACTTTTTGGCAACGCCCTCAATGATCGGTGGTGATGTTCTTCTTTCACGGCCCTTAATCCATGTCATCAGGGCAGACACACTCCTAGCTAAGGATGGGGAAACAAAAATTAGACATGCTCCTTGGGATGATTATACATTCGTGTCTTGTGCTAGAGCTCGCGGTAATCGCTCGGACGTATGCGGCGTTGCCTCGCTTGGTGGCGATGAGGGTTCACCGGCTGGCGGAAATATGGGCTGTCATCGTCTCGAGCACCGGCTGCTTTGTAGTTGTTTCGTTGTTGATTCGGAAAAGTGTTCATGCCCATTCCCTGCTGTTGATACCCGGATTGTGGAGGCATATACGCGCCAGCTTGACCCATTTGCATTGGATTGAAAGCATTGAGCTGCCCAAAATTATTGCCCGGCATCATTGAGCCGTCCCCAAACATTCCGTTGGCTGGGAATGAGAAGTTATTTGCAGCCATCTGATTCCAGTTGTTGAATCCTGGATTCTGAAACGCATTGTTCATGGGCATCATCATAGGGTTCATCATATTCATGCCTCCTGCCGCCATGAAGTTATTATCTGTGAATGGCATGGGCATGACGCCTTGAGACTGAGGAAATGCAGGGGCTGTGAAAGGCATTTGTTGATTCATCGGAAAAGGCATCATGTTGGGTATGTTATTGCTCTCGAATGTAGTGCTCTGGGTCTGCGCGTCTTCTTCCTTATCGTCGGCCTTCTGCTTCTTAAAAGATGTTGATGAGTTGGGTCTTTCAGAGTTGTCGACTTCAGGCTCATCTTCTGCCGTTCTTTTCTTATTCTGGGCCGCGCTTGTCGTGCTCTGCATGCTAGGTGAAGATACTGCTACAGTTGTTGTTGTTGTTGTAGCGGGTTTCACGGAGGTATCTTCGGCCTCTCGCTCATCGTTTTCAGCGGACTCTTTAACTTCTTCTTGCTTCTCTTTCTCTCGTCTTTCTTCGGCTTTTTCGGCCTCAAACGCCTTGATCTTAGCAACCGCTTCTTCATCAACCGATAGATTGTCCAGCAACACGCCTTCGGTTGAACAACCAGGGCAAATAAAATCACTTTCAATGAGAGCATTTGTAATACAGTCATTGCAATATGTTCGATTGCAGCATGGTGTTTTGGTCGGCTCCAAAAACATGCGCTTATCAATTGGGCACTCTAATCCTCTAGCTTGAAGTTGCTTGCTGCCCTCAGCAGCAGCCGCTTCTGCGGCGGCAGCGGCTGATGCTTTTGCTTTTCTTGATACAATTCCCATGAAGCCTTGTCAGGCTGTGCAATGACAAAGTCTCCATCGGCATTTACCATAACACCAGAAGTTTTCAAATCCTCAGCAGACCCATCCATAGCCATAGCAGCTGACTTCTCCACCTTTGTTTGCAGAGACCTCGGAATGCCTGTCGATCTCTTGACACGATACTTGCCATCAAACTTTGGGTCATTGTTCGTTGGGCATGCCTGAATCCAATGTCCCTTCTCTCTGCAGCGGTAACAAAGATAGCCTGGAGGCGGCGGGTGATCTGGAACATTGAGAGGTTTACCGCGACCTCTCCCAAAAGCGACAGGGTTGCACTACAATTTAAAATCAGCCTTACAAGTCCTCCTTAAAATTCATGTCAGGATTTTTTCTTAAACTCACTTCGCCATTTCCTGCTGCTGTTCTTTCCATTGATTCGCTTGAAGATTGAATAACGCATCAATCTTCTCGTCTTCGGTCTGCGCGTTGTCCAGTCCTGGTATCGTATTTTGACCAGTGCCCGAAGTGGCCCGGCCCGTGGAAGGTAAGTCTGGCCGCGTAGAAGTGCGCGCATTTAGAGGCATCTTGCCGGAGACATAGCGTGCAGCACCGCCTTTGCCAGGGCGTGCTGCTGGTAGTCGGCGTGCTATGACGGATGTTGAGCGCGGGATTATAGCGGTATCATCGTCGTATTCTACG
Organism: Talaromyces trachyspermus; assembly: GCA_020137715.1. NCBI lineage: Eukaryota > Fungi > Ascomycota > Eurotiomycetes > Eurotiales > Trichocomaceae > Talaromyces > Talaromyces trachyspermus. The sequence continues at coordinate 76,865 of JACGXQ010000002.1, read as the reverse complement.
AAACTCGATCAGTCAGCTAGGTTACTTTTTATATATGACGAAGCGGGCAAGCTCCCCGGAAAAAACGAACCTTCTCCATTATCTTCATTATAGATCGACAATTCAAAGTCAGTACCGTCGCCTAATCTATTCTGACTGATAATTTCACGTTTCAATTCGAAGACCGAAATCCCTGTACCGTCAAAGGTCACCCTCGAAGGTTCCTTCTGCGACTTAAACTTGAAATGCACCGAAGATGCCATTGTATTCGATTCGTTTCAATTGTCGGAAAGGATCTTCTTCTTCCCCACCAGTCTGTTGAATCAAGGACAATGAATTGGACGGAACAAACGAAGTGAAAAGAGAAAAGAGATAGAAAAAATAAGGAGAAATGCGAGTACAAATAATGACTGCCTGGAGGTTTCGATCTTAACCAGCGACAGGTCGAGTGAGAAGAATGTGGTTTCGCGACGCTTTGGAGGTATGATTATTAGAAAAGTAGAGTATGTCAAATAGACCGTCTTGTTATCTATCGACAAAAGAATGATTTTTTTCCTTTCAATTTGACACACTTCTCTGTTTGTATGTGATTGAGACCCAAGAAAAGGTTGGTTTACATTAAGGGGTGTATTTTCCTGTGTACACACAAGGCAGCATAGACACACACACACAACTCGAGACACCCCACGTCTTTTTGTAAAATGAGCGAACGAACAGTCCCAACGAGCTCAATAAAACCCCTTTGTGAAACACTTCGGACGAGGGCTGGTCAAGTCAACAGAACTGCACAGGGTGCGATCGGCCAACGCAAGTGGAAAAGGCACAGTGGCAAATTGCGAAGATTGACAGCGATCTAGGCTCCCACAGTTGAGCTCGTTCAACAAAACAACGCCTGTGACAATCTATGAGAAAGGCGAAAAGAGTATCCGTTAGTAGCGCCGTAATAAGCGGCAGGATGGAAAGGGCAGGCAGATGTGAAGATGATAGAAAAGCGGGCGAGTGGGTGATGAGAGAGGAGGAATGTGAGAGAGAAGGAAGTTGGACGTTGAAGTCTTTGCGGCTTACTCAGCTTTGCCTTTTCTAGCCGCTTTTGAACTAGTGCGGTTTGGGATATGGCCTTGCTGCCTCAGGCTGTAAACTGCATTGTTTCAACTTTCATAAAGGAATAAATAACTATCTACACATTCTCTCTACATAGGTGCTTGATTTGTATTATTTTTATTCTTCTATTACTCTGCCTCAGGCCGCCGAACCAAAAATCCATTGTCCATCAAATAGTTTTTCACCTCTTCTACAGTGAATTCGCCGCGGTGGAACTTTAAGGCACATCATGTGTTAGAACTGGGACATTGTGGTGATGGACAGCAGATTGAGAGACTTACCATGCCAGCTCCTAGTGCTGCATCCGTTGTTGTCTTTGCAAAGACATCTGCAAAATGCGATGGATTTCCGGCCCCGCTGGAAGCAATTACTGGGATCTTGACGGCATCTTTGACATCCTGTATCAACTCTAGGTCGAAGCCGCTGTTGCTTCCATCCTTGTCTATACAGTTGAGGAGAATCTCCCCGCTCCCATGGCTTCCACCGCTTGTACCAGTTGTCGAACGTCAATGTCGCGCGCCTCTCTGCCGCCCTTGATAGTGCATTGATACCAGCATGTGTCTTGTCCATTGGGGTCCGGGAACGCAGTTTTGATGGTGTGGTGGCTTGTGGCTTCTGGGCCACTGACATAAACGCGCTTAGGATCGACGCTGACAACAACGGCTTGGTTTCCATATGCTCTTGAGATCTGCTCCATTGCTGTAGTGCCTGAGAGCTTCTTTCCACTGCGGAAATATTCCTCGGCGGCAATAACGGCATCAGACCCTATACTTACTTTGTCTGCACCCGACTGAAAATACAATTTCGCAACGTCCAATGCCGAGATCTTCGTGCCATCAGTATCCGTCATCTCTCGTATACCTCCTCCAATTGTAAGAGGCACAAAGACTGTTTCCGAAGTGCGCCGCAGGATCTCCAGCATAGGTAAGTCCTGGAGAGGACAATTGCGGAAAGACGTTATGTTTAGAAAAGTGACCTCGTCTGCTCCCTGCTCGTAATACTTCCTAGCCATATCCACGGGCTTCCCTAAGTTCCTCACTTTTCCGCCAGCAGAAACTCCCTCTTTCTCTCGCACATCATACTGGTCTCCCTTTGTGACAACCAAATCGCCTTCATCGTTGGTGCGTACGTCAAGACAAGCAATAACCCTCCGAGTCAACCCATCTCTTCGTTCATTGGGGGCAACGAGCTCTCCTGTTTCTCGACCAGCTGTCCATCCAAAATGCGCGTATAGTGCGTAATCCAGCTTGTCCACTCTTCTCCGGATGAAACTGTGTCGCAAAGACATTCCCACGTGCAATAGCGCCAATGAATTCTTCTTCCCGTAATGAGCCGTGGCGATCGACCAGCCCTGCTTCTCTAAAACGCCTGGTTCATAAGGCGCCGCGTACGAATGAACATAGTAGTACTTGCTATCTTCGCGCAAGCCGTAAAGCTGATCGCTGCTGAGCCCTCGAAGTGACTTCCTTTCGCGGAGTTCCATCCGATATGCGGCACACTTTTACCCGTATCGTCAAATTTGCGCAGACGCGATGGGATCAGGCCCAAGCCAGAAACATGGGGGTCCTCTTCTGATCCTTCAAAGAGCGCCTGAAGACCAACACAGATACCCATAAATCGCTTCCCTGACTTGATGTGTTCCTTGATAGGTTCTAGAAAGCCGCCAGATGAAAGTTGCGAGAGGCAATGTCCAAAATGCCCCACCCTGGCAGGATCAACGTCTGCAGTCTTCGTGAGCAACGGGATACAACAAATGGCTATATACATATTATATATAAGAAGAGAAGGCGAACTCACGTCGACATTGGTGATTTCTTCTGGTGACTTTATCCATTCCACGTCGTAGCCGACCTTGTTGATTGCGTTTACCAAGGACCTCACATTCCCGCAACGTAGTCCAACAGATGCACAGAAGGCATGGCTCCAAATGTTTGCGAGGATTGGAAATTGGCTCGGTGTTCTCAGGCTATTAGAACGTTGTCTGTTCGGCTAGGGCTTGCGTATATATATGTGATGCACCGATCTCAAACCTGGTGAGTCATACGCAGCCGATTTTCAGAGGTATCCCAAATTGCAATTTGAGCCGAACCACGCAAGACACTATATTCGCAAAACAGTCTTTGATCGTTTCTAGCCAGCCCCGTAGCTCGAGGAGTTTGTGTTGGCGCGATATCATAGAAGAGGGTATTCTCAGTTCTGTTTGGTGAATATTTTCTCCAGACCCACCGGAATCATTTTCAGAGCCTTCTAGGGCTACCGCCAATCAGCTGCTTTGTATCTTTGTATACAAAAGAACATCAACGTTGACAGAATTTAGTATTTACTACGTCTACTCCAAAAGAGCTTAGTAATGGCCTTCCATCTTCGTTAATCTTTACTCCTCTACTTATTCTAGCCTCCCTAGCAACAGCAACACTTATCACTAACTAGCCTCTCAAATAATGATTACAGAATAGGCAGCGCACTGGAGTGCTCTGGGTGTTGGAGATATGTTAGTCCATTCGGAGGCTACAATAAGGTCAGCGTGGTTTCACAACATATCTTTCGTTGGACCTCACCGGAGAGAATTGCCGGAGACGAATGCCAGCAGCACTGAGGATTTCCGCACTCTACATATACATGATGAGCATATATGTAATGATTTATGAGCAGCGAAAACAATAGAATACCCACCTCCTTGTCCATGTTGTAGCCTTTCGAGTAGACGACCTCGGAAATACCGACTTGTGCTATCTTGACCGTACACGTCAAACAAGGGCACCTACCTGAACAGTTAGCTTTGAGACAGTACAGCCTAAGGCAAGATCAGAGGTCGCACGTATCGCAATATAATATTGCACCTTCCCTAATCCTCTCCCTTCCGGCCTCTAGCAGTGCGTTTTCTTCCGCATGGATGCAAAGGCACGTTGACAGCCCTGCACCTCCACCTTCTCCACGATTACATCGAGGGCCTGTAAAGTAAGACACTTGATCCTGTTTTGACTCATACTAGGAAAATAAACCTACATCCTCCCTCGTTGCAATTAGCTATATTGCGCGGCGTGCCGTTATAACCCGTACTGATAACTCGGCGATCTCGAACGATGACACAGCCGACTCGTCGCTTCATACAATTGCTTCTCTGTGCGGCAAGAGATGCGAGCTGCATAAAGTACTGGTCCCATGTCGGTCGTAGACGCTCATTGTTTGATAAATCCAGTCTTTTTAGGGCCGCATAGAGTTCTATCAGTGACGAAGAAGCATTGAATAGGCGAACTTGGGCTCGATCTGTGAGATAAGCTCGGCCGATTTCCTGTCGTATAAATGTCGGTCATTCCACATAACAAACTTCTCAAGATCTGGTGGATCTAATTGCTGACGCGAGCACCTGGTTGCGTGTGAGAGGGACGTAAATTGGTTTTGTTGGCGCAAGACAAGATATCCCAACCCACCTATCGCGGAACCGTTGCCAACGTAAACTCACAGGCGCATCCACACTCACGAGTAAGAAAAGGGCCGTAGAAGAAGGCGGTCCAAGGTTGTATGATCCCAAATATCCGTCGTTACCCAACGTTGTGTCCATCGTTTGGTGACAAAGTCGAGCAACGAATCGACGGTTTCGAAAACCGTTTCATTCTTACGACTCGGCAGAGCCTTTGTTTCTAAGTTTTCTAAGCGTCCTAGATCTCGAAAGTCATCCGATATTGGCAAGGGGTTCTTGTTTGCTAATTGGAGCAGCTCAAAGCCCTGCTCGCGGATCAGATACTCCGCAATGGCATGCTTTCCTGCGCAGATGCCTTTCGCGAGGGTCAGCACCAGATATGCAGATTCAATGTAAATGAGACTCGATCCTTTGGACAAAGACTTACCCCGCATACACCGATAAGCATGTTCACTCAGTCTGCGAGTTGTCACGGTGGTGGTGAGATTTAAAGCTGGAGCTTCAGTTTGCCCGCTGCGATGTACAATTACCCCACCACAAACAAACAGCTAGCTGCCTCAGGCCATAGCGACTTCTTTTGCAAGTCAGCCACAAAAGTACTGGGTGCGAAGTCTCCTTCATAGGTAGAGGGCCAGCCATATAAGTCTCTGTCTGCCTGTGAACAGTCACCTGCTGGGTCTACGACCTGATAGTTACATAGGTAACTGACTCGTGACTCGGTCTGCTGCCGGCACCTTCCTTCTTGATCTGTCACGATACCTGCACCCACACTACCAGAGAAGCTGTTGTTAACTATATAATATCGATCGCAAGGACTATAAACACTATTCTCTGCAGAGAAGACCGACGAGGCTCTTTCCCTGTGGCAAGCAATACCGCAATATGCAGTACACTCCGTTTGTTTCGGATATTGAGCTTCCATTCTATACGTCTCTCGCGTCGCAGAAAATCAACCACGATAAGTTGGATGATTCTGCAAGAAAAGTGCTAGGGCTTTATGAGATCCGTACCTCAGATCCGCCAGCAGCATCATGTCGCATGCAGATTCTGGGGAATGCGCTGAACAGCGATAAGTAAGTAAGGTACACTTCACAGAGCGCCAGAAGAGAAGACTGACCGAGGTTCGTTTGCTGGCTTAGTGTTCCATCTACATATTACAAAGCAGAGGGCACGATCAAGAACTTCAACACCGTGGAAGAGTACAAAATGCAGACAAGATACAGATACTACAGGAAGCTGGGAAGAAGGTAAGAATTGTGGCTGGACGTCTTTAACTCTTCCGTGCAGCACCACTAATGAGTCTTATAATAGATCTGGGATGCTATTGGAGATGGCTCGGTACTCTTGAACCCATCAATATTGTCGTCATTCCTGATACTTTCATTCGCCGATCTGAAGAAATACAAGTTTCATTACTGGTTTGCCTTTCCTGCCATCACCTCACAGCCGCATTGGGTTCCTGCGGCACAAGCGAGCTCAGATGGTCAAGATGCTGCCAGCGGTTCTTCTATTCCTGGTTCCAAGAAGCTGTCTACCGAAGAAAGCTCCGCTCTCGTTGATGCTGTACAAACTTGGAAAGCAAACGCAGATGTATGCCAACATGGGTTTTTCTTGGCTCGCAGGGAGAAAGAGGAATCAGCTTCCGGTAACGCTGAAACCTCAAATAAAGCTTATCAATGGAAAGTGTCGGGATTATCTGGATATGAGACTGGATTCTTTCATGGCTCAAAGTTTGAAGACAACTATTTCTGCTTCGCGGATCCTTCAAACTATCCCAATGCCCCAGGGTGGATGCTACGCAATCTCCTGGCGCTTCTGCAACGCCGCTGGGGAATTACGAAATGCCAGATACTATTCTATCGAGAGGTCCAATCTAAGCGGGATGTTGGACGAAGTTTAACGGTCACGCTTGAAGTAGATACAAAAGCTGCCAGCACCCTGGCCCCAACGAAATGCCAAAAATTACCGGCTGGGAGAGAAACAGCGCAGGAAAGCTCGCTGGGCGCATTTCCGACTTGACGGCATACATGGACCCTCGCAAGTAAGTTATATACTGCGCTCGCACACGTGTGAAAGGAACTAATGTGACATTGACTCCATACAGGTTGGCTGATCAAGCGGTCGATTTGAATCTCAAACTGATTAAGTGGAGAATCAGTCCAGGCCTTGATCTTGATAGAGTCAAAGCAACGAGCTGCCTTCTACTCGGAGCTGGAACTCTAGGTAGCTATGTCGCGCGCAATTTGATGGTAGGATTGTCTTCTTCTAAGACAGCCAATGCTTTAAGAAGCTGACTGTACCTATAGGGTTGGGGGTACGAAAGATTACTTTTGTCGACAACGGATCAGTGTCATTCTCAAACCCAGTAAGGCAACCGTTGTTCAACTTCAAAGACTGTCTAGATGGAGGAGCCAAGAAAGCCACACGTGCTGCAGAGGCCTTGAAAGAGATATACCCAGGAGTTGTGTCAGAAGGTCATGTGCTATCTGTTCTGATGCCTGGCCATCCCTTCACTGATGCTGCTCAAGCTGCAACCGATTTCGAGCGCCTTCGTAAATTAATTGAGGAGCATGATGCCATCTTCCTGCTTATGGACAGTCGAGAGTCTCGTTGGTTGCCAACGGTGATGGGGAAATCTCTGGGTAAACTCGTCCTAAATGCCGCCTTAGGTTTCGACACTTTCGTCGCCATGCGACATGGAGTCAAGCTTCAATCATCAGGCGAAACCGAGCTTGATGTTACTTTTGCAACGATGTTGTTGCACCCATGGACGTGAGTTCCTTGACCGTCCCCTCCTTGCCGACATGACTAACTGGAGAGATAAACAAAAGTCTATGAAAGACCAGACGCTCGATCAGCAGTGCACAGTAACACGGCCAGGCGTGTCTACAATCGCATCAGCAATTTTGGTGGAGCTCTTTGTATCCGTTTTGCAACATCCGGACGAAGCCGGAGCCCCTGCCCCGGTTACCCAGAATGCTGATCGTGGAGATCATCCTCTTGGCCTTGTTCCACACCAGATCAGAGGGTTTCTCTCCACGTTCACCAATATCCCAATCACTGGTAGAAGCTATGATTGCTGCAGTGCCTGCTCGGACCGAGTCATAGATGCATATAGGAAAGACGGTTGGGATTTCGTGCAACGAGCAATCAACGATAAGGAATACGTTGAAGAGCTAAGTGGGTTAAAAGAGGTTCGAAATAAGTCCCTCCACGAAATCTTGGCGTAGCCATACTGACAGCTTAACAGGTACAGCGAAAAGCCGAGGAGAATGCTGCTGACATTGAGTGGGAGGACGATTCGGACGGATTGATTGATGAATGAATAATTTCGAGTGATCAGGAAGATCCGGCAGTGCCTCTAGCTTCCTCGGTAGTTAAAGCAAATCATTCGACATCAAGTACCTCCGATCTTGCGGCATTCGGCTTTCTAGCCATAGCAACAAAAAGGCTTCTCGCGACTCCTATTAGCGTTGGTCAGCGATAGAACATAGAGCTCGATCTTGTTGCCATTTTCATGCAAATAAAGATGGGATTTCGCATCATACACTACGAGACGACTCCGGCTTTAATCTATGGACCCTATCGAACAGGGCTTTGAGTTGTTTCTCGAGAACTTTGTCTTCTGGCCCTTGGTAGAATTTGCACACAAAATGGCCGCCGGCTTTCAAGACATTGAAGCTGAACTGCAGCGCTGCTCGGCATAGATCCTAAGTAATTTGATAGTTAGTTGTATTCATTTATAGTCCATTCAGTTTGAAATTTTCCCGACTTACCATACTTCCAGCATGATCTCGAAAATTGATACCACTGGTGTTCATCATCCTGCGATACGGGTTACTAAGGCTCCTATTCGAGAATCCTCTGACTTGCATCCAGGGAGCGGACATGTCGCTTAGAACCACATCGACAGTGCGTTCTACTTGTATATTACCATCCTTCCTGCCCGTGCTGTCTTCGGACGAGACTCGCGACAATAAGCTGTCATTTTCGCCGACAAGAATACCTCCCGCGGTATCTGTAGGATTTTCGTCGGATGGCACGGGTCGTCGAGGTCGACCTCGATTGGGATCTCGCACGAATTCCAAGACATATTGTTGAACATCCGGCGAAAGGAAATTGCCTTGGATTGTCGATACTCCTTCGGGGGCTGGGCGGGGATGATATCGACGCCTAAAACTCGACCGTTCGGCTGTGTACGGGTTACAGCGACCTAATATTGCAGGGTTAGTTGGTAGAGTATTTCAAATTGGCACGCACGATATGTTGCTTTCTTACTTGAGACCACGAGCCTGGCGCATACCCTATTCACATACACACGAGCAGTATATTAGAAACGAGATGTGAAGACAGCTAGAAAGTATGAGGAGCCGAGAAATAAAACTGACAAGGTCAACGACTGTTTGGCCACTCCGAAATATCCGATACTGCTCGTCAATCTATCAAGTCATTCAGTAGTAGTGTTAGTAAAACTGCCTGAAAGAAAGCATGCAATCAACATACGTACCTGCAAAAGCTTGAAAGCTGCCCTGCTTTTGAGGCCCTTGACCATAGCTTCTCTAGTAAATATATCGCTTCGTTGACGTGATTGCCATCGCTTGGACGAAGACAGGCGTGTGAAATTTATCGGCAGAAAATTGCAACGATGACAGGTCAAAACTGCTTGCCATGCTGACAGGACAGTAGGTCTTTTTGAATTCATATGCGTGGTATGTCTTTTTTGTAATCTTCCAATTGTAAATCAAAAGAACAGCAAAGAATTGTACAAAGGAATAACCGTTTGGGGAGTAGGTAGTTAGAGACGATTGTGCAGGGATGATTGCGGGCGGGCTCGGCCGCGGAGGTTCTCCGCTGTTTACTTGGGTACCGTTTTGAGCTCAGGGTTTTGCTTCCTCCTGATTTTCTTGTATGTCTATAGACCAGAATATTGTAATTTCTTTCAATATACTTTGTTTAATTCAAAAGGGCAAAATTAGACTATATTAACCTCTTATCACGCTTTAGCGGGGAGAAAGTTGATGCCTCCCCAAACGCGCGGCGAGAGAGTAGCAACTTGCGGGCGTTTGGAGCCTAGCTTCATGGGTATCAATCTCTCGACTTTCCTCGGTCTTTCTTCTAGCTGCTCATCTTCCTCGTCCAGTGAAATCATATCACGCTGCCCGCCAAGGACCTTCCGCTTCCTCTGGGGTTGCTTGCCGCCCAGGGAAGAGTCTCTCTTCGCGGTGGTGCCACTGGGGATTGACTGCATTCCTTCGCCTCTTTTCGAGAGCACCGAGTCTTCTGCAATTAAACTCTCATGGACATCGCCTTTTGAGGCCCATGGGTCTCATCATTGTTACTATCCTCATCCGCTTGACCTCTATTCACGCTTTCGCGGTTCTGTTCAGAAGGCCCTACTCCGTCATCACCTTTCGGTGACACTCTAGACCTCTTTTGCGCCTGGCGAGGACCACCTTTGAGCTGCATATCATCCTCTGAGCTGCTTGCAGAGCTTTCAGCACTCTTATTCCTTCTGAGGTATGGGGTGATCGAGAATACTGATTTTTCGCCTAGAGCAGCAGACGGTCTTTGGCTCTTCTTGGTGATCTTAACTGCGCCGGGAGTTGCTATTGTCATCATAGCTGGGTCAAAAGTGGCGCCGGCGTAGCCCAGTGAAGTGCTCCTATCACTTGCGACACTTTGACGAGATTGCTCGTGTCCGTAAGAGATGCGCGCGTTATCCTGGTATTCCTTTAATTTATCCTTTGTTGAGCGCAACTGTTTGCGGACCGTCTGGAGTCGCCCCTCCAAAGCCTTTTTCTGTTCCTCCCATGCGATTGACTTATCGTGCACCTCCTGCTCAATGCGACGTCTCTCGTCCACTTCTTTTCTCAATTCTTCTTGGAGTTTCTTCAACTGTTGCTGTGCCTCTCCATTCTGGTTCTTAATGTCGGAAGCCCTATGGCGCTCAAATGCTCGTCTTTCCTCTTCTAATTGAACTTCCAGGGAATTGAGCTGTCTTCCTAGAGCAGACTTTTCGGCGATGAGGGTTTGGTGGGATTTGTTCTGACTCTGAAGGCGCTCGAATTCCTGCCTCAGGTGTGACATCTCTTTCGTAAGAGACATATTTTCGGCGACGAGTTTCTCATTGTCCGAGACCTTGCGTCTCATGGATATAAGGTCGTTCTAGATAACGACGGTTTAGACGCCTGTATGGAACTGAATAACAACAAAGAAAAGTTGAGGAATACCTTCAAGTCCTGCATGGCACGCGAATCCGTGCGTGTCGAAAGCTGCAGCGTTGCCAACTCGTCCTGTGCTTGCAGTAGCTGTTGCTTCAATGTCGTCTCGGCTTGGAGAAGCTGTTCGATGTCATACATGGATCGTTCACATCTCGCCTGCAATGCTTCGTGGTCGGCCTCGAGAATGATGCAATCAACGCGCGATCTTCGAGATTCCTCCTGGGCCACAAGAGAGCCTAGCAGGGCCACGCTTTTCTCATAAGCGGTCTCGAGCTGCGCTGTCTTGAGCGACAGTCCGTACTATATTATGTGCCACAATTAGTCTGCTGTGCGGTATGGGAGGATTCGGCGAGACATACTTCGCGCGCAGGACAGGCTTCATTTTGGCAGGTCTCGATCATTCTGTAAGCGCTCGCTCGGACAATAATGGCATTACAGCGATTGATATAGTTAATTCTTCTGGTTCTGGCAAGACGCGTCGTGGAGAAGACAACTTGGTACTAAGTGGCACTAAGTACGAAAGTGGCTAGTCTGTTGCTATGTTAGGACTAGTGCGAGAGCTTAGTTACTGTTAAGCTAGCGGCAGGAACAGCCAGTCCACTTCGTCAAAGTATAGGCCACCTCTCCGTTACCTTTGATCGTTGCATGCCAGCCCTCGCATCCCAGCTCAGGCAATAGCAATTGCAGACGTCGTGGCCCAGAATGAGATTGGTTTCATATTTTTCTGCATTTCTGTGCACAGCCGGACTTGCATTCTCGGCTGCAACAGAAAAAGTGACAAGCTACAACACTGGCAAGCTCTCTCTCGTTCCGGCGCTATCGATCTCAACGACGCAACATACAATGACCTCACCGCGGCTTCCCGAGATTATCATGTCGTAGTGATGCTCACAGCCACGGATGTGCGCTTCGGCTGTGCACTGTGCCGGGAGTTCAAACCTGAATGGGATATTATTGCGAGGAGCTGGAGCAAGGCTCATGTTAGCGACATCGACTTGATCTTTGGTACACTAGACTTCAGCAATGGGCAAGAAACATTCAGACAGGTTTGCTTCTGCACTATTTCACGCTTGCATTGATTGATCCTCCCTACTGACCACCCGCAGCTCATGTTGCAAACTGCTCCCGTAATATTACTCTTTCCACCAACAGTTGGACCCGGCGCAACCGCTGATGGCACGCCTCAGAGGTTTGACCTATTTGGGTAGGATGTCCTTGTGCAGTATACGTTTGATTCGTTGCTAAACGTTGTTTCATAGTCCGACCACCGCTGAACAGCTCTACTCCTGGATTAACCGTCACCTCCCCGAAGGCCCGAAACCCCAATTGGTGCGCCCAATCAATTACGTGCGGATTGCATCCACGGTGACTCTTTTGCTTGGCGCTATTACCCTCTTTACAGTAGTATCGCCATATCTACTGCCTATACTTCAGAATAGAAACCTTTGGGCCGCCATCAGCTTGATTGCAATTCTTCTATTCACCAGTGGCCATATGTTCAACCACATCCGCAAGGTTCCATATGTGACCGGCGATGGCAAAGGCGGAATAAGCTACTTTGCCGGTGGGTTTTCAAACCAATTTGGCATGGAGACCCAAATTGTAGCTGCAATGTGTACGTGTCTCTTGTGTCACGCAATTCATAAAATGTAATGCTTTCGTTCTTGCTTCTAACGTGTTTGCAGATGGTATACTTTCCTTCGCAGTTATCGCACTAGCATTAAGGGTGCCACGAATGGCGGACGCCAAAGCGCAGCAATTGGCCGTCATATGTTGGGGAGTGGCACTTCTCGGCATGTACAGTTTTCTCCTGAGCGTCTTCAGGGTCAAGAACGGTGGTTACCCATTCTACTTGCCGCCATTTTAGAATTTTCGTTTTATCGATCCTGGTTTGTCTCGCCCTAGACGGGTTAGCTGTGAAAGGCCGCTGGGGGTATTTGTACGCTGGTCGACTTATGTAAAACGATTGGTTTTGTTCTTTTGTTTACTCTCTTATAAGAAAGAGAAAATAGTGTTTGGCTGCATATCTCAGGAGAAGTTCTTGTATAAAAATACATCCTTGCGAAATGAACCAATTGGCCCTTGTTGTGCATAATCTCTGACGAAGACCAAACATTTACGACGTAAGTACCCGATGTTCTGTTGGAATGTAAGACCAATTCATACTATAATAGCAAGTGCACTGTACTGTAAAGTAGTTACTTGCTTGGCGAGCTTCTGCAGTTCGTGGCGTTCCAAATCTGGACAGAGCGGCAAGTTGTGTGGATCTCAGATGTTTGCCAGGTGTCGCCAGTGTCAGGAGTTGTTCCCAGTCAACATCCCCAGACTCGACCATTATTCGGAATTCGGGTGAAAATTCTCAAAGAATTTTGAGAAAATATGAATTGAATAGACTTTTTCCTCATGTAACTCATTGGCATTCTCCACTATTGACAAGACACTTGCCAGAGAACGCCCGCGATGGAAGAGAATGCGAATGCCCAGCAATCGCCCAAGGCATCACACGCATCCTTGGCCTATGGCACAAGCTTCTTGATATTGATTCAAGTGGTCTCGCGGCTTCTCACTTTTGCCTCGAATCAACTGGTCTTGCGCCACTTGTCCCCGGAGATTCTGGGCGTTGCTACTCACCTCGAACTATATTACATCACCGTGCTATATTTTTCCAGGGAATGCGTGCGAACTGCCATTCAGCGAGAGCCTCTTTCAAGTGCTCCAACAAATGAAAAGGGAACCGAAGATGCAAATACCGCGAAAGAAGATTCGAATCATGCTCAAAATGACTCGGTATCATCGCAGACAGTGATCAACATGTCCTACATCGCGATAGCTCTTGGTCTTCCGCTTTCCGGATTTTTGGCTTTCTGTTATCAGTCATGGGCAACAGAAGAGATTCTATCGACACAATTCTTCCAAGAAAGCTTGCGTATAGTTGCCCTATCTTGTATAGTGGAGCTATGTACAGAGCCCTTCTTCGCAGTAGTCCAGCAGCGAATGCTCTATAAGGAGAGAGCGATCGTGGAGACTATGGCGGCTCTTGCGAGAAGCATAGCGACTTGTGTCACCTCTGTATGGCTAGCAAGAGGTGGATGGCAGACAGGTGTACTACCTTTCGCTTTGGGATATCTCGCGTATGCGTGTGCGTTGATTTGTGGGTACAGCTGGAAAATGTTAGGGAAATCGAACATGAATCATTACTCGTTCTGGCTTATGCCAATTCAATCTAGGTAGGAACTGTTCCCTGACCATTTGGGGGTATGAAGTCTTCGATTCTGAGGTCAAATTCTAGGGACACCGCACAGTACCTTGCGAATAGATTTTCACGCAGCCTGCTTTGGCTAGGTGTTAACATGTACCTGCAATTAGTCGTGAAACATTTCCTCACCCAGGGGATTCAATGATACTTGCTACCTTCTCAACGCTAGTGGACCAAGGCATATATTCATTGGCGTCCAACTATGGCGGTCTTGTTGCACGCATGGTGTTTCAACCCATTGAAGAGAGCAGTCGAAATCTGTGGTCAAAGCAGTTGAATAAGGCAGAGCAAGACGAGAAGAAACACAAAGCTGAAGTTAAAGCTGCAAAGTCTCATTTGACTGACGTTCTACGAGCATATGCTATTTTGGCTGTCATTGCTTTGAGCATCGGCCCAGATATCGTCCCCGTTGGACTAAAACTCCTAATTGGATCACGTTGGACGTCAGAGAAGAAAGTGCCCGAGCTACTATCGGCATACTGCTGTTATATCCCGTTCTTAGCATTCAATGGGATTACGGAAGCGTTTGTGTCTGCAGCTGTTAGTCCCGCAGATATGCGGAGACAAGCTGCTTGGATGACGATTTTTCGTTGTGTTTCGGTATTGCTTCATTCCTCCTTCTCAGCGTTGCCCAACTGGGAGCATTCGGTTTGGTTTGGGCAAACATCATCAATATGTCAGTCAGGACCATCTGGAGTCTTTCTTACATAAGGGGCTATTTGCGGCGAAATGAGGACGATTTGCACATCAGCGATTTCAGTCCGAATATGCAGACAATAGGAATACTTGCTCTTGCGGCAGGTCGCAGAATGATAGATTACCGTCCTCTTGATGATGGGTTGTACGGCATTCTGGCTACAATTGCATTTGCAGCATTATCTGCACTACTCATGTAAGTTCACTCGTTCATTTGAGAGTTTCTCAAAGGAGTAAACCTGTTCTCAAGCTAACTTCTCAAAATTAGTCTATTTCTAGAGCGTGACTATATAATGGCCCAATATAGAAGATATGCCCGGGCTTAAACAAAGGACTTTTTGTACATAGGAAAAATAACATGCCAGTCAGATACCGTCAAGAACCGACCGTCTAATCATCAAAGGTAATCTTGGTTGCTGTTTTGGTCTCGCCAACATCCTTGAAAAGGCTCCATATGCATCATGCTGCTTCTTCTTCACAGTCGTTCCAAACTTGAACAGCGAGTCGGGGACATCTTGCTTTGCTGCTTTCAAGACATTGATCAAACTGGAAAATGTTATCAGTCAATATTTTTCTGACGACAACGTTGCAGTAAAGTAGGGATTGCTGGGGCTTGAGAAGAAATACTTACGCTCCTGAATGGGCCTTATCGGTTTCCGTGAACAGAGTGATAGCATGACCATCGGCTCCAGCTCGTCCAGTCCTTGAGAATGGCGAGTAATTAGCTCTTCTGAAATGAGGTCGTAGAAAGAAGTAGTTCTGATAAACTTACCGTCCTATGCGATGGACATAATCCTCTATAGTCAAAGGAAATGTGACATTAACCACTGTCTTCACCGCTGGGATGTCAAGACCCGGGCTGCAACATCCGTAGCAACAAGTATAGTGACTGCACCGGATTTGAAAGACGCAAGGCTCTTAAATCTATCACTTTGGTTCAGGTCACCGTGAATCCCCGCCACTGCGTAGCCTCTTGATTGGATGAGTCTTTCAATTCGCATAGCTTCCTTCTTGTATAGGCAAAAGACCAAGACCTTGCCTTGAGGGGATTCCTTTTGCAGTTTCCCCAGAATCTGTACGAGCCTGTTTTCTTTATCTCTCGGGTTCAGCACCTCGACAACCTGCTTTATGCGGGTATTTGCGCGAGGATCTTCTGATGGTTTGCCGCCGACTGTGACCATAGCTGGGTCGTGCATAAAGCTATTAGCTAGATTCCTGACGGAAACGGGCCATGTGGCAGTGAACATGGCAGTCTGTCTTTTGGAAACAGGCATGGGTCGAATGATATCTTTGATGTCCTGTTCAAAGCCCTTGTCCAACATCCTATCTGCTTCATCAAGAACGAGGAACTTCACTTTTGAGAGGTTGACGGCGCCTTCTGCCTGAAGATCCTTCAACCGACCCGGTGTAGCAACGACAATCGCAGTATCTTTCAAAGCCTCCCGTTGTTCATCCTTCTTGACACCGCCAAAGATACATGTGACTTTAACTGCAACCTTGGGAGCATATCCCTCGAGTTGTTCGTATATCTGCATCGCCAGCTCTCGAGTGGGTGAGAGAATCACGGCTCTCGGGTGGAAGGACTTCACTTTCTTCTTTGAGTCGACCATTTTCTTGAGGCATGGTAGACCGAATGCCAGAGTCTTCCCACTTCCTGTTTCCGCGATACCTATAACATCTCGGCCAGCAAATAACAACGGCCACGTAGCCGCTTGAACGGAAGTGGGCGCTGGAAAACTTTTGAGCGGTTGGTATAGAATGTTGTCAGGATCTGGCAGATGACCAAAGGAGATAATTGGCTGCGGAGGGTTTTCCTTGTTCAATGGATCGGAGATTTCGATCGTATTTGATTTCAAGTATTCTTGAATTTTCTCCTCGGGGATCGGTTGCGCTGCACTTCTGGGCTGGGGTATACTTGCGCTGCTGGTCTTGTCTTTGTTCTTCTTCTTCTTCTTCTTCTTCTTCTCCTCGTGTGAATGCGGCGGATCTTCGGCACGTTCTCGAGACTTTGTCTTCAGCTTCTTCCTGGAAGGCCCAGCTTCCTCTGTAACTGTTCTCTTGGTCATATTGAATTAATTAATTTTAAGTAAGTATATTGTCGCAATGGCGGAATTTGTCTGAAAATTCAACTTAATTTTCCTTCCCGAAATTTTGGAAAATAATTAATACTGCCACTTTTGGCCGCTAAGATTTATCAAGGCGGTGAGTGTCTTTAATCAATAAATCGAGATAAGATACGCGCTCTAATAGTCTAACCCCATGATTCTGGCCTTGTTGATTGAAGTGATATTCTACCTATGGCATTAATGACTCCCGGATGAAATGTAGTACGCCTTGGAAATTTACAGCGCGACTCATCTAGTACAGCGCCTGCATTGTATGTAACTAAAGGCGAACCGCGACACTCACGGAATCGTACATATAATCTTGCCCTTTGTTTGATTGCTTTCCAGCAGCTTGTGGGCTTCAACGATTTGGTCGAATGGCATCACCTTTGTGATGAAGACATTGAATTTACCATCCTTGAACTTAGGTAGGGCGTTTTCAACTAGGAGATTTCGCAGCTTCTCCTGGTATCCTTCGTCGCGGCTCCGTAGAGTGCTACCTTCAATTCGAAGTCTCTTGTAGAGAATGGGCCCGATATTGATGCCTGCAGGGAGCTCAGTGCCACTCATCATACCAAGCACGACGATGCGGCCGTCTCGCGCAGCAGCAACCAAGTTCTGGCCAAAATAGTTTGCCCCGACGAAGTCAACAATTAGGTCAACTCCCTTGCCCCGGTGGCCTCTAAAATACCTTTGGCCCAGTCCTCGGTGCGGTAATTGAAACCGGCCGTAGCGCCAAGTTCATTAACACAGAAGTCAATTTTGTCCTGGGACCCCACTGTGACGAAGACTTCCTTGGCTCCAAGGGCTTTGGAGAGTTGAATACCCGCAATGGATACTGAAGAAGCACCAGCGTGCCACAAGACAGATTTACCGGGTTGAAATTCCCCGATTAGGTTCAAAGCTTGCGTGGCAGTAATCCATGTCTAAAGAATCATATATGTTAGCCAGAGATTTGTTGTAGGAGAAGAGAAATGGCACCCTACTTCTGGTACTCCTGCAGCTTCCTCCCAGGACAAATGTGAAGGTTTGTGGATGAGCATCCGCGTGGAGACAGAAATATACTCTGCGTAAGCACCTAAATTAAAGATCCTGTTAGACTGCCCAACGGGCCGGCCCACATGAATTGGAACAAATCTAGGAGGAGACGCACCTCCATATGCAAGACCAAAACCTCATCCCCAACCTTGAAATCGCTCTGCGTCTCAGCAACCTCCTCGATGACTCCGGAAAACTCTACACCCATTGTGCTGGGTGCTCCTGGCGGGACAGGGTAGACGCCTTCTCTGATACAGATCCATCCGGTTGAGTCCAAATGCCTTGATCTTAACAAGAGCCTGGTTCCCCGTTGGTACCGGCCGGCTGATTGTATCAATGAACAGGGCATCGGCCGGTCCTTTGCCGCCTTTGATGCCTAGGTAGAAGCGGGATGATCAGCTGCTAACAGCAAGGCCATCTCGGTCAA
The DNA here is from genome assembly GCA_020137715.1 of Talaromyces trachyspermus. Taxonomy (NCBI): domain Eukaryota; kingdom Fungi; phylum Ascomycota; class Eurotiomycetes; order Eurotiales; family Trichocomaceae; genus Talaromyces; species Talaromyces trachyspermus. Next base: position 58,621 of record JACGXQ010000002.1, on the reverse strand, counting down.
AATGGGGTGCCAAACCTATCGCTTTCATTGACGCCATTATCTCCCGGTGGGAATATTGCTTCTATAGGAGTAGAGCAGGTGCAATTGAGGATTCGTTTTGTCTACACACTCACAATAACTATTTTGGGGAAATCGATTCCCCAAGGATCAACTGGGTGAAGGCGGATTGATTAATAATAATGCGGAGGTTATGTACACAGCGGGTCACCCCTCCATCATACTTCTATCATCTTCTACTTATCCGAGGGACTCCACCAAAGGTTGATGATTTATCTTCTATCGTGTTGGCTGTATCATGGACGTCAGGCCTAATAAAAGATTTTAATCTCAGACTCAGTTCATACAATAATATCCTCCTTGCGGCTAGTTCGTCTCTCACGAACAACTAACACAAACTGACAGGGTCAAGGAGTTGGCATAAATCGTTCAATTGGATCATGAGCAGAAGTAAAGCATCCATCATCGAAAGCCATCGCGTTGTCAACATATCGCAGAGATCACAATTTGAGTAGCAACTTGGAATGGAAAAAGGCGACACAATAGCAATGGGCACACCACTGGGGAGCTCAACCATGCGACAGCCATGCAAAGCAGTAGAAGTGCCTTATGCAAGATTATACGATTGAATAAGGTTAGCCAAACGTGTAGCTTCGTCCGAATAATTAATCGGCTTGGCAGAAGATATCTGATAACGTATTCTGTCACTGTCGTTAGATAAATAGCAATAAGGTGAAAAACACCGACCCCGGACGTACCTCTGTTGTTCGCCATAATGGTCCATCTTCGCCTTGCATCGGAAGCTCCAAGTCTGACAATTGGCCTCTTGGAATAGCTCGCTTGCCTCATACTTATTCTCCGCCTCAATGGCCATCAAATCGTCCGCTGTTTTGCCCATAATAAGTCTTCCGACTTCATCAAAACCACTCAGCCATAATTGTCCAGTGTGATCGCTGACATTAATAAGCATGATGTAGCGATATTCCGGCTTGGGGTATGTTTTATCGCATTTCTCACAGCGCCACTGTCAGGATCTAGTTCGCTGACCTTCTTATTGCATTCTGCCGAAGGACATGCCGGATAGCTCACATTGTCTTGTTTGATGTAAATTATGGTTGCCTTCAGGGAGAAGAAATCTGCTGCTTCCGACATCCCCAACTGTTCTTCACGGATTTGGGCAATTGTCTTGTACTGGTCGAGCTTTCCGCCACCAGATGTAACTGCATCTGACATTGAAGCATGGGATGTGAAAGTCTCGGACCTTCCTTGTGCATCATACCAGCCCTTGAGTCTGTGGGCCTCTTCAATGTCGGGGTCGATTGTCATGGTACCGGAACTCAGCAAACTGAGGCTCCTACCTCCAAAATCGGATACTTTCACTCCCTTGAATGCCACTACAGATTCAGGCATAGCATTGAAACTGGTAGCCACGTTACCCCAAACAGTCAGGCGAACAGAGAAACCGGTATTATCAACAAGAAGCAGGTCTCGTTTGTCGTATGGCTTGTTCGTTGTTTTCGAAGTTATCTGCGAGGTCTGGCCAACTTCCTTTATAATACCGATGATATCGGTTGTAGTATCCTTTTCGACCGATTGAAGATCACCAATGCTCGTAAAATTGAATCGGATTTGAGGGACATTGTTCTGGTCTTCAGCCTGTAAACTTGTAAGATATCATTCGTGCACATTAGAAATATACCAAGTATATATCTACCTTCTCAACGATCGTCTCTCTTTCAAAGGTAAGCTCGTAGTCATGGTTCAAATTTGAAAATTGCTTTTTGCGATTTGCACTCGACATGGGCTTGAGATGTAATAAACAGAGCCCTCCTGGAAAAGATCATAAAGCAAGTCGCACTGGTCGTTAAAACCCGTGGCTCTAATTTCGCCACTATCATCCAGGAGATTAACGCTGAAGAGCTTCCCTCCGAGTTGCTACGATGCCACGTTTTGATGGGAGATTTGCTTGTGCAACGTGCCTTTATTGTCCACTTGTTCGAATACGGCGATATGGCTTCGATGGGATAGATGGTTGCATATGCAGATGATGATGCATGGCGAACTCTGTCGATTTCACCTCCGGCTGGACCTCTCGATGCAGAATGGCCGTTACTGGATACCGTCGTGGGCGCTGTTCTCTCCTCCTCTTCAGGTCTGGTCTCGAGCGGCTTTGGATCCCCAATCTTTTCATATTCTCCCAGGTGTGAGAGAACCTCGAGGTCAAGTATAATCAGTATCCTCCAGATTTCTGTCAGTACCCTGAGCGTAGTTGAAGTTTCCAGGGGCGTACTTTTGCCTTTGATCGAATTGGACTGAAATGACTTCAGTCGTACGAGACATCCCTTCCTCAATATTCCTTCTTGGACAAGAGGGTTGGCTTCTTCAGAGGGAAGTTTGTCAGATAGTGTCTTTATAAGAAAGTGACTGCCCAAGCTTTAGAACCTACGAGTAGCAATCATAGTTTGCACATAGTTGGAAATGTCGCTGAATACGGCCCGATAGCGCTCTTGTCCGTTCGGCTGGGGAGCCAGCGGCTTGATCTGCACACATTGAACGATAGGCTGGCTCTCGGTAGGTCTCGACGAGTCGAAGATCCCACTATCTAGTTATTAGAGACGATGCGGTGATACCAAGTCGGAGTGGGATGATAATGGCCACTTACCTTAGAGAGCCGACCGAGATGAGAGCGGCCGGGTCAGTAGCCATGATGGAAATGAGAGGTGTGAAACGAAAACAAAAGACCTGAGAGTGCTGCCAGGTGTGTGATGTTGATATGTGACGGAGCAAAGCGAAGGAAGAGCGACGCGTGGCGCGGTGGCGCGCTTAAGCGCGAATTCCCTTGATGGGCCTAGCGTAGACCCCGCCTTGGGGCCTTAAAAGTCAGGCTTAAACAAACACGGTAAGGAGGAAGTCGCTAGTGCGGGCAGCTTCTTAGTCGAAATACACCACAAACGTCATAGAAAAGATCGCCATTTCACCCGCAAAAACTCATCCCTGTTTGTTTTCTTGCATCGACCTATTGCTTCAGCATGGCAGAGTGCCATCATTTTCAAGATGAAGGTACGTTGTGCTGTCCGGATGGTTGTTCGATGCGATACCTGACCAGTGACATGCTTCTCAAGATCTGCGGCCTCCGAGCTCGACCCAACCCGTGTACAGAGAGGATTGTACGCAGTGTTTCGATTCGATTGTAAGGATTAGATCATTGATTGGCGCAATATTCTCTTTTGACAACAAACAACAGGACGATCCCACGGGGCTGAATGTTTGCCTTCATTGCTTCAACGGGGATGCACAGGGAAAGGAATCATGCACAGCTTCACCACATACGAACAGGCCATTTGCTAGCCCTCAATATTAGAAGAACAAAGAAGAAGGTCCAGGTATGTTGGGATGACACAATCCAAGTCGTGTTCGCTAACTCAATGTCTTCCTCAGCGGGATGAGCCTCCTCAGAAGATGTCCAAACTTGCTATCCTAGCAGAAACCGAAGAAGACCGCTACGATACGTCCATAAGCGTCGTCTGTTACGAGTGTCAAGTCGAGAGCGGCAATCAACTAAGCGGCAGGCTCTCTACAGTGATGGAAGGAGTGATGAAGGCTTTGACTTTTCGAAGAGAAGAAGTAAAAGCGTGGGAGCAAGAATTTGTACCCTGCGAGCACACTTTGGGTCTGATACAACTAGATCAAAGCAGCGTTGCCAAACATGGTAAATCAATCTCTCCTCTGTGATGCAAACTACGTATCTCACATCTAGCCAGATCTGAAAAAATGCTCGATGTGTGAGCTCAAGGAGAATCTGTGGTTGTGCTTGGAATGTGGAAATGTCGGTTGCGGCAGAAGCCAATTCGGCGGCATTGGTGGAAACTCCCACGCTCTCGCCCACGCGGATTCCTCTTCTCACGGGGTTGCGGTTAAGCTAGGTTCCATCACGCCCGAAGGTTCTGCCGACATCTATTGTTACACGTGTAATGAGGAGAGGATAGACCCGAATTTGGCATCACATTTGGGTCATTGGGGAATCAATATTGCGGAAAGTGAAAAGACAGAAAAGAGTCTTATGGAACTTCAAGTTGAACAGAATATGAAGTGGGAGTTTGCGATGACGTCCGACGACGGGTCCATATTGCAACCAATTTTGGCCCGGGCTTCACAGGTTTGAAGAACTTGGGAAACAGCTGCTATCTTGCGAGTATTGTTCAGTGTCTATTCGCACTTCCGGATTTTCAACAGCGATACCTTCGTCCCGGCGAGAGCCCCTTTCGTTAATAGCCCTGCAGATGATCTTGAAACACAGATGAGGAAGCTTGCAGATGGACTGTTGTCTGGACGATACTCCAAACCTGATTCTGAGGTCTCAGCGTCACCCGATTCCGTGGAGGTGCCTCATCAACGAGGACTGGCACCTGCAATGTTTAAGCATCTTATTGGCCGCGGCCACGAAGAATTCTCTACGATGAGACAGCAAGACGCGTTCGAATTACTGCTTCACCTTTTCAAACTCATTGCATTGTCAAGGCATACTGACGGGCTAGTCAATCCTGTGAAGAGTTTCCGATTTGTTCTTGAGCAACGCCTGCAATGCCTTGATTGTCGTAAAGTCCGCTACAAGTATGATGAACAGGACAATATTTCCGTCCAGGTGCCTGCCCGCGCACTTGCTTCAGGAGAAGACCTCTCGGGACGGAACAACGGGGATATGAGCCGGTGACTTTAAAGGAGTGTCTCGATATATTTACTGGGAGGAAATCGTGGAACTAAAATGCCCAGGTTGTGGGAGCAACAAAGGCTTCGTCAAGCGGTCTCTTTTCAAATCACTACCTCAGCATCTCGTGATCAATGCACGTCGGTTTGAGCTAATCAATTGGGTACCTACGAAGCTAAATATTCCCGTCGAAGTGAGCGATGAAGACATTGACATGAGTGCTTATTTGTCCTCCGGTCCTCTTCCCACCGAAGAAATGCTACAGGAAGATGTCGAAGCCGGTGCTTCAGCTTTCGTTGCAAATCCAGAGTTAGTTGGACAACTACTAAGCATGGGGTTTTCCCAGGTGCGGTGCGAGAATGCGTTGCATGCAACAGGCAACTCCGACGTGGAAAGTGCGATGAATTGGCTCTTGGCTCATTTGGAAGATCCTGATATTGACCAGCCTGTGTCTATGTCGAACGATTCAAAGTTGAGCTCTGGAGAACATGACATGGAGAAAATCCAGCAACTTGGAGAAATGGGCATTGGTGCCAAACAAGCCGCAAAAGCATTGTCGGCTACAGATGGAGATGTGAATAGAGCATTGGATTGGGTTTTCAGCCACCCGGAGGTTACCAACTATGATGACGGCGAAGCCTCCATGAATCCGGAGACTGTATCATCATCTGAAGAAATACCGGGAAGACAGAAAGGCCTGCGAATTATAGGCTACAATCTCTTGTCTGCCACAAGGGTGGCTCACTCCATGCTGGGTAAGCCTTTTACACTTGAGATACATTTGGAGGCCCGATGACTAACTTTTTCAACAGACACTATGTTGCCTTCATTCATAAACTCTTGCCTGGTAGCGCCGAGCCTTCGTGGGTCCTGTATAACGATGAGAAAGTTGTGAAAGCTGGCAACTTTGAGGAGATGAAGCAATTTGCCTACATATATTTCTTTTCCAGATCTGAGAAAGGCACGGCATGACGACGAAATAGAACTCGATAGAGAGAACTTTTCCTGTCCAAGATTTGCATTGCATGTAGCTTGAATGAAAAGTAGTCCTGGAAAAACTGGTGCTGTAAAATGAAGGAAATTAATGGTGGAAGACAGTAGAGCCAAAAAAGACTGGTTTGGCTTGTTTTATAGCTATGTGCACGGACTAACCTAGCATCCAAGCATCATTCTTCATCTTTATTGAAGAATTCATCCATCAGACTCCGTGCCGGAGGTTACTTACAATGGTTGTGTTTGGCAAGTAGAATCAATTTCGACATGTAAACGACCACTCGTCATCCTCGCCTACGCCCGAGAACCAAGGACAACTACTTGACTAGGATGACAGAGTATCTCCAGAATTCAGGAACAACCACTACATGCCGGAATGGGCAGTCTATACGTATTTACAGCTGTCCATACTCGCCCTTCCAGTACCCTCACTCTGAAGACATCTGGAAAGATAAAATACCTGATAATATCGATATATTAGTAACACATGGCACACACCTCGACCTATTGAATCTTGGCTATGTGCATCTATTACAAGAAATATGGCGCGTTCGTCCACGTCTACATGTATTCGGGCATGTGCACGAGGGCGCCGGGACTGAATGAATGGCTGCAATTCGATGCGTTGTAGAACCTTTATGAACAAACTATAGTCTCTGGGGTGGAATTGGCAATATTTTTTGGATGATAATGGCATTACTGCATCGCACTACCGAAGCAAAGTGTCTGCTAGTGAACGCTGCTGTCGTGGGCGGTCTTCGAGATGACCAGCGTTGACGGCCGATCAAGGTGATTATTTGAAGCAGAATAAGAACAGCAGCAGCAGCAAGATGATGATGCAGATTTGAAGAGACAAGTATGTCCTATCTAGTGCAAACAACATCACATATGTATAATGGTTTGACATTTTTCATGCCAATCTTTTGACCTGTAACCTGATTGATTGTTACACAAACAGTACATGAGGCGATGCCACAATAATGTTCCTTGCCATAAATGGCTCACTTCGATGCTCTACAGGCACTTCTCCGTGTTCATCTGGGATGATTAGTTGATGCTCCAGGGCCGGTACCTGCTTGGTCCAAGCCGGCTCCTCTTCCAACACCTTTGGCCGGGCTCTCAATTCAGCCTCCATTTCGTCCGAAGTAATGATGGCTGGACAATCTCGTGGCATGCCACGCTCGATTAACCGGTTGAATGCCATTACAAGGTAGTAGGGCAAAACAGCAAGAATGGCGTATCGTTGCGGGTCTGGGTCTTGGGGATCGGGGATTGCGGCGACCGCCCAGGATGGTTGGTTAAAGACATGCTCAATCTCATTGCGCAGGCCAACTGTGGAACCAACGACTATATATTCGTACATGAGATATAGCACTTCAGTGGGTGTACTCCCTTTTCTGGGAGGTAGGTTTCCAAGGTATTCCGCTCGATGCTCGAGCAGCCACGGCACAGTTGGAGGGTGGCGAGAGCTGGGCGTGCTTAATGATCGAATTTGACGAAATTTGGAAAGAAAGCGGTAAAAGAGTCTCATTGCGAAAACAAAACCACACGGTACATGGGTAATTCGCTCAGAGGATATGCGTTGAGAAGCAGAGGAGGGTGTTTTTGAATTTTGAGGTTGGGAAGTTTTGTGAGAAGAAAGCGAGGTTAGAGCCCCTTTTTTCTTCCATGACATGCCACCGTCTCAAAAAGCAAACAAAGAACGTGCATGAATAGGATGATGGCGTAAATACCTGTACTTGCGGTAAGAAAGGCGAAATGCTCGGAGTTTATGATACATGATCTATCTCCTCGTGCTGTTCTGAGCCACTGCCTAGAAACCCGATTCTATGTGAATTTCCGACTAGCTATCCTGAGACCCAACTGTAAAGCGCTGAGCTGGAGCGAACGCCGCAGACTGGAGACGAATTATAATATACATACTGAAAATATTCATGCAGCCGGTCTTTGCTGGGCCTTACAGTTCGTGACCTTGGCGAAAGGCTGCGATGCGTAACAGGGAAGTTGAGATGAGACTTTGCTTTAAGTAATGGGGATTTTTCTGTAATCGCAGGATTAATGGGCGCTGAAAGAGGGAGTAACGCACCTGATATAGCGAGGGGTCACCTCATCATTGTCATTTCGACTCTGGCATTGATGCAGCCTATGCTTGTCACTACGCCGTATTCTGCACCTCGCTGGACCAGGAGAAGCAGGTGGTAGCTTGATCCTTAAGATGATCAAGGATAAAGCCAAAGTACACTTATAGACGGTGCCTGTTTGGGAATAATCCCTATTTGGGATATTCCCTCGACAAACACATACATACCAATGATGGAAAAGAGAGGAAGCTTTCTGATTGCTCTGAGTGATGAGTTTGTTGAATATTATAGATTGGTCGATCATGAAATGGGCATTTGGGAGGAGACTCGAGACCGTATGACAAGGTCAATTATCCTCTCTTTCCTGCACTCACGAGGTTGCAAGTCATTGGCTAATGCATTGACAAGCATGATCGTTTAAAATGACTGGACGGTGTGATAGGTCTGCTGGACCAACCTATTTATGCATCTAGTGCTTGGTTTCATTTTGTTGTCTTGATTGGCAGCACTATATACTTCTTCTAAGTATTTCGGTGAAGGACTGTGCCGGCTCAGTACCTCCGGCTGCAATAAATACATTCAGGTATTCAGTCAGCTATTTAGACGTAGCTTGCTTTATTGTGATCTTCAGTAACTTCGTGATCCAAGATGATGCTGCTGAAACAATTGTCATGACTTGAGGTCGACATGTCGGACTGATACAGACCATCTCTCTCTCTACTGTTTCCAGTTATGCAACTACCTAATTTACATATTTGTTCTCAATTGGTCATATGTAGTCCCAGATGTGCGGTGGTGGTACTGTAGGACCCTAAGTAACACTTAGCTTCGCAAGATGGAGCTAGAACCAAGACTATACAGTGTCTAACCCTGCTCTTTGTCGCGGCTGTGCCACTTTGGATGTTATGTCTTTCAAATGGCGGTCATGTAACACCTTTGCAACATCTTTGCAACACTTTTGCAGTTCCTTTATATAATAGCTTTATTACAAATTTATAGCGTTCACACAACCATCTCAAGCAACTTGTTGCTTATTTACGGCAGATCGTCCATCTCGTTGCACTTGAATTCTAACTTTACCACAATTATTTTGAATCAGGAATCCTTTTACGCTTGTTTTATTTCCATTTTGTCAAGATGTTGGGGAGAGAGAGAGACAAGAAAAGATCGTCAAGGGCTGTGGTTAGCCCAAAGAGCCATGGGTACTCTTTGCGTGGAGTTAAAACCATTAATTATACTATAGGGATAGGTTCAAGTCCTCTCATGTGAACCGCATCAATGATGCCACGGTGCGAGCGGAATAAACTAGCCTATCTGAATCGACTTCTGTGTGGCGAGAAAATTATTGGGGATTTCTACGCAGTATCAAAAGATCCTGGGGATATGATATTGTTTACATGGGTGAATCTGTGAGTATTGATCTTGCGAACAAAATAAAGGAGCAGGAATCAATATTGAAATGCTCGGCTTTGAATAATCTCACTCGAATGTCTCCTTCAAAGTCGTTAATCTCGCCAAGGGCCTGGGGCTATTCGCATTTATGAAAAAGATGGGTCATATGTCAATGGTATCGGAAGTGATAAGTCTGGACATCGTGTGATGATTCCTTGGAACAATAATTGGAGGTTTTATATATCTGGAAAGATCAAAGTTGGTCCTGTGTTTGGGAACTAGGCTGTATTTGTTGCTTTCGAAGAGTGAGCGAGGCTGCGAGTGGACGTCGCTAAAAGAGGCAATTGTTGATTCGTATGGATGAAGGTATGGTTGTTCGTCTGTTCTAGTGCTCTGGATTGACCGGCTTCGGCTGGGCCACCCAACAGGGTCTATTCGGCTGCGCTTTGCTGGTTCAGACCACGTTGTCGAGTCACAACTGTTAGCTTGGATCTGATTCTCTGTTTCGAAGAATTAGAGATATAGATTGTGTGAGTCGTCAAAGACGTGTCAAATGGCTATTGTATAGTCATAAAGAGCTTTCTAGTGCGAGTCAGTTTCAGGTACACGTCATAGAGTATGACTCTTTATCTGTCAAAGAATTAGAATGTGTCAGTCGTCAAAGATGTGTCAAATGGCTATTATATAGTCATAAATGGCTTTCTAGTGTCATTGACATATGAATCAGTTTGAAGTACTGTCGGAATATGCCAACAGAGGACCCCTTTTGGTGGAATACACCAACAAGGATTTCCCAATTGGGAAATATTTTAAGGAAGGTGCCCTCTATAAATCTAGAGGCATGAGGTTATATAAATCCCTTTCTTGCCTTTAATTCTAGCACTTCCTTAATTAGGTTTTATTACTTTTACTATTAAGAATTTTAAAGCTTCACACTAACAAAAACACTCCCTCGTTCCGAACCGACCTGCCCACGAGGGCGGTCGACCCATCAAATTTCATATCAGTTTAGAGCCCTCATCGCGCTTAATACAATTTTCGCTTCGCACCCTATTTTATGTTGAAACCGTCGCGCAATTCAAGCTGGAAAACATCCCTTTATCACCAAAATTTTTTTCATGTTCCCTTACTCCTATAGGGGTGCCTTAGGCTACTAGGCTATATAACCTCCTATTCCTTAGGCTACTAGGCCCTATATATGACCCTCCCGCTCTTATTTCTGCCTTAGGCCACCTTATATTAATCTATATACTTCAATACACTCATTTTTTAACCTTTTTACCTAAAATTGAACTATTTGAACCTCTATTTCTTTTCTAATTAGGAAATTAAATATAAGGAATATTTATGAAAGAATATCCTATATTAATTTACTAAAATAGTCCTTATAAACTATTTTATTAAGCAATCAATAAATTAGTAGCTATCTTAGATTAAGATATTTCTTAATAATCCTTTATTTCTTATTTCTAATAAATAAGAAATAGATAGACATTCTATATATGAGTAGTTCACCAATAGATATTCTGGCCTATTATTATATTATTTAGAAGTAATATAATATTAGAAAACCTAGATATTCTGGGAAAATAATCTAGTATTTAGATAAAGTCTATTATTAGTAGAGCTATTTAAAAGGATTTTTTAACAGTTAAAAGAGCAAAATTTTTCTAAATTTTAGTAATATATAAAATAGGAATAGCTATATAATAAAATAGTAGAAAGCTATATAGATTACTTATAACTACTACTAGCAATAGTAGTTATAGATAATAGATTTAATTCCTATAGTTATTATAATCTTAATTTCTTACTCCTAATAACTTTCAGGTAAAAATAAGTAGATAGTTTATTATTTCTATTACTTAACTAAAAAATCATATTAAAATCTAGAAATAGATTTAAAAACTATCTAATTAATTAAATTATAACAATGGTCTTATATAGTGTATTAGGTTTATAATTAGTATATAGCTTATTTAGTTTTATATAGTATACTATCTTCTATTAGAAAATCTATTAATTAAGGCTTATAGTCATTAGATTCATTCTTATATTAAATTAGGGTTAGATAGTGCATAAATAAGCTAATTAGCTAATTATAAATCCTAAGATTAGGCAGTGCGCATATATTATAATTTAATTAGATAGAATACCTAGGCTAATAAGAGCTTAAAAATAGTGGTTAGTATTTATATAGCTAATATAAATATAAGACTATAACGGCTAATAGGTAGATTAAGATACTAATATTAATAGCTAGAAGATTATATAATTATATAATTAGGCAGTAGTAAAATATTAGGAATAAGAACTAATAATTCTAATTTAAGAGGATAGTTTATAGTAGTCAGTTAGTATAGATATAAAGAATAAGAATAAATATATACTAGTTTAAGATATATTCTTCTTAGCCTAAGGGCTGTCTTAAAAGGCTTAAAAATAAACTAAAAATAAAAATTATTTTATATATTCTAAAATATATAAAATAATAGAGGAATTAAAAATTAGAATATTACTATTAATATTAAATAGTCCCTAAGCTATAATAATATTTATAAAAATAAAAAGCAGATAAAGCAGTAAAATATAAAGCTAAATATATTAATTTTAAAGAAATAGAAATTTCTATTAGTTTTATTAAAAACTAAAAGAAAAGGCCTTATTAAAATAGAATTAAGATTAGCAAAAATATAAAGAGAAAAAATAATTTATTATTTAAAAATATAATAATATTAAATTTAAATAGAAGGCAAATCTATTAAAATTAATAAATTATTATAGAGAACTATTTTATAATTAAAAATAAGATATAGATATCTCCTATTCTATTTAAAAAGGTTTAATCAATAATATAAGAATAATATTTGTAATAAATATAATATATAAAATAAACAAATACTATATTATTTAATATTAGAATATCCTAAATATATTATATTTAGAAATTCTAGTATTAATCTACTTAAAAAAATGAATAAAATTTATATTATCTTTATTCTAAAGGACTCCCAGTTCTTATAGAATTTCTAAAAAATCAAAAATTGTAATAAGGAAATGGTTATTATTAAAAGAAAAATAATTTATTATTCTTCTTACTAATTTATTTTATCTACTATTATTAATATTCTTTTACTTAAAACACTTACTTTTATATTATTTTCTATATTACTGAATTACCTTATAGGGGCCACTTATTATACTTTTATATATATATTTTACTTTAGCTAGTTATATTATATAATCAAGTCCTATATCTAAAAGGGTATAAATAGACCATATATAGTCCTTAATTAAAAAATAGTCTTTAAAATAGAAAAATAATAATAATATATAAAATAGGATTATTATTATATTATAAGTTTTCTTTTATTTCTTTATCTTTCCTTTCTATTTATTTTATATAAATAAAAAAGAGGTTTAGGCTATTCTATATAAAAATTGCTGATTAATTTAGTAATTCTTTTTAAAAATTACTATTTATTTATTTCTTATTAAAAGAATAAATATCTTACTTTTATTCTTTTTTCCCTAATTACTATATAATCCCTTAGCCCATAATTCCTATTCTTATATAAAAAGAGGAGGATATTAATAATATATTGTTTATATATACTATTTATATATATTATATATATATATATATTATTTTATATATATTATATATATATATATATTATTTTATATATAATATTATTATTCAAAATGGAGAGTATTAATTATTAGTATTATAAGACTACTCAGTCTAATTCTTCTTCTAAAATGAACTCTAAAATAGAGAAACATCTTTAATTAAAATTACTTTAAAAAGATAAAAAATAAATAAAAATCTAGAAAATAATTTAAGCAAAAATTCTAATTACTAAAGTATTAGAAAATGAAAAAATAACTAAATTTATAAGAACTTATTAGAAAGTATAAATTATTTAGATTTCTTTTATTTAAAAAATAAAGAACCCTTATATCTAGAATTCAAAATAATTAAATCTAAAGAATTTAGAAGCAAAAATAATAGAACTAAAGAATTCTATTATTAAACTAGTTATCTTATTATATTCTTTTAGAAAATATTCTAAAAAATATTATTCTACTAAACCCCAAGTTATTATTTCTAATAATAAAGAAATAATTATATTGGAAGAATTAATTTATAATAATAATAATGGCTTTCAAGAAGTTATATTAAAAAGAAAAAAATATTATTAAAAATAATAATAATAATAATAATATAGCTTAAAATCAAATAACTATCCTAACCTAGAATAATAAAAGTAATATAAATAATAGTATAAATAGTATAAATAATGCCATAAATCTAGTAAATAAAATTGATAAAGGAATAAAAAGAAAAAAGATTAATCCTATATATTTTAAAGGAATTTATTAATAATCTAGTCCCATTTATTCTAAGAAATAAGATTAATAGATTATTTAAACTTAATAAACTAGTTATTGCTTTTATAACTAAATCTTAATCTAATTTATTAATTATTATTACTATTATAATAGAATGTAATGCTTAATTTTTAATTAATTATCTAAATATTTAGGAAGCCTAAATCCTATTTATAAGATATTAATTAGATAAGGAATAAATTAAATTAATAGTCCATAAAGTTTCTATAAAGATATTTATAAAAAGGCCCAATGCTTCTAAAAGAAGAAATTAAGACTTTTAATTTATATATTAAATTAATTAGACCCCTAAACTAGCTTATAAATAAAAAACTAGATTATAAAAAATTGTTCTTTAATTATTATTTAATTATTTAATTAATTAATTATAAACTCTATTATAAATAATAAAAAAATATTTATAGCTAGAGAATTATATAAAATTAAAAATATATTCCTAAATTTACTTAATATAAAAAATATCAATAATATAGCTATACTAAATTTAGGTGTAAAAATAATTATAAATATTAAATTTGTGCTAGTAAATATAATATTATTACTTATAAATATATTAGTTATTAAATAAAAATTAATATATTTATTTACTAATTAAATATACAAATTATAGCCTTTCTTATAAAGCAAATAACAAAAAATATCTAGAATAGAAAAAGTAAATCCTAAAAATTAAAAAAATCTTATAAAAGATAATAATAATATAGATTTAAATTAATAGATTTAAAATTTTTATAAAATAATATAGCTAGAAAAGCTAATTATATAATCATATATCTAGAAATTAGAATAGAATTAAATATTAATTTTATTTTATTCTAAGAACTATATATTATAAATTTAAATATAATTTCCTATCCAGCATTTAATATTATTTTATTAGAAAATTATCCTAGGCCTAGAATTATAATTTTTAACCTAAAAAATTAATATTTAATTTTAAATTAATCTATAAATTAAATGACTTACTTATTATAAATATTATAATTAAAAATAATAAAAAGATTTAATTAATCAATATTTATAATAAGAAAGAAATAGAAAAAATAATTCCTAATATACTATTAAAAAGAATTACTAAAAATAAAACTAGAAAATAATTATATTATAGCTAGGATTTTAATGCCTATCATTCTTGATAGAATAAAAATATTAATAATTAAATTAGATCTGAAAACCTTATAAAATGATTATATAATTATAATTTTGAATTATTAAATAAGCCAAATATATCTACTTTTTATAGAAAAGGCCTTATAAATAAATTAATTATTAATTTAGTTTTTATTCAAATAATATAAATAATAATAATAATTTATTTTACTAGAAAATCTATCTAGATATTGCTTTAGGTTCTAATTATAAAATATTATTATATTTATATAAAAATATAAAAACATGATATTAAATCCTATTATAGATTTGCCATATAATTTTGAAAAGCTAATTAAAAAAATTCTTAGAAAATATCACTAAATTTAATAAAGAAAAAGAACTATTAAATCTAAAATTAATATCTAAGGATATATTAGAAAATAAAGCTTTATTTTTTAATAAATTATTATAAGGGCTACTAATTTAAGTATTTTAAAAAGCAAATATATAATAAATCTAAAGCTTAGTAGAATAGAGATTTAACTAAGCTAAAAAGTATTTAGAAAAGTAAGAAAATTATAGAAAAAATATAGAAAATAAATTATTTTATAGTTTATTTCTAAAATAAGAAATCTTTATTTTTAAGAAATAAAGAATGCAAGAATAAATATATAAAATAAATTTCTTAAAAATATAGAGCAGTAAAGAAATATTTAAAGCCTTTTCCTATATAAAAAGAAGATTTTTAACTAGATTATCTACTTTATATTATAAGAAAAATAATATAAAATAAGCTACTTATTTATTTACTTAAAATGTAAGATTTTCTTTAAGATTTTATTCCAAGAATCCCTAAATCTAAAGATTTAGAACTAGGTATATTAAATTCCTATAAAAAAATATAAATAGCTAGAAATTAAGGATTATAAAATTTATAATACTATTTTTAATCTTTTAAAAATAAAGCTCTAAGACTTAATAAAATATCTTTTATTATTTTATAAAAGCTTATAAGAATATTAAATCTAGATTTAATAATATTTTTAAAGCATTATTAAGATATAGATATCACCCTAAATATTAAAAGAAAATAATAGGTATTATTAAAAAATAAATAAGATTATTTAATCCTTAAAGCTTATAGGATTATTTTTTATTAAACTATTTAGGAAAAATCTCTAAAAGAATTTAAGCTAAAAGATTAGCTATTATAGAAAATCCTAAGTTAGATTTATTATATTTTGACTAAATTAGAGATAGAATTAATAAATTAGTAATTAATATAATTTTATTATTAATAAATAATATTTAAATTAAAAAAAAGAATAAAAATATTATCTTAATTTTATTCCTAGATATTAAGAGGGCATTTAATTATATATCTAGAAATTAATTAATTAGAATATATATAAAATTAGGCCTTTCTAAGATCTTAATTTATTAAATTATCTCCTTCTTTGTTAAATAAAGAAATTTAATTATTATTTAATAATAATAAAAATTAAAATACTCTAGTTATAATTAGAACTCTCTAAGAATCACCTTTTCTCTAATATTATTTCTTATTTATATTTCTATTCTCTTTATATTTAAAGAAGAAATAGAAAATGAATTAGATAAGAACCTTAAAATATAACTAGAAATTACTAGATTTCTTAGTTATATTAATAATATTAGTATAAAAGTTAGTTCTAAAGCATATAAAATAATTGTAAAATACTAGAAAAATTATATTATATTTTATTTAAAAAGAGGAACAAAATAACATTTAATTTAATAAGAAAAAATAGATTTAATTTATTTTCTATTATCTAAGAAAATTGACCTTAAAAATCTAGATATTTAGATAAAATTTAATAGAATAGAAATTAAACTAAAAGAAAGTATTAAATATTTAGTTAGTATATTTATAGAGATTCTATTTTAGTATTTATCTTACTAATATAAAAGCTATAGATTTAATTTCTATATCTATTACCTTATAATTAATCACATTTAAAGAATTTATAAATAGATATATTTTCTATTCTATTGAATCTTATATAAGATTTTATAAATATTACTAATATTCTAAGCCTGGCGACCTTATTATATAATAATATTTATAATTTCTATTAATAAGCATGTATCCATTTATATATATAATAAGCCACCTATTATTGTCTAAATTACCTTATAGGAGGCCACTCATTAAACTCTTATATATATATTTTTAATTATAATCATGTACTTATGTACTTAAAACTATATAGTTAAGTCCTAGTTTTCTAGGAAATTAGACACACCATGCATAGTCTCTAACTGAAAATGGTGTCTAAAATGAAAGAATAATAATAATAATAATAATAATAATAATAATAATAATAATAATAATAATAATAATAATAATAATAATAATAATAATAATAATAATAATAATAATAATAATAATAATAATAATAATAATAATAATATAATAATAATAATAATAATAATAATAATAATAATAATAATATACATATTTCTAGAAGAAAAGATTAGTATTAAATATTAAAAAAATCTATAAAAAGGTCTAAGATTTTTTAATTATTTTAAAGTCTAGAAGGACTTAGTATTTATATAACTAGATTTTATAATTATATTTATATATATTTTAGTACTAAAAGAAAATATTTAATATATAATATTAATAATATAATTAATATTAATTTTAGTATTAATAATCTTTTAAAAGATCTTTATAAGCTTTTTTAATTATTATTATTATTATTCTTCCATTTTAGAGACCATTTTTCAGTCAGGGACTATGCATGGTCTGCCTATACCCTTTTAGGTATAGGACTTGATTATGTAATATAACTAGCTAAAGTAAAATACACATATAAAAGTACAATGAGTGGCCCCTGCAAGGTAATTCAGTAATATAGGAAATAATATAAAAGTGAGTGTTTCAAGTGAAAGAAAATTAACAATAATAGATAAGATAAATTAGTAGGAAAAATAATAGTAAATTATTCTTCTTCTACTAATAATAACTATTTCCTTGTTGCAATTTTTGACTCCTTAGAAATTCTATTAGAACTAGGAGTCCTTTAGAATAAAGAAAATATAGATTTTGTTTATTTTTTTGAGTAGTTTAATAGTAGAATCTCTAAATATATTATATTTAGGGCATTCTAATATTAAATGATATAGTGTTTGCTTGCTTTTGCATATTGTACTTATTGTATATATCTATTTCATATTGTTGATTAAATCTTTTAAATAAGATAGGAAGTATCCATGTCCTATTTTTAATTATAATATAGTTCCCTATAATAATTTATTGATTTTTAATGGATTTGCCTTCTATTTAAATTTAATATTATTATATTTTTTAAATAATGAATCACTTTCTTTTTTTTTTACATTTTACTAATCTTAATTCTATTCTAATAAGGCCTTTTCTTTCAGTTTTCTTTTAATAAAACTAATAGAAATTCCTATTTCTTTAGAATCAATATATTTAGCTTTATATTTTGCTGCTTTATCTGCTTTTTATTTCTATAAATATTATTATGGCCTGGGGACCATTCAATATTAATAGAAATATTCTAATTTTTATTCCTCTATTATTTTATATATTTTAGAATATATAAAATAATTTCTTATTTTTTAGTTTATTTTTAAGCCTTTTAGGACGGATTGGCTATCTAAAAAGATCTATATTTCTAATATAAATGGATTTAGCTTTTGTTTTGCAATTTTTAAAGCTTTATAAATTCTATAGAATTTAGAATTTAGAATTAAATATTTCTTGTTTTTTCTAATATTATAAGCATAAGAATCTTTAGAATTTAAATCATAAATTCCTGTTCCATTTTTATCTTTTAATTTTAACCTATTAGAATATAATATCAAATAAGAATTTATTATATTTTTAGAAGCCCATTCTTTAATTATATTATTATAATCTAATACAGCTAATTCTTTTGATTTTCAGAAATATTTATAGATATTAATTTATTAATATCTTTTGCTTTATATTCATATTCTGATTTTTAAAAATAGATTAGTTATAAAATGCAAATAAAGAAGATAAAGAGTTAATTTAATATTTATATTTCCTTTTTTCTTTTTCTTGGTTCATAATCTAGATCTTGAATATTATCTAAATTATTATTTAGAATTCTTATATTTCTTGGTGTTTTAGGGTCATTCTAATTATAATAATATTTTAAATTAGGTTTTTCTTTTAAACTAGGATTTAAAATAAAATCAATAGGCAATCTTTTTTTATTATATGTGAATTCTCAAATTATAAAGCTCTTAGGATATAAGATCTGTATATTTTATTAAATCTTATTTCTAGAGGAGGTAAAGAAGCCTGTATTTTTATAATTTTTATTAAAGAGTTTAAGAGATCTTAAAAACTCCTAATATCTTTCTTAAAGCTTGATTTTGTAATTTTTGAAATTTATATAAATAATTAGATTGATTTCTCTATTAAATAGGAACTCTATAATTAGCTATAGAATAATATAAGCAATATATAATTGCCTTATAGCTTGAAAAGATAATCCTTTTTAGTATTAGAAAGTCTTTCTATTTAATAGAATACCCTTGTTGCTTTAGAAATTTAATTATTAATATAATCTTTAAAATTAAGTTTATTATTAATAAGAATCTTAAGCTATTTAATACATTTCTTTAGTTTTATTTTAATTCTATTAAAATTGACCCAGAAATCTTTATTTTCTAGATCTATTTTCTTTTTTAAAGGAAATAAATTAATTCTATTTTATCTTTATTAAATTAGATATTATTTTGCTCTCCTTTTGAATTAAATAAAGGGCTAACTTTTCTAATATTTTATAGTTTTTCTTAATATTATTAGAACTTATTTTTATTCCAATATCATTAATATAGCTAGGAAACGGGCCTTTTCTAGATATAGTTTTATATCTACTTTTTGTTTTCTAAATCTTCACTTTCTAAATCTTTTTAAAATCAAAAAGAATAGAAATATAGATTAGAAATAAAATTAGTGAAAAAATAATCCCTGAGGTATTCTAATAGTTATTAGAATACTTTAGCTCTTATTATTATTAAATAATAGTTCTATTTCTCTATTAGATAGAAAGGAAATAATCCAGCTTAGTAGGCTTCTTGGAAGACCTAAATTAACATAAATTTTTTAATTAATTCTTAGAAATATGATCAAAGACCTCCTTTATATCTAAGAATAGAACTAATATGATATTTTTATTTTCTTTTTAATTTGAATATTATTTATTAATAATAAAATTATATCTATTGCAGATTTATTTATTCTACTCCTAATCTAGTCAAAATATAATAAATCTGAATTAGGATTTTCTATTATAAAAGCTAATCTTTTTGCTTAGATTCTTTTAGAAATTTTTCCTAAACAGTTTAATAAAGAAATAATTCTATAAACTGGGATAGAATAATCTTTTTATTTACTTTTTTAAAATAATCTCTATGACCTTTTTCTAGCATTTAGGATAATATCTATATTTTAGTAAAGCTTTATAAAGCATATTAAACCTATTTTTAATATTTTTATAAGCATTTTGAATAATAATAAAGGATATTATATCTAAGCTAAGGGCTTTATTTTTAAAATATTAAAAATAGTACTAGAAATTTCAGGATCCTTTATTTCTGGCTATAAATATTTTTTTATATAAGAATTTAATATATCTAGGCTTATTTCTTCAGAAATAGGAGATTCTTTTAAATAATATAATATAAAATGCATTATATTTTTTAGGAAAAGAAATAGCTTCTTTTTAATATTTTCTTTCTTATAATATAAAGTAGGTAATCTAGTAAGAAACCTCTTTTTAGTATATGAAAAAGCTTTAAATATTTCCTTTTCTTTAGCTTTCGGTAAGAAATTATTCTATATATTTATTTTAGCATTTTTATTTCTTAGAAATATTTATTTCTATTATCTAGAAATAAGGAATATAAATATTTATTATTTATATCTTTTTTCTATGCTTTTCTAGCTATTCTAAATTCTTTTCTTAATTTAGATATATTATTATTCGGAATCATCAAGCTTTAGATCTAGAATATATTTTCTTTCTAGGGATGCTTAGCTTAGCTGAATTAGTAATAATTTTTTATAATAATAAAGCTTTATTTTTTAGCTCTTCTTCTGAATTTAGATTTATTAGATTATTTTCTTTGTCTAATTTTAATATAATTTCAGAGAATAGTTTCCAATCAGTTTTTTAAAATTATATGGTAAATCTATAATAGGAATTTACACCATATTTTCTATACTTTTTAAAGAATATAATAATATTTCATGATCAGAACCAGATGCAACTTCTAGATTTATTTCCTATATAAGCATATTATTATTATTCTTAATATTTTTAGTATAAAATACTAAATCAATTATAAAATCATTTTGCAGGCCTTTTCTATGAAAAGTAGAAATATCTGGTTTATTTAATAATTCATAATTAGAATTATTAAGCTATTTAATTAGATTTTTAGCTCTAATTTAATTATTTATTCTTTTATTCTACTAAGAATGATAAGCATTAAAATTCTCTACTATAATAGAATATTTATCAGGTTTTATTTTTAATAGTTCTCTTTCTATTATATAAATAGAATTATTTGATTCTAATTCTTTCTCATTATAAATATTGATTAATTGGATTTTCTTATTTTCAAGTAATATATTTATAATAATAAGATTATTAGAACTATAAATTAATTTAAAATTAAATTTTAATTTTTATATTAGAATATTGTAACCCTAGGCCTAGGATAATTATTAGGTAAGATATTTATATAAGCTGGATAGAAAATAGTGTTTAAATTATAAATATAAGGTTCTTGAAATAGAATAAAATTAATATTATATTCTAATCTAATTTCTAGATATGTAACTATATAATTAGCTTTTCTAGCTATATTATTTTGCAAGAAATTTAGATCTATTATTGATTTAAATCTATACTATTATTTTTAATAGGATTATCTTTAATAAGATTATTTTTAGTCATATATGTTTAATTTTTAGGATTAACTTTTTCTATTCTATACATTTTTATTATTTACTTTATAAGATAGGCCACAATTTGCACATAAAATAGGTAAATAAATATATTATGATTTAGTATAATAAATAGCATAAAATAGCCATTAATATCATGATTTTTAGTATAAATTTGACATTTATAGTTTTTGTATTTAGATTTAATATAGCTCAATTCTTGGCATTTTTATATTAAAAATATTTAGGAATATACTTTTTAACTTTACATAATTCCCTAGCAATAAATATTTTACTATTTAATATAGAATTAGCCACCAAATAATCTAATAAATAAATAATAATAGAAGTATGATTTTTATTTATTCTATTTTCTTTATTTATAAGCCAGTTTGGCGGTCTTATTAATTTTATATTTAGATTAAAGCTCTTAATTTTATCTTTTAATATATCTTGGCCTTCTTCAAAATTAAAAGGTTTAATAGGCACTTTATAAACTATTAATTTAATCTATTCTTCATCTAATTAATATCTAGTATATAGGATTAAGTTACCTTATATATTAATATATTTAATTAAGAATTTAGCTGAAAAATTATTCATAGTAGTAATAATAATTAATAGATTTGATTGAGATTTTGTAATTAAAGTAATAACTAGTTTTTTATATTATTATCTTTAAATAATCTATTTATTTCATTTCTTAAAGAAAAGGTGATAAATTATCACTAAATTCTTTAGGAACTTGTAATATTAATTTTTTCTTTTTAAATTATTCTTTGTTCTTTTTAATAGAATTATTATTATTTTTATTTTTAATATGATTTTCTTTTTGAATAGGTTATACTTTTCCTTTATTTATAATATTAATATTAACCTTTTTATTATTAATAATATTATTATTATTTTTCTTTTATAATGAACTTATATAAATTCATTATTATCAAGTTGATTATTATTATTATGAATTGATTCTTCTAGAGGTATAATTTCACTAAATTTAGAAACTATAATCCTGTCAGAAGAACAACTAGGCCACTAGCCACTGGATGGCGGCAGCCAGTAGTTAAATAGGTTACACTGCAGGATGCGACACGCGGGAGTTGACGGAGTCCACAGAGTTGACTGAGTCAGCAGAGTCAACAGAGTAGGCAGAGTAGGAAGAGTTACATGACCATTAGACAGTCCCTGATAAGATAAGGACAATAGTCCTAGGAGAGACTGTTAAAAGCAGTCCTAATATGGACTGTTGAACACAGTCCTAGGATGGACTGTTTGCAAGGCTAGAAAAGGGACTGTTCTATATAGGTATAAAAGGATGCTTGTTTACCATATATTTAGTTTATTCTATTGTCTTGAATTAACCGCAATAACTTGAGTATACATTCTTCTATTAAATGGGATATTCTAGTCCTATTTCTTACTACTTGCTTTCCAAAGCCTTTCGTACTCCAGAAGCCTAATAACTTCGCCTGTTATTAGCTATCCTAGCTATACTTAATGGTCATCTAACTAAAGTTTCCGACAATTCAAGACCCTTATCTATGAAAGAGAAATATTAAGGATAAGTGATAATAAGTCAACATGACACCTCAAACCCTAGTTACCCCTAGAAACCAGGTAACACCAAGCACTAATGATGGTATTAATACTACCACCACTAATGATAGGGACATAGCAGCCCCTAATAAGATGCATCGATGAGTTGGAATAAGTAGTAGTTCAGAATAAAGGAACTCAATAACCCTATTAGGAGATTAAGATCAGAAAGGTCACACTGTTCTCAGGAGAATATAGAACTCTTAAAATATTCATAGCCTAGATCCATCTCTACTTCGCGCATAATAGTAAATAAATTATGAATAAAGCTGACAAAGTGCTTATAGCATCTAGCTTCCTCACTAGAGAAGCTATAAAGTGGTTCTTACCTATATTATTGACTAGTTGTAAAGCCCTACTAATTAATAAGATGCTAAAATGGTCAATATATTTTCAAGCTATACCTATTTCGAAGCATGATTAAACCAACTATAGAGAACTATAAATAATAAACTCAATGCTATTAACAGGATCAAAGGAGTCAAGCAATATAGATCTATTAGAGATTATATCTTAAAGTTCTTATAAGTATCAAGTAGTCTTGTATGGAATAATCAGAGCCTATAAGACTAGTTTTATAAAAATCTAAAAGAAAATATAAAAGATTGATTGTGTTAAATTATACCATGGCCTGACACCCTATAAGTAATAATATTAGCTGCATCCTAGATTAATCTGCAAATCTACACGCAATGAATCAAGAAAAATAGAGGAAAAATTGGTATATGAATAAATCCAACATCTCCCAGAGATGAACCAAAGACTAAGTGTCGGAAACTTCGGTTGGTTGACCGTCGAGTATAGCTAGGATAGCTAATAACGGGCGAAGTTATTAGGCTTCTGAGGTACGAAAGGCTTTAGGAAGCAAAGTGATAAGGAATAAGGCTAGAATATCCCATTTAATAGAAGAATGTATACTTAAGTTATCGCGGTTAATTCAAGATGATAGAATGAAACTAAATACATGATAAATAAGTGTCCTTTTATACCCAAGTCCTAAATCCGCGGAGTCGTAGATATCTATCTTCCAGATAGAGCCATCATAACCTCACTCTGCTTACTCTGTCGGAACTGTCGACTCTATTAACTCCGCATATTCTATTAACTCTGTTGACTCTATTAACTCTAATAGATCTTCCCATTCCTTCCTATCCTCTAGTTCTATCATATCCATTCTCTGATGGCTATGATATTTACCCTAGGCCTTACTCATCTTAGCGCCTATGGTGTAGTGCATATTCTGTTCTGTAGGTTACACTAATTGATTGGCTATAATATGCTGATTCTTCTAACAATCCCTCCTCTAAAGACTGGCGTCCTCGACAGCGCAATAAATAGCTAGTGTCCCTCTAAGGTGAGCCTTTGAGAATTTGCTTTCTTTAAATTCCTATATATCATAAATTTACGGTTTCACGCTGATTATATCTTCCAAGCTAAATATTTTAAAAAATAATCTTTATTCCTAGATCAAATTAACTGGAGTTATTCTATTGATTTCTTGTCTTCGCTATACTGAGCTAGATAAAACTTGCATAAAATCTAAGGTTTTAAAATACTATAGTAAGTGTATTCGTGCAGCTAACTACCACTATGTTAATATAGCTTTATCTGATCTTACATGAAAGAAGTTACTTAAAGCATAAAAGAAAATTAAGAAGGATAAAGAGGCGATTTTTATAAAATTGCTTTGACTAAAGAAGCAATAAAAGTTTCTTTAAAAGTATACTAGTCAATTTCTTCAAATAGACATAAAAGATATAGAGAAGCTAGAAAAGCTAGAGGAAGAAAAAAAGGAAAGCTGTAGAGATATATGTAAGATAAGTGACTAAGCAGGAGCAGCAGGAACTATTTAATTCCCTAATTAATCCTAGCAGCGCCAACAACCTAGCTATAGGTAATTTTTTCTAGCTTGCTGCTTTTTCTCTTCTAAACTAATTATCTCTTAATACTTCTAAATCTTATTATAACAGTTCAGGTTCTTGATAGATTCCCATAAATTATCTTCTAGTAAGTATTCTTTCTATCTTATCAAGTAATAGACCTAACCATTTTCTATTTTTTGATCTAGTATTTGTTCAACTTCATATTCCTCATCATTAGCTTTGTCGTTTTTGTTTTCTAGGTTCTTCATAGGTTTTAATAGCAATATATAAAATATTGGATATATATATATTCTTGCCAGTAACTAGAGTTTATAATTGTCATTTTCAAGTTTCCTTTTAATTTTAAATGGTCTATACTTAACCGCGTTAAACTTATCACTTGGTTGTTTGCTTTTAATATTAAATTTTTCAAGCTTAGTATTCATTATAGAAGATAAACCCTCTCTTTTTTCTAAAGAACTAGCGCGTCCTTATACTTCTTATTATAGTATTACTTCATTTTTTCTTCTGCCTACTGAATATCTTTAGACATCATGTTATATATCTATTGCATTTGCATTACCTATAAGATTACTTTATTGAATCTTCCTTCTATTAATATGGAAGTCTATACCATTCGCAGATATCTTCCTAGGTTAGCGAAGTATAGTACTTCTCCTATAGAAATATTCCTTACATTATTTAGTGCAAATTACACTAATAGTAGTAATTCTACCCAATTGTCCTGGTTCTAATCTAAATAGTGTCATAGGTATTATTTAATTATCTGTATTATTCTTTTGGTTGATCTATCTATTTATTAGTAATTCACTATTAATAGGCTATATTCAATTCTATATACTTTTATAATTATTTACCAATATTTTAATCTGAATAATTTGTCTCTATTAGATATAATTTTTATTAGTAATCTAGTTCATGCAAATACTTCTTATAGCATAAGTATTACGCATTGTTCTATTATTAAATTCTTTGGTGTTAATTATATAATGATATATTTCATTAACCTATTAATAATAACGATTATTTCCATATATCATAGTCTAGTAATTAGATCTTTTAATTCCAGTAATCTTTATATAAAATTAACTGTGATATTGTCCTATAGTTTATCTAGTATTTCTAGTAATTGCATTTTTCTATAAGGTTAATAGTTAATTAGCTTATTTTAATTGCAACTATTATATTTGCTAATATATTTGGTAACTTTTCTTTTTATTTACAGGAAATAATATTATCGTTGTATCTTTTCTATTGTCTTATTAATTCCTTAGTGTTCTTAAAATGGTGGGTCATGGTATTCCTTAATAATCTTAGTGATTATTAATCCTAGAATATAGATAGATCTATTCTAAATTGCTAATCTATTCTTTTAATTTATTTTCTTGTTTTATATTATTGTCGTGATTATATTATTCTTTTTATAGCTTATATTATTTGCTGATAAAAGCCTGTTTTATTAATAGTGATTATAGCAGTGAGTACTACTTATATATTATATTGAATTTCATCTTCATCTTTAATTAAGATGTTTATCTTTAGCTGTTTAATTCTAATAGTATAATCTAGTCTTTAGCTTAAAGCATCTGCCATAATATTATCTTTTCCTTTAATATGCTGAATCTTGAAATTAAATCTTAATAGATATTTAGCCTATTATATTTATCATCTACTTAATTCTTTTGTTATTGTAAAATATTTTAAGTTGTAATAATCACTTTATATTATAATTTCATACTTTTGCTCCTTTAAGGTAATATCTCTATTACTTAAATACTATAACTACTATAAGTAGTTCTCTATTATAAACATTATAGTTCCTTTCTGCTTATATAAATTATCGTGAGTAAAAGGCGACTAATATTAATTTTTATTATTACTAATTTGCTTAAGTGCTATTCCTAGACTATCTTCTAATATATCTGGAGTAATAATGTCCGGTAGCTCTAGATTATATAAGGCAAGTATTAGTAATTTCTTCACTAGTCTCTTAATTTTATTAAATGCCTTATTTTATTATTTGGTCTATTTAAATTCCTTATTCTTCTGAAGTAGTTCAGTCATAGGCTTTGCAACCTTAGAGTAATTCTTTAGATAGTATTAGATATAACCACTTACTCCTAGAAATCCTTAGATATCTTTCACTTTTCCTGGTATCAGCTAATTCAAGATCATATCTATTTTCTCTAGCTTAATCTTCAATCCTTCTAGCGTGTATACCATCCCTAAATAGTTGATAGTAATAGTATTAAATGCACACTTCTTAATCTTAAGGATTAATCCTTTATCTATAAGCGTCTTCATAACTTGTTATATATGTCTGTTATATTCTTCAATATTCTTTAAGAATATAATAATATTATTAAAGTATACTGCAATAAACTTATTCAGATACTTCTATAGAATATATATCATATATCTTATGAACTGCGCTGATAGGTTCTTTAAATCTATTAATGCAACTTCTTATTTAAATAGTCCTTTATCTATTAAGAATGCTATCTTCTATCTATCTTCCTCAGCCATTTATAGGTTAAAGTAACCCTATTAAATGTTAAAGACTATTATAATTTTTGCTCCCTATAAAAGATCTCTTTTTTATTCTTAATGCAGTGCCTTATTTGTATTATTAATAGTTCTATTATTAAGTGCTTAATAGTTAAGAACTATTTAATTTATTCTATTCTTCTTTTTTATAAATATTATTCTTATAGAGGCTTCTTCTTCTCTAGTCTTTATGTATCCTGCTTTATAGAATTTGTCTATAAACTTATCTTTTAATCTATAGTTTAGCTAGTGACTTTCAGAATTATTTAACTAAAAATAGCTTGAATCCTTTCTTTAGGTTAATCTTAACCTTAAATTCTTTTACATATTATAGTAGTCAATATTCTTCCTTTATAAATAATTTAATAAACTTATGGTATTTTTCAGATAGCTTCTCAAATACCTCTTTTAACTCTTTTCGTACTTCTTCTTTGGTTTTAGCCTTATAAGTGGTGTTTGCTTAATCATTCTTACTTTTTAATCTTTTGTGCTAGCTTTATCATCTTTATATTAGCTATTCCTTTATTTTGTCTTTTGATTCTTGCTTTATTTCTATTTTTGATATATTTAATATTATTAGCGAATGTCATCTTCTATTCTTGCTTTTCTATCTTCCATAATGCTTCTTCTGCACTCTTTGGTAGTATACTAAAATTTTCCCTAACTTCTCTTGTAGCTAGGTAATATCTTTATTATTCTTCTAATAATCAATCCTGGTCTGTAACATAACTTAATCGACTATAACTTTTCCTATTATCTAGTTAATAATTAGATTCTGTTCTTTTAGCCATTTTATTCTAAATATTATATTATAGCATTGATCGTTCATTGGTACAACTTTTGTAAGGCGGAGAGCTTGGGACACGGGAATAGCTTCAACGCGGGAGCCATATCACGTGTTCCGCTTCGCCCTAGGGTTGCTGAGTCAGCACCCGAATCGCACCTGAGTCGGTTGCGTACATAATTGCGATTGGAACGGGAACAGAGGAAGGTAGCAAATAGCTACCTTACGAATTGTACTCTACCTCCTATACGAATCGAAGTCTACTTCGTATCTTACTATCACGCTTCCTATCCACTCTCTTACAACTTTAAATATAATTATAATTATATATCCTTCTATTCATATAAGGATACTATTTATTTGTTATTTGTAGTCTTTAGTAATTATTTTTCTATCTACTCCAACAACTTATGTCCAAGTTATTATTTTATTAATAGGCATCTGGTGCTTCTTAATAAATATTTAGCTAATATAGTTGTTTATTGCACCTAAATCTAATAAGATTTTTGCGTTTCTTTCACTAATTTTTACGAGTATTATAATTGTCTGGTGCCTAGCTTCCATTATCACTGCGAATATGTGGTAATATATCTAATATCACCTCTAATATCTATTGTAAAGTTCTTCTTGTCTTTTCTAGTCAATTATACTAGTTTTATGTCAATCATACTATTCTGTTTGACATTCTTTGTCTTTAATATAGGAGTGATAGGGGTGCATGCTTTCTTTGTATAGGTAATTGCAGCTTTCTCATTCTTATAGGTATTCCTCAACTAGTTGTATCAAAATCTAGGGTACTTTCAGGTACTAGTTATAATGTATCTTCATAGATTGATATAGCGCATATTTATTATTATAGTAGGTTATCTAATGCACTCTTAGATGCAAAATTCCTTCTTATGTCACAAAGTGATGGCAGATACATCGTTGTACATGACCATTTAAGCTATTATATAGCTTAATCCACTATGTATGTAATACCTATTCATATAAGCTGGTAATCTGCATATTTCTTTTCCATGCTTAGCGCATTCATAAAATGTCTATTCCATATATTTCTCACATTCTTTAATATGCTGTATTTATGTCTATTAAGAATCTTCTTAATAAGTTGTATAGGCTGGTGTGCAACTATAAGATTCATTTCCTGAGGTTCTTTACTTATTAAATATAGCTATTCTTCTGCTGTGCTATTGTAGGCTTCTTTATCTTCTATTTATTCCTTAGTGGGATTTTCTTCTTGTTCATGGTGCAGATCCTTATAAGTTATTGCCATTAGCTCATCATCCTGTAATATCAGTTAAGTATAAAGCAACTCTTCTAAAGAGGAAATTACTCAGGTCCTATCTATACCAAAGTCTTCTATGTTAATACTAGCTTAGTTAATGTCTTTAGCTTATCCTAAGCTTTCTGCTTCTATAGATAATCTCTATATTAGAAAAATACCTATCTGAGCTGTTTCTTCCCAGAAATATAAGATTGGCGTTTCTTCCTTAACTCAGTGCTAATCCTAATTCTTTTAATAGTGTTAATAAGCTCTTATAGCTTTACTTTCGTATTAGTTTATATGCTGTTCTAGGACTCTTTAATCCATTATTTTCTAATTTGTTTATAGTTGGCTAGTTATTCTAACTCTTATTCCTTAATTTTGAATTCTTCAATATTAAAATCTAATTTCTTCTTGATTTCTTTATACTCACTGTCTGTCTTGATATAAACTAGTAGAATTATTGTTGCAATTTATTCTCATGAATTTAAGTTAGCCGGTCTTGAGTTCTTCTTTAGCTTTAGGCATTTATTTACAAAATAACCTAGTTTTCTACAGTTGAAACACTTCTTATCTTTAATTATTTTTATTTTTCTTCTCTGGTCATGTTGAATTGCATAATAGTATCTCCATCTTGGTCTTTCATTTACTTATGAGAGGTATTAGATTTATTTATATACTAACTCTTTCCTCTATTCTTCTTAATTTGGTGTGTATAGATTTGCAGGTCGATTTGGGATACCACTAATATTATTACCTGCAATGTGTTAGGTCTTAGTATAATTTAGCATAATTAATTCTTCATATTTTCCTTCAAATTCTCATAAAACTGGTCTTATAAGCTTTGGTTATTCTATGCAAGACTGCTTGATACTTATAAGAATTTTGAGATATAATCTTTAATAGATCTATATTGCTTGACTTCTTTGATTCTATTGATAGTATTAAGTTTATTATTTATAGTTCCCTATAGTTAGTTTAGTTATACTTCAAAATAGACGTAGCTTAAAAATATATTGACCGTTTTAATATCTTATTGATTAATAGGGCTTTATAATTAGTTAATAATATAGGGTGAAAATCACTTCATAGCTTCTTCAGTGAGAAAGCTAGATGTTATGAGCACTTTGTCAGCTTTATTTACAATTTATTCACTATTGTGTGCAAAATAGAGATAGATCTAGGCCATAAATATTTTAAGAGTCTCACATTCTCCTAAAAATAGTGTGATTTTTCCAATCTTAATCTTCTAGCAGGATCATTAAGTTCCTTTATTCTGAACTACTGCTTATTCCAGCTCATCAATGCACCTTATTAGGGCCGCTATATCTCTATCATTAGTAATGGTAGTCTCAGTATTATTATTAGTACTTGGTGTTGCCTAATTTCTGGGGTAACTAGGGTTTAAGATGCCATATTAACTTATTATTACTTATCCTTAAGACTTCTCTTTCATAGATGAGGGTCTTGAATTATTGGAAACTTTGGTTAGTTGACCATTAAGTATAGCTAGAATAGCTAATAATAGGCGAAGTTATTAGATTTCTAAGATATGAAAGGCTTTAGGAAGCAAAGTAATAAAGAATAAGGCTAGAATATCCTATTTGATAGAAGAATATATACTTAAGTTATTGCGGTTAATTCAAGACAATAGAATAAAACTAAATACATAATAAATGAGTGTCCTTTTATACCCAAGTCCTGAATCCGCGGGAGTTATAGATGTCTGCCTTCTGGACAGAGCCATTATAGCCTTACTCTGCCTACTCTATTGGAACTGTCGACTCTATTAACTCTGTATATTCTGTCAACTCTATTGACTCTATCAACTCTAACAGATCTTCCCGTTCCTTCCTATCCTCCAGTTCCATCATATCCATTCTCTGATGGCTATGATATTTGCCCTAGGCCTTACTCGTCCTAGCGCCTGCGGCGTAGTGCATATTCCGTTCCGTAGGTTACACCAATCGATTGGCTGTGACGTGCTGATTCTTCTGACAGACTGAAAAATGGTGTCTAAAATGGAAGAATAATAATAATAATAATAACTACCTTGAAGGAGCAAAAATAAAATTACTATATAAAATAATTATTATAACCTGAAATACTTTATAACAATAAAAGAATTAAGTGGACAATAAATTTAATAGGCTAAATATCTATTAAGATTTAATTTCAAGATTCAGCATATTAAAGGGAAAGATAATACTATGGTAGATGCTTTAAGCTGAAGACTAGATTATACTATTAGAATTGAACAGCTAAAGACTAATATCTTAGTTAAAGATAGAGATAAAATTTAGTATAATATATAAGCAGTACTCACCATAACAATCACTATTAATAAAATAGAATTTCATTAGTAAATAGTATAAGCTACAAAAAGGATAATGTAATCACGATAATAATAAAAACAAGGAAATGAACCAGAAAGATGGATTAGTAATTTAGAATAGATCTGTCTATATTCTAGGATCAATAATTACTAAAATTATTAAAGAATATCACAATCTACCATTTTAAGGACACTAAGAAATTAATAAAACTATAGAAAAGATACAATAATAATATTATTTCCCATAAATATAAAGAAAAGTTACTAAGTATATCAGTAAATATAATAGTTACAATTGAAATAAGCTAATTAACTATTAATCTTATAGAAAGATGCAACTACCAGAGGTACTAAACAAACCATAGGATAATATTATAGTCGATTTTATATAAGAATTACTAGAATTATAAGATCTAATTACTAGACTATAATACATGGAAACAATCATTATTATTAATAGATTAATAAAATACGCTATCATATGACTAATGCCAAAGGATTTAATAGTAGAATAATGCATAATACTTATATTATAAGAAGTATTTATATAGACTAGATTACTAATAAAGATTATATCTAACAGAGACAAGTTATTTAGATTAAAATATTAGCAAACAATTATAAAGGCATGTAGAATTAAGCATAGCTTATTAATAGTAAATCACTAACAGATAGATAGATCAACTGAAAGAATAATATAGATAATTGAATAACATCTACGACATTAATTAGATTAGAATTAGGATAATTAGATAGAGTTACTATTATTAGCATAATTTATATTAAATAATATAAGGAATATTTCTATAGAAGAAGTACTATACTTCACCAATCTAGAAAGATATCTATAAATAATATAGATTTCTATACTAATAGAAGGAAGATCCAATGAAGCAATATTATAGGTAATATAAATGCAATAGATGTATAATATAATGTCTAAAAATATACAGTAGACTAAAGAAAAAATAAAATAATATTATAATAAGAAACACAAGAACACACTAGTCCTTTAGAAGAGAGAAAGAGTTTATCTTCTATAATAAATATTAGGATCAAAAAATTTTAATATTAAAAGTAAAAGACTAAGTGACAAGTTTAATATAGTTAAGTATGGACTATTTAAAATTATAAAGAAGCTTAAAAATGATAATTACTAACTCTAACTACCAGCAAGAATGCGTATATATCCAATATTTTATATATTGCTATTGGAACCCACAAAGAACCTAGAGAACAAAAATGACAAAGCAGATGATAAGAAATATAAAGTGGAAAGAATCTTAGACTGAAGATTAGAGAACAGGCAAGTTCACTACTTGATAAGATGAAAGGAATACTTACCAGAAGATGATTCATAGGAACCTGTTAAGAATTTGAACTGTTATGACAAGATCTAGGAGTACTACTATCATCATGGCCAGGAAGTGAAAAGTCAAAAAGAAGGATTAGTTGCACCCTATTCATTAAAGAAAGTAACTAAATCTAGAGGATTATTATCCTCTAGGATATAGTTATTATATAATAACATAGAGCAACCTTAAGCTTATAAAAGCTCTAAACTTTTCTAAAAGAAAAGTGTGTAGTTCTAACTGCTTGGATAAAGCACTTTAGACTATTCTTAATTTTTATTAAAGCTTATCAAATTCATCTTAAAGCAAAGATAATATACAGTTAGATATATAAAGCTACTCATTTATTTATCTTTCCTTATTTTAAAAGCTATCTTACTTAGCTACACTAAATGGATGATTCTTATACTTGCAATCTTTGCGAACGCATTTTAAACAATGACCACCCTTAGAACTTATAGTATACATTTTTGACTTGGAAAAACAAGAAAAATAGAGGAATTCAACTAGAAACCTATAATGGTTAATTAAGTTAGCATGATGTTGGTTCTCGCGGTAGTAATTGCGATGATAAGGTTACACAAGCTTCTTCACCCATATTCTGAAAGCCAAAGACAACTAGAGTTGCAAAAAGAAAAGGGAACACACCTAAGTCAGTAGGAGGGACTATGACTATTTATGCTGTCAGGGACATCAGCCTTTGAAAGAGGGATTATCAGAAGAACAACTAGGCCACTAGCCACTAGATGGCAGCAGCCAGTAGTTAAATAGGTTACACTATAGGATGCAACACGCGGGAATTGACAGAGTCCACAGAGTTGACTGAGTCAGCAGAGTCGACAGAGTAGGCGGAATAGGAAGAGTCACATAACCATTGGACAGTCCCCTAATAAGATAAGGACAACAGTCCCAGGATGGACTGTTTGCAAGGCTAGAAAAAGGGACTGTTCTACACAGGTATAAAAGGACGCTCATTTGCCATGTATTTAGTTTATTCTATCGTCTTGAATTAACCGCGATAACTTGAGTATACGTTCTTCTATCGAACGGGATATTCTAGTCCTATTTCTTACTACTTGCTTTCCAAAGCCTTTCGTACTCCAGAAGCCTAATAACTTCGCCCGTTATTAGCTATCCTAGCTATACTCGACGGTCATCCAACCGAAGTTTCCGACAAATCCTAGGACTTGGTGGAATAGTTGGCTTTTAAAGCTTATATAAGGAATAAAATTTAATATTTTATCTTCTTTAGAGGATAAGTTATCTATTTTTATATTTAATTCCATAATTTTAGCTTCTAATTGATTATAAGCTGTTTATTTTAGGCTTTAAATAATAGGATTTTTTATTTTTATACTAAAAGTCTAAATAATTCATTCTTTCTATTAAATCTATTTGGATTTGTTGATTATTTTTAATTTTAATAAGATTAGATAGTATATCCTTTACTTAATTAATTTTTAATGTTTTTCATATTTTAATTCCTTTTGAATAGATTTAGATTGAAGAAATGTCTTTATTTCTGATTGAGGTTCAATAATTGGTGAACTAGCTAGTATAGGGAGCCTAGACCCCAAACTGGTTCTATTTTTATTATGCATATATATAATAAATAGTATATATACTTTTTATTATTTTACATTTGTATATCCTCCTCTTTCTAATACAAGAATGGGAATCGTGGGCAAGGGTTTTGTGTAGTGCAATGAATTAGAAAGAAAAGAAATATAGATAATTATTTATTCTTTTATAAGAAATAAATAACTAGTAATTTTGAAGAGAATTACTAAAACTAATAAGCAATTTTTATGTGGAATTCTCTAAAACCTCTCTTTTATTATATAATATAATATAATAAAAGGATGATAAAAGAAATAATAAAAACTTGCAGGTGAAATAGGTTCTTATTTCTTATATCATTAAAAACAAGAAAAAATTTGCTCTTTTAACTATTTAAAATCCCTTTTAAATAGTTCTACTAGAATCAGGCCCTACCTAATTACTAGATTATTCTCCTAGAATACCTATTCTTCCTAAAAATATATTACTTCCAAATAATATACAAATAGACCAGAATGTCCTTTGGTACACCACTAGTATATAAATTTATACCTAATTACCCAGCTTAATATTGATATATAACAATCTCAAAGCATAGAAATCAATAGAATATATTATAATATAAATATTATAGTATATTTATTGAAAATAGGTAATAGATATTCCTGCTTATTAATTGCTTAATAAGCTAGGCTATAGGACCATTGTAGCAAACAGACGTGAGGTATTCCTTCTAAAAATAGCAATTGTGGGTATACGTATGCGGGATGACGTCACGAGTTCCTAAAAATAGGAAACAGGTAGGGACTCGGAAGATTCGATTTGGGTAGGAAATGGTTGAAAATGAGTGTTTTGTAGTATATAGTTCGAAAACGACGGCAGGAATCACATGGGGTGGCCTGGTGGCCTGAGGCAGCGGTAGGAACGGCCTGGTGGCCTAAGGCAGCGGAGGTCACGTGGCCCGTGGCCTAATGCAGGTGGCCCGAGCGCCCACAGGAACGAGGGAAAACGAAAACTTTTCACGGCGAAGGGACGTTTTCCGATCGAGATTTCTCTGTGGTTTCGACGTATAATAGGGTGCGCAGCGAAAACGTATTGAGCGCGATGTGCGCTTTAGACTGATATAAAAATTGGATGGGTTCACCACCCTCGTGGGTGGAATGGTTCGGGACGAAGGGAGTGAAGCTTTTTAATCTTAGCTATATATAATTTAATATTAAAAATCTTGATTATAAGGTCTTTTAATATAAATATATTTATAATACATTATGTAAATATTATTAGTCTTTTAATTATTTAAAAAATCTTTTAAAATATTAGAATTAATAATTTTTAATAATTTTTAATATTAAGAGATTCTTAATTAAAATATCTATATATATATATATAAATTATAATAATAATTAAATTATAATTTAAGTTATATAATCTTCTTTAGCTTCTTTTTATTCTTTATTATATTATAATATTAATTATAGAGGCTTTAAAGATAAGAAGAAGATATAAAGTAGGTAAAGATAATAAGAGGATTTAATTAAGATAGATTTTAAAGTAGTTTATTAAATATAGAAGTAGTTTTGGTATAATATATAAAGATTATTATTATTATTATTATATTATTATTTTTCTATTTTAGAGATTATTTTTAGTTATAAATTATATATAGTTTGCTCTAGCTTAATTACGGAAAAGACTAAGTAGATATAATAATATATAGATAATTAGAGAATATAAATATAATAATTTAATAAAGAGCCCCTCTAAGGTTAATTAAAAATAGGAAATAAAAAATAATAAGTATATAATTTAGGTATAATAAAATATAAAATATAAATAAATGAGTGAATTAGAAGCTTAGATAATTATAAATTATATATATTATATATATTATATATATTATTTTTCTTCTTTTAGTAACTACTTTCTAATTAAAATCTTTCTTTTTTAAATATTCTATTAAAAATAGAAGCCTATTTTTTGAATAATAAAAAATAGATTTTTTTCTTTTAGATAGTTTTTAATAGTATTTTTCTAAGTATATTATATTTAGAGTATTCTAATATTAAATAATATAAAATTTACTTTTAAAAATAATATTTATTATAAATATTATTTTTATAGTTATCTCTAAATCTTTTAAATAAGATAAAAAGTATCTATATCCTATTTTTAATTATAATATTAATAATTATAATAATTTATTAATTTTTAATAGATTTACTTTCTATTTGAAATTTATATTATTATACTTTTATATAAAGATTCTTTTTTTAATTTTTACTAATCTAATTATTATTCTAATAGATCTTTTCTTATAATTTCCTTTTAATGAAATTAATTAAATTATTATTAAAAATTAGATCTATATATTTAGTTATATATTTTACTATTTTATTGGCTTTTTATTTCTAAAAATATTTATATTTCCTAGAGACTATTAAATATTAATATTAATATTATATAATTTAATTTCTTTAATAATTTTATATATCTCTTTATATTGTCAGAAGAATCAGCACGTCACAGCCAATCGATTGGTGTAACCTACGGAACGGAATATGCACTACGCCACAGGCGCTAGGACAGGAAGGGCCTAGGGCAAGCATCATAGTTATCAGAGACAGGATATGATGAAGTAGGAGGATCCATCAGAGTTGACAGAGTCAGTGGAGTTGACAGAATATGTGGAGTCAATAGAGTTAATGGATCTGACAGATCCATTATAGTAATTCTATGATCACTCTATCTGGATAGCAGATAGCAACAACTCATAAAGGACTTAGGATATAGATATAAAAGGATACTCATTTATCATATATTTAATTTTATTCTATCATCTTGAATTAACCGTGTTAAGTACACCTTAATTATGATAATTTAAGTATATGTTCTTCTATTGAATAAGATATTTAGGACTTATTCTTTACTACTTGCTTTCTAAAGCCTTTCGTACCTCAGAAGCCTATTAACTTCGCCTGTTAATAGCTATCCTAGCTATACTCAACAGTTACTTAATTCAAGACCCTCATCTATAAAAGAGAAGTTTTAAAAGAATAAGTATTACCATCTTAGATACAGAAACTATAGTATCTTAAATCTTAGTTACCCCAAGAAACTAAATAGCGTCAAGCACTAATGGAGGGAATATAACTACTACTAATAATAGAGACATTAAAGCACTAATGAGACACATTAATAAGTTGGAATAAGCAGTTATCTAAAATAAAAGAGCATAGTAACCCTATTAAGAGATCTATAAAGTAAAGATTAGAAAGATTGAACCCTTTTTAGAAGAATTAGGCACCCTTAAGATATTCCTAGCTAAGTTATAAATCTATTTCTCTAATAACAGTAAAAGACTTATAACTAAATCTGATAAAATAATAATAGTCTTAAGTTTTTGTCTAGATAAGTAATAAGATAATTTATACTATATATTACTGACTGGACTAAAAATATATATTTAATAGTAACCAAGCTGCGCCTGAGACAATTAATATATTTAGCAGTTTTATCTACTTTAAAAGTAGCTACACTAATTATTTAGGATAATTAATGAGGAACTTGATACAGTTTAATAAATTAAGCGTGTACAACAATATAGATCAGTAGGGGAATATATATCTGAATTCCTCTAGGTGTTAGGATATCTATAGTGGAATGATCAAGGATTATAAGAATAATTCTATAATAACCTAAAAGATAATATGAAGGATCAGATTTCACAGATTATACTATAACTAGATATATTTAAAATAATAATAGAAGCCGCATTGCAGATTAATATGCAGCTGTATATATAACAAATAGAGAAAGGAAATTAATACAACTAATACTAGTATAGATACTAAGCGAATACACCGCAGAAGCAATATAAAGATAAGAATGGAGACATTATTATGCAACTAAACATAACTAAAGAAGAAAAACGAAAAATAATTAAAGAAAAGAAATATTTTAACTATAGAAGACTAGATTATTTTGCAAATAAATACCTAAAGCTAAAGAAGAACTCAAGACCAGCTAGCTTGAATTCTTAGGAATGAATTATAATAATAATTCCACTAGTTCACATTAATTTAGCAAGCGAATTCAAAGAAATCTCAGAAGAAAATAATAAATAATTTAGACTTTGACATTAAAGAGTTCAAAATTAACAAATAAGAGCTAGAGCAACTAGCTAATTACAAAAAGTACAAAAACAATAGATCGAGGAATCTAAAAATGAAGTAAAGAACAATACAATAAAGCAATTAGTTAAAATAATTAATAAGATTGAGAGACTGAAAGTGCAAATCAGCAAGAAAGAAAAACGAGTTAATCTAAGAGAGGCATGCCAAGAAAATAGAAAAGAAATTAGCACTAATACAAGGATAGGATGCCAACCTTATATTTCTAGAGAAGAAACTGCTCAGATAAGCATTTTTCTAATATAGAAATTACCTATGAAAGTAGAAGGCTCAGAACGAGCAAAAGATATTGACATGGCTAGTATTAATATAAAAGACTTTAGTATAGATAGGACCCAAGCAATTTCCTCTTTAGATAAGTTATTTCATACTCTACTAATATTGCAGGACAATAGGCCAAGGACAATAACCCATAAGGACTAGCATCATGAATTTAACAAAAATCCCGCTAAGGAGCAAGAAGATATGGATCTAGATAATAATTCAGATAAATACTATAAGAGCATGACTAAAAAGTTAATAAGAAAGCACTAGAATAAATATATATAATAGAAGAGTCATGGAAGGAAAGACCTCAGGAAGATAAGCCTTATAGTTGTATATCTGCTAAAGCAACTTATTAGGAAGAATCTTATAACATATAGAAAGAGCATATAGAAGGATGCGAGAAGTATAAAGAATAGACATACTATGAGTACAGCATTCATAAAAAGTAAATATTTAACTAGCGAACTGATATAAGCAAGTCTTATTAATTAGAGGAATATAGTTATACAATAAAGTACTTGGGCATATATAGAACTACTTATATATCTATCTACCAGCAGCAGGAAGATACCACTACTATAGAATATATTAGACGACATACTATAATTAATTATATAAATTACACCATAGGAAAAGATTTAAGGAGATTAGTTTCCCTGAATACCATAGATATTGCACGAACTAAAATTAGAATGCCTACAGGATTAGACCAAATATTAGTGTGTCTATAAGGAACCAGGACACTCATTTCATAGAGATATAGAAACAACAGAATATTAGGTACAAGGACCACACCTATAGCATAGAAGAGGTTTAAACCTATATCTTAGACAATGAGAAAGATATTATTAACAATATCTAATATAACATGAAATAATTGCAGCAGTAATAATGGTAAAGCACTAGGCAATAATAATACTTATAAAGATTAATGGAAAAGAAGCTAGGATTCTATTAGACTTAAGAGCTATAAATAATTATATTAGCTAAGGATTTGTTGAAACAAATTAGATAGTAATAAAAGAAATAAAAACTAGACCTAAGTTATTAGAATTAATAAAGATGTGATTACTAAAAGATATTAAAAATGAATAGATAATATCCTTATCAAGATAGAAGGTTATATAATAATAATCATATTTAGTGTTGTACTAATAGACAACCAATACTACAACATAGTATTTAGAATGACATGATTAAAAGCTCAGAATCTAATTATAGACTAGATAATAAGAAAAGTCATAGTAGATAAGATTATACTTAAAATAACGACTAGACGACAAAATAAAGGAAATATTGCCTAGCTATAAGAGGAATTAGAGAAAATCCTTAATATGCTATCAGGAGGTATAGGGATACCATAGAAGACAAGATAGGAACGGAAGATAATATTTACTAAAGATATTAAATACATTAGAAATAGAAATAAAGCAAGAATAATAAGACAAAATAAAGAAATAGTTAAAATAAAGACAATAAAACCAGCATAAAAGATTAAAAACATGAGAATATAAGAAGCAATACTAAAATCAAGACCAAAGCCAAAAGAAAAATATAAGAAAGAATTAAAAGAGATACTTAAGAAGTTACTAGAGAAATATCACAAGTTTATTAAACTATTTATAAAAAAGAACATTAATTACTGCAGCACGCAAAAGGAATTTAAAATAAAAATCAAGCTAAAAGAAGGATTTAAGCCACCCTTAGTCAAGTAATTCCAAAAGTTATTAGATAAACTATGAATTAAAGACAAATTTATGAAAGAATTTATAGAAGCAGGCTATATACGACCAGAACATAGAGAAGCCTTAGCATAAAATATATTTATAAATAAAAAAGATAGAATAAAAAGAATAATTTTTAACTACTAAGCACTTAACAATGGAACCATTAAAGATGTTCGCCGAATAAAGCACTATATTAAAAGTAGAAAAGAGATCTTTGCAGGAGCAAAAGATTATAACTATCTTTAACATTTAATAAG
Source organism: Talaromyces trachyspermus (assembly GCA_020137715.1). Lineage (NCBI taxonomy): Eukaryota > Fungi > Ascomycota > Eurotiomycetes > Eurotiales > Trichocomaceae > Talaromyces > Talaromyces trachyspermus. The sequence continues at coordinate 17,174 of JACGXQ010000002.1, read as the reverse complement.
GTTATTTTAACCTATAAATGGCTGAAGAAGATATTTAAAACAGCATTCCTAATAGATAAAGGATTATTTAAATAAGTAGTTATACTAATAAGATTAAAGAATCTACTAGTGTAGTTTACAAGATCTATAACACATATTCTATAGAAGTATCTAAATAAATTTATTATAGTTTACTTCAATAACATTATTGTATTCTTAAAAGCATTAAAGAATATAATAGCTACATATAATAAGTTATATAAATGCTTATGAATAAAGGATTAACCCTTAAAATTAAGAAATATATATTTAACACTATCACTATTAATTATTTAGGAATAGTTTATACACCAGAAGGATTAAAAATTGAGCTAGAAAAATAGATGCTATACTAAATTAGCTAATACCAAAGAAAGTAAAGAATATCTAAGGATTTCTAGGAGCAAGTGATTATATATAATACTATCTAAAGAACTACTCTAAGGTTATAAAACCTATAACTGAACTACTTTAGAAGAATAAAGAATTTAAATAGATAGAATAATAAGATAAGGCATTTAATAAGATTAAGAAACTAGTTAAAGAAGTACTAATACTTGCTTTATATAATCTAGAACTATCAGACATTATTACTTCAGATATATTAGGAAATGGTCTTGGAATAGTACTTAAGTAAAAAGTAATAATAGAAAACTAATACTAGTTATTTTTACTTACGACAGTTTATGCAAGCAGAATGAAATTATGATATTTATAATAGAGAATTACTTATAATAGTTGTTACATTTAAGTAATAGAGATACTATCTTAAAGAAGTAAAATATAAGATTATAATATAAAGCAATTATAATAACCTAAAATATTTTATAATAATAAAAGAATTAAGTGGATAATAAATATAATAAGCTAAATATCTATTAAGATTTAACTTCAGGATCCAGTATATCAAAGGAAAAGACAATATTATAGTAAATACATTAAGCTAAAGACCTAACTATACTATTAAGATCAAACAGCTAAAAGCTAATATCCTAGTTAAGGAAGAAGATAAGATATAATATAATAAGAAAGTAGTACTCGCTGCTATAATCACTATTAATAAGATAGGATTTTATCAGCGGATAATATAAGCTATAAAGAATAATAGAACAATCACAATAATAATAAAAATAAGAAGATAAATCAAAAAATAGATTAACAGTTTAAAATAGATCTATTTATATTCTAGGATCAATAGTCACTAAGATTATTAAAGAATATTACAATCTACCACTGTAAGGACACCAAGGAATTAATAAGACTATAAAAAAATATAATAACAATACTATTTCCTATAGATAAAAAGAAAAGTTACTAAATATATTAGTAAGTGCAATAGTTGCAACTAAAATAAGCTAATTAACTATTAATCTTATAGAAAGATGCAATTACTAGAAATACTAGATATATTATGGGACAATATTATAGTCAATTTTATATAAGGATTATCAGAATTATAAGATCTAATTACTAGAATATAATATACAGAAGTAATTGTTATTATTAATAGATTAATAAAATATATCATCATATAACCAATGTTAAAGGATTTAATAATAGAACAATACATAATACTTATACTATAAGAAGTATTTGCATGGACTAGACTACTAATAAAGATTATATCTAATAGAGATAAACTATTTAGATTAAAATATTAGTAGATAATTATAAAAGTATATAGAATTAAGCACAGCTTGTCAATAGTAAATTATTAATAAACAGATAGACTAACTAAAAGAATGATATAAACAATTAAATAATATTTATAATACTATTTGGATTAGAATCAAGATAATTAGATAGAATTACTATTATTAGTATAATTTATATTAAATAATATGAGGAATATTTCTATAGAAGAAGTATTATACTTTACTAACTTAGAAAGATATTTATGAATAATATAGACTTTCATGCTAATAGAAGAGAGTTTTAATGAAGCAATCTTATAGGTAATGCGAATATAATAGATGCATAATATAATATCTAAAAATATATAGTGGGTAGAAGAAAAGATAAAGCAATATTATAATAAGAAATATAAGGATATGCTAGTTCTTTAGAAAAAGAAAGAGTCTATCTTTTATAATAAATATTAGGATTAAAAAATTTCAATATTAAGAGCAAATAACTAAGTAATAAGTTTAATATAGTTAAATATAGATTATTCAAAATTATAAAGAAACTTAAAAATAATAATTACCAACTCTAACTATTAGCAAGAATATATATATATCTCTAATATTCTATATATTGTTATTGAAATCTATAAAGAACCTAGAGAACAAAGATAATAAAGTAGATAACAAAGAATATAAGATAGAAAAGATCTTAAATAGAAAATAAGAAAACGGTTAGATCTATCTATTATCTAGTAAAATAGAAAAAATACTTACCAGAAAATAATTTATAGGAACTTATTAAGAACTTAAACTGTCATAATAAGATTTAGGAATATTAAGAAATAACTAATTTAAAAAGAAAAGATAATAAGCTAGGAAAAATTATCTATAGCTAGATTGCTAGTACTATTAAGATTAAATAAAGGGTTAAATAACTCTTATTATTTCTACTTAGCCATTTACTTTATATATACCTTTATAACCTTTCTTTCTTTCTCTTCTTTCTCTAGTTTTTCTAATTCCTCCACATCTTTTATATCTATCTGAAGAAATTGACCTGCATATTTTTAAAAAGCTTTTATTACTTCTTAAGATAAAGTAATTTAGTAAAAGTTATTTTTTATTCTTCTTAATTTTCTTTTGCGCCTTAAGTAACTTTTTCTATATAAGATTGGATAAAGCTATATTAATATAATAATAGTTAGCTGCATAAACATATTCACTATAATATTTTAAAATCTTAGATTTTATACAAGTTTTACCTAGTTTAGCATAATAAAAATAAGGAATTAACAGAATAATACTAGTTAATTTAATCTAAGAATGAAGATTATTTTTAAGATATTTAGCTTAAAAGATATAGTTAACATGAAACTATAAGTTTGCATATAGATATTTAGGAAATAGATTTCTAGAATTTATAAGTAAGAAATACCAGCTATTTAATATACTATTGAGGATGCCAGCCTTTAGAGAAGAGGATTATTAGAAGAATTAGCATATTATAGCTAATCAATTAGTGTAATCTATAGAACAAAATATATATTATACTATAAGCATTAGGATAGAAAGGGCCTAAGACAAGCATTATAGTTATTAGAGATAGAATATAATAGAGTAGAAGGATCTATTAGAGTTAATAGAGTTAGTAGAGTTAATAGGATATATAGAGTTAATAGAGTCGACAGATCTAATAGATCTATTATAGTAATTCTATGATCGCTCTATCCAGATGACGGACAGCAACGACTTATAAAGGACTTAGGACATAGGTATAAAAGGACACTTATTTACCATGTATTTAATTTTATTCTATCATCTTAAATTAACCATGTTAAGTACATCTTAACTATGATAACTTGAGTATATGTTCTTCTATTGAATAGGATATTCAGGACTTATTCTTTACTACTTGCTTTCCAAAGCCTTTCGTACCTCAGAAGCCTATTAACTTCGCCCGTTAATAGCTATCCTAGCTATACTCGACGGTCGCTCAACCGAAGTTTCCGACATATATATAAAATAATTTTTAATTTTTAGATTTATTTTCAATCCTTTTACTATGTAGCTATTAGAAAATATTTATATTTTTAAAATAAATAAATTAATGTTTTCTTTAGTTATTTTTAATATCTTAAAAATTTTAAAATATTTAAAATTGAATATTTTTAGCTTAGCTTTATATTATAAATATGAAAACTCTTAGTATTTAAATAATAAATATTAATTTTATTTCTATCTAATATTTTTAATCTATCTAAATATAATATTATATAAATATTTAATATTATTTTAATTTGCTTATTTTTTTATTATATTATTATAATTTTTAGCTTCTATTTCTTTAGAATTATTTAAAATAATAGTAAATATTAATTTATTAATGTTTTTATTCTTATATATATAATTTAATTTTTATATATATACTAATTATAAAATAAGAATAAAGAAGTTAAATCATTAATTTAATATTTATATTTTTTTTCTTAGCTTAAACTCTGGATCTAGATTATTATTATTATTATTATTATTATTATTATTATTATTATTATTATTATTATTATTATTATTATTATTATTATTATTATTATTATTATTATTATTATTATTATTATTATTATTATTATTATTATTCTTCTTCTTCTTCTTCTTCTTCTTCTTCTTCTTCTTCTTCTTCTTCTTCTTCCATTTTAGACACCATTTTTCAGTCAGGGACTATGCATGGTGTGCCTAATTTCCTAGGAAATAGGACTTAGTCAGATAGGTTAAGTACTAGGTACATGATTATAATTGAAAATATACATATTAGAGTTCAATGAGTGGCCCCTACAAGGTAATTCAGACAATAATGAGTGGCTTATTATATATATAAATGGGTACATGCCTATTAATAGAAATTTATAAATATTATTATATAATAAGGTCGCCAGGCTTAGAATATTAGTAATACTTATAAAATCTTACATGAGATTCAGTGAGATAGAAAATATGCCTACTCATAAATTCTAGAAAATGTGCTAAGACAATCAACTCTCTCCGTCCCGAACCATTCCACCCACAAGGGTGGTGAACCCATCCAATTTTCATATTAGTTTAAAGCGCGCATTACGCTCAATACATTTTCGCTGCGCATCCTATTATACGTCGAAACGACAGAGAAATCTTGATCAGAAAACGTCCCTTTACCGTAAAAAGTTTTTGTTTTCCCTTGTTCCTACGGGCGCTCAGGCCACCCCCATGCCTCAGGCCACCAGACCGCCCTATATGATTCCTGCCGTTATTTTCAAACTATATACTACAAAACAATCATTTTTCAACCTTTTTCACCTAAAATTAAACCTATCGAACCCCCGTTTCTTTCCTAATTAGGAAATCAAATACAAGGAATATTTGTAAAGAAATATCCCATGTTAATTGACTGAAACAGTCCCTATAGACTATTTTATTAAGCAATTAATAAATTAGTAGCTATCTGGGATTAGTATATTTCCTAATAATCCTTTATTTCTTATTTCCAATAAATAAGAAATAGATAGACATTCTATATACTAGTAATTCACTAATAGATATTCTGGCCTCTTATTATATTATTTGGAAGTAATATAATATTAGGAAGTCTGGTTTTTAGGAATATAATCTAATATTTAAATGGGGCCCATTATTAGCAGAGCTATTTAAAAGGATTTTTAAATAGTTAAAAGAGCAAAATTTTCCCTGTGTTTCAATAATATATAAAACAGGATTATTATCATATTGCAAGTTTTCTTTTATTTCTTTTATTTTTCCTTTTTATTTATGTTATTTTATATAAATAAAAAGAGAGATTAAGCTATTTTATACAAAAATTACTGATTAGTTTAGTAATTCTCTTCAAAAATTACTAGTTATTTATTTCTTATAAAAAGAATAAAGAACTAATAATATTCCTTTCCTTTCTAATTTATAACATAGCATATCCCTTGCCCGCGATTCCCATCTTATATTAGAAAGAGGAGGATATACAAATATAAAATAATAAAAAGTATATATACTATATATTATATATATACACAATAAAAATGGAACCAGTTTGGGGCCTAGGCTCCTCTATACTAGCTAGTCCACTAATTATTAAACCCCAATCAGAAATGGAGGCATTTCTTCAATCTAAATCTATTCAAAAGAAATTAAAATATGAAAAAATATCAAAAATTAATCAAGTAAAGAATATACTATCTAATCTTATTAAAATTAAAATTAATCAATAAATCCAAATAGATTTAATAGGAATAAATTATTTAGATTTTTAGTATAAAAAATAGAAAATCCTATTATTTAAAGCCCAAAATAAACAGCTTATAATTAATTAGAAGCTAAAATTATAGAATTAAATACAAAAATAGATAACTTATCCTCTAAGAAGATGAAATATTAAATTTTATTCCTTATATAAGCTTTAAAAAGCTAACTATTCCACTAAATCCTAGGGTTATAGTTCCTAAATTTACTGAAATTATAACCCTAGAAGAATTAATTCATAATAATAATAATCAACTTAATAATAATGAGTTTAAATAAGTTCAATATAAAAGAAAAGAATAATACTAATATTAATAAAAAGTTAATATTAATATTATAAATAAAGAAAAAGAACAACCTATTTAAAAAGAAAATATTAGTATAGAGAATAATAATAATTCTTAAAAAAGAACAAAAACTAATTTAAAAAGAAAAAAGGCTAATATTACAAGTTTCTAAGGAATTTAGTGATAATTTATCACCTGTTTCTTTAAGAAATAAAATAAATAGATTATTTAAAAATAATAATATAAAAACTAGTTATTATTTTAATTACAAAATCTTAATCAAATCTATTAATTATTATTATAATAATAAATGATTTTTCAGCTAAATTCTTAATTAAATATATTAATATGTAGAATTAAGTTTAAATATATTAATATATAGAATAACTTAATCCTATATACTATATATTAATTAGATAAAGAATAAATTAAATTAATAGTTTATAAAGTTCCTATTAAATCTTTTAATTTTGAAGGCCTAGATATATTAAAAGATAAAATTAAGAGCTTTAATCTAAATATAAAATTAATAAGACCCCTAAACTAGCTTATAAATAAAGAAAATAAAATAAATAAAAATTATACTTTTATTATCATTTATTTATTAGATTATTTGATGGCTAATTCTATATTAAATAGTAAAATATTTATTGCTAGGGAATTATGTAAAGTTGAAAAGTATATTTCTAAATATTTTTAATATAATAAATACCAAGGATTTAGTTTTAGCCATATAAAATTTAAATATAAAAATAGCTATAAATATTAAATTTATGTTAAAAATCATAATACTAGTATATATTTTTATATTATCATACTAAATTATAATGCATTTATATATCTGTTTTATATGCAAATTATAGCCTTTTATATAAAGTAAATAATAAAAAATGTTTAGAATAGAAAAAGTTAATTCTAAAAATTAAAAACTATTGAAAATAATATTATTATAGATTTAAATTAATAGATCTAAATTTCTTGCAAAATAATATAGCTAGAAAAGCTAATTATATAGAAATTAGTTTAGAATACAATATTGATTTTATTCTATTTTAAGAACTTTATATTTATAATTTAAATACTATTTCCTATCCAGCTTATATAAATATTTTACCTGACAAATACTCTAGACCTAGAATTATAATATTTTAATATAAAAATTAAAATTTAATTTTGAATTAATTTATAGTTCTAATGATGACGGGCGGATAGCGTGGTGGTTAGCGCATCCATGGAGGCCCCGCTTCGGCACCTATCTTGCTGATTCAGGGTTACGGGTTCGATTCCCGTGCCTGTCACCTTATAATTAACCACATTTTCAGAATTTATGAGTAAGGCATAATTTTCTACCCCATTGAATCTCATGTAAGATTTTATAAGTATTACTAATATTCTAAGCCTGGCGACCTTATTATATAATAATATTTATAATTTCTATTAATAAGCATGTACCCATTTATATTATATATAAGCCACTCATTATGTCTGAATTACCTTGTAGGGGCCACTCATTGAACTCTAATATGTATATTTTCAATTATAATCATGTACTTATGTACTTAAAACTATATAGTTAAGTCCTAATTTCCTAGGAATTTAGGCACACCATGCATATAGTCCATGACTGAAAAATGGTGTCTAAAATGGAAGAATAATAATAATAATAATAATAATAATAGTTCTAATGATCTTATAATTATAAATATATTACTTAAAAATAAGAAAATTCAATTAATGAATATTTATAATAAGAAAAATTAGAATCAGATAATTCTATTATATAATAAAAAGAGAATTATTAAAAATAAAATCTAATAAATATTCTATTATAGCAGGGGATTTTAATACTTATTATTCTTAGTAGAATAAAAGAATAAATAATTAAATTAAAGCTAAAAATCTAATAAATGGCTTAATAATTCTAATTATAAATTATTAAATGAACCAAATATTTCTACTTTTTATAGAAAAAGCCTGCAAAATAATTCTATAATTAATTTAGTATTTTATACTAAAAATATTAAGAATAATAATAATATGCTTATATAGGAAATAAATCTAGAAATTATATCTAGTTCTAATCATGAAATATTATTATATTCTTTAGAAAGTATAGAAAATATGGTGTTAAATCCTATTATAGATTTACTATAGAATTTTAAAAATCTAATTGGAAATTATTCTCTAAAAACATCATAAAATTAGATAAAGAAAATAGTCTAAAAGAATTGGCTGCATTAGATTATAATAATATAATTAAAAATAAGCTTCTAAAAATATAATAAATTCTTATTTAATATTATATTCTGATAGGTTAAAATTAAAAGATAAAAATAAAATAGAAATTTATTATTTAAATTCTAAAGATTTCTATACTTATAATATTAGAAATTATTAAGAAATATTTAATTCTAAATTCTACAGAATTTATAAAGCTTTAAAAATTGTAAAATAAAAGCTAAATCCATTTATATTAGAAATTTAGATTTTCTTAGATAGTTAATTAGTCCTAAAAGGCCCAAAATGGATCAAAAATAAGAAATCCATTTTATATATTTTAAAATATATAAAATAATAGAAGAATTAAAAACTTAGAATATTTTAATTAATATTAAATAGTCCTAGGCCATAATAATATTTTTAGAAATAAAAAGTAGATAAAGTAGTAAAATATATAGCTAAATATAGTGATCCTAAAGAAATAGGAATTTCTATTAGTTTTATTAAAAGAAAATTTAAAAAGACGTTATTAGAATAGAATTAAGATTAATAAAAATATAAAAAGAAAAAAGAGAATAATTTATTATTTAAAAATATAATAATATTAAATTTAAATGGAAGGCAAATCTATTAAAAATTAATAAATTATTATAGGAACTATTTCATAATTAAAAATAGGATATGGGTATTTCTTATTTATTTAAAAGGTTTAATAAATAATATGAGAATAATATTTATAATAAATATAATATATAAAGTAAATAAAGACTATATTATTTAATATTAAAATATCTTAAATATACTATATTTAGGAACTCTAGTATTAACTTATTCAAAAATAAAGAAAATTTGTATTATCTTTATTCTAGAGGACTTCTAGTTCTTATAGAATTTCTAAAAAGTTGTATTATAACAAGGAAATGGTTATTATTAGAAGAAGAATAATTTATTATTATTTATCCTATTAATTTATTCTATCCACTATTATTAACTTTTTTTCTTGAAACACTCACTTTTATATTATTTTCTATATTACTGAATTACCTTGTAGGAGGCCACTTATTGTTATTATTATTATTATTATTATTATTCTTCCATTTTAGAGACCATTTTTCAGTCAGGGACTATGCATGGTCTGCCTATACCCTTTTAGGTATAGGACTTGATTATGTAATGTAACTAGCTAAAGTAAAATACACATATAAAAGTACAATGAGTGGCCCCTGCAAGGTAATTCAGTAATATAGAAAATAGTACAAAAGTGAGTGTTTCAAGTTAAAGAATATTAACGATAGTGGATATGAATTAATAAGAAGCAATAATAATAAATTATTCTTCTTCTAATAACAACCATTTCCTTGTTGCAATTTTTGATTTTTTAGAAATTCTATAAGAACTAGGAGTCCTTTAGAATAAAGATAATATAAATTTTGTTCATTCTTTTTAAGTAAATTAATACTAGAATTTCTAAATATAATATATTTAGGACATTCTAATATTAAATAATATAGTGTTTATTTATTTTGCATATTGCATTTATTGCAAATATTATTCTCATATTATTGATTAAACCTTTTAAATAGGATAGGAAGTATCCATATTCTATTTTTAATTATAAAATAGTTCCCCATAATAATTTATTGATTTTAATGGATTTACCTTCCATTTAAATTCAATATTATTATATTTTTCAAATAATGAATCACTTTCTTTTTCTTTTTATATCTTTGCCAATCTTGATTCCATTCTAATAAGGTCTTTTCTTTTAGTTTTCTTTTAATAAAACTAATAGAAATTCCTATTTCTTTAAAATCAATATATTCAGCTCTATATTTTGCTGCTTTATCTGCTTTTTATTTCTATAAATATTATTATGGCCTGGGGACCATTCAATATTAATAGAAATATTCTAATTTTTAATTCTTCTATTATTTTATATATTTTAGAATATATAAAATGATTCCTTATTTTTGATTCATTTTTAAGCCTTTTAGGATGGATTGACTATCTAAGAAAATCTAAATTTCTAATATAAATGGATTTAGCTTTTGTTTTGCAATTTTTAAAGCTTTATAAATTCTATAGAATTTAGAATCAAATATTTCTTGCTTATTTCCAATATTATAAGCATAAGAATCTTTAGAATTTAAATCATAAATTCCTATTCCATTTTTATCTTTTAATTTTGACCCATCAGAATATAATATCAAATAGGAATTTATTATATTTTTAGAAGCCTATTCTTTAATCATATTATTATAATCTAATGCAGCCAATTCTTTTGATTTTTCAGAAATATTTATAGATATTAATTCATTAATATCTTTTGCTTTATATTCATATTCTAATTTTTAAAATTAGACTAATTATAAAATATAAATAAAGAAGATAAATAGTCAATTTAATATTTATATTTCCTTTTTTCTTTTTCTTGGTTCATAATCTGGATCTTAAATATTATCTAAATTATTATTTAGAATTCTTATCTTTCTTAGTGTTTTAGGGTCATTCTAATTATAATAATATTTTAAATTAGGTTTTTCTTTTAAACCAGGATTTAAAATAAAATCAATAGGCAATCTTTTTTTATTATATATGAATTCTCAAATTATAAAGCTCTTAATATATAAGATCTGCATATTTTATTAAATCTTATTTCTGGAGGAGGTAAAGCAGCCTGTATTTCCATAATTTTTATTGGAGAGGTCTTAAAAACTTCTAAAATCTTTCTTAAAGCTTGATTTTGCAATTTTTGAAATTTATATAAATAATTAGATTGATTTTTCCACTAAATAGGAACTCTATAATCAGCTATAGAAGTAATATAAGTAATATATAATTGCCTTATAGCTTGAAAAGATAATCCTCTTTTAGTATTAGAAAGTCTTTTTATTTGATAGAATACCCTTATTATTTTAGAAATTTAATTATTAATATAATCTTTAAAATTAAGCTTATTATTAATAAGAATTCTAAGCTATTTAATGTATTTCTTTGATTTTATTTCAATTCCATTAAAATTAACCCAGAAATCTTTATTTTCTAGATCTATTTTCTTTTTAATGGGAAATAAATTAATTCCATTTTATCCTTATCAAATTGGATATTGTTTTGCTCTTCTTTCTGAATTAAATAAAGGGCTAGCTTTTCTAATATTTCATAGTTTTTCTTAATATTATTAGAACTTATTTTTATTCCAATATCATTAATATAGCTAGGAAATGGGCCTTTTCTAGATATAGTTTTATATCTACTTTTTCATTTTCTAAATCTTCACTTTCTAAATCTTTTTAAAATCAAAAGAATAGAAATATAGATTAGAAATAAAATTAGTAAAAAAGATGATCCCTGAGGTGTCCTAATAGTTATAGATATACTTTGACTTTTATTATTATTAAATAATAGTTCTATTTCTCTATTAGATAAAAGGATATTATCTAATTTACTAATATTCTTAGCAGGCCTAAGTTAACATATATTTTTATTAATTGATTTTTAGAAATATGATCAAAAGCCCTTTTATATCTAGAAATAGAACTAATATAATATTTTTATTTTCTTTTTTAATTTGAATATTATTTATTAATAATAAAACTGTATCTATTGCTAATTTATTTATTTGACCCTAATTTAATCAAAATATAATAAATTAGAATTAGGATTTTCTATAATAAAAGCTAATCTTTTTGCTTATATTCTTTTCAGAAACTTTTCCTAAATAATTTAATAAAGATATAATTCTATATGATTTAGGAATAGAATAGTTTTTTTTATTTAACTTTTTTAATATAATTTCTGTGGCTTTCTTCCAGCATTTAGGATGATATTTATATTTTAATAAAGCTTTATAAAGTATATTAAATCTGTTTTTAATATTTTTATAAGCCTTTTGAATAATAATAAAAGATATTTTATCTAGGCCAGGGCTTTATTTTTAGAAGATTGAAAAATAGCATTAGAAATTTCAGAATCCTTTATTTCTGCCATGAATATTTTTCTATATAAGAATTTAATATATCTAGGCTTATTTCTTCAGAAATAGGAGGTTCTTTTAAATAATGTAGTATAAAAAGTATCATATTTTTCAGGAAAAGAAATAGCTTCTTTTTAATATTTTTCTCATAATATAAAGTAGGTAATCTAGTAAGAAATCTTCTTTTTTGTATATGAAAAGCTTTTAAATATTTCCTTTCCTTCAGCTTTCTAAGAAATTATTCCACATATTTGTTTTAGCATTTTTTATTTCTTGGAAATATTTATTTCTATTATCTAGAAATAAGGAATATAAATATTTATTATTTATATCTTTTTTCTATGCTTTTCTAGCTATGCTAAATTTTTTCTTAATTTAGATATATTATTATTCCACTAAGCTTTAGATCTAGAATATATTTTCTTTCTAGAGATGCTTAGCTCAGCTGAATCAATAATAATTTTTTATAATAATAAAGCTTCATTTTCTAACTCTTCTTCTGAATTTAGATTTATTAGATTATTTTCTTTATCTAAATTTAATATAATTTCAGAGAATAATTTCTAATCAGCTTTTTCAAAATTATATGGTAAATCTATAATAGGATTTAACACCATATTTTCTATGCTTTTTAAAGAATATAATAATATTTCATGATCAGAACTAGATGCAATTTCTGGATTTATTTCCATGTAAGTATATTATTATTATTCTTAATATTTTTAGTATAAAATACTAAATCAATTATAGAATTATTTTTGCAGGCCTTTTCTATAAAAGTAGAAATATCTGGTTTATTTAATAATTCATAATTAGAATTATTAAGCCATTTGATTAGATTTTCAGCTCTAATTTGATTATTTATTCTTTTATTCACCAAGGATGATAAGCATTAAAATCCCCTGCAATAATAGAATATTTATTAGGTTTTATTTTAATAATTCTCTTTCTATAGTATAAATAGAATTTTCTATTCCAATTTTTCTCATTATAAATATTGATTAATTGAATTTTCTTGTTTTAGTAATATATTTATAATAATAAGATCATTAGAACTATAAATTAATTCAAAATTAAATTTTGATTTTTAGAATGAAATATTGCAACCCTAGGCCTAGGGCAATTTTTGTAAAATATTGATGTATGCTGGGTGGAGATAGTATTTAAATTATAAATAAAAGGTTCTTGAAATAAGATAAAATCAATATTAGATTCTAGGCCAATTTCTAAGCATGTAATTATATAATCAGCTTTTCTAGCTACATTGTTTTGCAAGAAATTTAGATCCATTATTCATTTAAATCTATTATATTTTTCAATAGGTTTATTTTCAATAGAGTTTTTGATTTTTAGGATTAACTTTTTCCTATTCTATGCATTTTGTTATGCTTTTTAATGAGATAGGCCATAATTTGCACATAAAATAGGCATATAGATACATTGTGATTTAGTATGACAAATAGCACAAAAATGGCTATTAGTATCATGATTTTTAAATAAATTTAATATTTATAGCTATTTTTGCATTTAAATTTAGTATAGCCAAATTTGGCATTTTCACATTGAAAATATTTAGGAATATACTTTTCAACTTTACATAATTCCTAGCAATAAATATTTTACCATTTAATATAGAGTCAGCCACTAAATAATCTGATAAATAAATGATAATAGAAGTATAATTTTTATTTATTCTATTTTCTTTCATTTGTAAGCCAGTTTGGGGTCTTATTAACTTTATATTTGGATTAAAGCTCTCTATTTTATCCTTTTAATATATCAAGGCCTTCTTCACAATTAAATGGTTTAATAGGCACTTTATGAACTATTAATTTAATCTATTCTTCATCTAATTGATATCTAGTATATGGGATTAAGTTACCCATATATTAATATATTCAATTAGGAATTTGGCTGAAAAATCATTCATAGTAGTAATAATAATTAGATTTGATTAAGATTTAGTAATTGAAGCAATAACTGGTTTTTATATTATTATCTTTCAAATAATCTATTTATTTCATTTCTTAAAGAAAAGGTGATAATTTATCACTAAATTCCTTAGGAACTTGTAATATTAGCATTTTTTCTTTTGAATTAGTTTTTGTTCTTTTAATAGAATTATTATTATTTTTATTTTCAATATTATTTTCTTTTTGAATAGGTTGTTCTTTTTCTTTATTTATAATATTAATATTAACCTTTTATTATTAATATTAGTATTATTCTTTTCTTTTATATTGAACTTATGTAAACCCATCAGAACTAGGAATATTTAGATTATTAGGATTATTATGAATTGATTCTTCTAGGGTTATAATTTCACTAAATTTAGGAACTTCAACCCTAGGACTTGGTGGAATAGTTGGCTTTTTAAAGCTTGTATGAGGAATAAAATCTAATATTTATATCTCTTTAGAAGATAAGTTATCTATTTTTATATTTAATTCCATAATTTTAGCTTCTAATTGATTATAAGCTGTTTGTTTTAGGCTTTGAATAATAGGATTTTTTTATTTTTGTACTAAAAAGTCCAAATAATTCATTCCTTCTATTAAATCTGTTTGGATTTGTTGATTAGTTTCAATTTTAATAAGATTAGATAGTATATCCTTTGCTTGATTAATTTTTGATATTTTTTCATATTTTAATTCCTTTTGAATAGATTTAGATTGAAGAAATGTCTCCATTTCTGATTGGGGTTCGATAATTGGTGAACTAGCTAGTATAGGGAGCCTAGGCCCCAAACTGGTTCCATTTTATTATGTATATATATTATATATATATACTTTTTATTTTATATTTATATATCCTCTTTCTAATACAAGAATGGGAATCGCAAGGGTTTTGTATAGTGCAATGAATTGAAGGAAAGGAATATAGATAATTATTTATTCTTTTTATAAGAAATATATAACTAGTAATTTTGAAGAGAATTACTAAAACTAATGAGCAATTTTTGTGTGGAATTTTCTAAACCTCTTTTATTATAAATAAAAAGGATAACAAAAGAAAATAATAGAAAACTTGCAGATGGAATAGCTTCTTTTTTATATATTATTAAAAACAAGAAAAATTTTGTTTCTTTCAACTATTTAAAATCCTTTTAAATAGCTTTGCTAATAATGGGCCCCACCCAATATACTAGATTATTTTCCTAGAATACCCAGACTTTCTAATATTATATTACCCAAATAATATAATAAGAGGCCAGAATATCTATTGGTGAACCAC
The DNA here is from genome assembly GCA_020137715.1 of Talaromyces trachyspermus. Taxonomy (NCBI): domain Eukaryota; kingdom Fungi; phylum Ascomycota; class Eurotiomycetes; order Eurotiales; family Trichocomaceae; genus Talaromyces; species Talaromyces trachyspermus. Next base: position 1,539 of record JACGXQ010000002.1, on the reverse strand, counting down.
TAGTATATAGAATGTCTATCTATTTTTATTTATTGAAAATAAGAAACAAAGGATTATTAGGAAATATCCTAATCCAAGATAGCTACTAATTTATTGATTGCTAATAAAGTAGTCTATAAGGACTGTTTAGCAAATCAATGTAGGTATTCCTTCACAAATATTCCTTGTATTCGATTCCTAATTAGGAAAGAAACGGGGGTTCGAATGATCGATTTTGGGTGAAAAAGGTTGAAAAATGAGTGTATTGAGTATAATAGATCGATTACATGCGGCGGCCTGAGGCAGAAAAACGGGAGCAGGAGATCACGTGCGGGCCTGGTGGCCTAAGGAATGGGAGGTCACGTGGCCTGGTGGCTCGAGGCAGCACCCGCGGGAGCGAGGGAACACGAAAAAATTTTTCGGCAACGAAGGGACGTTTCCAGCCTCGAATTGCGCGACGGTTTCGACGTAAAATAGGGTGCGAAGCGAAAATTGTATTGAGCGCGATGAGGGCTCTAAACTGATATGAAATTTGATGGGTCGACCGCCCTCGTGGGCAGGTCGGTTCGGAACGAGGGAGTTGTGAGGCCACTTATTGTATTTCTATATATGTATTTTACATTAGCTAGTTATATTATATAATCAAGTCCTATACCTAAAAGGGTATAGGCAGATTCATGCATAGTCCCTGACTGAAAATGGTCTCTAAAATGGAAGAATAATAATAATAATATAATAAGTATATAAATCTTATTATAAAAGAATAAGGATAAATTTATATTAATTTATTATAAAAATAAGATTAAGTTAGGATATATATTATATTTAAAATTATAAGCATGCTTTAAGATAAAAGAAAGTATACTTTAAAGATATATATATCTTTTAAAAAAATAAAGAAGAAAAATTTTAAGTTTTTAAATCTTATTAATATATTTATCATATCTTTTATTAAGAATAATTTACTATAAACCTCTGCTCTTATTATTAATAGATTTTAAGTTAAGAAATATAATATTATTATTTTAATAAACTTTATTAAAATAATAATCTTTTTATATAAAAATATATTAATAGATAGAAATAAAAGATTAAATTATTAAGCTAATTAATAATAAGATATAGATTCTTTTATATTATATTTTAAAGAAAAATATAAGTTCTTCTAGAAAAATAAATATATAATATAAAATTAGATATAAAATAAATTTATTATTAAATTTAAAGTTTAATAAATTATTTATAATAACTTTTAAGTAATAGATAATAGAGATTATTATTTATCTATTATTAATAATACAGAAGAAAAGATTTTTATATATTATATATAAAAGTACTATTATATTATTTACATTAATATAATTATAGTTTATTTATATACTTTTAATAAAAAGTATTATTAAGTATATATAATATAATTAATTAATATATGATAAGTACTAAGAAAAATTTATTATTTTTATAAAACTCTTTTATAATTTATATAACTTAGTCTTATTCTAATATAATAATTTTAATAAGAAATTAAGATTATTAAATCTTATTTCTTTTATAAAGATC